>JAHLJT010002406.1:47240985-48472130 GCA_031308135.1 Acheta domesticus | reverse complement strand
CAACTGGTAACTCTCCATTGTAATTAGCCCCACATAGTTAATGTACCTTTTTCTGAATCTTCCTGGACCATTTGGGTAGGCCCTGGGATAATTCCCTCTCGGAATGGATTTACACGTACGTTATTAATAGTAGGCACAGGTTGATTGCGTACAAGTGATAGTATTACCATCAGTATTGGTACTGATATTTAACGACCATATCCCTGGTCTATTATGACACCTGGCTCTTGGTGAATAGTATTGAGGTTCTCAAAACATGTAACATATCACTAATGAACAATAGATTTGGACAGGATAAACCGCAATACAGATGTTCATTACATTGGTAACATCTTCATTGGAGAACAATGAACGTTCGTGATATAATGGAAAGACAAACTTATGGTATTTCTAGAGTTTCGTAAAAATCTTCAAGAATCTTCTTAAACACATCGAGTGTACTGATACTGCTCTAAAAGGTCTACTTGAAATCCTGCTTTGACAATATTTGCTGAATGAACCCCATGTTTAAATTTATGTGAGTCATTTCATTTACGATTTGTGAGTGATAGAATTACTGAACGAGACTAGTTTATTACATGTCGTATTTCCTGATCTCTGTCGCTTTGCAAGGCGGTAATTTGTGCACTCAAGCGTATCGTAATCCTCCTGATCTAAATTTCCTGAATAATTTTATAATTTTTCCTAGTCCATTGACAAGACCTCTTTTTTTCTATTGCGTGTGGGGAGTAATTTTGAAAGTTCCTTTTCAGCCTCTTTTAGTAGCATCGATATCTCGTAAGACAAGAAGGGAAAGGTATTATTACTTTTAGTATTCAAGGAGTCGGTGGTTTTCTTATCTGGGAGAACGTTTCTGTTTAAAGTGGTTAGTTGAAATGGAAACATAAACTTGTGGTAGTTATCTACGATGACTGCTGGGCCGAGGGCGTCAGCGTAGAATCCTTGAGTTTCATTAATTTCGTTTTCATCCCGTCGCATCGTCTCCGGTTCTGTCACAGAACATTTTCGCTTAGTTTTACGTGGCGAATATGTCTGACATGGATTTTTCCGTTTTTCATTTTGCGTGGATTTTGTTGTTTCGTTTTTCACCACTAGGCCTTCGCGATACAGAGTTTTTGATTTTTTGTTACGCGTCAGCGGGTCTTTACGTAACAGTGTCATTTACTCGATATTCATGAGGAAACGTCTTCTCTGGTTGGGGATTGCAAGCAGCCATTTCTCGGACTTGCGTTTCTTTGTTAATGATATATTCCTCTAGATCATTGTAGGTACGAAAATGTGGTCTAACGCATTGTAATGGGATCCTATCGTGACAGTAAAGGGGTTTTCTTGGTGGTGGAGTGAATAGAAGAATTGTACAGCGTGATTGCGGTCAATTACAATATGCGCTAGGGGACTGCTTCTGTCTTGCCTCTAAGAATTCTCATTTTTTCTAGCATAGTCGAATTAAATCGTTCTACGGGCGAATTTGACGAAGAGTTCAGAGGTGCGTGGCATGGCAGTAAGTGATGTTTGTGATTCTGCAAAAATCATTATCAGTTTGTTTTGAAATTCGGTACCTTGGTCGTGTGTTATTTTTGTAGGAAATCCATGGTGAGAAAAGAACTGTTTTAGTTTCCAGAGTACTGAGTACCCTGTACCATCCGGTAATGGGTACGCCTGACCATACTTCGAAAATACGTCTATTATTGTGAGTATTCTTTCTCCTTCGAAGTGGAAGGTATCTACGTGAATGGAAGAAAACGGTGTGGGAGACGTAATAGGTCTTTCGTTCGGCACTTTATTCGGGTGGCGCTCGTACTTGTTCCTCTGGCAAGTTCGCAATTATTGATATGGTCCTCTGACTTGCGTCCTGAGGTGAGGCCAGTAAATATTTCTGAGTAAGGTGCTCGATCGTTTCCGTAATGCCGTTGTGGTTAACACTGTGGTATTGCGCGACTAATTGTTGTTGTAAGTTTTTGTCTTCGACATTTTCTACCAAATTTTTGGTGCGTAAATTACCATTCGGATGTAAAAGTTTTTGGCACGTTCTAATGAAGGGAATTTCGATCGTAATGTCATCGAAATATACTGCGTATTTCTCGCTTGGAATTATAATTTGAGGGAGGAGATTTTGTAGATCCTGAAGCAAATGTGGTTTGTGACTCTAACTTTCACAATTTTGTTTTCTTTGAAGAGTGATTTTGTGGAGTAACCTGAAGTTTTACTAAATGAGATAAATAATTGGTTCTTATTTTGATTGAGGGATCTTCTCTGACATTCTTAGGTAAGATAGGATCTTCTTGATTAGAATGTATCGTCTGGCAGTCAATTTCCTGTTGATAGTCTTTGTCCGGGACGGTAGCAATGTCTGATTTAGCGTCTTCATCATTGGCATTAATTTCTATGCGAGACAGCGCGTCGGCGACATAGTTAGTTTCGCCTTTCATGTTCTTAATCTCAAAATTAGATTCCTCCAGGTGTGGTCATTGAAGCTATCTAATTGTTCGACGTACGTCGACCGGTCAAATGCAACATCTGAAAAGCATTCCCTCGGGTATTCGGGGACGTACTTTTCGAAGTCGGAGAAACATTAGCTGTCGTGCACAAAAGCGGAGACATATATTTCTCCTTGCTTACTATTGACTGGGATCGTATGATCGTGAGAATTCTGTTCGATTCTATACTGTTTTTGTTTAAGCGGGGAATGAAAATAGAGTGGGATCTTCTTATCCCCTAGGTGATGGTATTAGTACCGTAATCGATTATTGCTTTCAGACGTGCAAAATCTGAAGAACCGATGAGGGCATCAAAATAATTGTGCCACTGAAATTACTCTATAAATTAATAGGCGAGTCCAGACCGTACTCAGAAAATATCTGATAGCGTACGTTGTCCGTTCCTCTAGTTTTCGCATGATGGACTGGATGCAAAAATCTTCCTTAAAAAGTATTCAGAAACATTTCGTAGGCGGGTTCGGATTTATCATAGATTTGCTGCGCCGGTGTCAATTAAGATCTTTAGACAAAAAACGTGAATGAAAGGGAGTTCTGGGCATTGTGTATATTATTCACAAGTTTGGTATTGATGACGCAACCTCGCGAAATCCTGATTCACGAATTCGTTAGTTTCGAGGGAGTTAGGAAGATTGCTGCTCTGGATAACAGTAGTCTATCTGGGGTAGAGGGATCATAGAGGATGTCTAGATAATTCTGTCCGCTATAGTCAGTATAGTCATCTGATTGTCATTGGAGTGGTAATTCGCGTTTTGTCTGATGTGGAAACACCTGACATGGAAGTCTGTCTATTACCTTGCGGTTGATTCGGCGGTCATGCATTCTTCCAATCTGCAAGGGATGTGGATATGGTCTTCCCTGACCTACAGGTGGTCGAAATTGGGAGGCCTAATAAGAGGAGAACGATGCAAATTTTGCTGCGTGTGATTTTGCGGCTGACTTACATGCGGTGGCAAGACTCTACTTGGTTCAGGTCGATGTGGCATTGGCTGAAAACGCGACATATTTGGAGTAAAATTAGAATTGCGTAAAAGGTGTGGGGAAGCTACTTCTGAAATTAAACGTGGGCGTTTTGATTTGTTTTAACCTGTTGGTTGGGAGTTGGAAGATTTTGTTTTTGGTTGTTGCGCAATGAATCCATGTAGTTTTCGTATGCTCGTTCGTTGTCATAATCGCGGCATGCACGAAGAGCTTGAGAGAGGTCTGTAATCTGTGCGTACCTAAGGTATTCGCGATATGGGTTAAGGATACCTGCTCGGAAAGCGCCTAAAGCTTTTCCGTCTGCTTCCTGTAACTTCATTTCTAGAATGGGATTTTGATGATTCAATTTTAATGTACTTTAGTACTTAATGAGTAGTTGATTTAATCGGTCATGATATTCCAGGAAATTTTCATTGCGTTTTTGACAACAATTGGATATTTCGCGGAAACAAGATGTGTTCGTCGCGAGCGTCTCCGTATTTTCTTATTAACTTTTCCTTTAGTCTTTCGAAATTCGAATTTGTTTCGACATCGAGCACTGATTGCGCTTCGCCTTTGAATTTTGGCTTTTACTACATTGAAAAGGAACATATTAGTTAGTTCTGCATTCGGGGTTTCCGGAGATCTATGAAAATTTCGCAAGAAAGACTCGCATTGGACTAAGAAATAATCTAAATTACAGTCGGAAGTACCGTTAAATTCTGGCAACAGATTAATGTGTGCCATTTCCCACTTTGTGAGGGGTTCGAAGCCTTGCGCCATTATGTAAATAAAATTTACCTTAAGTTATGGAATAAATTCCTTAAAATATACAATTAAGATAATCTTTAAAATTAAAATTAATTTTCTAATTGGTTACTTTCAAAATGAAATGAATTATAAATTTAATTCTGGTTCACAGGTTATAAAAATGCAGGATACGAAAGTAGCTTTTTAAACTATTGCGTTTAACTACTGCACTTCTATAAGTAACGTTGCACTTCTGAATTTTGCTTAATGAAAATGCACGATAACCAAAAATAGCTCTTTGACTACTGTAGCTAAGCACTGCACTCATTAACACAGCGGTGTGAAGTCTCACAGCATTGAAGAGATGAGGATCCAGACCAACATCCTGCGTCTGAAGTGGGACGTTCTCTCTGGTTCCGTTGATCACCAGGCCGGTCCGAAGTGGATGGCAACAGTTGCGCAGCAGGTCGCAGACTCGAAGGCCTCTTAATGGGTGAAGAGGTTACTGCTGGCGATCGGCTGGCCTTAAGAAGTCCTCTGCAATGGCGATGAAGACCGCGTGCTCGTCGTGGACGTTCCGTCGAGACAGGCAGCAGGGCGCGGCAAGTCGCAGTCTTGAAAGCCTCTTAATTGTTGAAGAGGTTACTACTGACGATTAGCTCGCTTAATGTCTTCCGTAATTGCAATTATTGGACACCTGCCATCCCGGCTGAGCCCCCAGTAAAATACGTCGATGGCAAGTCGACAGTTCTCCAGACAGACTTAGTGAAATGAAACTCAGAGAGTGAGAACACACCGAGTTTATTACAGAAGTGAATAAAATACAGGTTATACAAATTTCTATTACCAAGTCGAAAATGGTTGTGAACCCTTTACAATATCTCCTTAGGAACTATATAGACTACATCCCCACTCCTGTTTGTAAGTACATGGTGGAGGGGGAGATACTTGTTATGGTCAGAGACGCGAGTGCGCTCTGTGTGGCCCTTATCACGGGCGGAGGGGGAACTCCAAAGCGAGGATCTTGGTATCGCGAGGACTGTGCCCGAAGTGACCTTTCATGATTACATGGAGGTTAAGGGGCAGGCGTTAGTTATTGGAGCCTTCGACGTCTTATCTGAGAGCAGGGCGCAACTGAGATGAAATTTGTTAGTATTTATTAGGTGCTTAAGATAGAAGTGCGTTAAAATTATCGGGGACACGAAAAGACGCCTTCTTTCTGGTTCCAAGATATTGGTTATCGGGCCTCGTGCTTTAATTAAATTCATAAGCCCTGCTTTGCTCCGGAGTACATTGCGTAATGCTATGTACAGCCTGTACGCTCTGTACGTGGGGATATAAGTCTGGTACTAAATTGGGATCCGGGTACAAGGTGCATATGGGTAAGAGACATTGAAAGATATGTAAATAGAGATCATCGTTTTATTCGTATTACACATGCATAAAAAAAACAGTACGCGTAATATTCATACTCTTACGAGCTAACAACCTTCAAAATATTCCCCATATTTATCCCCACATCGTTCCCAATTATGAGAAAGGCGCTGAAAACCGTCAGCTGTGTGCGATACTTCTATGCGCGCCACGTAGCGTCGTCTCGTCGATGTTTGCAAACAGCTTCCCACGCAGTGGCGGCTTCATTTTATGGAATGAGAATAACGTAGCGGGCACTGCGGTCAGGGGAGTACGGAGGGTGTTCCAAGATCTCCCACCCCCACCACCGCGCAATGTTCTGGGCACAGGCTGGAGGTTTTGCAGTTCGGCTTACTGCATTATCATGAACGAGTATTGTGTTGTTGAGAAGCCTTGGACGTTTCCTCTGCAGTGTCCGACGCCTAGTGTTTAGAAGGAATGATCAGTAGTACGTGGCAGCGAGAGTTTGGCCTTCATAAAGAGGATGACACTCGAGATACCTTGGTCGTCATAAGCTAAAATAAGCATGACTTTTGTAAGTGATGGATTCTATCGAAACTTGTGTTTTCGTGGTGAACCATGACGACGGCATTCATTTGATTGCCTCTTTAGTTCAGGTTTATACTCGCGTGCCCACGTTTTACCACTTTCAAAGATGCAATTCAACTTTTCATTTCCTTCGTGTTAGAATCTCTCAAAATTGATACGGCATGTCTCGTATCGAGTCTATTTTTGCACCTGAGTTAAAGCATGAGGCATCCACTTTGCACAAACATTGCGCGTATTCAAGTCATACCGTAAAATGCGTAACACAGTCGATGCAGACATACCAGTTTATGCGGATAATTCCGCCATAGTCCAACGCCCTTCATTTGCTAAATGATGTTCGATAACAGCCACATGTACCTCAGTGGGAGCAGACGCTGGACGTTCCTTGTTCAGCAGGTAAACAGTTGCTACGCGTCTACGTTTGAAGGCCTCCATCCAACGTGCAACAGTTTTGTAGGGCAAAGCCCTATTACCCTATTGTAGCTCGGCATGACACTCGCGAGCATTTCTGCCACGCAGAAATGCATTTTTACATAAGCTCGCTGTATAACTTTAGTGACATCCATCTCGGAATACAGTTTCTAGGATACAAGTACTAACGTTTGCACGTGTTGTCTACTTGACACCAGTGCACTCAGACGTCATCTGATGGGCACATCCCGTACAGTGCACACCATGTTTTCAAATGTACAGGATGTCCGGGGAGGAAACGTCGAAACTTCGAAAATACGCTCTTAAAATAATTCTAAGCACATTTTGTCTAATAAACTACATGGATATTCCCAACGGATAAGCCGCAATAAGCACTCAAATGTTGGTTTCGAAATATGCTTTCTAGGCACAAATGTGCATTGCAGAAGCATAGAAACACTCCATAAATGTTTAAATTGTTTATTATTTAAAAGATAAAAGAATATATTTTTTCAGAAAGAAAAATTAACCAAGCAATAAAAATGCAGTCAAATTGTGTAAATTGGTTGCTTTTTTATTTCACGCTTAATTTTTCTTTCTGGACAAATATATTCATTTCTTTTGTAAATAATGAACAACTTAAATGTTTCTGGAGTGTTTATATGCTTCTATAATGCACGTTTTTGCCTAGAAATAATTTTTTCAAACCAACTTTTGAGTGCTTATTGCGGCTCAGCCATTCGGAATATCCACGTAGTTTATTAGACAAAATATTCTTAGAGCTGTCTTAAGAGCTTATTTTCGAAGTTTTGACGTTTCCTCCCCGGACATCTGTATATAGTGCAGTAACAACTTATGCGGTTATTTGGAATATACAAAATAGTTGCCATGACTTTTGAAATACCCTCGTATAATATTTTAAATTGTGCATGCTTTCTTGATTTACTAATCTTTATTTGATATTTTTTTAAAAGAACATTTAAAAACGCACAGTTTTGAAATCTTTAGGTTTTTTATAACAAACTGTGTAACTAACTACAACTAGTTGGTTGCCTGGCCTTTCAGAATTTAAAATAAATATATTCCCTTGACAGAAACTACATAAATATTTGATATAAGGAATCTTCAATGTCACTGCCTGATTTGTTAACTCAAATTGTTTTGTAAGAACATCAATGATATCGAAGAAGGAGACAACCTTTATGTGTGCCGATTACTTAAACCATTTTACACTCTCACAGGCAAACGATCGCGCGTCTTCTGTTTTTTACCACTTGCTCTATCCACCAATGTTCCAAACGGACAGTTTTCCTAAACACGTTCACATGAAATTTATGTCATCTACTTGTCACCCGGATTCGATTTTCAGTGTAGATGATTAATGATTTGACAATGTACACATGTAATCGCTGTTACCAATTACAGGGAGACATAGTCCATAATGTGGATAAATTACTGATCGAAACATGCATTGATACATTGTTTCCCTGATCGGATCATACACTCGTTGTATTTGAAAGTCTATAACGATTGAGGGGTTGTGACATGAAAAAAAACGTTCCCATTTACTTAAGTATTTCATTTATAACAAAATTCTTACTTCGTGTGGGCCTCGTAAAAATGTGGGTTTTTTTTCAAAAAATCATGAAATAGACCACCAACTCTCTTGACGGTTTGTAGAAATAAGAGAAATTACGTTTCTGGGTTCTAAACGAGACATGTATACTCGTCAAGATACCCTTGAGTAAAAGAGTTCATTTCAATGCATACTTCACATCACTTCTTTGTAATACTCGTAATTTATACAATTGAATCGTTCATGACAAGTTAACTTGATGAAAAAGTTCGCTTTCACCTTTTAGGTTCGTATTTATGTTCCAAGGAAATTACTTCTTCCAAAGTGGTAAGTGGGTTGTATGGCAGGCTTTCTAACTCCTCGTTCACGGGTTGAATCGTTACTGGGAGAGGGGTCAGTAGAATTGTTGTGGAATCCGACGAAATTAAATCATTCCTAACAAGCAGCAATATATCGTCCTAACAAGATATGACCTTCTACAGAAGACATTGTACCAGTTTAGGTGGCTCAGGACATGAATTGATGGCACTGCAGTGCCTGTGATCAGGAGGCTCTCGGATTCGAGTCTCGATGGTGACAGGATATTTGACACTACATTTATAGCTACGAGCTATCTCAGTCGCTGTCTGGAGAAGAATTCTAGCGCCGTCTGTTCTGATCGGTAGTTTTCCGTTTACCGTTCTCCAATCAACACCAGGCGAATGCCGCAGCAGTGCCCTAACAAACGGACCGCGCAGAATCTTTCCTTCCTCTTATTTGTCCTATTCTTACATACTCACTCATTTACATACACTACACTACCACAAGTGTCGGAAGGCCAGTCGGTAGCAAAGAGCTTTTCCCGGCTGGGGCTGTGCCCCGTAGGTGGGAGACACCTAGTTGGGGAAAGTTCGACATGTAGTAGGTGCCTGATCTCGCCATCCAGGAGCAAAGATCACTGCCACCGCACAAAAAATCCACTACACTTACCGGACTAATTAGCTGTAATCACCTCAAAAACGAAAATGTGCAATCTACTAATTTTCTATCAGCTATAAGGCCTGTATGCTGCAGTGAAGAATTGCCGAACTACTAGCTCCTGAGAATGTGACATTGAATGACGATGAAAGCTACAGTGACGAAAATTCAGAAGTCAAAAGGAGATATCCTGTGACTCAGATGAACCACGTTCTTTTGTCTCAAGCGAATCTCAACGATCTTGTTGGTGATTTTAATTTGTCGAAGCAACAGCCTGAGCTTTTAGCTTTGGGACTAAAAGGATGGAATCGTCTTCCCCCTGTACGAAAGCGAGTGTTTCTTGTGATCGCCAAGACGTTTTTCAAACTTTTTCTCAAAGAAAGTAACATAGCTTTTTGTAAAAATATTGAATCCATTATGGAGACACTTGGGCATGATTTCAATCTAACTGAATAGAGCTTGTTAATAGATTCTAGCAAAATAAGTCTTAAAGCAGCACTTCTCCACAATGGAGCCAAATTTCCTTCTGTTCCGATTGTTGATGCAGGTAAACTGAAATTGAACTACTGTAGCGGTCCTGAATCCGCTCAGGAACGCTTATAAATTGGCAAGAGTAAATACATCGCCGGCGGGACCCGCTGCGCCCTCGCGCGGTCGCGACGACGACCTTATCGCCTTTTCTGCGGTCGCTGGAGGGGAGGCAGGAGGGGTGAGCCGTCGCCCCTACACGGGGAAGAGGTCCGTTAGATCTGCCTCAGAACATTTTTGGAACTCGGAGCGGGAGGTTGTACGCAACTAGTCTGGTCGTGAACTCACGTAAGCGAGGAGGAAGAGGTTGCTGTGAGCACGAGCCGAGGCCTACGGTAGTACGTGCGCCGCCACATTTCTTCGCTTGGGAGTTTTGCGCTAGTGGCGAACGCCACGGCCACTGGATTCAGGTCGGTGTTCCAGATAACATAATTTTGAATAGGACGTGATAACAAAAAAAGTAGTAAGAAGTGGAAACTATTTGACCATAGAATACAGTTTGGTGGATTACCCCTGTAGTTCACTATCAAAGTCTATTACCATTAACATTTTTGCATATTGACCGGCATACCCGTTTCATTGGTATTTCCATGGTCATTGTGAACTATTTTTTTTAAGAGACATCAGAAATAATGTGCCTTTCGTAGAGGGGAACCGCATTGATTTGTGAAAGAAACTTGTTGGATTAATAATACGTGAGTGCAGTTTTTGTGATAAGTGAACACGTGGAGTTTGTTTCATGCACTTTTGGTAACATTTCGTGTTCTTAAGACTATTTACTCATTTCCATTGTGATAAATGGACACATGTAGTTTGTTTCATGCAATTTGTGGTAACATTTCGTGTTCTTAAAACTATTTATTCATTTCAATTGTAATAAATGAACACGTGTAGTGTGTTTCATGCAATTTGTGGTAACATTTAGCGTTCTTAAAACTATTTATTAATTTGAATTGTAATAAATGAACACGTGCAGTTTGTTTCATGCAATTTGTGGTAACATTTCGTGTTCTTAAAACTATTTATTCATTTCAATTGTAATAAATGAACACGTGTAGTTTGTTTCATGCAATTTGTGGTAACATTTAGTGTTCTTAAAACTATTTATTCATTTCAATTGCAATAAATGTCTTAAAACTATTTATTCATTTCAATTGTAATAAATGAACACGTGCAGTTTGTTTCATGTAATTTGTGGTAACATTTCGTGTTCTTAAAACTATTTATTCATTTCCATTGTGACAAATGAACACGTGTAGTTTGTTTCATGCAACTTTTGATAACATTTCGTGTTTTCTTTAAAAAAAATATGTATTCATTCCAATTGAATGTGAAATATTCTATGGTAACTCCAGTGAATTCTTTGCAAAGAATCAACTAAAGAGTGATTATGCAGTATATGTGGATAGATAATTGACTGCAATTTCTGTAAACTGTAAGCACCACGGCATTTTACGCCTGAAATACCGGTGATATTTTCCTGTAAAGCAATTTCGTTGATATTTGATAGGATTTATATTAATGCATATTTGAAATTCATATTTTGCAGTTAATTATCCTTTCCAATGCATTTTTTTGGTAATGATCAAGGGTTTTTGCTTGTTTTTTTTTATTCTATGGCCAATATTGCTGTCATACTGTATTTTTGTGTTTTGCCATCAAAGCTTATTTAATTAAATGTTGTTCTGTGGTAACGGCTTTGTGTTTATTTTTCCAAAATTTCAAGAAAAGAGCCACTTTCCCACGAATTCCCAACGTCCGACCCATACGGCTGGTCACACTACTACCTGGACAAAGAAATGTGGTGTTTTTGTTGACCTCCAAAATGTGAACTTGCCTCTATGCACATTAAATTGGATATCGTCAAATCTTTGTGAAAGCCATGGGAAAAACATCACGTGGATTCACTTACATGCGAGAGAAGTTTCCAAGAATCAATAATAATCAATCTGAAACAAAAATAAAGGAAGGGATATTTGTAAGACAGCAAATTATAAAATTAACTGTTGATGATCATTTCGTTGATTTGTTGAGAGGTGTTGAAAAATAGCAGGTCTGCTTTTTACAATTGTCTGTAAAACGTTCCAGGTAACCATAGGGCAGAGCTTTATCGCGAAATTGTATAATGGGTGATTCACGTAACTTTAGCACCTCCTATAACTTTTGAACAGTTGAAGTTATTGCAATGCAGTTTTCGCGGAAATGCATGGGGGAATGAGGCTAATTGATACGTGTGTTTATTTCTATTTTATTCCCTGTTTTTTATGACACATTTGAGATAACTTTGTTTTTTCAAATGGAGCTATACATATTTTTTAAGTCTATAATGACGAGCGTAAATCCACGAATCCAATGAAATACAATGATATACAAGGTCACGCAGCGCTCCACTAGCAATCGCGCGGTCGGCGAAGGGAATGGAAAAGATCTTAGTATTTGAAGATTCGAAACGTATTCAAAATATTCACAAAACTGTTGAAGTTTTATTCTTGAACTATGCTTTCTACTCGCATATTCAAATTTTTTATATTACTTTAGAATTGAAAATACGGATTTGGCATAAGTAGTATGTAAGTTATTACTACATACTTATTAACATTGAAATGATTTGATCAAAATCTGCAATATTCTTTATGCAGTCTTAATTATTTATTCTTACTGTGCTTTTTATCAAGATCTCATTAATATTCTTTATACAAAACCCCATTAAATGGAGTTGAAGTAATAAACAATTTTATTACAATACATACTAATGACAAATCCTTCTTTTTTTTCAATCCTTCAATTCCTTCAATCAAAGAAAGACAAAAAATCTGAAATATATTATTAATACATAGGCAGATACATGCATTTACGAAAACGATCATCGCATGACAACTGAGGCCGATACAGAAATGATGGAATGAGAAGAAAATTATCTACAAGAAACAGTGAGTTTTGTTCTTGTTACAGAAAAAAGCTTTTCTTTGTAGATCAGTGTTACCTAATCAATTGATGCTAAGGCGCTCGGAAACATCAAACAACCAAAGACATAGTGAACTTGACATCGATCGCACTTATCTTAAGTTTGCCTTTCTTTATGATATGCCTTTTATAAAACAAAACATTTTTACTTTCCCGTTTCGTGTATACGTACGTATACACGGAGTGATAATGTAATGCTGCGCGAAAAAATGACCAATTTTCGGCGGAAAAAAATTAATTGCCGGGCCGTGAAAACGAAAAAGTGGATAAAACCAGTTGCTAAATTAAGAAAAAAAATCCCCTAAGAAGTGGTGCAGCCATAAACCCTGTTTTCTAGGTCCTTGATACCGAAAAACCAATTGAAAGGAAAACGTCCGTCTGTCCGTCTGTGAACACTGCTAGCGCCTAAACCATACGTACTATTTCTTTCAAAATGGATATTCCCCGATCGATTTGATTCTAGTCAAAACTTTGAGATTTTGAAAAAGATTCTTCAAAATTTGGGGGTACTTTATATGAAGCCCCCTGGGGATTTTCAAAAATTTTCTCAAAAACGGCTCCAAATTTTTGCTTGAAATTTCTTGTATGAATAGAGAATAATACGCTTATTAACATGGCATAGGTCCGATTTTCACGGATAACTCTGAATTTTCGAAAATTGTGAAAGTTTGAATTTTTTTCGGCGTCTTTCTCCAACTACAAAATTGAAGATAGAGATTTTTTTTTCAAATAAAATTGGTTCTGCATATTGAGTTCTTTCATAAAGGTCATGTAAATGTTTTTTCAAAATTTTAGTAGTGTTCGTGCAATATTGCGTGCAATATATGCAATTTTAAAACATTACAAAAACAAGATTTTCACAAAAACAGCTCCACATTTTTTCTTCAAACATTTGGTAGGGATGGTGGTAAATGTACTCTATCAGATGACATAAAAGCCATATTGGTCTATCGGTTGGTTTTTACAAAAATTACAAAAATGTAATTTTTTTCACATGTTTCTCACGTCGATATGATTTACATTACAGGCTATTATTTCACATTATTATATTGACAAAAGCATGTGCTTTAAATAATGTCAAGTAAAGTTTCTCGAAAACAGAACCGTTTTCTGTGAAAAGTAGCTCAAAATTTCGCATTTTCAGAAACGCTCAAACCTCATTTTCTCATATATGACTGCAATTTGTTTCATAAAACTTTTGTAACGGATAGTACAAATACACTCTTTAGTATAGCGTAAAGTTTATTGTGACTTTTTTTTTGTTTTTTCAAAACTTACATAATTGTAATCTTTTTTAAAGATCTCTCACATCTTTAATATGTGCATTACGAGCAATTTGTAAACATTATTGTATTTGTGAGTGTAAGTGCTTCAATTAACTTCAAATAAAGTATTTTGAAAACTCAATTTTTTTGTGAAAATTACCTTTAAATTTCGCATTTTTAGTAGCGCTAAAACGCCATTTTCTCTTAAACGGCACATAATTTTTAAATGAAAATTGCCATTTATGACTAGTGTTTGTGTTCTTTGATATTCTAAAATTAATGTTTCCGTTCTACCAATAGGAATCCGAAAAATTAAGAAAATGACAAAAAAAATGTACTTTTGGTGGTGATAGATGACAGCTGGCAAGAAAGAGTTTGTGGCAATTCCGAATAGCTAGCGAAGACCCAAGGAAATAGAAAACTAATACGGGAAAGTCTGTGCCATTCTGTGGCACCACTAGTTAACTAATGAAGCAACATCAATATATATTTTCTTGCATTTCGTGTAACGGGGAGTAATGTTATAATTTTAGTTGAGACCTCAAATGCTTTCAACCCGCTAATAAACTATCGTTCTCCGTCCTCGAAAAATTTTCAGCAGAGAATGGGAGGGGGAGATGAGAGAAACAGGAGGATTGGAACCTCACCTTTCCGCCTTTCAGTTGTTATGACAATATTACACTTTCCGTTTGTGTGGATCAATGCATAGGCCATAGATGAATTGAAAGTGCACTGTATAATTAGGTGGTATTACGTATACTAGCTAGAACCGTAAGACAGATCAGTAGGATTGAATTGGATGTGAGTTGCGGAATCCTTCATATAATATTCATAGGCACAAATATGATTAGCGCGTATAACATTTATTTACTTAAAATGAACTAGTATCCGTAACAGGGAGACACACGTTTTACATACATAATGATGCCTGAAACGTTCATACTTGTACTAGCTGACTGGTGGTGGTTGCCCGCTCTGAGTGGCGAAGATCATAATGGTTGTAGGTCGTTATTACATGCGCGTAACCATATACGGAAGTTTCTGCTCACACACAAGAAACACAAATTCGTTCACGAACGTTAGTGCGTGACAGGGAATTTCGCATCATGCCTCGGTAAATAGGCATAGTTTGTAACTTAATATACAAATTGTAAAAATCATAATAGTTCGGGTATTTGGTGACTGATGCATACTTAAAATGCTCTTTTAAAATGACATGCGCATTAGTACCAATGTCAAAACTATCTTTTATTTACACAAAGGCAATAAAACTTCACACGAAGCCGGAATAGGGTTGCCAGACGTTCACTATTTGACTGAACTGTTCACTATTTCAATTATTGATTCACTAATTAGAAAATGAGAATAGTGAACATATAAAAATATATTTTTAAACCCTATTAGTACTGACATTCCCATTTTGAAAATCCCGGCTATCGCGCGGTCCACGTAGTTGTTGTCTTAGTTTCGGCCCCAAATCTACTGAAATTGCTTCAATATTGCGCATCAGTTTCGGTCACCAATGCTAGCAGCGAAAGAATTTTCAGTTATTTAAAATGTTTCGACCAACAAACGCGTCAGAATGGAGGTTGAGTCACTTCGAAGCGAGCTGTACGTTTTTTAACATTCCGTATACGTGTACGAAAGTTAAAGAATTATTCAATAAATTAATATTGTTGTAAAAGCTACTCAAGCAACGAAAAATCATTGTCGAAAATCGTTAATCAATTGAGTTAAATAATAAGTCAAATCCAAAGAATGGTATCCAAAGATAATTTTAGTAAAGCAGACAATTGTGATGTCAATATGTTAAATTACAAATTACCATTATTCAAAGATTATGTATTAAAGGAGATGTATGTATGTACTTGGCACAACGTCCCGTGAACGGGCTCAGGCCTACCGGCTACATCCCTGCCTCGCGGCCATGGGTTAAGAGGGTACGTGTGGTTAGCACATAGACACCCCGTGCCGTATTCCGGTTTTCTCAACCTAAGAAGTGAATTTTCTCATTGTCACACAGCAACTGGGACATTGCATGGAAAACGCACACTATACGCACACTAGTTTTGCCTCGACCGGGAATCGAACCCGGGGCTGCGTATTGGATAGCGAGCACGCTGACCAAGAGCTGCCACGAGGCCATTAAAGCAGATGATTGCTATATAAATATATGAAAATGTTATTATTCAAAAAATATCCCTCTCTTATCTGAATATTCATTCCTCTCCCCCCCACACGCTTCACTATTTTCTGAACCCTTTGCCAAAGCAACGTTCGTGCGCCCCAGATAATTCCTCCACTCTGAATTAACTGGATATTTGCTGCGATGGAAAAGTTTTGTGGCATAAAGAAAAAATGCCCTGCTTTTTTCGATTGAATTAATGGATTCAAAAGCTTTCAGGGCATACCTCTGGTGGTTTCGACTGATTGGGTGGTCACTAGACGAAACAGCCGGGACTTCCCAGAACCGGTACGCGGGTGCACCCGTGTGTGAGGTCAGCAATGTGTCACCACCGTCGTGCTTTTGCAGACGCGTGCATAGAGTTGCACTATTCATCTCCGTTGGATAAGATACGGCCAATGGTTGGGAAATAAAAGTTTGTATAAAGAATGAAATATACTCTTAAGTACCTTCGCAGGAAACACAGAGATAATAATTGCAATATGAACGTACGTGACACTTTGTTCTTGCCTGGGGATCGACCACATTCTTCACTTCTCTTAAACAATTTCAATTCAGCAGCGTTTCACCCCGTCGCCACTGAACGTTCAGTTCCGCCCGCCAAACGAAGTAGGCTCTCTGCGAAAGGAGCTCGGAGTTTCTTTGAATGTGTTTTATTAGGCGATAAATCGTGGAGCCGCTTAGGCGTCGAGGCGGGATTAGCCGTCTGAGACGAGCTTCCCGCAGGCATTGCCTCTGCAGAAGAACTCACGTAAATAATAGCGGAATGAGCAAGGCTTCGAGAACATCCCCGTAAGGACTGCTTTCCTTGTGTGTGCGCAATGTATTGAGTTTCAAAAAGTTTGCAGAAGGCAGTTTTGCAAGAGATGTATGCATACTGCATCAATTGCAATGTAATTACAGTAAACCCTCATTAACACGAATTCCAAGGGACCGAAATAATCGGAGTTCGTGATATAAATATTCGTGTTATCCGAATTATTATAAATAACCGTATTATCGTAATACCTTTGCCGGGACCGAAGTTTTGTTCGTGTTACGGCGAAATTCCTGTTAAGTGAGTTCGTGCTAACGAGGGTTTACTGTATTGAAATTTTATATAGTCGCTGCTAATACGAGAAAATCTTTGCTCTATGGAAACCCTAGTTTCCCGGGGCTGAAGGCTTATTAGAGTAAAATACTTGTCTAGCTTTACGTTTCTTCCGACATGTTCGCATAAAAGCGAATTTTGAACCTGAATACATTTTAGTATCAGCATTTTATTATATTAAGAGGTCATCATAAGCAGATAATAAATCTTTTATTTCTTATTACTTCTATAAACTAGAACCTGACTATGTTCGGAAAAACTTCCCCCTTTTATTTAATTTATAAATAAGTATTATATATTATTATTATATATTATTATTATTATCATTATTATTATTATTATAATATTTGATTATTTAAACTCTGTAACTGCATTTAATCTTTATTTTTAAAAATATGTATGTGTTTGTAGATGTGGTGGATGTAGCGCCACTGTTGTTGGGGAACGTTTTAGCGAAACTAATACGGTTCTAGGATTTTATGTGTCAGTTTATTTGAAGCACATGATCTCGGATGAAACGGCTAAGATATCCTCTACTTTCCCTGACGCAAGTACTCGTAGAATTCTAAAGCAATCACCATTCCCTTCAATGTACAAGTTTCGAATATTTCAACCTACCTCTAACTCAGCTTATGTACCCCTGTGAATTGCTGAATGTTCGTCATCATAATTTTGTTATTTTACTACAATTATAAGGCGTAGTTTTGTCACACACATTATATTCTGCATTAAACTCTTTCGTTCATTTTCAGACTTACTGTATGGCGCTTGCAGGCCCAGGTAAAGACGAAACAGAGATTACATGAATGTTTTCACTGGTAAGTATTATTTTAACATATATATGACATACTTTAGTTTACATTGTAATATACTTTATAATCTAATGAATATTGTAAATTAAATATATTTGTTTAAGTATTGCTGACATCAGTATTGTTCTTTTAGGAACAAATCTATAGCATTTGAAATATCCAGAATACTTATGCTTGATTCTCAGTAAAACTAGTATTTTTTATTTATCTTTTTAAAAGAATACGTTCGCAAACGATTACTTGACTAATACATACAGGGACATGCGAAACTATTTTCACATTGAAGAGGGAAAAGTTTCTATTCAAAGTCGTAGGATAGTCAATGATTGTGGGTGAATAAGTACAATTGTACCTGGATGATTACTGTAGGTCTGAGAAAACCAATTGGTCTTCCTACGTCGTTGACTTTTAATTGAAAACTACAGAGAAGTGTGTGGTTCACAGAAATGTAACATTTTTGTAAAAGTATGACGCATGAGAACATAATCCAAATATTGATCAAATGAATGTTTTTGATTAAAAAATAGTATTTTCGAGGCCAAGTGAATCACGTATTTTGTTGCAAAATTGTGTCAGCAATCTTGTAAGGATTAGTCATTTGCAAACTGCAATAGACTGCATGACGCTAGAAGCTCTCGTATTTGGGTAACATAGAAGCGTCAGCGATGCGTATGGTATCTTAAGACACCACCTTATCAAACCTTCAATGGTGATAGTGCGATAAAGCAAATCCGTTCAGGAGATACTAGGAACTTTAAGCACAGCATAGCATAGCATACAGCAGTCACTCAAACCGTAGCCGCACGAGCTACTTGTCCGCCTGGGGAGCCCGGCGCTCCTATGGGCACTGGCAACTTCCCTTGACTGCCCCCTCATTTCCCCTTAAAATTCAGAAAGGGGTGTACACGCGTAGGTAGTGTTTGCCGGATTTGTTCTAAAAAATAATCCGAGATATGTGTATATTCTTTACTATTTATTACTATTTCATGTTTATTTTCGTTTTAAATTCTGCATTGTTTAAACGTTTTTGCCAAAGGTCAGGTACATGTTTGAATGGAGAATACTTTACTTGTTTTTGTGAATATAAATCATTCAGTTTTGTATTGTATGTAGGAGTAATGTGAAATAAATTAACAAGTCTCTGTAAGTTAAATTATCACTTACGGACGAACATAGCTTTTAACAGAAATAATATTGGTCTGTGAAACCTCCTAACCTGAACGTAGAATGTCAATTCTATTATACCACCCTTAAGTGAACACGATTACAAAATCAAGATACTTTCGATTCAAAATATTCAATTTTACCCTCAGTTGAGAATTTGTGATCTGACTGATATGTTATTTAATTTAAATGAATAATTTCTTTAAAGAGAAAATGGGAGCTAAATTTCTCACAATAACTGTCAAGAAACTTTTTCCAAAAACTGCCTTGGGACAGGTATCCAGTGACGTACCGTGACTCCGGAGGAATTTGTACAACCCGTACTTTTAAATCTCGCACAAATCTCTCTGGACGCAGTGCTCGCGCACTCTTGTAAGTTTGTTACCTTGCCTACGACCTTGACATTCCTGGGCTACAGCAATCTCGACTTTCTGCAAATACGCAGTTTTGCGACTTTCTGCATGCACGATTCGGTCCTATTCGCACGGTCGAGAAGTGGTGGATTGAAGTTTCAAAAATATCCGTTGATAAATTCCGGTGTTTCCGTCCGTGATGAATTGCCATGTATCACCCTGATAAAATGCGAAATTTGAGTTATGGTGACGCTCTCGTTCATCTGCAAGTAACAGAAGAGTTTTGTACAGAGCAGTAATTTAAATATCCCTTTCACACTTTCAGAGGCCCGCGAATTCATTTAAATAGTTTGGGATATATCAGTTTTGGAAAAAATCGGCTGAACGGTTTAGGCACTACCGTTGATGACGGACAGACAGACGGACGGATGGACGGACGGACGAACTGACAGGTAGTTAGACAGACCTTTTGCCTTTAATCGATTTTTAGGTGTCAACAACCCACAAAACGTGGATTTCTACACGTGCCAGAGGAACACTATGCAATTCGGCACAAAATGTGAGAGGAAGTAATGTGGTACAAACAGAAACAAGATTTATCCACGTCTCGTTGTCGTGGCCCGGCAATAAGAGTTTTTCTGTTGAAATGTCTCCATTTTCCGTCACATGATTATAATACTTTGTCTCCTCACAAAGTAAGGGCGAGAAAATAAAAAGGAGCAGAAGCCTAACCAGAGAGGAGAATAAACGAATACCAAAGAGGAGGGTAAAGAAAGAAGGGAGATTGGAATATGGTTAAAAAATGTTTAAAGAAGTGAGGTAGCGGTGATAATTTGAAAGATGTGTTGTAAGCAAAACTTATAATAAATAATTTCACCTTTATCTGTGGGGAAAAAATTCAAACTAAGTGATGTTAGGACCAGTTAATTTCAAAATCTGCCGACGCGAAATCCTAAATTAGAAAATCTGGAATTCAGAATGCATCGAAGCGTAATGGGCAAATATTTTCCTCTTCAAACCGTGCCGGCGCTTTTAAATTCAAGAGGGCAAATGACACCGTTTCAACATCAAAGAGCTCAAAGTGCGCGGGTTTGTTTGCCAGACCATTAATACCGGTGGGGATCCCATCGACCAGGCGAGTGGCAGCGGTGCACACTCACGAGGGTGTCTGTCGGAGGGTTGCTTGTGGACAACTGAGTCAACTCGAAACGAGAGAGCTGGCTCAGGGCATCAACTGATGCCAGTGCATCGCCTGTGACCGGCAAGTCCTGGTGTTTGAGTCCCGACGGTAGCAGGACTTTCGACACTTGCCAGGTAACTAGGTCGTGTTCTGTCACTGTCTGGAGGATAACTCTAGCGGCCGGCTGCTCTGATCGATAGTTTTTCGTGATTTCTCCGATCATTACCAGGCGAATGCTGGAGCAGTATCCTACCAAAGTGGCCAGGGACCGCACGCGATCTTTCTTTCCCATTCCTTGCCCTATCCTATCCTATCCCTTGCATATACTTACATGCAATACACTACCCCACAAGTCGGGAGACCGGTAGTGAGCTCAAAGCTTGTTCCGATTGTGGCGGTGCCCGGTTGTGGAGATACCTGGTTATAAATTCTTTTAACCATCGTGAAGACTTCGGTACTACTTCCGTCTCAAACACCTGAACACAAATGATACAGCAAAAGTTAAAAAAAAGTCGCAATACGTTCCGAGATACGCTCATACGAGTACATGGTTGGTAATAATTTTTATAATTTGGGAAAATCTGGAGTTGAGGGTTGTTTCCTTATCAAGCAAACATTCTACTAAATAATAACGATTGGTTCGTAATAAAGTTAGCATTGTAAGAATATTATCCATTGTAACGGGTGTTTCAATGACTGAAATAACTGTTGATTTTTGTTACACATTAGTGAACTATGCATTAACTTAAATATAATTTCTTGAAATTATATACTTGAATTTTTATGTGCTCTTTTTGTTTCCATGCTTTATATATATTTTAAATAATTTAAATATATATAATTAGATAATTGGAATACCTATCTTTAGATTATTAGTTTATCTACCTTTCTTTCATGAAATCTCTCTTTAAATTTAAATATCTATCTTTAAATAATAGTTGGACTATTTTTTTTAGATGATGGCCATCATTACTATAATTATTAAGAATTGAAATTTAATTGTATTCTTAACTTACACATTGTTGATCTTGTGCATCTATACTTAAATGTCTTTGAAATTTCTTAATTATCGAGGACTTCTCTGGTTCGATTAAATGGCACTGTATGCGGAACTCCATACTAGTCGTCTTCACAGCTGCAACCAAACTTCATTCATTTTCGGGCTTCCACGCTTGTAGTTTCTTGATTTTAGTCATCCGAATACTATTTATCGGGATTACTGTACTACCCGCATTATCATGGATATCAATTTCATTTATGCATTATTCAGTTAATTAAAATCCACAATATTAATTATTATTACTTTGCATATAATCCGTCGAGCGTTTTTATTTTCGTACTTTCCCCAAAATACATTTAACTTCGTCAAAAAATCCCACTCATGTCTTTACATCCGGCTGCTCTCCAGACATGATACGATCTTCCCGATAATTAGTAAAAGTTCATCTTGCTCTCGGCATGACTACCTTCTCACAAGACACAATTCGTTCTGTTGAATTTTTAGTTGAATTTCATCTTCTTTCACTCGACTGTGTCTTGTTTACATTGTTTATTTGCATGTTCGATGCTGTTCTGTCCTCTGCCTACTAAGTTCTTTTTTATTCCCAGTAATGTCACCTCATAAAATATTTATTTACTCAGTTTACTATTGAAAAATATTTTAAACAATTAATGGAAATTAAATTTTTTGAACTCTTGGCGACTTATATACATCCATCTTCAGGTTTCTTCTCCTATTTATCCTGAATTATATGATCTTGTAATGCGTTGAAATATTTTTATTTTATTTGTCATTAAATATCTAATAGATATTGTTAGGTACTCGTTTCACAATAATGGCCCTTTTCTTTTACTGGTGGATATTTCTAATTTCCTCTCTCCGGCCCGACCCTCCTCCGAATCCCGCTGAAGCGAGCGACAGTAGAGAGGCCCCGTCGCGCAACTTGAAGTGTATCCAGGCCGTCCCGCGCCGCACGACAGCGCCTCGGCAGCTGCGGCGGGGGCGGCGGCGGCGGCGGCAGTGACAACAATAGCGGCGCGAACAATGAAACCCAGGCACGTCCGGAAATAGACCGCGCGCCGTGGAAGTCCGCCGGGCGTCCGTCAGGGGCGCTGGCGGCGTCGCTGCCAGGGGAACCCCCGCCGCGCCGCGCCGCGCCTCAGGGCGAGCCCGCCGAAGACCGCGCGCGCGCGCCGCTTCGATAGATCGAATTGCCGCGGACAATAGATGGCGGGCGTGCGCGCCGCGCTGCGCCCATTGTTCCGAGCGCCTCCGGCACGCGCTGAGCCCCGCCGCCCCCGCAGCCGGCGCGGCGTGCCTTGCGAGCTTGCAGCCGCCGCCGCCGCCGCCGCCCCCTCCCCCGCCCCGGGCAGATGACGCCGTGACGCGTAACAAAGCTGAAGGATCCCAGCGGCAGACTGCTCTTGGGCTCTCGAAAGGTTAATTAATACTGCTAGTCCAAGATAAGAATATATAAATCGCTGGTTGAAAGCGTAAGTACATATGGTTCAGAAGTTTGCACTCTTTGTCACAGGGAAAAGCAAAAATTAAAATGAATGGAAATGAACTATTAAATACGCCGTTGTAAGCCTGACAATAATGGATAAAGTACATAATGTTGACATTAAAAGTCAAATGGTGATTGATATTGATATAACGGATGTAATTGATTGTATAAGAATGAGATTGTGTGGTTATATGCAAAGAATGGTAAGTTGGCGTAACAAAATCTTAAAATGATTACCATAATGATGCGGGAAGTATAGCTGACTAAGAAAAACATGGGAAAAGGAGATAGGAAAGGCGAAAGAGGAACGATATCAAGAGAAAAATTGGGAAGATCAAAGGACGTGACCACTGGCATGCGAGGCGTCAGCTGTAAAGAACATACCTATTTCCGTTTTTAGAACGTGGCGCATCAAAGTCTATCTTCACGATGGAATATGTTACTGCATTTCGCGTCTTTCTCGGTGATGCCGCTAGATGTCGCATGATCCAGAGAGCCAGTTCGCCGATCCAGAGATCGCGGATGGCTGTGGCGATGCAGCTGCTCTCCGCTTTACTGCGGGCTCTAGTTCCCTGTGAGGTGTTGCCCGACTGAAGACGGGGAAAATCTATCACATATGGGGTTGGATCATGCCCTTGGAAGAAAATCATTACAATATGCAACCGACGTAATTTATTTACAATGCCGAACAGACCGCCAAAATGTGCAAGAAGGATGTGTAAGCACGTACAAAGCAGGCGCGGATTCATAGGAGGAGGTGAGGAATGAGGAAAATTTCCACCCGCCAAATTTTTCAGTAACTATTAACTTCTCACGAAATTTTCAAGTACTTAGTTGTGCGAAAACAGCACGTACTATCTCGCCCGTAATTTCAAAATTATGCGAAAAGTACTTAAATTTTCGAGTAATTGTACATGGTCTTATTTCAAAACCAATCTTTAAAGAAGAATTCAAGAGAAAGGAAAGCAATCTCTATCTTTAATATTTTAGTCATAGGAAGCCTGCGAAAAAATTTAAAACCTTTTCCAAAAATCAGAGTTTTCAACGAACATGAGACCTGAACCTTCCTCTTAAACGTCCTTCACACTATCCAACAATAAAATTGAATCAAAAACGATGGAGTCATTTTTTTGAAAATTTGGAATATGTCCCAGCGGCTTCATGTAAAGTACCCTCCAAAAAGAAAAACATCGATTTCAAAGTAAATATGCCGCAACAACAGCCAGATCGATCGCCGAATATCAATTTTGGAGAAAATCGGCAGAACGCTTTAGCCACTTGCGTTGTTCATAGACGAACGGACAGACGATTTGCCGTCAATGGATTTTTCGGTATCAAGAATCCACTGATCGTGGATTCTGGCTACACCAATTGCTAGAGGATTTTATTCCGTAAATTTAGCACTTGGATTTATTCATTTTTTTCGTTTCCAGGACCCTATAATAAGAATTTTTCAGTCGAAAATTCCCCGTTTTCGCGCAGCATTTGTCTCTAGTCCGTAAACATTTTTCCGATTACCATTAAAACGAATAAAATCGTATCGCAGCATGAGCTAAGTTCAGCATGCCTCATTCAACAATGTATGTAATACGACACATTTGATCAACACATTTTGAATAAAAATCAATCTTAATTTACCGATCACACTCGATCCACAGTCGGGCATTTATATACTACTCTTAGAATGGGGAAATATAATACCTAGAGCCTGGAAGTTTGGCAAAATTCTTTTTTTTATTTTTGTTACGATTTTATGACTTATAACAATGGGAATCACTTAATTGTACTTCTGGAATTGTTTTAATAGATTTTCATTTTGCCTTTTTGCCTATTTTAGCTTCTGATGCCTATTTTTGGCATTTTGCCTTATTTGTGCCTTTTTTCTGCCTTTCTGTCAGAATTTTCTCTTTTTCACTTCTGGCACCAATCTCTGTCAAGCTAGAAACATACTTGTAAACCTGGACAACATGAAGGCACGGGGAGGTTTCTGTGTCACGTTGCGTTAAAAATCTAAAACGAAACTGAAAACAGCACCAATGATTTTTTAAATATTTTTAATGATGCTTACATAATAAAAAAATTAGAATAGTCTAAAATGTATCGAAAAAATAACCGTGCGTTCTGTCCTTAGCCTTTTAGTTGCGAATGGGAATCCTGTTTCTTGATGTATTTTAGTTCAGTGGTATGTATGGAAAATTTCTTCGACTGTTCTCCAGAGGCGTGTGACAGCTCATATCTCTTTCTTACTTCGCTTGACAAGCGCTGCTATGGCGACTTCCACGTGTTGGAGTGTGGGTGACGCAATCGGAAACTGGATATCTCGATCTGCCCCTGTACATAGTAATGAAGAGAACACAAAAGCGCAACGAAGGGATGGATTGAACTGTATACGAACGAACGTATGGGAATATAGAGGAGCAAAACACTGGGAGAGGTGGCTCCAGGAATCAACTTATGTCGCTGCAGTGCCTTTGAAGGGGAGGTCCTAGGTTCGAGTCGCGACGGAGACAAGATTTTCGACACTAGCGAGGTAACTAGGTCGTGATCTGTCACTGTCTGGGGGATAACTCTAGCTGCTGGCTCTAGCTCTGATCGGTAGTTTTCCGTGATTTCTCCGATCAAGACCAGGCGAATGCCGGAGCATTACCTTACCAAACGGACGCGACAGTTGAGGGACCGTACGCGATCTCTGCTTCCCATTCCTTGCCCAAACCTACATTTACACATTCTCACTTATATGCACTACACTACCACACAAGATGGGAGACCGATCGTGAGCTTGGAGCTTGTACCGGTTGTGGCGGTGCCCCGGTTGTGGGAGATATCTGATTGAGGAAAACACCGCTAGTCGACAGAACGCCAGAACTCGCTTTCCAGCAGGGCTGAACCCTCCCGGAATTCACCTCAGCCATTAATTAAAACTGAAAACCGAATACAGCATATTGTTTGTAAATTCGTCGAGAAAACAATACATATGCCTGGGTTTATTTAAAAAATGTCTGATCATGTTTATTTAAAAATGTCTGACGTCAACTGACGCAATGAAAGTTAATGCATCATTCCAAACCATTTAATAATTAATACATAACCAATTTAATAATTTACCATAAATTAGCCATTAATTCAATTTCCTTTTTTTAAAAAAAATGTCGACTAAGAGAGCGGGAAAAATTATAAATAACAACAGGGTCGTGACATCATTGAACCGGAATTCTATTATCCAAAATAAAGATCACAAGTAACACGTCATGTTGTGTTTTAGAATAATAGTGTGTTATTCTGTGTTAAATGCTTACATAAACAAACATCGTCAAATCATGCTGCAAATAATAGCACAGAAAAAAAGCAGAAATACAAAATGAAAGATGCATTATAGTTGGAGACGGCTCTGGAAATTCTATGAGTTTTCGCGACCTCTCCAAAGTATGTAGCCGATTCCTTAGGCGTGCGAGTTCGTTGAGAACTGGAGAAATCCACATGATATAGTCCAAACTTCTCTCTGAAATAAAAAATAAATAAATAACTTGTGAAATAAGAATGAAGTATTCATGTTGTAGTTTCAGAGTCACACTCAAGTTAACTCAAGATTTCCCACTAATTATCTCTTAATAATAATAATATAATAAATCGTGTATTAATAAAAAAATCTTATGCTGAATAATGTAAATCCCCTCCCTTGTGGCTCATGACCTTGTTTTCCAGGTTGCGTCCTCGTGCTGGACCAAACATTAAATTGTTGTTTTTTACTGCCATGTCCCAGTACATGCAGTTGACACTGTGAAAGCATCACTCGGGTAGATAATGACAAAGAAATGGTGTAAGGAATTGTGGACCTGCTTATCATAGGTCTCTGGGGACCATAGCCTTCCGATAAACTGCTGTGGCAGGCACTAGTCTCACAAAGCTGTAGTACCAGAGTACACACATGCTGAATTACGTTTGATTATCTGATAATGTATCCAAAGTGCCACGTTTCGTGGTCGTCTTAGGAATAAAGGAAAATGGCTTCTAACCTACGCCGTGTTGTACAAGTCAGCCTGTTCAAGTGACTGGAACTTACGTGTAGCCATTAAGCCACTCGAAGTTGTCCATCAAACTCCAAGCTGTGTAGCCAATGACGTTGACACCATCGATGTATTTTGCCTTATGAATTTCTGTGAGATATAACTGAAACACATAAGGCAGACCTGCACAGCATTCTGCACTTTCACTTACCTCAGGAGCTGCGTGCGGGCATCTGGGGTGCAAATGAGAAAATTGATGAAGGGTGGGGGATGAGACTCAATCTAGGAGTGGGGACCACCAATCAGAATGCACAATTCGAAAGATAGCGCGTAAATTTAAAGAGCAATCGCCAAGAACATGACTATCATATACAGTTCAAGTAATATTGTCTTTTGTATTATATTGCAAATGTTTGTTCTCTGTATATGACAGGGCGAAATATGAAACTACAACGAATTATACATATTAGATTTCGACACCAAGTATTATAATTGCTTCTAGGGCTTATAATGTAATTCGCTTTGCTACGATGTAATCACAAATTTAGTGTTGTGCTAAACACAAAATTTTGATACTCAATTGTTTTTGTTTGATGATGACAGCAATAAACTATTTTTATTAACTATGTTTAATTGAATTAGACGATTCTCTCAAAGCAAAAACATATTGTTCTTAAAAAAATCATGATTATTTTCTGTTCTAATTTCTGACAAGAGAGTAGAGTCGTTTACGAGATCGTATAAAAATATAAAACCCTTTGCATTCTATTTAACCAATACCCATGATTATCTTATGATTGTCCGTAACATATCGTCACAGAAGTTTGCTCGTTGATCTGGACGTAAATGTAGCTTCACTGTGCGCACGTTTTGTTGAGCACTCCTTTTGCTTGTAGTTCATTTACAGTTGAAATTGATTTTCTATAACTCGGGAAAAAACATTTTTCAAATATCTTTATTTTTCTAAAATAATTATTTTCTAAATTCATTTTTTCGTTGGTGTTTTTTTTTATTCTGGCCCTAAAGAAAATGTGCGCAGATAAATTTCTTTCCCCACACGTCATATACAGTTTTTACTGTTTTTTTGACAAATAAATAAATAAATAAATAGATCTCTTTTATTCAGTTTCACAAGGGGGGAAAATGGTCACAAATGTGCTATTAAACATTACTCTTCTTGGAATTGCCACATATTCTATTTTATGTCAATCTTGATGTGATTTTGTTCATTTTTCTATGATTTGGAGATTATAACATTCCTGGTGAACAATGAATTATTAAATTCCAATTTCGTGTTAGATAGAATTAAATAATATTTTTTTCTTATATGTAAGCATATATTTTAAAGCTATTACTTAAAATATTGCTTAAGAGTCACAATGAGCATCTTATTTTCTTTAAAAAAATTAGAAAATGAAAATACATACAGCGGTGGATACAAAGGTGGATATAAAGTAGTGCACTGAACGTAAACAGTGAATTATGACCCTGGTAACTTGAAATACTAGACATAATCCATTTAAAACAAATGGGCATTTAATTTTAAAGCATGGATCATGATTAGACGCCCAGACATTCAATCTACGCGCCGCGTCGAGCTACGTCAGACTTCTCCCTTCCCCGCAAAGCTTCCTACTCCCCACTCCTTGCACTTTCGGCGCTGCCACGGGCAGACGATCGGCTCTCAAGTGCAGAATGCCCGCGGGAGCAGGCGTTGTGCAGGTTTGACATAAGGCAAACATTAGGTGCGCATGGTCAGATCTTGCATAGGTTGTACAATGACACAATGAATTAAATTAAGCGTTAGTTTGTACAAAACTGTAATATGTCATGAGCAAACGGAACAGTTTACCTTGAAATATTCAATCCTGTCAGTGTCATTAAGGTAGCCTACTTTGTCCGAATATCCATTTTCAGTTATCAAAATCTTCGGAATCTTGTAGGTTTTTTGAATCCAATTCAACAAATCCCTAAACCCTGTTGGAGTTATCTGAAATTATAAAGTAAAGCCTCATTAGTTGTCGTTAGTCAAAGGGTTCCTGAAACTTTCTATAAAATAATTCATCTGCCTTTGTGAAGCTTTTTTGGAATGATACGAGCAACATAGATGTAGAAATGCTATTTTTTATGAATCGTATAAGTTAATTTCGTCTGTTTACTTGCAGACCTCATCAAAGCTTTTATATGAAAACATATATGAAAAACCTAGTCATCTCACACTATTTCAAATTTTAAATTACATCAATAAAACTACTTTTAAAAAATTTACGTAAACATAAAGTAGGCACGATATTCACATAAGTAACATTATCATTTATAAATGTACAATTGTTGCCTACGTATCTTCGATATTATTTGTTTGAGATCTTTCGAATAGCGTAGCGATTTTACTCGCAACAGAAAAAATATATAAAAAGAATTATTAAAAAAATGATTTTGTTAGGTATAACAGATGCGAAAGCAAACTGCATCAGACAGTCTTTGCTCCAAACAGAAAAAAAGTCTGCAGTTTCTCGTCGACAGAAGTTTGAGTTATAGACGAAATGGACTAAAGAGAGAAATGGGTTGGAGTTGTTGTGGATACTCGGTGAGTAAGATTTTAGAGGTGTTCTTTAGGGTAATTTCAGTGGTGGGGACTAGATTTCAGAGATTATTTAGTTTCGACAAACTACCTTCTGGTATTCCTAAGAAACAGCAGAATTTCGTTTGTGAGCAAGGCGCTTCAAAGTATGCGCGATCCTCTTTGTTTATCTCTCATAATTCTTAATGTAATTTTTTGTATATTTTTTTCTGCTCCCATTGTATAATGCTGTCATTGGATGGCTGCAACCAGTTGCATAATGATGGTCATTTCGATACAGTTTTCATTATGATGCAGGTTCTTGACCAATCGCAGGGACGCTAACAAACCAAGTACTGGCACTTCATTAATCATTGAGAATCGTTGCAGTAAATGTTTCGTTCGAGTGTGTATATTAGAATTCCTTTTAATATTATTTATGCTTCTCATTTTTATTTCCTTTATTAGTTGTGATTTTTACATGAACTATTATTTAAAATAAATTGGATTGTAATTTCACTTTGATCGTATTTGACTAGCGCATTGGTAGTTATTGCAGAAAACATTTGAGTGACGTTAAGATCTGAAACCGTAACCATTAATACACTCGTGTGAAGTTTACGATACTCGTGGATTAATACCCATCATTACATCATCGTTTCATAATGTACTGTTCTGCGCTGATGATGATCGTTACGCGATAGAAAATATCTTAAGCATGTAAAATAAAAGATATATGGGCATTTTTATACTAATTTACAAGAAGAAATCAGGGCCGCCAACACCATATTAATAATATTACGACTGAAGTGCGGCAAGAGATTAGTTACTTTTTAAATTTACTTAGAGCATTTTTTTGGTTGCTCAAAAATATTTTTCGAACAAGAAGTCAAGAGCAATAAAAATCCTAATAGGAGGCAGAAAACCGGCTAAGATTCGTAGACGTCGCTTCACAGGGGGCGCTGATTGCGAAGCGTTCGCGCATTCTTCGGTAATTTGCAATGTCATCGTAAATTGATAATACTATTAAGCAATACTAAAACTATCCTCTCCTTAAAGAAATACTAAAGTACATACTTCGAATTAACCCTAAAATAGCATGAGGAAACTACCTGGCATACTCGAGTGGTGTGAAAAGCAACTGTATTTAATTTTGACGTATACAATATCAATTTTTATGGACTATTTCTGTTATTTACCTATTTTTCTTAAAAAATAGCTCCAAATTTTTTCTTTAAATCCCGACGCCAATGAATTACAAACTACGGGCTTCTAGGAACGGGAGCCAGTTCTCGGCCGCAATGGGCTTATGATCAACAGCAAAAGAACGGTTAAGGTCAAGGTTTTCAAGGGTATAAAAGGAAGTGGTAATAACTGAGTGAAGGGGTGAGTCAGCTGGTAACCGAAAGGTTAAGCTATCGTTAAAATGTTCAGTGTTGATGATGTAATTAATTGTTAATTCAATTTGTGTAAATTACTATAATAAAGACATCTGAGGTCTTGAGGAGTTAAATTACCCAGACCCCTCTTTAAATATTTTCTTATGAATATTGTCCCACAGCGTCCAAGAGTTTGTGTGAAACAACAACTACTGGAATATTTTAAGCCAGCATTTCCAAGACGCAGCCTCCATTCTTGTGGCGAGAGCACAATTCATTTGTTGACTATCGGTTATATAGTTTGTGAAGTTTATTCCTTTGACTGTAAAGAGTGTCGCTGGTGGTACGAATGGTGTTATAAAAAAGCGTGACAACAATTATTCGAAATCTATGAGTGAGAATGCGGCTCCTCATGAAAGAAATGGTAGGCGAGCACCCCTGCAAACTTTGAAGCGTAACATACGGCAAGCCGAGTTGCCGAGGCTTTTACGAAATCAAGCAAGCGAATGTTCCCTAACGGCGGGTAAGCCCTAAAATTGCAATTTAAATAATATATTTAATTTTTTAATTAAAAAATTCCATTCAAAATAAACGTAATGTCCAGTATACCTTCAACCAGGCGGATCCAGTGCTAGGCCAAGAAGAGTTTTGGGAAACTTTAATGCCTGCATCCCTATAAAGTGATGGACTTTTACCTCCTTCACCGTCTGCGGCATAATGACTTGTGTAATGGTTTACACCAACGAAATCTGCAGTTCCTGAAACAAAATATCACTACGACGTTGAATTTCACTTTAAATGTTTTTAAAAATAACAACATGCCGTCAAATCTTTCAACCTGCCATAAGTAACATGCCGTATGTCTAAAGATGTAGTTGTAGATGTAAATAATTTCGGTGACAAGAATGAAATTAGTTTTTTCGGGGACGTGACCAACTCATATTCCATTCAAATGCTGTTGCATCTGACAATATAAATGTTTAAGTCAACGTTTATAATATGAATTTATCAAAAGGCGAATTTATCGAAGGCGAATGCAATTTCGGTGGCCATATACTATTATGGTGAATGTGCTGCTACCGCGAATATACCAAAAAGAGTTTAACAGAATTTTGTTAAAAATTGAAACCATCTTTAATTGTAACTCTGTTGATTTTTTATGATCATGATATTCATGCTCACACAATTCTTCGTGGCCTCGAGAATAAAAGAATAACAACTTTTTCTTATAAGGAGTAGTGGCACTTGCAAATTTATTATTTGAATTTTTTATTTTGCATTGCAGCAAGTCAAACTCAATTATCTTGAAACAACTTCAAGCGCGTGCGTTATTCACTCAGTATCGAGATAGTGAGGTTAAAACTCTAGAATCCTCAATAGGTATCAAAACTAGTGATGCTAGAACAGCACAAAATTTCCCACGTTATTGGAAACAGCTACGTAGTATTGAAATATTGCACTTTCTGCGCTACTTAGATTTTAGTTATGATTTGAAAAAGTCCAATTCAGCCAAGAAGCGAACAACTCACTGTTTCCATCGCAATGTTGTCAGATCTGTGTGAATATTCGCTACCGCTAGGACTCGAACCTTATCACCTCCCGATTGTAAACTCGGCAAAGGAAACCTTCAGACTGACAAAGGTGGCTCAGGTAATCAACTGATGTCACTGCAGGGCCGGTTGTAGGGTTCGAGTTCCGACGGTGCAAGGATTTTTGACACTCGCTACATAGTAGCTAGATCGAATTCAGACGCTGAATGGAGGAGAATTCTCACGGCCAGCTTCTATGATCGATAATTGGTTTGATCGATAATTGATACATGGTTTCTCCGATCAACACCGGGCAAATGGCGGAGCAGTACCCTGAGAAACGATCCATCTTTCCTTCCTCTTCCTTGTATCCTCATCCCTTACTTACACACACAATCTCATGCACTACACTACCTCATTTGCCTTTGGACAATCCGGGAGCTTTCAGCTTGTCTCGGCTGGAGCGCTGCTGCGATGGTGGGAGATACCTGGTTGGGGAAATCCTCAACATCCTCCCAAGCCGATGTTCGTCAGGGCCGGATCTCGCTAGCCAGCAGACGAATATTGCAGCCACCTCCCCATGATGAAACATGCACTACACTTACGACACTAATGACCTTAGCCGCAAACTCATCCGGGATCACTAATTGATCAAGTTAGCGAGCAAGGAATCTAAAGGAAGTTGGTAAGGCGTGCTGTACCCCACAGGATGCTATTGAACCATACATACCTCTTATCCACTGAATCTCTTCCTGAGTGAACTGCGGCAGACGAGACCTCCTCAGCCCCTCTTTTCGGCTGTTCTCGGCAATTCTCTCGCGCATCACCTGCGGGTAGTTGCCTCCGTGGGAGACGATGGGGTTCGCGAACCAGCCCAGCTGCAACAAGATGAATGCAGACGCATAAATGCCAAATTTGGAGAGACTACACGTGATTGATACAAGGCCTAGGCTACGCACAGGCTTTTGCCAACGTGTGTACCATATGTCTATGGTCCGAACGCATTCACCCAACATCTGCACCGACTTGTGTGGCTCAGAGCATCACCTGTCACCACAGTGCCTCTGACCGGAGGGTGCTACGGTTCGTCCCGATGATGGCAGGATTTTCGACACTTGCTATACAGAGCTAGGTCGAATTGATTCGGCGCAACATCCGGGCGAGAATTCCAGCGGGCAGCTGCTCTGATAGGTAATTTTCCGTCGTTTCCCCAATCACATCACGAGACAAATATCAGAACAGTCCCCTTTTTTTTAAAATTAATTTATTACTTCCTGTTCGACAATTTGTCTTTCAGGGCATTGGAATTTACAATAATGGACATTCGTTTTAGACACTAACAGTAACCTCTGTAAGAGGATTTATGAAGGTAAATTTTTAATAATTAGACAATTATATAAAACTAAGGAACATAGAAAAGAAGAGAAAATAAATAAAATTACGGAGGATGAAATTTATCTTTAGGAAATTTGGAATTAATTCTACGAGGAAAGGGATAAGTTTTACCAAGATTAAAAAATTGTGCATGATGTAATGAAGGAAGAGTATTAAAAAATTTGAGACTACAAGTTTTAATTAAATCATGGATTGTAGGTAGATTTAGTTCATTGTGAATTTGTGTATTGGGAATAAACCAAGGTGCATGTAGAATTTTTCGAAAGAATTTGTTTTGAATGATTTGAAGTTTTTGTATATTTGATTTTGCTGCATTTGACCATATTGGACAAGCATAAGTTAAAGTAGGTCTATTAATTGAAGTGTATATTAATTTAGCAGTTTTAATACGGAGAGTTGAGTTATTATTTATGAGAGAATTAAGTTTTTGTATTTTAATGGTAGTTTTTTGTATAACATTTTTTATGTGAATTTTCCAGTTCAGTTTTGTGTCTAGATAGAGACCTAAATATTTAATAGATGAAGAGGAAGAAAGCCAAGGAATAGGAGTGTTATGAATTAGAAGGGGAGGAGGGGTTATTGGCTTACATAACGTAAATATTTTGGCTTGGCATTTATCCATATTGATTTTGATTCTCCAATTGTGGGCCCACACCGAATAACGATTAAGATCTATTTGAAGTTTATTTCTGGCAAGAAGAATATTAGTGTGTGAGTTAATAAGTGCTGTATCATCTGCAAAAAGGGCTAATTTAGAAGAAGCGAATTTTGGAATGTCGGATAGATAGATATTGAATAGCAGAGGAGAAAGACAAGAACCTTGAGGGACCCCGGCAGAGATGTTAAATTTTTGAGAGAAAGAATTATTATATTTAACTATGAAAGTTCTGTTAGATACGAAATTTTGAATAATATTTATAAGATAAATAGGAATACCTACAAGATGAAGTTTATATATTAAACCATCGTGCCAAACTTTGTCGAATGCCTTTTCTATATCTAAAAAGATTGCAAGGGAGTGTTGTTTTAAATGAAAAGAATTTTCTATGTGTTCAGTAATACGTAATAGTTGATGAAGAGTAGAATGTTTGTGCATAAATCCAAATTGTGAAGGTTGAATAATGTTATTTTGAGAAGTGAATGTATAAAGTCTGTGAAGTAATATAGTTTCGTAAACTTTTGATAAAGAAGAAAGTAAACCGATAATTAGAAGGAAATCTTGGGTCTTTCTTTGGTTTACAAATAGGGATAATTATAGCTAATTTCCAAATATTAGGAAAATAGTGAAAACGTAGAGACGAATTCAAAATATTGGTAAATGCAGCAATGGATTTATTACCTAAAAATTTGAGTGATTTGTTGGTAATTAGATCAAATCCAGTTGATTTGTGAATTTTGAGTTTTTTTATAATATTATGAACTTCAGTAGGGGATATAAAAGGAATAAGTTGTGGAACGTTATAATTAGGAAGGGAAAGGAAGTGGGTTATATGATTGTGAAGTTGAGTATTGTGTATTGGATTAGCAATAAAAGAAGATTGGAAGTGAGAGCCCAGTAATTTAAGTTTCTCAGGATCATTTAGGGCAGTGGAGGAAGAGTCTTGTAGGACAGGAATAAGAGTTTTGTCATTATAAAGTAGTTTAATTGTCGACCATAATTGTTTAGATTGAGGGTGTATTTGTTGAAGAAAGTTTTGATATTGATGAAATTTAAATAAATGTATTTTAGACTTTATTATTCGCGAAATTTTGTTAAGTTTAGATTTAATATCGGGACGTCGAGTTATTTGCCAATAGCGACGTAAAGTGTGTTTAGTTTTGATTAAATTAAGAATACGAAAAGGTAATGGTTTATAGGGGCTAGGGGGAAATTTAGGTATAAAGCTTGAATGAGAGTAAAGTGTGTTATGTATTGTAGTGGTAAAATAAGATAGATAATTGTCAATATCATTTGTAGATTGTATATTATGAGGAAACTTAATATTATTTTCAATATCGTGTTGAAAGTCAGGCCACCTAATTTTTTGAAAAAGAGGTGTGAAGGTAGAAGAAGAAATATTAAAGGAAAAAGATAAAGTAATAAGAACTGGAAAATGGTCAGAATCTAATTCAGGAAGTACATTTTGTATTATAGGGAAAGGAAAATTTTGTGTAAGAATAATATCAAGAATATCAGGAATAATATTATTATTATATGAATAGTAAGTAGGTTCAGAGAGGAGTGTATTTGTACATTATTAGAAACGAGAAAATTATGTAATTTAATTCCGTTAGGGTTGGTAGTATTGCAACCCCAAATTTGATGTTTACAGTTTATATCGCCAAGAAGAATGGTTTTGTTTATATTGTTGAAGATTTTTTTAAATGTTACGAGAGGAAATGTGTATTTTGGGGGTTTGTAGGCAACTGAAAAATAGTAATCAAGATTATTTATATTGATTATTAAAGAAAGGATTTCAAGAGAAGGATGATTGTTAAATTGGAATGAATAGTGTTTAATAAAGTGTTTAATGAGTATAGCAACTCCTCCGGAGGCCACTGAATTAATTCTGTCAAAACGATAAATTTTATAGTTGGAGATATATAATTTGTCGGTTGGGAGTAAATGTGTCTCAGTTATAAAAGCAATGTGTACATTATGAGTGTATAGAAAATGTTCGAAAGTATGTTGTTGTCTTTTCAAACCATTAGCATTCCAGTTGAGAAGTGTTAGTTGATTGGTAGTTTTATCAATTATTTATTATGAGAGAGCGATTCAATAATATTTTGAAGTTGAGGAAGAAGAATTGAAAGAATTTGTGATATTATTGTTGTAATAATTTGTTGAATATTATAAGAAGAGGGAGAGGTATGTTGTGTAGGAATGTGTAAGTTATTTGTCCAAGGAGAGTTGTTAATGTTAGTTTGTGTGTTAGAAAGAGGTGGGAAATGTGTTGTATGTAAATTAAAAGACGGTTTTGAAGAGTTTTGAGGTAAAGTAGTAGGAATAGTGGAATAAGAGTTTATGCTAGGGGAAGAGTTATTAGTGGGGGTAGAAGAGGAGAAAGTATGTGTGGAAGGTAAATTATTATTAGATTTATTTATCTTATTATTCAAGACAAGTTTGTAAAATGAACATCCTCTATAATTGGCAGAATGTGTCTGTCCACAGTTTACACAAGTGGGAGGTGTGGATTGTGGCTTTGGACAAACCGAGTAATGATGGGGTTGAGAACACTTGACACATCTGGGTTTCAATTTACAGTTCGCCTGTGAATGTCCAAAACGTTGACAATTTTTACACTGAACAGGGGTGAATCGATTTGATTTTGGTTGAACTTTTATAATGGAATGAAATAAACGATCTAATTTTAAAATAGTTCTAGCTTGATGGGAGTCTGTTAAGTCTATTGCACAAGTTTGAAGAGGATGTCTTAGTTTGTCATAAAGACGCCGAACTTGAAGCACTGGATATTCTAGGCGAATGAGTTCATTAAAAATTTCTAATTCACTTAGTGATATTGGAATGTCTTTAAACATTACCTGGAATGCTTTCTTGCTCGGATCTTGAAATGTATAAAATTGTATATTATTACTTTCACAGAATTTTCTGAAATTTCGATGGTCATCAATGTCTGTAAAAAGAATTTGGATTTCATTGAATCGGGATTTTGTTGAATAGTTATTATGAACCACTTTTGCGATGTCTTGAAGTAACAAAGGATAGTTCATGCCAATCACTGTTATAGGTGGAACTTTTTGATGTGATGAAGTTGAAGTAGACGACTCTTGTAGATTAGCTAAAGGTTCATATCTGGAGTGGGTTGGAATATTATACATGGGGGAAGACGATTTTGATCGTTTGGAAGGGTTTTCTTGAGCATCTGTGGGGTGTGGACGACGAACGTTGTTGGAGATGTCTTCTATGTTAGTTTCAGGTTGTGGTACTAGGTTTGCTGAAGATTCTTGAAAAGATATTTCTGAAGCAGCTGGATAAGAAGGTTGCTGATAATTTGGTGGGTGTGAGGTTGAATACTCCATGCCTTGAACTGGAGTTGCTTGCATGCCAACGTATTGAGTGGAAGTTTGAACATCAGATGAAAACATATTTGTATTGTCCAAGACAACTCGTCTCCCGTAAGGGAGATGAGTATTATAATAAGATCTTGAGTTTTTCGTAGATTTTTATCTCTTTTTGTAAAATAGTAGATTTAGATGATGTAGAATGAGATTATTTTGAGATAATTCAATTAGATATCACAATATTTGAAATATTATAACAGCAATATTTGGTAGTACTATTCTAGAAGCACGGCCACCTGTTCATCAGAACAGTCCCCTAACAATCGGCCACGAACCCTGCGCAATCTTTCCTTCCTGTTCCTTATCCTATCTTCATCCCCTTACTTACACTCGCTTACACTTACATGCACTGCACTACCACATGTGCTGGGAGAATTTTAGTGGGCCCGAACAAACCGTGCGATTATTGTGCAAGGGAACTAGTGGTACCACAACATCACGTAATTTCTCGCCTCACAAACGGACACATGTAATTATAATACCGCAATATCTGTCCATATTAACACATTTAAGCCAGGACTTGTAAAAATCGTTACCAATCGTAGCGAAAAATTAAGTTAAAACATAAACCCAATTTCGACAATCAGAAACAGCGTTCCATTCACTCAGAAACACCACCCAACAATTAGAACTTGTTTTGAGAATTTCAAACTGGGAAATTCGAAAGAGAGTTTGTAATTCGGCTTGAGCAATTTGGTACAGTGGATGTGCTAAACCTAAGCATTTGAGTTCTAATCCATTGTGGCGAAAATTTTGAAGGTTGATAACAGTTGGTTTCATGGTTTAATTTTTATTGAAATACACGGAACTTTGACAAACATTGCGAGAAACTACGCGCTAGAACCACTGGGGGAAATGTCAGAAAGCCGCAGGGTAATAATCATCACCAAATTTATTATTTTATTCGTCGTCCCAATAATAAGCGAGATCGTTACCGCCGGTAGTGTTGCGTAGTCATAGTAACCTTGCGTAGTCATAGTCATTGCAAAAGACGAAATTTCGGAAATCGCCGTGTCGGAGAATAGACTGCTAACCACTATTCCAGAATATGTAGATAGTCGACGAAGTGCAGGAGACCGGTTTTGATACAATTCCCGGCTTGGACAATCGCAACTGATTAATTTTCCGCCTTGATAGAAGCTCTATGGTGTTTCAATGCATTATGGGCTATAATATGAATTTCCCGCCTAACAGTAATTAATATACATTACATTCGCGATGAAAGCCTTCTTCGAGATCCTGCCACAAGCCCTGGATGCCTCGCAGTGCCCTGGATGGCCGTTAGATCGCGCCACTTGACGATGCTGCTGGCCGACAGCCGGCCGTTCGACTGGAGAGATGGGTGGAGAGTGGTGGGGGCAGAGTGATGGAGGAGTGGGGGGAGAGAATGGTGCTTGCGAGGCCAGGAGATAGACAGACCTACAGAGATAGGGACGTTCGATTCCTGTAAAGGAATCGGACTCAGAATCGAAAAGTTGGAGTCGATTCTAAAGTCGAATCGAAAGAAAAGAATCGATTCCCTCAGGAATCGAATCACATGAGAACACCATTCAACGTAGTTATCAACATCGGAATCGAGTGATTGCTATTAAATAAAACACAACTAGGTGTTAAATGATTAAATGTAATAACAAACAAAATCAACTATGTGGACAAAAATATTATAGTTGAAATAATGCAATTGGGATAATATAATTCAATATATATCAATAAATCAATATATTAATAGAACATAAACGAAAAATATAATAAATTATTACATCAAGAATAGTATGAATAGTAATCAACGAAAGTGTAACGGATTCAAAGAAACAAAATCTTCACACAAAACTATCCAGACAGGAAAAGTTTTTTTATTGAGATACTAAAAATGTAATATACCAAGAGTTTTGGTTTGAACGAAGCGGGAAGTGGAGGCACGGTGGGAGGTAGAATTCAAACACAACAAAGATTTCTATAAAATTAATAATAACTTAAAGTAATAACTACATTAGTAATAAAGACAAACGACAAAAACCCTGAAAAATACAATAAAAGCGCAGGAATATGCATCTTTTCAAAAAATAATGAATGTATTCATTTGATTCCATTTCGGCCTTTTGGAAGAAGCAAAGAAATCGAGAACCGAGTCCAGAGGAATCGAAAGAAAAGAATCGATTCCGGAATCAAATCGGTACACAGAGATAAAGTGAGGCATGCAAGCAAACGCCTCCCATCTGTCTGTCGTATTTTCACTGAGGGACAATAAGAAAAATATGGACGAAATTAGGAGCAAGCTGGCCTAGAGACGTGGTGTCTATTGCCCAAGTGGTGTTATTTTGGCATTGCGTTACATTGATTGCAGGCTTGTCCAGCTAGCGGAAGAAAGGAGGCTGCAGGTTTTGCTGGCATATCTTCTGCCAGGTTCTGTTGAGACATGTCCAAAAGTTTTTTCGCAACCAGCGTTTTTTCTATTTATTATTTTTCTATTAATAATGTAATGCTGAAAGTGTAATGCAAAGAAGCTCACGCCTTCAATTGTCTACTGTTGTAAATAGTGCTTAATTTAAAATCATGCATGATCTTTGACTAATTACGAAAGTACAAATCCTTAATTAAATTATACGTAATGTTAAATTTATGTGGAGAAGGATCTAGAAAATGGTTTATTTACTAGATAATTCACGGTGTTCATAAACTCACAACACCATGCCCTGCAAAATGTCTCATTATTCTACGAAGTTGTACGGCTTTTTTTATGGAACTGTCTGCATATGTTACTTGTGATAAAATCCCCCACCATGCCTTCTGTTCACCTTGCATTTTACTTTCTCGCCTACAGCTTTTGCAGTATAGAAAAAGTATTACAATACTGCATGCAATACGACAATTTGTCAACAGAAAAACTCATATTGCTGAGCCCTTGTAACGACAAAATGTATAAATCTTGTTCCAATATGTAGTAAACTACTTGTTCTGACCTTTTCTGTGGTCGTTCTTCTAACACGTTTGGTGGGTCTTCGATACCGAAAAAACGATTGACGGCAAACACTTCCGTCTGTGAACAACGCTAGCAGCTAAACCGTAAGCAGGGTTATTTCCAAAATTAATATTTTCCAAACGATATATCTGTGGTCGCAGCCCCTTGAATTTGATTTTGATCTAATAATTCGATTTTTTTTGATATTTTACACAAAGCTTCAACATTTTCAAAATTTCCTCAAATATCGCTCCAATTTTTTCTTTACATTTTTCGTCGTATGTAGCAAAGAACGGCAAAGAAAACGATTATGGTACAATTTTTGGGGAACTCTCTGTACTTTTGAAATTGGAAAATCATATTTGTAAATTCAAATTTTCCGCACTTGGTTCGACTCTCTCAGTTCGCAAAATGGCAACACGGCGTTTTGAAATACTTAGAACTCTTTTCAATGTTACCGGTCTTGATGATCATGTAATGTAGGTAATATTCCTGCTGTAGGGAATAATTTTAAGGAAGGAAATACATTTAATTTAGAGCAAATAAACTTAACTTCCATTCAAAAGTTTTGATAGCTGATTTTAATATTAAAAAATTAGAAACTCATTTCGATAAAATCAAGTCAAGAATCAAGGCAAGCGTGTAGCATTTTCTGGACAACGTGCTGTAAATACTGTAACATTTGTGTCTGAGGTGTTAGTAGGGCAGAAATTGGGATGTTACTTAACTGTTTCCAATAAAGCGAGAAAGTATGTGATGTTTTAGCTAACCTAATTTAATGTTTGAAAATTAATGGCACTTCACATCTCGAATAATCCGCGATACTAATGGGAAAAAGTGTTGCTTCATTAAAATTCAGTTATTTGTTTGTATGTGATGAAGTATACAACTTATTCGGTTCGATGCGGATTCGATGGTGTGACGGTTAGCGTGCCGGACTGTCATACCCAAGTTCGCGGGTTCAAACCCGATCGAAGCCGTGGATTTTTAAGGGCGAAAAAATCCTTCGTACGCCTTCCGCGGAGGGGAAGTAAAGCCGGCTGGCCCATGTTAGTAGATTTACTTGCATGCAAGATCCTCAAGCCTAAATGACGCCTCTGAGCTAAATTCAAATCGCCTGTTTCGTCGCCCGAGATAATACCTTCTTTCTCCGCTAGGTGAAAGGAGCGTAGCGAAATTTGCGTGGTCAGACGGAAGAGCGGGCCTGATGGCCCGAGTCTCGCCACGTAAAATAAGGCATTAACTAACTAACTAACTATACAACTTAAGCAATTGTACTTTCCAGTGATACGTATGATAAAATGATACCACAGTTTGATGAAATGTACTTTTCTGTCTCCCTTGCCACAGAAAGTGATGGATGTCCTAAATCCCCTGTTACGTTTTGGTAAGATATTTCAGAAATGCATTGCATGAGAAAAGGAATTAAGGAGATAAGGAAGGAAAAGGAGAAAAGGAAAGAAAAGGAAAGGTGTATTTTATGCAATTTAGGGTTCAAAACTGTAATACTTTTGAAGAGATGGCTTGATAAAAAATATATTTCTTTATCTACATATCGTTCTTTGTATCCAACTGTGCCGGGGATTTCCGGAGCGTATGGGTTCGCCAAGGTCCACAAGGAGGGAATTCCTTTTAGACTAGTCGTTTTCCGTTTGTCCTCGCCTGATTATAAATTTTCTAAGTTTTTGAATAATGTTCTTAAAACCTTTATACAGCATGATTATCAATATAACGCCAAAAACAGTAGTGATGTTGTCAAACGCTTAAAACTTCAACTTACCCCTCAAGGTAGATTTATCTCTTTTGACATTGTAAAAAGGTACCCATCTATGCAACATCAAATAATAGTCTCAAGTTTAGATGAGCTTTTGACTTCCCAAGTTCAATACAAGAACTCTAATATACCCAAAACTGAAATTATATTGGCAATTATATTAATTCTATGTAATATAACATTTATCTTCAATCAGAAAGTATATTTTCAAAAAGATGGTTGTCCAATTGGGGGTGTTCTAAACAGTATCTTATGTGAAATTTCTATGAGAAAACTAGAAACCGAAGTGCTCTCTACTTTAAATTTAAAATTTTACACCTGTTACGTTGATGACACTTTAATCGTGTTGCAACAAGACCAATTTCACAAAGTTCTTGATAATTTCAACTCATATCATTCAAATTTAGAATTTACTCTTGAAAAAGAAGAGGAATGCACTATTAATTTTCTTGATTTTACCATATTTAGGTTTCCCAATTTCGGCCTTACTATGTGGTACACCAAACCCACATATGCTGGCGTCATCCTCAACTTTCAAGCTAATCATTCTACTTATATGAAGGTTGTCCTGGTTAAGAACCTTGTTCAAAGAGCTTTTGATTTGTCTCATTAAATTTTTATCCGGTTGTCCTTCATAAGATATTTTTATTACTGATTAGGAATGAATATCCCATTTCTTTTATTTCTAAATTTGTTTGTCGAAAACTGAAACTTATAGCACAAAGGTCTTTTGTTCATGATAAGATTAAAGTAAACGAAACACAAGCCCTTCCCACTAGCTCTGATACTATTAGTTTTTCATTATCTTGTGTCCATAGTATTAATAATAAAATTAAACGACAACTCCATAATAATTTCCCAAACATTATTTTAGTCAATTCCATTTGCAATAAATCTAACATAGTTCGTCATTTAAAAGATCCAATATCAAAATTGAAAACTCTCAGCACTGTATATTCTTTAAAATGTTCTCAATGCCATCTTGCCTATGTAGGACAAACTAGGAGAAAAGTAAGTGACCGTATCAATCAACACGAGAACAACATCAAACTTTCCTTTGAAAAACATAACTCACATACGGCTCTTCGAATCAATCATGATCATCTCATTGATTTCAATAACCCTACCATTTTAGCCATAGAACCCAACTGGAACTCCAGAATGGTTCTTGAAACTGTTTATAAAAACCATTGCTCCCATGAACTCCAACATGGAGTGTAACATGTTCTCTAAAAGTTACGATTCGATTTTGATTAAATTTAAAGATATACAGAATGTACGTTCTGAATTTCTTAGTCTTGATAATGTTCAAGATCGAGGTTATGTCCCTCAGGAGAACCCCAACGAGCCACCTCATAACACCAGTGATGTTTCCGCCTTGCAAGTCCAACTACCCACTATCGATCGAAAGAACCCTCCTTGTCAGTATTTCTTACGTAGTCGTTCTTCCGGCACTTCTCCCCCTTTCATCCTCCCCTCCCCCACCCCTTCTTTCCACCACCGCCTCTCCCAACACTGACAGCTCACCTCAACAGTCATGCCACTACGCTCTTCGGAGTAAGAGCTCCCGTTACCAGAAGGTGTTAAATTCAGCTCGTCGCAATATGTGATATCTCAATTTTGAGTATGGATCTTCTTTGCTGTGCACTTGCCCTTGTTTTAGGATTTAATACATTTTAATTCAGCTTTTAACATTACTCTATTTCAGAAACTATATTTTTATATTTATGACGCACATTTTAATTTTGAGTCTTTTTATTCTTCTCCTTTAGAGTTAACCTCAGTATGGTTGTTACTAATACATCACACTCAGAACCATACATCGTGTCAACAATCAACACCAGTTTTATTCAGCCAAGGCCTATGTTGTTTGTTCATATGGTTCATTATGTAATTCTTATTCATTGTAAGGACTGATGATGGAGGAAAACTGTCTTCCAAAACGTTGCCAAAACTGTATAATATTCATGTGTAATTATGTGATTTTATGATTAAATTGTATTGTTTTGACTGTCTATAAACTTCTTGGAACTTTTATTTTAATATTCAATACTGTAACTTCATATTCTTTACGTACTAATTCTAAGAACTACGAATTGTACAGTTCACCAGAATAGTTTCACCGCAGTGATACCATGTTTTTGTTAAAACTTATCTCGAGTTTGGCTGGAACTTTTAGGTAAATACATATTTTTCCTCTTAGTTTTCAGCTTTGGAAGTTCGAATATAAGTAGCGCCCAATCGTTTCCATATACCAAATTGCATATAATCTAAAAATAAATATATTTTTAAAGTTGCATAAAAATAAATGATTTTGGATATGTTGAAAGACGTTTGGAATGCGATGATTGGTATATGTACATCACTTGATACTTACTATGATACCTCCCTCAGATAGAATGGATGGGTCCTGTTACGGCCGACTCCAGTAGACTTTAATAGTTGGCCGTGGTTGACCTGTCAAAACATCTGAGGGCCGTACTGTCGATCCAGGCCATTAAACAGAAATTCCTGGCATGCATTAATAAAAATAATTTCAAATTATGTGTAAAGTTTCAATTATTTTAAATGGGAACTATGCAGATGACTGAACTTCTAAAAACGGTGAATACCGATGTCGTTATATGTTACAAATACAATTTTTAGCACCTAAAAGTCCGAGTCCTAGTTATAAGGATGGTTATATCGCACTCATATAATATAGGGCTGTGTCGATCGCGAACGAACTACTAGTTCAATTGAACTATTCTTGAAAAGGAACGGTACGATACTGAACGACCATTTAGTGAACTGTAGTTCATCTGTCACGGATTCGTAGTTCGCCGGTCACTATTCCTAGTTCGTTTAGTTCAGTTAGTTCATTTAGTTCAGTAGTTCATTTAGTTCTCTTAGTTCGCCGGTCATCGTTCTTTAGTTCAGTAGTTCAATTAGTTCTCTCCTATAGTTCAGCGGTCACAGTGCGCATGAGCTCACTGCGCAGGTTTCAACACGCGGTGGTTAGAAGTCACTTGTGTCTCGGGAGAGCAAAGTGAGGAGCCACGAATGTCCACGAAGACACCCGAGCGGAGTCAAGCGATCGGAGAGCTTGAGCTTGCGCCACTGATGTTGCTATGTGCCTTCTGTTCTCTCGAGACAATCTATTTATATTAAATTAGCCCAATTAGCAAATAAAACAATGTATCTTACTGATATTTTAATTAACTGTTTATTTTACGTGTTTAAATAATTATATGTTTTACTTGCAAAATATATTTATTAGTATCCGAGAAAATTTTTACTTTTGGTAAGTTTATTGTCTATCACTCCAAAATAAATTAAAAATAACCAAACAGTTTTTAATTCTAAAAGTAATGACTTAAGACAAAAATACTACGATAATTATATTAATCTACAATCTCTTAACAAGTTCCTACATTATTACGTTAATTGATTGAAAATTGTGAAAGTTGGAACTTTTTAGATATGGGATAATGTAAGGAAAATCAATTACCAGGAATGTGAAAAAGAAAATTTAAGATAGTGCATTTACTGTTTATTAATAAAATTTTTTCTGTAAAATTGCCCAGAAGCATACATTGCATCTTCAACATATTTTTTCTTTACTTCTTTTATTGACTTGACAAACCTTTTCTTCTTTGATTGACTTGGCTTTTTTTAAGCACTTTTAAAGTCTGGTTGCAATGCCATTTCACTTTTGTGAAGACAATGTTTGTCTCTCATATGTTTATTTTCTTAGGAGATGTCACTTTGATTCCTGAAGCATGCTCTTTGACTCTTTCACTGGCCTCACATCCCATATTGAACTGGGACACTGCTGATATCAGCAATTTCAATATTTTTTCTGGAAAGAAATGTTTCTTTGGGGCACTTGCTCCAAACAAAACTATGCAAACTTTCATTTGCATTCTGTGTTTTCCCATACACACATTCCAGTAATTCATTTTTTGCAAGCCTCTGATACATAGGAATTATTTTACAAATAACACTGGGAGACTACAGTTTTCATGTTGTATTTGCCATGTTTTGAAATTTCATTCCCATGAGCTCGATTGTAGAAGCACCATGAATTTTCTTCTTTAGGCCATTTAAAATGCAATAGCTTCAAGTCTGTTGGCACTGCATGGTATAAGGTGGCAAGTATTGCAGACTTCATCTTCTGCACATCTGGAATATTCTTCTGGATGGCATTGCGATAATTCGCTAAGACAAATAATTATGTCATCCTTTAAATTGACTTGCTTTTTTCCAAGTGTAACACCCTTCACTTTCTATTCTTGGATTATTTTTGTAAATCTTTACATCACATGTTTTATACATTCTTCTTTTCTAATAATAAAGTTGTCTCCATAGATGTTTAGTTTCAGATGGTGATTGAAAGTCTTTGCATCATCATCCGACAGTATTGTTGTATATCTAAAATGATGAGACAGAACCCTCTTCCACAATACCTCACTTGCAGCAACATCCATTGCATTTGAAGATCCATTAAAAATTACTAATTATGAATTTCTTTCCATTTTTTATATTCACAGCTTTATGTCTCATAATTTGCTCTTGTTCTTTTCACAAGTGCCACAGTATTTTGACAAAACATGAAAATCAGCCACAAGACCAGTCAAGATATCCATTTCATAACGAGTCAACAATTCCCATTTCATAACGAGATGTAGTGCCTCGTTTATGCCATGTTCCATCATACAATACTAATAAATTTATAGCTTCATCACTTACTGAATCTAGAACATCTATGTAAGTTTCATGTATGGCTGCATATGAAAGCCTCAAAATTTCCTCTTATTTTTGCATTATTTTTAATAACAGAGAGAACATGAGAATTGTAAATTGAAACATTAATTCATGGTAAACTAATTACCATTGAAACTGCTCTATTGCTGAATGGCCCCTACCTATTTGCAAAGAAGCATCCACAATTTTCCTATTCACTTCATGTGGTGGCCTACTACAAGATGATGTTAGAGGTACACGATGGCTATTTGAAATTTTATTTAACAATTGTTCACAATTATTACACTTGTTCACTGACTGAAAAGCAAATTACATTGATTGTTGTACTTCAGTGCATACATTTGAGGATCAACAGACAGCACTCACACATATCCTTTCAGTAAATGTTCCCAAACACACTTGTGAAGTAACATGTAGTGCAATTCTCTTCTTCGGATATTTCACTGTTCAGCAGGAAAAACATCAGTGAACTTGGAAAGAATGTTCGCACTGGCTGATGGCTTGACCGGTGAGATTTTGGCAGAAAATGAACAATGCTTGACATCTGATACTAAAAAAGTTTCTACTTCCTCAGCACTGGCATTTGTGACTGCACTCTCCTGCAGTTTCTTCTTTACAAAAGCTGCATTTTTATTACCACTGCACTCTTCTGCACCGAAATAATTCTAACCTGAACTAACCGACGGAAAATAAATTGAGAATACTAACAACCACCTACCAAATAACTACGTTATAGAAAAGTTAAAATAAAGAAACTAATGTGAATAATAGTTTGGAATTCTTCGTTTAAAACGAAAGTTCGCAACAAATCTTGTTATTGGCGTTAACGACCACTTAACATTAGAAACATGAAATTTCTGACAGATTTCGAATTAAAGATTTGCGCCATGGAAGTCCGTCGGCTCGCGCATGGACTCGCTCGACTCCGCTCGGGTGTCTTCGTGGACATTCGTGGCTCCTAACTTTGCACTCCCGAGACACAAGTTTAGAAGTCACGTGACTTTGGAGATACTGGCTGCTTGTATTGTGTGTAATGTAATTTTGCGTGCTGTTTGTATTGCTGGAATTGCATTTTGATAACTTGCTATATATAAATGTCACTAATCTGGATTAACAAGGGCAGAATGCCTAGCATAGAGTAATAACAGCTACTTTGATTAATGATTCCCATGGAGTTATTTCTTTTACAAATAAGAATATTCTTTATTTGTAATCCTACTTGTAAAACGGGTTTAATGAAGTGCACAGTCGCACATCTTTCACGTACTGCTAACGCACATCTTTCACGTACTGCATGTGTTTGCAAGTACATGGAAATGAAAATTTCATGTACTGGCAAATAGAGTAGAATTCACTTTTCTGCTGTAAACAACATTTTTAGGGTTGTTTAATATATGAGAAAATTGAACTAGAAGGAAGCATGTTTGATTCTTATCAAAAGAAATCATTTAATACGAGACGGGTATTCTTGTAGGTGCCACATAGTAGCTGTCCCAAAGTTACGTGACACGGGCACGAGAGAACCTATAAAAAGAAGTTACTTTTGGGGAAAGCAAAGCGTTCTGAGAATTAAATTTTTAGCACTAACGCTAAAAGTGACATTTCATTACATAGTGACATATTCATTATATTTAGATAAAACTGTGAATATAACAATGAAAACAAAATACTTTCTTCTGATCGCATGAGCTACTTAATACAACGTAGATGTAATTAATATGTTTGAATTAAAATATAATGAAACTCAGAAAGGCTGTCTACAAATAGTGTATAACACACGCAGCAAAAGTGATTTTATTTAGTTCGTAGGATTACGTCACTTGTCTTATCGGCCTCATGTTGCCACATTTCACGCAAAATAAAATGAATCATTTACCACTCGTATCATAAAAATCTATTTCTATATCTTTGTCTACAATAAAGGCAGATTCTACGCATTGTTAACAGGGTATGAAATAGGCTAATTTTTATATCCATTAAAAAAGACGGTTTCCAAGACAACTGTCTTGTTACCGTGAAAAAAGTACTTCATTCATGGGAATTTAACAAAGTAATGCCCCTTAATGTCCCTTAGTAATGCTCTCTAACCTATTGCTCTTTCCCGAGATATCAAACACTTTATTGCAATATAAAATTACAAACTTTTCCACATATTTTTATATTATAATTTTTATACAGATGTAGAAAAATGTTCTTATTTCGTGAGCTAAGTGTGTTTTTTTCATGGTCTCTGTTGATTTTTTGGCCTCGACGTACGGTGTCGGCAAAAATTTCAACTTCAACGCTGAAAAAACACCTACGTCCAGGGTTGCCAGATCCCTTCTGGGAAAATACCCCAAATAACCCAGTGGGGAAGAAAGGTTACCGGTAAATAAAGCTCGACTCTGACACTGCTGCTGATAATTTCAAAATACTACTCGCGCGACTTTTCTTGACGTCTGAGCTTCCTAGTGCTCCACCCAGCGCGACTCGGCACGGCCTGGTCAAAATCTTGGTCTAAAACGGAACGGCATGGCAAAAATATCAGGGCTGCGTACCGCTGCTTTCAGATTCAAACGATGATTCAAATTATTCATAAAATGAAAATTAAGTACATACACTAATATTAAGCAATACATTATACATTAATAAGCAATATCATATCTCATTAATAAGCAACATCATCATTCATTATTTTCACTTATGGTTGCTATTAATTACTTTATTATTTGTTGTTTTACCGTCTCTATTATCATGTATTAACAGCGAAAGAGGCGCGAATAGTATTAATAATGTTACAGTTGGCGACACCCGTCTGAAGTGACGTAGACAGTAACGTCCTCTCCCCGCTCCCCGCGCTGGGAGACGTCAAGAAAAGTCGCGCGATTAGTAGCTGCACGTTCACGATTCACGTAAGAAGTTTAAAAATAAATGCTCTTGTGTATAAAGCCTACCTACTAAGGCTAGCCTTATGACTTAAATACTTGTTTAATTGCTAGAAAAAGGGGCAAAATGTATGTAAAAAAAATGGGCTCTGACATTTTCATAATAGCTGCATGGTGTTCAAACTCAAACATTTGTACATACGCCATTTCTGTCAGAAGCCATAAATATTTGTACAATTTGTGGGAAAATGCAATATTGACGATTTAGTAAGCGAAAAAAAGCATACCGCCCACAGCCCTCCCAGGATACAAAGAATTACTCCCAATGGACGGAATCCCCCAAAATGCATTTTCATCCAGTAAGTCGACGCTTGCTTTTCGCCCAATTGTCGGTATTCCGCCCAATATGGCATCCCTGTGTACGTGGCGAAAATAAATGTACTATTTCGTTCTTTTGAACTAGTTCAACGAACTAGTTCACTAAAAAGAACTATTCACATAAATGAACGATTTTGCCCATCCCTAATATAATATCACAAGGATCAGGCAGCGCTACACCACCTGATTTGTGGCGTAGTGGAAGCGTGAGAGGGGGACGAAGCAGGGTTGCCAGATGCAATAACGTGAATTATGGAGTGGGGGGCATAAAATTATGGTACAATGGAAATGTACAAAATTATGGTACACTTTGTAGTTTTATATGATTTTACACTATAATAATAATAATAATAATAATAATAATAATATTTTACACTAATCAAATATATTGTTAGATGAAAAAATATATCTTAATTATTCCCTGTATTGTGTTTAAATGGCCCTGTCAGTCAAATGGTCTGTCAGACAGAACACAATACATAATGGACCATTACGGTTGATAATTCGGATTAGATTTAGATACGATACATATAATGTTATGTTTGTTTACAGAGATTTGTTAATTTTATGTGATATATAATCTAATAAAAATATAATCCATGACTTTTTCGAAGTTTATTTATGTCCTTTAATATAGACAAAATGACAAAATCTGGCCATAAGTAAGTTATACTTTGGCCATTTAATTTGTTTGTTGAGATTATGTGCAAGTTTTGATTAAGTAAATTTCAAATAAATTTAGAGCATTGCGGTTTCTTTAAATGGCAGGTGTGGAATTACGATCTAGACTTTTTCTCTCTTTAGCCTGTTAAGATCACATATAACTCTCTCACTCTAAAGTGTTATCGTATTTCCAATCCAGCAATGAATCACACTCATGAGAGAGAAGTGAGATAAATGGTTCACAAGTTAAAGTAAGAGAGAGAGCAAGAATTAATGTAAAATCTTACTCCAATGGCGTATTCAGAATCTATTATTTTTTTCGGAGAATGCACTTTTATCTCGCTCCAACTGAATCTTACTAACGAGAAAATAAAGGGTAGCTTCTTTTTGTCTGAAAAAAATATTAGTTTCCGAATACGCCATTAGTATAAAATTGGTAACATTTCACATTTTTTGATCTTTAAAAAACTATGCTACAATTATTGTATTATGGTACATTTATTTTTTGGGATGAAAATTATGGTACGATCTGGCAACCCTGGGACGAAGTGACACGTGCGACGTTAGCGCCCCGCGCGGCCCGGCGGCGAAGCTGAGGGGAGGGAGTCACGGCGGTGACAGCCAATCTCGCGGTTCGATGCGGAGAGACTTACCAGGCGCGCTGTACATTATGCATGTTATTGTCGCATTAAATATTGGTATGCCTGTACGAATTTACAAAAAATGAACTTATATTTTTAATCAAATACAAGCAAAAAGTCGCTTACCCAGAATTGCATCGAGCGGTCAGCAGCCGCTATGTCGGCGTCTGATTCCGTTTTGGGAATGGACCAGCCGCAGCTGTAAGTGATCCCCACTTCACCTATGGATAACGAACAGTCTTATTATATTAATACGTATAAAAATGTTACAATAAATAGATTTTTCGGTGATTTTAGATTTCAAAATAGTAGAGAGTTGTTACTCTTTTTCACTCAAGACGAAACAGTGTCTTTCGGACTTATTTGTTTTTGTGGAGACAACGTACATGATTATATATTTTTGACAATCAGATTATATATTTCTTACAATCGGATGGCAAAAACAATGTTTTGTCATCCAATATATTCATAAATACTAGTATCCAATTATAGTGGACGTTTAGTGTCAACCTGATTTCTAGAACAATTCCTAGGTTGTTTTTTATTATTATCAATCCCTAATGCTGGTATCTTACACTAAGTTTATCAAACACGACTACTGTTTATAGAGTCACAAGTAAGTTATTTCTATCACATATTTGTACCTGATAATAAAAAATATCTATAATATTATATCTTTTTTCTTATATCTTATTTTATAGTTGGTTTTGTTGCCTTTTTTTCGTATAAATTGTGTTATATTTATTTTAAATTTGAATGAGAAATTTTATTTTTTAGACTGCCATTACTACAAGTGATTCTTTGATGGTATGCATAGCGTGCTTAAAGTTCAATGTTTAGCGTTTGTGCTAAAAGTGATATGATGTTTAGGTGTTCTGATAAATTTATGAATGTAAAACAAAAACAAAACACGTTAGTGTGTCCTTATCAGCTACTACTAATCTTAAAATATCCTGAAGTGATTTAAATTCTTGAATAAAAAACGAAATGGAATTCATTAAGGCTGCCTAAAAAAATAGTGGATGATACATTTGATAAAAGTGATTTTCTCTTCGACCATTTAATAATATACGCATTCCTGCTTGATATTTTTAATGAATGACTTCGATTATACACCCCGTGGATTCCAGATTGATATCCAGAACCTGTCGACCACCCACATTCCTAGAATTTTCGGAATCCATGGACAGAATTGCGTTCTCTTTGTAATTCGCGCTTCTTTTGAGCTGTAGTAGGCAAGTGTGATTTCACAGCTTTATGTACGTAACCGAGATATTGTTGTACTCGTATTTCTCGTTACAATTTGCATTGATCATTCAACAGAAAATGTGTCTTGAAGCCAGCGACAGTGAGAATGAAATTTGTACTCCACCTTAAATTCAGGAAATATCGAATTCGACCACTCTACAATTATTATTGCAATTACAATTATTTCAGACTTATTATGTATCTTGTGTGTTTGATGCAGAGAATCCTTATACTTGAGTTTCAAATAAAACAAATTCTGTTCAAAATCTATTTTGAACACTTCAAGGGCGCAGAGAAAGTTTAGTCTTCTACTCGCGTAGAATGACTATTATTCATTCGTAGAAATTCTGACACTCGCTCCCATGCCGCTCGTGTCGTAAACATCTATTCGTGAATAATAACTATCAATCTACGCTCGTTGAAGAATAGTAGTAAGGAAGTAGCTGCTGCGTCGCTCGTGTCAGAAGTTCTGTGAGTGAGCCATTCTACGCGAGTAGAAGACTAAACTTTCTCTATGACTTTCAAAACTAGTGGTGCTCAACAGCACTTACTTTCCCGTATTAGAGGAAATGGCTATATAGTACTGAAATATTGCACTTTGTGCGCTACTAACATCTTAGCTTACAACTCACTGTTTCCATCGCAGTGTTGTCAGAACTGTGTGAATTCTACAACTGCACAAAATTTAATACAAACGTTTTGTAAACCTATATTGGAAAAAGAAGCCTGATAACCTGGACAATATAGAAATGCATTCCATAGGGCCATGATTAGAGAAGAGTATTTTAAAACCATGCAACAAATTCTCTACTCACTACAAATGCTACAGCATTTGGTGCGAAAACTGAATATTTTCATGCAAATATCAACATAAATTAGACAATTATAACTTCTTTTCATACAGCTCCTTCAGGTCACAACAATGATACGTAATTCACAGAAATTCGCGAGCGCAAAGTGAATTCCATTGTTGCAGACCCTGCATTGTCGATATTCTGAGAGCTATTAATTCTTTATTACTTAATTCAAATATTTCAAAATAAACTATTTATAAAATATTAATGTGTAAGTGTATAACAAAAGTTCTAATGTAAGAAACGAAGAAAGAAATAATATACAAAATTGCCCATTCTAATTTACGACGCACCCAGCTGTCCGAAGCGCTGTAAATTTACAGCGGGCTATTATGTTTGTCACAAAATTATAGAAAAGCTACTAGTATTTTGAAAAAATTAAGCATGACCTTATTTGAAGATGTGGTTTTGATAAATACATGTAATTCAGAAACAAATGTATTTTCAAAATTTTGGTTGTGAGAATACGACGAAAGCGAAGCGCAGTCAATTCCGAGCGGACTTTCGTTTGTCAGGAAATTATAGAAAAAACAACTCATATTTTCAAAAAATTCAACATGACCTTATTTGAATGGCACAGACTTTCCCGTATTAGTTTTCTATTTTCCTGGGTCTTCGCTAGCTATTCGGAATTGCCACATACTCTTTCTTGCCAGCTACCATCTATCATCGCCAAAAGTACATTTTTTTGTCATTTTCTTAATTTTTCGGTTTCCTATTGGTAGAACAGAAACATTAATTTTAGAATATTAAAGAACACAAAAACCTAGCCGTAAATGGCAATTTTCTTTTAAAAATTATGTGCCGTTTAAGAGAAAATGGCGTTTTAGCACTACTAAAAATGCGAAATTTGAAGCTCATTTTCACAGACAATTTTTGAGTTTTCAAAATACTTTATTTGAAGTTATTTGAAGCACTTACACTCACAAATATAATCATCTTTACAAATTGCGGATAATGTGCATATTAAAGATGTGAGAGATCTTTCAAAAAATTTACATTTATATAATTTTTGAAAAAAACAAAAAAAACTCAAAATAAACTTCACGCTATACTAATGAGTGTAATTAGCACTATCCCTTACAAAAGTTTCAAGAAAAAATTGCAGCCATATACGAGAAAATGACGTTTGAGCATTTCTGAAAATGCCGAAATTTGAGCTACTTTTCACAGAAAACGGTAGTGTTTTCGAGAAACTTTACTTGACATTATTTAAAGCATATATACTCGTAAATATAATAATGTAAAACAATCGCCGATAATGTAAATATTAACGACGTGAGAGACAAGTAAAAAAATTTACATTTTTGTAATTTTTGAAAAAACCAACCGATAGACCAAAATGGCTTTTATGTCATTGATAGAGTACATTTACCACTATCCCTACCAAAAGTTTAAAGTAAAAATTTGGATCCGTTTTTGAGAAAATTTTGTTTTTGTAATTTTTTAAAATTGCACATATTGCACGCAATATTGTACGAAAACAACGAAAATTGTGAAAAACATTTACATGACCTTTATTAAAGAACTCAATATGCAGAACAAATTTTATTTGAAGAAAAAAACCTCTATCTTCAATTTTGTAGTTGGAGGAAGACGCTGAAAAAAATTCAAACTTTCACAATTTTCGAAAATTCAGAGCTGTACGTGAAAATCGGACCTATGCCATGTTAAAAAGTGTATTTTCCTCTATTCATACAAGAAATTTAAAGAAAAAATTTGGAGCCGTGTTTGAGAAAATGTTGAAAATCCCCGGGGGGCTTCGTATAAAGTACCCCCAAATTTTAAAGAATCTTTTTCAAAATCACAAAGCTTCGACTAGAATCAAATCGACTGGGGAATATCAATTTTGAAGAAAATCGACCAAACGGTTTAGGCGCTAACGTTGACCACAGACGGACAGACGGACGGAATGTCGTCAATCGATTTTTAAGTATAAAGAAGCAACAAATCATGGATTTTGACCACACCACGAGATAGAGGATTTTTTTTTCTTAATTTAGCAACTGGTTTTATCCACTTATTCGTTTTCACGGCCCGGCAATTAATTTTTTTCCGCCGAAAATTGGCCATTTTTTCGCGCAGCATTACATAACGTTCCCTATACTACGTATATCACTCCGTGTATACGTACGTATACGGGAAAGTAAAAATACTAAATGGGTGCCTTAACCTTACAGGACAGCTACAGAATATTCAATGTTTTCTGACTCTAACAAACACTAACATTCTGTTTCGTGGTTCACCTGTCTTACGACTATTGTGTTTCTCCTTATGGACTGAATGATACCATAAAGCACTAAAAAACAAGCTCTAACATGAAGATAACGCGCTCTCAGGCTGCGTATAATTTTGCAAAGTCAAGCAAGTCTTCTTCTTATTACGAAAATTACCTATAAAATATCAGCTATTGAAATTTGCCAATCTACTATGTTGTATGTGATTGAAAAGTGTATAAATGTATCTGTTTCGATACTTACGATTAAAGTAATACTTATTATTGGCTTTTTATTTTGTTCTGCTTTTTCCAAACAAATCACGCTTTTTTCACTAAAATTTGTTAAAAATCACGACTTAAACAGAAAATAATCTGACAACGCCGTAGAGAATATTCTATTATATTGCACGTAGGATTGCGTCCCTTGGCCTACCGGCTTCGTGTCGCAGCCATTCCTACTCACAAAATTAAATATTTTCACCACTCGTATCATAAATAACTATTAATATCAATATTATAATGTTTTAATGGGATATGATAAATTTAAGTCTTGAAGCAAATAAGGGAAGGTAATTAAACATATCAATTAATTCATTTACAAAATTGTATTAAAATGTTGCATTTTCTTTGATTAAGCACAAAAAATATTACAATCTTGCAGAGATGTAGAAGCGTATTGTAGAAAAAGTTACATAATAGTGCGAAATTCGATTTGGAGATTTTAATGGAAATACATGTTTTGAGGACACTTAATTTCGAGATGAGGTTTTGTTTTTCAAAACTTCTCTATCCTTCCGTCTATCAGGGGAAAATACCGTTTAAAATGTAAACATGATTTACCCAAATATGGCAAGTCTCCGATCCATCTGAACGAACTCGACGTCCTGCGATTTTAAAAACGATCTTTTTATTTTCGGAGCGACTTGACCTGAAGACCTTAGAACGGTGTTGTCAAGGTCGATGCCACGAGCGGGAGTTCGTGGCACGAGTGCCATGACGAAATCGCCCCTCCACGCAGTTCATTACCCGCCACCAGAGACAATGCCATCCCTAATGTAAAACGGCGGGGTTACTAATAGTTCCCTTTCCCGATTTCACTTGCCCAGAGAAGCTACGGTGCCACGACGCGTGCCACTGCCACCAATAGAAGGCCTTGACACCACTGTCCTAGAACATCTTAAACATTTTCTTAAAAATGGTTCTAGATGTATTTAATTTTTTTGCATGAATGGGTTAAAGTGCGCTTATAAAATTGTGTAGGTGCTATTTTAATTAAAACGTCTGAAATGTCGACGCCGCCCGCCGGAGGGGAAGGTTTTGTGAGTCACTTCCTTTCGCGCTGAGGCCGCCGACAAAGAGCTGCGGCGGCCAGCAAAGAGGGTAGCAGGTAAAGACCAGTTCAGAAGCGCTTCTGTGACGTGTTTCGTCTGAACGCTGCCATTTAGACCAGTAGAGGCCGGATTCTTATCGTTCTTAATTACATATTTGTTGTCTTTCTTCTTATCGTTCTCGAATTCTATAGTCTTGATGAATCGTCGCCGTCCTAACACAATATGCAATTTCTTCGTCACAGGCTTTTATATATTTCGTACTATATTACAAATTTTACAAATTTTGGTATTTTCACAAAATATTTTTTATTCTATCAATTTTCTTTAATTTTATTACATATTTTTTTAATGAAAAGAAGTATTTTCAAAATAATCATCATTTTACCTACATTAATACTGCGTGCTGTCTCTTGCGATATCCTACGTGAAGACGCGTGATGTTCTTACACTCCGGCGTGCCTGCTTCAGTTATGTCAGGGGCGAGACGTGCACCTCAGCGACAGGTCATTTTTACCTTTAGATGTGAAAAGTATTACTGATCCCCCGGTTCGTCACCTTAAACCTTAATTTCGGAGAAATATTGGCGATCGCTGACGTGTAACTCTTCTATGACAATGTTGCACGCTGCGATTGTTTCCTGGTCGCAGATATCGCCAGTTTGTGTTGGATGTCTTCTGTTGCGTCTAATCTGACTGCAAAACTACGGTCCGGGGTAGCAGAAGATGAATCTTTTACTACTGACGGAAAAGTTGTATGGAGCAAAGTGTGCATCATTGTGCTCTCCGAATGATTTTTAAAACGTTTGTATTATTTTTAAAATTTGTTTAGGAACTTATTCATAAGTGTAATTTCATATTATGTAAATGTCTTTTACAATTAATGAATTTTAATACTACATACATCCAATTTTACATATTTATTAAATATTCTCACTGTTTTAATTACATATTTTTATACATATTTTGACGTTTTATACTACATATTTTTTCGGTCTCTATAGATTGGCGGTACACGAACGCGCTTCTGAGCTGCTAGTGCCGGGGGTCCGCCACCGAGAACCACAGCAGCGTGACTGCGCCACTCGTGTAAAGGCCTCCATGTAAATCAATGCTTCGCTTTATAATAGCTGTGCCTCTGGGAAGCGCTGCTGAGTGACACTGTGGGAAGAGGCCCTAACAACAACAACAAGGGGGTCGGCTGCTGGAATGATATCCTAGCGATTGCTCTCAACTGTCGTCGCTGATCTTGCGGATGTCGAAGCAAAATTCTGTATAAATTAGCCCGTGATTTTGCTCAGAGTCTTCCTCAAATGGGATTGAGACACCGCCATGGGGGACTAGCCAACGTCTTGGATCTTCTCTCTCATCATCGGCAAATGCTAGCGAAGAAGGGGTCAACGTCGGGATTAAACTACAAATATTTTAAGTTCAAACCTGACAAAGGTCGACAAGAAGGTCAAACTAAATTAACTCGTTTTATAATGTGATAAATATGCACCATTCCATTGTAATAAAATATGTCACTTACCTTTTTGAGAAGAGCGATATAATTCGTTGTACAGATGATATGCATAAGCATGCGATAATAGCACGTTGTGTCCACACAAGTAATTTCCCACACCTGACATTTTGACACTTGGAGGTACGTTGTATTCTCCCGAATAACCAGGGCAGAATGCTTGAGGTTCGTTGAATGTTATCCACCATTTAACCTTGTATTAAAAATGAACATCAAATATATATGTTTAAATTAAATTCGCTTTTCTACTTATAAAACAACAATTCACTAAAATTTTCCATTTGTATTTATCATAGTGAATGTTTTAACGGAATTTCATATTTTAATTGTTTTACTTTACAAATTTTCAATTTCAATATTAAAAAATTCTTCTATAGAGAGAATGTATTATTAAACAAGATCGGAATAGCTGTCTACAGTGAAATGGTACTGGATATTGCGGTTCAGGTAAATTTTCTTTTAAAACTTTAATTTTTCATTCTGTTTTATGCTTTCTTAGATTTGCTTATCTCTTATTTATAAGAATGCAATAAATCTTTTTTGCCAAATTATAGAAATGAGTAGCATCTGATACCATTTTAGTCTATGACACACGTTCTTGACGTGGAGCTGATAACTATTATGGCAGTCAAATTATGGAAGAATGATAATAAATAAATAAATATATGTAGATAAAACAGCGTGAGTGTATTAAAACTAACTTCGGTGATATTAAAAAATGATAGCTGCGAATTGTAAAAAGGAGAGAAAGATTCACACTCTTCAATTTATGAACCGTTTCTTGTAGGTAAAAACCAAACTAGCGTAACAGAAGAATTCATTGATTTGACAGATTTCTGATTTCAACACATCTTTGCGCAGCTAGAACAACAATCATTGACTGGAATATTTTACTACGCACATATTTATTTAATAGAAAATACACTTGCATATGAATTTCTCTGTAAGAATGAAAGATCAAAATTGTATTTTCTTCCCCAGCATTCAATGTTTGAAATTCTTTGTCTACTTTCCGCGACTGATTACGGGTTACAGAAATATTGGCAAACAATATCTGAGAAATATTAGATAAACAAAAGAAACACAAAACATACATATCATCGTCTGTACACCTACCCGGTTTCCGAAAGTCCTGTATAACAAATCCGCGTAGTCCCTAAAATACAAGGCGATGTAACGATTTGCCCAACCGCCAAGCTCCTGCAGGGCGTAAGGCAAATCCCAATGGTACATGGTGACCACGGGTTCGATTCCATTTGCCAGAAGCTCATCGATGAGGTCGCTGTAATACTTGAGACCCTTTTCGTTGACGACGCTCATGTCACCTTTGGGAAGCACTCGAGCCCAAGAAATAGAAAATCGATAGAAGTCCATATTCATCTCTTTAACCATTTCCACGTCTCGTGCGTAACGATGGTATGAATCTGCTGCCACGTCACCATTTTCCTTGTCGACGATGTATTCAGGATGCTCATGCAAGATATGATCCCAAATTGTTTCCCCTTTCCCTGAAAAATTAAATTTTCGTCATTTGTATTACGTATTGAGAAAATTAAGTTATTTTTGTTTACTTTGACGACTCCTGCCTTTTTCCGCATCTGAACTAATCGATTGTTTTCTACATGTAATGGCATGAATGCTTTGCAATAGTATCAATGTTATTTAATATTCACGTTACGTTTCTTGGACTGATGATTTGCATGGATTAACATTATCTTACTCAGAAATTGCTTGTAAGGTGACAGCTGCGAATCTACTGTGTGAAAAGCTGGGGTATGTGAACCACTATCAAAATAATAATATGTAAAGTATACTAGTAAACAACTAGGGCTATAGTCTTGATCTCTTGTTATCCTCATTAAATGATATTGAAGTCCTTACCTACCGATTTTCATCTCACTCAGTGTATGGCGTTACAAAGGTCTTGGGTTAAATCAAAAATGTATACACATGAATTTCGGTGTAACCTCAAAAAAGGTAACTAAGATTTAATATTATTTCTTTAACATTTTTGATTGGCATTCACATTTTGGGGACATTGACATTTATATAGCTTTTAACATCTTCAAAGCCATTCTAAATTGTGGAATTGATAGTTACTTCCCAACATTTTATCCTATATCTAACAACTGTCCTCCACTGTGGAACTCTTATCTAAAAAAAAACTCGTTTGAAAAAGAAAACTTTGCGTCGAAACTATAAACGATCCAGACTACAACTGATAAAGATCGCTTCTCTAATCTTGGTTAATTTAAATGTGTATCTAGGCAATAACACTTGAATTACATGAGCATCACTGAAAATACCATCCCTCATAAAATGAAAACATTATGGAAATATATAAAGAATTTGAAAGGTTCTCCCAGTAAGAACCTATTAATTTGCTACTTGTTGAGTACCTTGGGAACATTCTTATGAATTCTCCATCAACACCTGCAGATTTTTTTGCCAAATACTCTGAATCCGTATTTACAATACAATCAGTAAATCTTGATTCTGTTGCTCTTGTTTGGAGCAAATTAATATCAGTACACTACGTATTGATCCTGCAGATACCTTTCATCCAATTGAACAGTTGAAAATGAATGCTTACCCAGGATTTCATGTTATAGGTAATTGCTTTCTTCACAATTGCCTTTTCACATTTAAATAAACCAAGATTAAGGAAGCGATCTCTATCAGTTGTAGTCTGGATCGTTTATAGTTTCGACGCAAAGTTTTCTTTTTCAAACGAGTTTTTTTTCTAGACAAGAGTTCCACAGTGGAGGACAGTTGTTAGATATAGGATAAAATGTTGGGAAGTAACTATCAATTCCACAATTTAGAATGGCTTTGAAGATGTTAAAAGCTATATCACTGTTCACTTGCTCCTCACTACCTTCCGTTCAACTTATTCTCACCTTTAGGAGGCGGAATAAAGGGATGGAAAATATGTAAAATTGTTCCAATATTAAAATCTGGCGATATTAGCGAAGCAAGTAAATACCGCACTATTGCAATTATAAACTACATACCTACACTCTTTGAGAAATTAGTTTCTGACATCTTGAACTCCAAGTTTAGATGTGCCTTCTTAATGGGAAACATGGTTTCTTACCTGGAATGTCTACCGTAACAAGCCTTACTACTTTTAATCACTACTCCAAAACCTTGACAAACGTATCAAAATGATGTTATCTATAACGATTTTGTTAAAGCATTTGGTAGAGTTAATCATGTTGTCTTACTTCACTAATTATGTGATGGGGAATTTCACAACCAATTATGAATTGTTACCGGGCTCAAAGGGTTTATATAGTTTCATATTGAGATGTCACACCAAGAAAGTTTACAGCTACTTCTGAAGTTCAAGATTCACCCCTCGGTCCTGACGATAATTTACTCCACAGTCATGCCTTAATCATTTCTTATAATTTTCATTTTTCAAAGCTATTAATGAAATATCGGACGCTATAATGTTTCAAGAAGATTTGGACTGGGTTGAAATTTGGTGTCTGAAAAATGGTTTAACTTCGAATGCAACTAAGTGCATATTGGTCCGCTAGCTACCAAATATAACATACCGTAGGTTTCCATGAAAATTACTCGTAAGGTGCTCTCCTCTGCAGATTGTATCAAAGATCTTGGTGCTTCTTCCTCACGTAGTGGCTTATTCTCTTTGCAAAATAGTAACTAAAGCATTAAAGATTATTGGTTTCATTGACAAGACTTGCATGGATATCATAATACGTGTATCTTGAATCATTATTGATTCCACCTAGTTTGGAATACACTTTCCCAAAATCGTCACCTTATTTTGAAAAAAATCAGCCCGTATCGAATCAGTGCAGTATTTTTTCTTAGTCTTATCTGAGTCTGTATTCTTATTAAATGTACCGATGTCATTTAGCAGTCATGACCACGATCCTTTATAAGAAATTGAAAATGTGTACCTTTCAGAAGAGAAACACTATTACTGACACGGTATTCCTTCTTAAAATTATCAGTGGTATTAATCAGAGCAATCTCCTCAATGGAATAACCTTCAATATGCCTTCACGATTCTTGTAGCGACCTCTTATTTTCCACAAGGATGAGAACACCCATCGGTAATAATGATACAGTGTACAGACTCTTTATATTAGGGAATACATTTTCAATACAAATTTATTATTTTGGCATCTCTGATCATTCAAGGCCAAGCTTAAATTTAGCCGATTAATATATGAAAGGCTGCAATCTTCGCTGGGTTTTTTTCTGTGAATGAATTGTGTTATTCTTGTTTTGTATTTCAGTATTTTGTAATTAATTTCTTGTTTTATTTGGGGGGGGGTCTTATTGGTATTTTGTGATTCTACTGCATTTTGTGGTTTTGTTTTCATTGATCATACATCGTAATTTTTTTCTATAAAGATACTCCTTTTTATCACTTCAGCTTTTACGTTATATTCTTGTATAAGGGTTAACAGCTGTTCAATAATAAGTAAATTAAAATAATAAAATTAAAGTAATAGTATGTTCCGAAAAACTAGATTGTACGCAAAAATGTTTCGCAATTGGTTTTAAAAAAACTTATGAATTTCGCATTATTCCGTATTAAAATTAACGCCATTAATAAAAAATATCAAAAATGGCTCCAATTTTTCCTTTAAATTTTTCTACGGATGAAGCAAAGGGCATTGGTTTAGTGGTGAAATGTGGTTGGCATTTAAAATTAAATGATCACAGGTGTTGTCATTGCCAACAATGTTGTTTATTTCAAGAGCAGCTTTCGATGGCTTAGCCATCATCATCAGTTTTCTGCTGTCTGGAAGCCATGAAACGAAACGAGTCGTTTCGTGGCTTCCAGACGGCAGAAAACTGATGATGATGGCTAAGCCATCGAAAGCTGCTCTTGAAATAAACAACATTGTTGGCAATGACAACACCTGTGATCATTTAATTTAAAGCAAAGGGTGCTTAAGAAATGACGCAAGGCTTATTTTTGTTGAACTGAATTTTCGAAAATGTCGAAATTTGTATAATCTTTCTACAACCATAAAATGAAGATGCCGGCGTGGATAGCCGAGGTCGCTGAGGCTCTTGGGCCATAGCTGCCTCGGCTCGAAGGGTCGCGGGTCCGAATCCCGCCTCAAGCATGGATGGTTGTGGGTGCTTGTGTTGTCCTTACGTGTCGTGTACCCCCTTCAGGTACTCCAGTGTAAAACTATCACAGTGGTCACTACATGACCTAATAGTTAGAAAGTGACCTAAAAAAAGATCGAAGATATACGTTTTTAGGGCAATGTGTTCTTCAAATATTGCCCTTTAAGTATAGTAATGTACAATTTTACAATTTACTTCCTGTTAGAATTAACGTCCATAATTCAATTACAAATTTGTATAGAAAAGGAATGTGGTCGGGTAATTTTCGAATGACATTTGCTAGCAAATAATTCATAACAATATCAGCTACGATGGATGACAAAGGTGAGACTGTTGCTACCTCCTAAATCGTTCTATATTGTTTAGAGTTCACACCTGTTATTATTCCTTTCAACATTGATTAAATAGTTGGAACAATCGAGTTTTATTTAATTTCGTTGAAAATTTTCGTTTAATTCCCTCCGTATTTAAGAGATAATAGTTGCCACAAATTTAGTAATAAAATTAATGTAAATAAAAATAGCCGAGATTTTTTACTCCTTACAGATACGATGAACTAAACATAACAAGTGTTTACTTAATGATGCATCGTATCTAAAATACATTCAGATTGAGAAGTATTGTTATATATAATAAAAACGTTTGGTAACAAATTCCAACTCACCGTCTTTATTCCACGCGCCTTCAACCTGATAGGCAGCAGTTGCAACTCCAAAGAGAAAATTGTCATCGAATCGTAATGATTCTTCTGATCCGCTGGTTGGTGAGATGCATGAGACGGCCGCCACCACGGAGAATATCAAAGAGGTATACATACTTCTGCGACGGTGCGCCTACTGTTCAAGGTATCTTAATAGCTTTGAAGAACATCTTGAGATCTGATGTGTTGATTAGCAATGAGCTGCACACACTAGGTGATAAGAAATGAGTGCAAAATAAACACAGTGATTTGAACACATTATGAAAGGACAGTGGAATATATTTATGTACAGATTGTAAAGAATCACATCTTCCAAATCCAATCTGATATCTATTTTGAAAATTCCAACATTTTGGGAACAGGTATTTCAAGTTCGAAGTAACATTTGCTGATGCAAATCATGGTGCTGCACCTCATGCAGTTTTTTTCCTATTATTTGTAATAGTTACTAAAGCAATTGAGGAAAAAGTATGTAAAGATTAGCGCACCTCGGTAGATAGGGAGTTAGTTTACTGGCGTCTGAATCCCCAGTGCGCCGGTTCGATCCCGGCCGGGTGTATGGTTTTTCGAAAAGCGGAAAATCCACAGTAGCCATGTCACCCTTATAGCATGTGAAAGATCCCTAGCAGATGCCCGGTAAAATTAAATCCCTTCGACAATATCCCGCCCTAGCGAGATCTCACATTCTCCCAAACAGATAGATCGGATATAGTTAGCCGCAAATAGATATCTGGCGGAGAAAGTGAGAGTCATACCCCAGGCATATCAGGGGTCCGGCCGCGAGGCGCACTTGCTCGAAATAGCTCCATACCCTCGTCGCAGGTAGGCTCCTAAGGAAGCCTGGATCGAAAAAGAGGCTGGTCTCTGAGACTCGTTAGAATATCCTCTTAGAGGGATTGCTAAAAGGGATGTACCTGTATTACCACGATATAAAAACTAATTGAATCGGTGATTTGAAAAGGGAAATGTCACTTTTCTATAATTCTGAAAAAGAACATAATAAAATAATATCCACAGTTGCCATCTGGGGCATTTACGTTTTACACAAATGTTGTAGAACTAGTCGATATTGATTGCTTGTGCTACACTGTAAGTTTGAGTTTGCGTTTCTGTGATGAACTGAGCCGTTTTGATTCCTTGGACTTTTCTCTTTATAAGATAGTTATGAAATATTAAAAAAACATTTTTTATAATTTCTATAATTTTATACTTACGAAGAATACTTACTTTGTACTACATAATGAAGTGAATTAACATAGTGTTAAATGGACATGAAAAGTACTCTTTCTAAATAGATAACATCAGCATCTCCCGATCATCGATTTCCACTTGAGTCTGTGACTATATCAAAACGTTCAGGTAGAAATTTTTACGTGGGATGTATTTTATTGTTTGTTGAATATCGGTAATTTTCTTTCCGTTAAGTTTAAGGACAGCTGATACTTAAATTTTCTTGACAGACAAATCCGGACGAGCCTTCTCTTTTGTGAACATGTCTGAGAACTTGATAAGCACATGAATATATGTACTCGCATGTCACGTGGTAACCAATTCTCTCCCATGCGTTAGATGCAACAAGAATACAGAATCAATTGTACAACTTCCACAAATATATTTGGAATCACAGAGGGTGTTTACATATAATTTTAAGGCTCCTTCCTCCACCAATTGATTAAATCACTTTCCTCTCTTTTAAACTATTTTGTAAAATAATAACATCTAAAAGAGATGAGAGTAGCTTTGTAATTACTCAATTGTAAAAAAAAAGTAGTATTTGTTTGTGATTGAAAATTTGAATTTTTAAACCACTTAAACGCAAAAAGAATCACTAGTTTTTAAATTTCACATTTGAATTTTGATGTTATAGCTTCTTTTGTATTAAACTTTAAAATCGTTTCATGTAAAATTGTTTTAACTATTAGTATTAATTGTATAATTTTTAATTGTCTTGACAATGTGTTGGGCACCGTGTCAATACGAATTCTTTAAGCATTTTAATGCAAATTCCATAGAGTTGGAGGCCGGCATTTAGCTCTTCGGAGGCCGGTGCCCCCAAAAAGTGAGGGGTTTCTGTTCCATCGAATGACGAAAATGTCTTTTCCAAATACATAACACTAATACAGAATAAAATGTAAGCAATCCGCAGAAATCAATTAAAACTAATTTTAGTAAAAGTCTAGATTCAAACATTACTTACATTATTGTATGTGTAATAAATGTGTGTATTAAAGTTATGTAATGTTGCGGGAAATGACGGCGAATTTCCGTCAGAAAAAAATTCATTGCCGGGCCATGCTAACGGAAAAGTGGATAGAACCAGTGGCTAAATTAAGAAAAAAAATCCCCTAACACGTGCTGTAGCCAGAAACCCTGTTTTGTGGGACCTTAACACCGAAAAACCCACTGAAAGCAAAACGTCCGTCCGTCTGTCCAGTGTAAGTGAATAACACTAACGCGTAAACTCTCCGTACGATTTTTTCCAAATTGAAGTATCCCCTGCTCATCTCGCCTGAGTCGAAGCTGCAAAAGTTTGAATTTTATTCGGCGTCTTCTTCCAACTACAAAATTGAAGATAAAGTCCTTCCTTCAAACAAAATTTGTTCTTCATACTGAATTCGTTCTTTAAGGCCACATTGTTTTGAAAATTTTACTAGTGTTTGCGCAATAGTGAGTGCAATATCTGTAAATTTAAAAATTACAAAAACAAGATTTCCTCAAAAACGGCTTAAATGTTTTTCCTTTACATTTTTGGTAGGGATAGTGCTAAATGCATTCTATCAAATGACGTAATTGCTATATTTCTCTATTCTTTTGTTTTTTAAAAAATTACAAAAATGTACTTTTTTTGCTTATCTCCCACGCCCGTAATATTCAGATTAGTGGCGATTTGTTCACATTATTATATTTGCCCAATACATGCTATATTACATTACTGCTATATTACATATGCTTTAAATAATGTCAAGTAAAAATTCTCGAGAACTCAACCATTATTATTTTTAATTTATTTCAGATCGCTGTGAAACGTCTTTGTCATAAACGATCACTACTTTACAGTTTTACATAATAAAATATTACAGTTTCATAAACAAACATTACAATGAGATATTTAGTAAACATTATACAACAGATATTTAGCAAACAATATAAAACTCTGATTTCATTCGATATTACAGACATGTGTTTTTTGTTGCAATAAAGGAACTATTAAATATATTTATCTAATTTTGATTCACATAGGAATTTAATAACTTTTTTACACTCTGGAGTGGAATTCAATAGAGAATGGATAACCGGATCAATTTTTAATTTTTTTCTGAGGTTAATAGTAAAAGGACATTCCACTAATAAGTGGGATGTAGAAATAGTTTGACCACAATTTGGACAGGGAACTGGATTCGTCTTTTGAAATAAATAACAGTGACTCAAATTAAAGTGGCCAATTCGGAGCCTTGATAAGATGACTTGATGTTTTCTTTTAAAGTTCAGAAGAAGAAGAGGAGGATCTAGTACTGAATTTCTAACTTGACGTAATTTTGAATGTGTTGATTTCCATTTCGAATCCCATATTTTTAATGCTGATGATTGAAGAAGTTTTTTAAAGTCTTGAAGAGAACCAGAGATGGAGTTATTGGGTAAAGGGAGTTTAGAAGCATTCTTTGCTGAGGAGTCAGCATCTTCATTTCCCTATATTCCTCGATGAGAAGAGATCCATGCAAGGGTGATGTTACAATGATTTTGGGCCAAGGATAGAAGACGCTCTTGAATTTCTTGAATGAAAGGGTTTTTTGACAGTTTATTTTGAATAGCGTAAATTACTGAAAGTGAATCTGTGAAAATAATCAAATCTGACGATGTTCTGTTTTGTAAAAAGAGATCTAAAGCTTTAATAATTGCCCAGGCTTCGCAGGAAAAAATAGAAAAGAAGTCTGGTAAACGAGTAATATAATTAATTTGAGGGTGATATGAAATTATAGAACCTCCAGCACCACCTTCTTGTTTTGAACCGTCTGTGAAAAAAATTTGGTTATTAATGAATTTGTCTTGAATTGAAGAAAAATACGAAAAAATAGCAAATGAGGGTAAATCTGAATGTGGAATATTTGTAAAATCTAGATTAATTGAAGGAGTGAACGAGGACCAAGGAGGAATGGGATTTAATCTTTTCTGATAAAGTAATGGAGGGTCAATAGAGAATTCAGAAATATATTTGGAAATTCTTATACAAAGTGATTTTGGAAGAGAAGGAAATTTATTGAAACCTTGCTGATTAAAGGGTTCAAAAATATATTTGTTAGTAGGATTAGAAGGAGAAATAAATGTTGAATATGAAAATTTTAAACAATTTAATTTCCTCCTTAACTCTAGAGGAAGTAAACCAGCTTCTGCAAGAAGACTAGTAACTGGACTGGATCTAAATGCTCCTAAACTGAGATGACATGCTGAATTAATTATTGGATCTAATTTTTGTAAAAGAGTAGGTTTTGCTGAACTATAAACTATTGAACCATAATCAATTTTTGGCTGAATAATTGATTTATTAATGTTGATTAAAATATATGTATCTGCTCCCCATTTTAATGATGATAATGTTTTTAATATATTTAGTCGAGCATAACAGTTAGTTTTCAAAGTATTAATATGATATTTCCATGAATGCTTTTCATCAAAATGAATTCCAAGAATTTTGCAGATATTGGTTCTCTTTAATTGCTGATTATCAATCATTATGGACCGTTGATTGAAGAATTTTTTGATTTCTTGAAAAAATAATAAATTCGGATTTATTTTTTGAGATAATAAATCCTGAATCTTTTGCCCAATAGGTGAGTTGATTGAGAGCTCGTTGCATTAATTGAATTGTTAATTTTAAATTCTTACCGGTACAAAGAAGGGTAATATCGTCCGCAAATAAAAACAATTTAATTGGTGGTTTTATTACAGTCGACATTTCATTAATTGCTATTTAAAAAAGGATAACACTAATAACCGATCCTTGAGGTAAACCATTTTCTAATTCCAATTTGGAAGAAGTACAATCATTACATCGTACTTTGATATATCTTTTAATTAAAAAGTTGTTTATAGATGCTAGCATATTTCCAGTAATTTTCATTTTTTGTAAAATAATAAGGAGACGAGATTTTGATATCATTTCGTAGGCTTTTTCTATATCTAATGAAACCAATATCACATGATGATTTTGAGAAAAGGCATTACAAATTTCAGTATCTATGTTCACCAGATGATCTTGAGTTGAACGAAAGGGACGAAAACCGCTTTGGAGTGGAGAGAGAAGGTTATTTGTTTCTAAATACTATTTAAGTCTGTTACTAACTAATTTTTCCATTAATTTACACATAGTACACGTTAAAGAAATTGTTCTAAAATTTGAAGGATTCGTATGATCTTTATTTTGTTTAGGAATAGGAAGAACAATATATTCAGTCCATTGATGAGGGAAAGATTGAGATATCCAAATTGTATTGAAAATATGAAGTAAGTGTTGGATTCCAGTTTCAGGTAAATTTTTCAAAAAGGAATACGGAATATCATCAGGACCAGGAGAAGAGTTGGTAATATTTTGTAAAACTGGAAGGAGTTCTTCTATAAGAAATGGTTTATTAAAATCGTCATCATTATTGAAAAATACTTGGCATAATGAATCTTAAATATCCGAAATATTTTGGTTAGAAAAAGGAAGAGAATTGGTGTCATAATTTTTGAAGCTGGAATTGTTAGCAAAAGTTCTAGCTAATAAATTACTAATATTTTGAGATCCATGTTGTTTAATTCCTTGATCATCAGTTAAGAATGGTGGAAGAAGAGAAGATGTGTTACCAGTTAAAGATTTAACTTTTTTCCATATAAGGGATATGGGTGATTGTTTTCTGATGGATGAGGTGAAATCTTGAAATGATTTAATCATAGTAGATTTAAGAACCAATCTAGCTTTTGCTCTTGCCTTTTTATATTCAACTTTAAATTCTAGAGTTTGATGTTTTTTAAACTTCCTGAAAGCTTTTCTTTTACTTTTGATTGCTGAATTGCATTCCTAATTCCACCACGGAACTTGGTGTTTGCGGATGATTTCAGAACTTTTAGGGATTGAGAACTTTGCTGAGGATAATAATACATTAATAAAATCTTGGACGATGTTATGAATAGTATAAGAAGGAGATAATTCTGGGACAGGAAGATTAGGAATATTTTGTTTTAATTCTTGGGTGAATAAAGGCCAATTTGCTTGATTTATTAGCCATTTAGGATGAATTCTTTTAACTTCATTAAGTAAATTTGAAGTTAAATTGATAAAAATTGGATAATGGTCACTGTCATATAAATTATCACTAGATGTCCATGAAATATTAAAAGCAATATTTTTTGAAACTAAACTAAGATCTATGGCACTTTCTGAACAATTATTTACATTGAAATGAGTGAATTTACCAGTATTTAAAAGAATTAATTCATTGTGATTTGTTATCCATTCTTCAATTAATTTTCCACGCACATCTATTTTGTGAGAACCCCATAAGAAATTATGAGTGTTCTTCAAATGACGTTTTTTGAAAACTCAGAAGTTTTCTGTGAAAAAGATTTTCAAATTTCGCATTTTTAGTAGCGCTGAAACGCCATTTTCTTAGAAACGGCTACAAATTTTTAAAAAAATTGCCATTTAGTACGAGGTTTTAGTATTCTTTAATATTCTAAAATTAATACATTAAAAAAATTAACTTCCGCTCTACCATTAGGAAACCAAAAAATTAAGAAAATGCCAACAAAATGTAGTGTGGGCGGCGAGAGATGGCAGATAGAGTATGTTGCAATTCCGAACAGCCAGCCCAGACCCAAGGAAACTACCAAAGGAAAATATAATACGGGAAAATCTGTGCCATTATGTAGCACCACTAGTTATTTTTATCTAAAATCAGCACCAAATATTTTGAACAAATTTTGACCTTGAATAGCATAACAGAAAAATAACAAAAATGACCGCGTAAGAGAATGGTGCATAGAATACTCTTCCAAAATAAGTGAAAAAATAATAAAACATTATTTTTCCTGTCTGAAAATATATTGTGGTATATTAATTGACAGGAATTTGTGGAGTTGCATCCTCTAATTTAAAATAAACTGGTGGCCTGCAGTAGGGAAACTTCTGCTGTCGATTGTGTGCAAAATGGCATTCTCAATTAGCATAAATTGACTGGTCTACAACGCCACTCGTGAAGTTTCTTTCTTCTTCGTCGCATTACATTGGCTATATCGTAAGCACTGATTATGAGAATTTATTCATAATATCAGGTATGAGTAATTGTGGATTAACATTATCCAAAGTGTGTATTTTAAGTGAAAATTGAAAATTTTCTCTGAAGTAGTTAATATTCACTTATCCAGCGATTTGATCACATTATTTCATTTGTAAGTAAAAGGGCTTCAGTTGACTATCAATGAAGTTTTGTCGAAAACTCCAAAGTGACTCAAAAGTGAAACTGATAAGGGGCCTAACATTTGCATGTACAGTAACGCTTAATCGCCATTCTCGTAAAGACAGCTCCAAATTTGTAAACGAAAATTTCCTGGTAGGACGCCGTCTTTTCTCTTCTAAAATATTCTTAAAGTTATATTTCACTTCTTCCATTAGGAAACCAAAAAATTGATAAAATTTAAAAAAAAGTATTTTGGGCGTACATAGATGGCAGCTAGGAAGAGTATGTGAAAAGTCCGAAGAATCGAGAAACTAGCCTAGACCAAAGAAATTAGAAAATTAACTACTACAAGAAAGTCTGTGCCATTCTGAAGCACCACTAGCTTTTTTAAGTTTTTCCGACTTTGCTTCGAGTTCGAACCCATTTATAAGTATCTTCGAAATACGTGGCCCTTTCCACAAACCAAAAACGGGCATCGTGCACATCCCTGCTTAGAGGACAGCGTCGTTAGGCGAAGTGTATATCTTCGCTTCGTTAAGAGACGGTAGGTAAGCAACTCGAGACACCAATGATTTCTGGATGTGTGATCGTCTGAAAGCCCCCGTTACTAACGGCGCCATACCCCTGACCGAAGAGATAAAAGACAACGATTGGCTGCAATGTTATGACACAAAGCAAAATTCATCGGAGGATTACTTCATGTACCGCTCAACTCCCAAAAGATGGCTAAGAGTCGTGAAAAGACGCAACAGAATTTAAACAGAGAAGAGACGTATAATATTTATGGAGCCAGTGCCAGTAATTAAATATTTGAGCCTTTAATAAAATTTCCCAGTTTTATGAGCTTTTTGCGATGGCGTAGTCTGGCATTAATGGTCTATTGAGACTAGGGTCGCCATGTCTCAATCATATTCCAAGAAGATACGCATTTGTTTATCTATAACTCCTTTAATTATTTAACTTTTTTAAAATATGTAATGTTATAAATTATTATGAGAAGTTACAGCGAAAACGAAGACTGTTCGATAGAAAATATCGTAATGTAGATACCAAAAAACGGGATAATTCTTGTTTTTATATCTAGTAAATTAACTTTCTCTCATACATAGAGTAGCCTTTTGCGTATTTGGAACAGGCAGGAACAATTATTAGTTTTTGAAATTTGTGGATAAGTTTTGAAAAACTTACCCATAAATCCATAACTTTGGTAAATACACATTAAAATTTTGAGTGTTCGCTGGGCTACCCTTTTGTTCCAGATTCGTAGAGGTCCTTGCCGGTAAAGGATAACTATTTTGAGGGCTGAAGAGTCAGCCTCTTTCTTAGCCATGGTGCGCCGAGTTGGAACCACTGTACATACATTTATAAGTTAGTGAGAGTCAGTCACAAGGAATTTCTGTACGTCATTTTGGGGCTCATATTGGAGCCAAAATTAAACAGTTATCACAATCAGACTCTTGCGTGTGCTGAGCATGAATTTTGGGTGTGTAGTGTGTGATGAATTGAATTGTTTTTGTATCTAATAAAATATTTGTTTTTGTTTTAGTGCAGTCAGACTCAAATGGCTTCCTTGGTTCTCTCAGGAGACAGTCATTACCAAATTGTCAAACGTAACACTTTGGAAATAGAAGTGAGGTATACTGAAACCTTGGTTGCCTTCGTTGAAGGGTATTAATAATTCAATATTTTGGAAGCTTGGCTTTGTTGGGACCAGTGTATTAATTTTATAATTTTGTCAGTTTGAAATTGTTTAACGCCAACAGACAATGCCATTGGAAAGTAAAGAGTGTATCACGTGCTGTTTTACCCTTGCGTGATCATGAATGAACGTTAGTGTTTATAAGTTGATTTTTTGCGTGACTGTTGGGCAGGCCACAAATATGTTTATTTAAAACTACAGAACGTGTACGTTTTCTCCACTTTTTTGTGCCGTGTAATTACTAGCCTTAAAGTATTGATTTATTATGATATTGACTATCAAACAAGTTCCATTTCTTTTTAAAGAACAGTTCGTTTTAGTGAGTTGAATACCAACACCGGATTTTTTCTAGAATTGTATCAACATACGTTTTTTTACTTATTGAAATGTTGGCCATTTAGGACGCTAGGATTCTTTGCAATGTCATTTATCAACACTATCTTGTTAGCTTTGTGGATGGTCCCTTTTGATCTTGGCTGTGGAAATGTTTCTCATTCAGGACGTCTTATGCTCTTAGGAGATGTAGTAAGAAAAGAAAATGGTGGGCACAATCTAACGAAACAATCAAATAGTTGTCTCAATTGCATTGATTATAGAAGATCATCTTTTGATACTATTTTCTTTTACTTCTGGAGAAACAAGGAAGGAAAAAAAATATTTGACGGCCCATGCTTTAACGTGTTTAAGATATTTGAAGAAAAGTCAGGAGTGTATTGGAAAATGGTTGAACCTATTCCGTTTGGTGTTGGAATAAGTAGAAACGGAACTTATGATGGTGAAATAGGCCTTGTTCAAAGTGCCGCAGTAGAGGTATCAGGCAATGCAATGTTCTACACTCACGACAAGTACCAATTTGCAGACTTTACCGTTCCTGTCATTTCGAGCCCGTTTTGCATCGTGGTTCGCCGCGCCCCCGTAACGCCTTTTGCGCAAGTGTTGCTGCTTCCTTACACTTCGCCAGCTTGGGCGGCCATCTTGATATCGCTGTGCGCAGCCATCTTGGCGCGCTACTCCGTGCGCTGCCATTCAAGCGACGGCGCGCACCGAGGCGGGAGATGGTCGGCGCTTACAGGCGTGGCCGAGGTGATCTGCTCGGGCGCCTGCAGCCGCGCCGCAGCTTCTCTGCCCAGCCGCATCCTGTTGGGCGCTGCTGCTGTTCTTGCTGGTGCTCAGCAACGCCTACACGGGCCAGCTGCTGGGCTTCCTGACGGCGCCGCCGCGTCTCGCCGACCTGCAAACGCTGGAAGATGTTGCGCGCGTGCTGGACGACGTATTCGCGTTCACCTTTATGCCGAGCATCTACGACAACCCAAGCGCCTCGCATGCGCTTAGAGACATACGACGGAAATTCAAAAAAATGAAACTCGGCAATGCGATAAGTATCTTGCGGAGAGTACCGCATGAGGACAATATTGGTACCCAATTACCCACTGTGTTTTATTCCTACTTCTCTGACATTGCAGAACTCACTGATGAGGGCAAGCGGATCTTGTCCCAGAGTGTGTGAATCCGCCAGGGCATTATGCATTCGTGCTGCGCAAAAACTCCCCTCTGTTCCCTCTGTTCAGCGACGTGGTGCAGCGAGTGGTGGAAGCGGGACTGTTCGAGCACTGGGTGCGAATGCAGCGCCATCACAGGGCTGCCGCCGGAGTGATCGTGACCGAAGGCTCCTTGAAAAAGTCCACAGCTGTTCGGCCTCTGAGAATAAATCAAATTGCCGGCGCAGCCAATATCCTCGCCATAGGTTTGGGCATCGCCTCATCAACCTTCCTCCTCGAAGTTTTTCTGCCGAAAATGCCCTTCCGGAATTAGAGATCTGGAAAATTGAGCCCACTTTACCTGAAATCTACGAACCTAATCTCGCATAGAATTATGGAATACTGGCCAATCTCCTCAAAGGATTGGGGGACTTTTGGAAGTCTAAAACAGCAAATCCATTTACACCACTCGGCACGACTCTGCGCAACACAACAGCGCATACATAACTGATTAACACAGAAATGTTTCGTGTGTTAAAGTCCACGCCTTCAGTTAGGTTTCGGCCATTGCAAAGGACCGGCTCCGTTCGGCAGAAGAACGGTCCGCTTGGAATACCTCGCTGTGAATTAAATTTGGGGGAGTCAGACCGAATTGTTGCGGAAATTTTAATTAAGCTTTGCGGATTGCTCGGAAGAAATACATCAATACACTTAAAATAAAGAATGAGTAAAATGTATAAGTGCGAGAAAGTAAAAATATAATTAATATTCTCATTGCCACATCTTTGTTCCTATTTTGGAAGTTCTATTTTGTTGGATCAATCTTCACAATAATTATTTTGACCCTTCAATCCTTCGCAAAAAGTACAATGTTTCTTCAAAATATTGAAGTCACAGCTTCCATAATTTGAAAGATTTTATTACTTTTTTAAAAGAAAGCAAAGTAGCAATGTTACTCCGGAGGGGTCAAACATTGCCACCTCTATTTATTTCCAAATCTGTGGGAAAGCTTAAATGGTGAGAGTTGGATAGGAAGCAGAAACACTTAAATATGCATCAGAACATTATTAGTATTTGATTTTGGACTGTTTAAATTCTCTAAACAGAGACAAATACTGCTTTAGAACTTAGTCTAAAATAAGATTTATTAACTGTTTGACATTGTGATAAAAATGCGATAGGGAAAAAGTGCTTTCACCTTTTCATATTTAGTCTGGGGAGCTCAGCAACAATATTGTATTTTGGCATAACTCACATCATTTAAAGTAGACGTGCTAATTCCATACAGTTCAGTAGCCTTTCCCTACTTAATTTTCCACTGTTTACTTTTTTCATTGCATAGTGCATTTTAACTTCATCATAGGTTTGTAAACTTTAGATATTGGGTTTTTTATTTGCCTATGTGTGAAAGTTACAGTGCAACTATTGCGACATCAAAAAAGTAATTTTGTGTCAAAAATATAATGAACCAATGTTCATAATTTACGACATATGCTTTAGAAATGCTAAACATAAACTCACAAATGTCAATTGTTTCAATGTAATAATTTCTTCTTAAAGGATATAAACGTAGGGGCAAGATGGTGTGTGGCAATGTTAGCCTAAAAGTAGTAAATGCTATTAATACATTTTATCTTGTTTATAATGAATAATTATTAAGTCAGACATAGCATGCCTAGGACATGACATATTTACCTATCTATGTCCTTTAGTGCAACTCAGTTAATCCAAAATTAACGAAGTTTCGATTACGAGATTTGGCTGAATCATAATACTTATTTACGGACATTTAAGGTTACAATTGTAACTCAATGCAACAAACGATTGTATATAACGTTTCTAAGAGAGGTAGCTAACTATGGGAACTCAGCCAGCAAATATATTTACGATACAATCTGCGCTACTCAAATTTTTTGAAGTTGTGGCAATGTTTCACCCATGGCAATGTTATCCGTCCTTACCTTCATTAAAATTAAATTAATTATTTTTCATATCATTCATTCAATTTTTCTCGTGTCATACTTGGTGTTACTCCTGCATATATTTCAGTAATTTCAAACAGAAATTACGCAAAAATTAGTTTTTTTTCAAAACAGTAAAAAACAAAAAATACTTTTTTTCATCTTTTTGAAATAGATAATTTTGTACATCAGACTTTCTCCGAGGCAAGAAATCTCTCTTCAATTTGATAATTATAAATGTTTGTTTGAAATTTACGGAAAACGCGATAGGTGAAATTTTTTTAATTTTCACAAAATTCATTTCGATTTCAATGAAAGTGAGAATCTCTTAAACATACTTTGCACTTAAATTAATATTTCCGTTCTACTATTAAGAAACTGAAAAATTAAGAAATTGTTAAAAAAGTACTTTTGGGCGGCGATAGATGACAGCTGGTAAGAGTATAAGGCAAATCTGAATAGCTAGCCGAGACCAAAAGAAATAGAAAACTAATACGGGAAAATCTGTGCCAAACTGTAGCACTACACAAAGCCCTCCGGATATTTTTGAAATTTTCTCAAAAACGGTTCTAAATTTTTTCTTTAAATTTCTTGTAAGAATAGAGTAAAATGCACTTGTTAAGGTCGCATAACTCCGATTTTCACAGTTGAGTCTGAATTTTTGGAAATTGTGAAAGTTTGAATTTTTTTCGGAGTCTTGCTCCAACTTCAACATTGAACATAGAGAATTTTCCTTCAAATAAAATTTGTTCTTCGTAATACGTTCTTTCTTTAAGTTCATATACATTTTTTAAAAAATGTTAGTAGTTTTCGCGCAATATTGAGTGCAATACGTGCAATTTCAAAAAAATACAAGGACAAGATTTCCTCGAAAACAGCTCCAGATTTTTTCTTTAAACTTTTGGTAAGAATAGTGCCTAATGTAGTCTACGAGATGATATAAACGCCATATTTCTCTTTTTTTGTTTTTTCAAAAATTGTAAAAATGTAATTTTTATACTTCTCTCACGTCGTTAATATTTGCATTACCGGCGATTTGTTCACATTATTATATTAACAAGCACATGTGCTTTAAATAATATCCAGTAAAGTTTTTCGCAAAGTCAACTGTTTTCTGTGAAAACTAGCTCAAAAAAAATTTTTGACAAAATGGCGTTTTCAAAAATGCTGAAACGCCATTTTGTCAAAAATGGCTCCAAATTTTTCTTAAACTCTTGTAATGTATGGTGCTAATTGCACTCTTGGATATGACGTAAAGTTTATTTTGAATTTTTTTTAAGATACACAAATGTAATTTTTTTAATAGATCTGTCACATAATATGCATATTACCAGCAATTTGTAAACATTATTATATTTGTGAGTGTAAATGCTTCAAATTGCATCAAATGAAGTTTTTTGAAAACTCAAAAATTTTCGGTGAAATATTTCATATTTTTAGTAGCGCCTAAACGCCATTTTCTTAAAAATTGCTCGAATTTTTTAAACGAAAATTGCCATTTAGGACGAAGTTTTTGTGTTTTGTAATATTCTAAAATTAATATTTCCCTTCTACCATTAAGAAACCGAAAAATCAAGAAAATGTCAAAAAATCTTCTTTAGGCGGCGATAGATGGCAGCTAGCACGAGTATGGATCAATTTCGAATATCTTGCCCAGATCCAAGGAAGTAGAAAACTAATACGGGAAAGTCCGTGCCATTCTATAGAACAACTATTTTTTAGTTGATTTTAATTAAATGAATATTAAATGTGGTTGTAATTCTACGAATCCCCAAAGTATCTGTGCCTAACAGTATGTAACTCAATATAATTCAGACAGACATGCACTAATTTGCAAAAATTCGCACTAATTTTATTTCTCATTCCAATATTATTCGTGATATATTTTTGTTGTGATGTAATAGAGGTACTCGACTATTTAAGGACAATTTTTGAGATTTGTTAGGGTGGATACAAGAAATATATCAGTCAGATGATATTTTAACTACAAATTTTATTAATCAATATTTATTTTTCTTGTGCAAACAAAATCTTTAATGTCTTTCTTAGGTGTTAACATGTGTTGGTTTTGCTGTTACAACTTTCGCAACAAAGCAAGCCACTGATCTGTCATGAATAGAGACCGGAAAAATATGTAGTATTAAACGTCAAAATCATTACATATTTATTAATATGTAATGATATGTATATAATGATGACAGTAAGAATGTAATAAATATGTATAATAGAATTTAACATGGAATATTAAAAAACTTCAATTAAAAAGCCATTTACATAAGACGAAATTACATTCATTAATAAAAAGTGTAGTAAATATTTTTTAATTAATACAAAAGTTTTATCATTTGGAGAGCACAAGCTGATGCACACTTTGCATCTTGCAACTTTCCCATCAGTAGTAAAAGCTTCATCTATTGTTATTCAAGACCCTAGTTTAGAAGCCAGACTAGATGCAACTGAATCACCCATTTTTCTCGGAAATTAAGGTTAGGTTACAAAGCCCTGTGTCGTTGATATTTTTCACACCTAGATTTCACTAATAACGTACAAAAAATGCTGATTCTTTTGAAAACACTTCTTTTCATTAAAAAAGGATTTAATCAAATTGAAGAAAATTGATAAAATAAAACAATTCTTATGAAAATAGCAAAATACGTAAAATGTGTAATAAGAGTACTAAATATGTAAAAATACGTAGGAAAAAAATTGGATATTGTGTTAAAATAGCGACGATCCGTCAAGATTATAATTTTGAGAAGGGTAAGAAGAAAGACAAAAAATATGTTCTAGTTACATAAAAATCCTGTCTCCCTTCATGAAACTAAGTTCCTCTTCATCTTCTCCCACGTGTTTTTAAAGTCGTGGAGAGTCCACGGCGGCACTATCGGGGGCTCCGGCAATTCTGCTGATTATGATCCGGACCAATACAGTGACAGAAGTTTACAGAGCTCATTACACGCTTCGTACTTACATGCTTCGTACCTCGTACGCACACTTCGTATTTAGTTGTAAACGGGATGAAAAAGGAAATGAATTAATTTTAAATTTTAATTATTTATTACTTTATTAAATTGAAATAATGCTTGTCTTTATTACTGACACGTTATTGGTTGTTATTGCCTTCGATACGGAGGCGATACAACATTATACACTACATAGCCTAACTGGATGGAGAGGACCGTGAATGAGGGAAATGTAACATTGGAATGATGTTGCTACATGTTCTCTTTTGGAGGGACTCATGGAAGGGAAATGTGGGGAGGATATATGAAAAGATAAACGGAATCGAGTTAAAATCTAGTTACTTGGCAAAGAAGTAAATCAGAATCGTTCAAATTAGGTAAAAAATAATATCTTGTATGTTTCATAGCCTTAACTTATTCTTAAGATCTCCGGTGGCAAAAAGCTCTCGGACCAAAGGCCCTCGAGCTTTAGGTCAACGCTCGATCATTAGAAACCATATAATGCCCTTGAGGTATAAATAACCACTTTGAGTGCGTCTTTAAGTTATTGCATGAGGTGAAAAGAGACTTATTGGAAAATGCACATTTTCAACAAAATGGCCGTCAACAGGATGGATGATGCAGTCAAGTGTACTCCTTGGCTGGGGATTACATGTGTGAGTGCAATTTCTCCAAGGTAAATAGACGATTTTTTTGCCGTTCGACGCAGGGTCGGATCACTAAAGTTGACATAATATAATCCAAATCTCTCCCTGAAAAGAAAAAATCATCATTAATGTCGGTGATTAATTGCGGGTGAGGTTCTCGGGATTTCGTATCTCACGGGAAGGAAGGAAGACATACGAATGTATGTACGAGGATTGGAGCAAAAGTCATGGCGACTATTGTTTGTTTCTAAAAAATGTAATTGGACCTCATAATTTTGTCGCGTGAAAGGAACGCTGGTGTCATGTGGGTTCCCAATAACAGATGGCAATGTGAGTGCCTCTACTACCACCCAGATCAACGTGAAATCAGTTATATGACTACCGCCGTTCTAGATTAATGTTTTGAGCAGCGCTCATACTCCAAGATAACCATTTCTCCGTAGAAGAAATTTCCGATAATGTCTCAAGGAGTAGGTGGAAGCTGTAGGAAATAATTTCCTTCAACACCGGACAGTCGCGAGATGCGGAGAGTTTCTGCAAGGTCGCGCATGATCAGCAACGCATGTGACAACCTGTGAGTGTGCGGACCGACGTGGCATGTGCCCTAATTGAGCATTTGTCTCACAGGGACTTTGTTCGTAGAACGGCTATGCATTTCTTCTGGTGAACATGTTGAGAACTTTTAGGAGCAATTATGCTTTGGAACATGAAACCAGTAGCATTTCAAATGTTTTAGTGAATATGAGAAACCCAGAAATTCTAGTGTTACGTTAAATGTCCATGCACTTAGTTCATGACTTTCTTTTTCGTGTTTATATTTCACATTTTCGACTCGTGCTCGTGTTCTCACAAAAAAAGTTGCCATGATTCATGCCCCAAAATACGGGACCAACTCGTATACGTATAAAACTGTTTGTACGGATACATTTGATATCATGGCAGTAAAAGTTATTTTGATGAATTATTTTGCTTTTTCAAAAATTACATAAATTTATTTTTTAAGTACCATTAACGTCTTTTAAATTTACATTCTATCTGTACTTCGTTGTTTAATACATTTATAGTACCTTCAGAGATTTTTTCAAAATTCCTTAAATTTTTGAGTATATGGGAACTAAGATTGGTGAATTTTCCAAAATGTTCGCATAATTTTCTCAACGTTTGCAGTTCCCCCCGAAAATCTCAATTTTGAAATAGAGAATATATTCAATTCTCTAGAATATTCCAAAATCCTGATATCGAACAAGATTTTGAGGACCCGAAAAAATAAAAAAAACTGATAATAGAAGATTAAAAAATGAATGAATGAAAAATGCAAGACTGAATGAATGAGTGAGCAATGAATACATGAATGAATGAATGAATGAATGAATGAACAATGAAGGTGATGAAAATTTGTAGAGATAACATCGAAGCAATTATTATTGTTGTAGGTTGTGATTGCTTATTTTACGTTCATTTAAATAAAGGGTACTGTTTCTATTTGAGAAAGACAACCTTTGTATTTTTTTTCTTTAAAAGTTAGCTTTTTTATAGAGGGATGTTGAACATTGATCTTCATTGCATCTAGACGGGAATGTACGTGCATTAGGAGTACAAGACGAATAAAATTAATTGAAAAGTCAGAATTCAAGAACATATACACTCTTAATTGATGTTGAAATTCTGACAGATTGGATGATTTTTTAAGAAAGTGTGATTTATTGCATTGGTATAATGCTCCACAAAAAGGCTATGTCAAGCTGGCACAACCACTATAGCACAATCGCACCAAACCAAATGGAATATTTAGTACTCATTCATTACTAATTTATTACCCAAAAATTAAATTTATTACTCTTGCCATTATTGAAAAACATGTGGTTGTGCTGGCGTGACTGTCAAGCTAGCACAACCATTTTTAAAAAATTAGAAAAATCGATTCAAACTAATACAAATATTTAGTACTCATTTATTACTAATTTATTACTAAAAAATTAAGTTAATTACTCTCCCCGTTTATGAAAAATAAAGTGTTAAACACATCGTAGATATGCAACCCGCATGACACCATGCCTAAATTACAAATACAATTATAGAGAGAACCGATGATCACAATGGAACGAAACCAAAAACATTATTAAATACACATTATATACTAGTTTATTACTCCAAAAAATAAACATAACACTGTTGCAGTTTATGAAAAAAATATTGTTAAAATCTGAATCACAGTTATTCAAACATACCAGAAATTCAAATACGATTATAGAGAGAACCAGCGAGCACAATCGAACCAACCCAATCTCATAATTAAGCTTATATTACATACTAATTAATTACTCTAAACAGACATTTATTACTCGTGCCATTAAACAAGAAAAAATTGTTAAAAATGAATCATATTCAACCATGCCAGAAATTCAAATACGATTATAGAAAGAACCAGCGAGCACAATCGAACCAAACAAAAATCATAATTAAGCCCACATTACATACTAATTAATTACTCTAAACAGACATTTATTACTCTTGCCATTAAAGCAGAAAAAATTGTTAAAAAATTAATCATATTCAACCATGGCAGAAACTCAAATACGATTATAGAGAGAACCAACGAGCACAATCAAACCAAACCAATCTCATAATTAAGCTTATACTACATACTAATTAATTACTCTAAACACACATTTATTACTCTTGCCATTACACAAGAAAAAATTGTTAAAGAATTAATTATATTCAGCCATGCCAGAAATTCAAATACGAATTTAGAGAAAACCAGCGAGCACAATCGAACCAAACAAATCTCATAATTAAGTTTATATTACATACTAATTAATTACTCTAAACATACATTTATTACTCTTGCCATTAAACAAGAAAAAATTGTTAAAAAATTAATCATATTCAACCATGGCAGGAACTCAAATACGAGTATAGAGAGAACCAACGAGCACAATCGAACCAAACAAATCTCATAATTAAGATTATACTACATACTAATTAATTACTCTAAACAGACATTTATTACTCCTGCCATTAAAGAAGAAAAAAATTGTTAAAAATGAATCATATTCAACCATGACAGAAATTCAAATACGATTATAGAGAGAACCAACCAGCACAATCGCACCAACCGAAGATCATAATTAAGTTCACATTACTCACTAATTAACTACTCTAAACAGACATTTATTACTCTTGCCATTAAACAAGAAAAATTGTTAAAAAATTAATCATATTCAACCATGCCAGGAATTCAAATACAATTGTAGAGAGAACCAACGAGCACAATCGAACCAAACCAATCTCATAATTAAGCCCCTATTACATACTAACTAATTACTCAAAACAGACATTTATTATCTTGCCATTAAAGAAGTAAAAATTGTTAAAAAATGAATCATATTCAACCAAACCAGAAATTCAAATACGATTATAGAGAGAACCAACGAGCACAATCGAACCAATCTAATCTCATAATTAAGACCACATTACATACTAATTAATTAATGTCTGTTTAGAGTAATTAGTGAGTATGTAATGTGGGCTTAACTATGATTTTTGTTTGGTTCTATAGTGCTTGTTGGTTTTCTCTATAATCGTATTCGAGTTTCTGTCATAGTTGAATATGATTCAATTTTAACAATTTTTTCTTCTTTAATGGAAAGAGTAATAAATGTTTGTTTCAAGTAATTAGTTAGTATGTAATGTGGGCTTAATTATGAGATTTGTTTGGTTCGATTGTGCGCGGTGGTTCTCTCTATAATCGTATTCGAATTTCTGGCCTGGTTGAATATGATTCATTTTTAACAATTTTTTTCTTCTTTAATGGCAGGAGTAATAAATGTCTGTTTAGAGTAATTAATTAGTATGTAGTATAATCTTAATTATGAGATTTGTTTGGTTCGATTGTGCTCGTTGGTTCTCTCTATACTCGTATTTGAGTTCCTGCCATGGTTGAATATGATTAATTTTTTAACAATTTTTTCTTGTTTAATGGCAAGAGTAATAAATGTATGTTTAGAGTAATTAATTAGTATGTAATATAAACTTAATTATGAGATTTGTTTGGTTCGATTGTGCTCGCTGGTTTTCTCTAAATTCGTATTTGAATTTCTGGCATGACTGAATATGATTAATTTTTTAACAATTTTTTCTTGTTTAATGGCAAGAGTAATAAATGTCTGTTTAGAGTAATTAATTAGTATGTAATGTGGGCTTACTTATGAGATTGGTTTGGTTCGATTGGGATCGTTGGTTCCCTCTATAATCGTATTTGAATTTCTGGTATGTTTGAATAACTGTGATTCAGATTTTAACAATATTTTTTTCAAAAACTGCAACAGTATTATGTTTATTTTTTGGAGTAATAAAGTAGTATATAATGTGTATTTAATAATGTTTTTGGTTTCGTTCCATTGTGATCATCGGTTCTCTCTATAATTGTATTTGTAATTTAGGCGTGGTGTCATGCGGGTTGCATATCTACGATGTTTTTAACACTTTATTTTTCATAAACGGGGAGAGTAATTAACTTAATTTTTGAGTAATAAATTAGTAATAAATGAGTACTAAATATTCCATTTGGTTTGGTGCGATTGTGCTATAGTGGTTGTGCCAGCTTGACATAGCCCCACAAAAAGCATTAGACATGAGTAACTGTACCTTATTTTTCTTTTAATACATTATTTTAGGTAGAGAGTGAGTAAGAACTTCGAGGCGAGACGAGATTAGGCGAGAGTGGACAGGATAAAGAGGGGAAAGCGAAGCGAGGCGAGGGTATGGGGACTGGGTAAAGCGAGGCGAGAATAGGCGCGGCTATGTGAGGTTGGGCTAGGCTTCAAGAGGGTTGGTGGGATGAGGCGAGGCTAGTTGAGGTGAGGATAGGGTGGGCTAGGCTAGGCGAGGCTAAGCGAAGCTAGGCGAAACTAGGCGAGGATGGGTATGGAGACAGGGTAAAGCGAAGCTAGGCTAGGGGAGACTAGGATGTAATTCTTGTCAAAAAGATTGTGCAAAAATTAAGACCAAATCAAAGTGAGACCCTTCAGTTTGATATTAACATCTCTTAACTTTAATATTATTAATGTATCTGCAATGTAAAATATTATTTGATTATTCTTTATAAAATATATGCGAGAGAGGGTGCAATTATTGGTGTTAGAGTTTATGGAAACCCCTAGAAACACCATGTATGCCAGCTATTCCATTCATGATTGGGATAAATAAATGTCCGAGCAATGCCGGGTTTCTTAAGCTAGTTCTATAATATTATGCAACCGTTGCAAATACTACAAAAAAATGTACTGCTGCAGTATCACCATGCTGAATTGTTTAACCGTTAGGATGTGACGGATGTACAGTTCCATATCAAATCAATTCTCAGCAAGGAACATTAGAAGCATATTATTGATTCATTGAGAAGGTTACGCTAGTAACCTTCTCAATTTTACCTTTTACACATGACTCTCTATATTTACCCTTTTTTCCCCTTTGAATGTGTTACTCAGATTATTTCTGCGACTGCCGCTATGCCTTTATGCAAGATAAATAAACGTTACCATTGAGATTTGAAAGGTTAGAAGTTGTTTGTAAAATTTATAATTTGACTCTCTGGCCTTCAAACAATTAAAAACAATTAATGAATTCAATGAAAACTAGAGCAGTTTACTCACTTATAACTGTGAAGCCACTCAAAATTATCTACCAGTGTCCATGCAGTATACCCGAAGACTTTGACGCCGTCCTCATATATAGCTTTATGCATTTCTCTCAGATAACCCTGCAACAAATCAAATGAGGATTAGAAAAATAGGCTTTCATAGTCGTCCATAAATACTCCTACATGGTGGATGGAAATACTGCTTGCGACAAAATCGTAATTTGGTTCATGGTAGTAAGCAATTATAAAAGTTTGTAAGATAATAAAAATACTTTTTAGTATTGATATCATGGAGTTGAAGTAATATTCACAAACACTATCCTGATTGTTTCAATTGAAAAATACAAAATGATTCCATAATTTAATTCTCGACAATTAACAAGCGCAAATGTTTCACTCTTCTAATCGTGCATTGATTTAATATCTACCCATTCGGCATTAGTTGCTAATGAAACTTCGAATGGTAATGATGAATCAGATAATTACCAGTCAATTGGTTGACTGAAAAAATGTCCACTTTTCAAAATGTGCATTAGTGCAAATGCTCACTTCATTGGAGGTCAATGTATCCTCAAAGTCATGTATGTGTTTTGCAAAGTTAGTGCACTATATGCTTCGAACCTATTCAGTGTGACCTTTCGATCTGTTGTACTGTGAACTATTTGACCATGAAGAAATCAAGATATTCTCCTTTATTTTGGTTCCCACTATTTTGGGAACACTAGTCAATCAAACAACCGCCTTCAAATGATAGATTTATAAGAATTTCTTAATTTAACTGAAATGCATTTTGGGGCTGAACACAATGTGCTATACCGCATTTTCATTAAACGCGTTTTTAACAAAATATTAATAATGTAATTATTTTGACTTCACCGCTGGAAGTGCTTCAGTCTGGCGTGGCTACTGATGGTGAGGTGAAAGAATAGAGAAAACCGAGCGGTGATTTTTAGAAGAGATATGAACCTAACTGAAATAATGTTTTTTCACATTTTTAATACCTTGTCAACTGTATTATTAACCTTATTTCATTTACAAATCTTCTTGATAGCTACAAAACGTACAATGTTTGAATAGCCTAAATTGCTTCAGTTTTTAATCATTTACCTCGAAGTATGTGATGCGTTCATCATCGAGAAGGATGCCGTCCACAGTGGTATTTCTATCAGAAAATCCATTTTCGGTTATGATTATCCTGGGGCGATCATACGTTTTGTCGATCCAATTTAGCAACTCACGAAATCCGGTAGGAGTCACCTGGAACGACAGAACACATTTTGAATGCAATCAAATGGAGAAATTAGGGATTGCCTCAATGGTAATTGTTTCACTAATTAAATAATTAGACGGTGACAGGTGTTTCCGTAACTTATGGTACACGAACATACACTTCGTATTATTTTTGTATTTTGAGCAAACTCGTAAAGGTTATCTCCTTCTTTTATCTCTTCTTCTCCTCTCTTTTATCTCCTTCTACTTTCTCGCCTAATGCTTACACAAAGAAAAAATTGTAATGATGTGGGAAAAAACAGCAATTTTTAGAAAAATATTTATGATGGGTACTGGTCGCGGAAAAGTGCGTAAATCATGTTCCGATAAGTAGAAAATTACTTGCCCTAACACATTGTGAAGTCAGATTCCATTTTTGTGGTTCCCTGTTTCCGAAAAAATGATTGGCAATAAAACGTCTGTTTCTCTGGCTGTCTGTTTGTGGTCAACGCTAGCGCTCAAAACGTTCAAATTCTTTTCTCAAAAACAGATATATCAATAGATCTGAACTAACTCATGGTCCCGCGAGTTTTAAATGGAAATTTTGATTTTTGGTTCACGTTACTGGAGCCTAAATCACATTTTCAAAATTTTCTCAAAAATTCCTTGAAATTTTATTATTAAACTTTGTTCTCGGATAACGTCAAGACATCTTTAAAAATGGCCCGGTTCTCGTATTCGTTCAAATCCTTGAAATTGTGAAAATTGCAACAGTTAAGTTTTTTTTCGCATTTTCCTGCAATTTCAATATTGAAGATTTTTCCTAAGTGATATATGTCGATTAAAAACCGACCTGGAAGTGTATGAAATGAGTGAAATATGTACATGTTTGGAAAATATGAGTTTTTTTGTATTTTTGCGAGTTATATTTGCAATTAAAAAAAACAATTATTTACTCAGGCTTCAATTTTGTGTCTTTAAATGTTCTCCCCAAATGTATCTAAGAACGGAAGAACACTGGTGCAGGTCTCCTTTTCGACGAAGTCTGTCTAATTTCGAAAATTGCAAATTTTGAAAATGTAGAATGAAAGAGAGGTGTAGAGAGAGAAAGAGGTGTGGAGAAAGAGAGGTGTAGAGAAAGAGATATGTAGAGTGAAAAAGAAAGATCTAGAGAAAGAGAGGTGGAGAGAGAGAAAGAAAGAGGTGGAGAGAGAGATACGTGTAGAAAGAGAGATATACGTGTCAAAAGAGAGATATACGTGTAGAAAGAGAGATATACGTGTAGAAAGAGATATACGTGTAGAGAGAGAGATATACGTGTAGAGAGAGAGAGAGATACGTATAGAGAGAGAGATACGTGTAGAGAGAGAGAGATACGTGTAGAGAGAGAGATACGTGTAGAGAGAGAGATACGTGTAGAGAGAGAGATACGTGTAGAGAGAGATACGTGTGGAGAGAGATACGTTTAGAGAGAGAGATACGTTTAGAGAGAGAGAGAGAGTTACGTTTAGAGAGAGAGATACGTGTAGAGAGAGAGAGAGATATATACATGTAGAGTTGGAAAGAAATAGATATGTAGAGAGAAAAAGAAAGATCTAGAGAAAGAGATGTAGAGAGAAAAAGAAAGATCTAGAGAAAGAGATGTAGAGAGAAAAAGAAAGATCTAGAGAAAGAGAGAGAAAGAGAATGGTGTATAGAGAGAAAGAGGTGTAGAGATAGAAAGAGATAGGGAGGTAGTGAGAGGTGTAGAGAGAGAGGGGGAAGAGGAGAGAGAGGTGTAGAGAGTGATGTGCAGAGAGGGAGGGAGAGGTAGCAACCTTATTCACTGTTGATGGTAACTGTTGGAAGGCAAACTTAGGATCAGGCAGCTTTACACATTTGGTAGTATGTGATAATGGAAAAGATAATTCAGAATTTTTCATGTCAATGTAAATGTGACTGTTTTTTTCGTGGAGAATAGTTTTCTAAGTTTATCCTCATGGTGTATTATTGAATGCATATTTAATCTTATGATACTCGTATATGAAACATTAATAGGTTGTTTTTTTTATCTACGTGCACCATGTCAGCTTTAATAAAACAGTATAAAATATGGCTTAAACTAAATTTCCGCGGACTTTTCAGCATTTAAAGCATTTCCTTTGATGACCACTTCCCTTCGAAATATTATATAATGGAGACTCACATGGTCATGAGTACGGGAAACTGAGTGAATGTGAGTGTGAATTAAAACGCATCAAATACCTTTAACCAGTCCGATCCAGCTGAAGGCCAAGATTCATTTTGTGTTATAACAGCTCCAGCATCACGATCTGCGGATGGAGTCTTGCCCTCTTCTCCATCTTCTGCGTAGTTGGTTGTATAGTGGTTTAATCCAAAGAAATCAGCAGTCCCTTCAGGAAATAACATTTGAATGTCTGTAGTGTCAAATACACATGAGTATCGCCACTATAATTTTAATATTAGAAAAATATAAAAACCCACTGGTGCCCATTGGTTTATTTATAAAATACTACACAAAGAACTCGACCTAGAAACAAGTAAACACCTAGCATTTTTACCACACAATTTCTACAGTATTACCTCTAATAACGATATCCAGGCACTGTAAATTGGGAATTTCTTCAACAAGTGACAGGAGTACACATTCCAGCATATGTCGTCTTAATACAATACACAAATCCAGACATTTAGAAACATACGAGTGGAATTAAGATCGGCAAAACTTAAGAAAAAGATTCTTAAAAGAGGGGGAGGTCCATTAACCAGTGGAACCAGATATATTATATAATTATCAGGGTTATTTGTTGAGTGCTCTGCTGCCGTAGCACAAGAAAGTTTTGAAGTGACTCCTCCCGAACTTAATAGGCGTCCTTGAAGGACCACACTTGATCAAAATAGCCCCAAGAAGTGATTTCTGCCTCCCTGGAGTAAGCGTAGTTTTTCAGCAAGCACAGCAATCGGGTATTACAAAAATATTTAAGTCACTAAAGTTAACAAAAAATCATCTCATAAATTAAGAACAGCATTCTTGATGTAATTTTATTAGTGAAACAAAAAAGAAAAAAACAAATCATTATTTATCCATACAAATATTGCAGGAAATAAAAAATCAACAGCCAAACATGGAGACATTTTGACACACCAGCACAATGCTTTCCTACACTACACTCCGAGCGTTCACTAAATTGCGTTTCACACCTCGTCAACTCAACGACTGCTATGCTTGGATGACATGAATGCCTTCCCGGAACTCCATTGCCGACATCCGGAAACGTAATGACGATGTTTGATGATTGAACAGAGTGCGAACCATCAACATTAAGGATTAGGAACGAGAGCAAAGAAGTTGCGATTGTTACGACCTTGAAAGTCACACCAAAGCGTGATGAAAGTACAGCGAAACAGTCACCTAGGTTGCCAAAGATTCCCTGCTAATATAAGAGGAAATATTCTTAGTTCACTCTATTGTCTCAGGACTTGACACTTCGCACTATGCCATTCCAAAACGAGTGACGGAAATTTAAAATTAAATTTCCTTCTTACCTTGTAATAATCACTTTACGTTCTCTAAAAAACAGACCGTTTGCTGGTTAGACATGTTTCCGGCTTATAGAGGTAATTTTCACGAATAAAATCGATCAGTTCTGAGAGCTTTTCTCCGTTTTGGCAGGTTTCCGTCTTACAGAGGTTCCATCTTAGACAGGTTTTACTGAACCATGATTTTAAAAGCCTATTCATTACAAAGCATATGCGAATGTCTGAGCTGTAGCATCACCTGTTTGTATGTGTTCAGATGGAATAATGTTTATTTATTTATCTACATTTATTCTTGATTTATTTACAATTTGAGAAATATTCTTATTTAATTTTCAAATTTTAATTTTGTTATTTCACAATAATGTGAAAAGTCTAGATTCAAGTATGTAGTGATATTATAATTCGATTCATGTACGATTCAAATATAAAACTGTGCAGATTTGTTGGAGATAGTGAAAAACGTTTCTTGATTTGAGTGGTATTCGGGAATGGTTATCTTTACCTAGATTATTTATATTTCATACCTTTAATATAGTTAATTTCCTCCTGAGTGAACGCCGGCAGGCGAGACCTTCTCAGCTTCTCCTTGGCGCTGTTGGCTGCCACTCTGTCACGCATCACCTGTGGGTAGTTGCCTTCTTTCGAGAAGATGGGGTTCGCGAACCAGCCCAGCTGACACAAAAAGAAAACTTAGAAACGCCTAGCGTAAACTAAAGAACTGATTGCGACTAATTTAAATTCACAATTGTCATTTCAGAGAAAAATTTGGACCTTTTTTCAAATTGTTTAAAGTTAATTTTCTGAGAAAACGAATCACAATTTTACTGTTGTTCTCTGGAATAGTTAATAGAATTGAATAATTTAGAAACCAAATGTTTGGATATGTGGTGGAAAAATTAACTTCCGATCGGCTTAGGTGGCCCAGGGCATCAGTTGATATCCCTGCGATGCCTCTGACCAGAAGGTCCTAGGGTTTGTGTCTTGACGGTTACAGCATTTTCGACACTAGCTTCATAGCTAGGTCGAAAACAGATAATGTCCGGAAGAAAATTTAAGATTCCTGAACTCTGGAATTTTTCCATGGTTTCTCCGATTAAAGCCAGGCAAATTGCAGGGCAGTACCCTAACAAACGGGCCACGGACAGCGCGCGATCTTTGGTTCTTTTTCCTTGTCCTATCCTCACCCCTTACTTACAAACACTTACACTAACATTCACTACACTACCACACATGCCAGGAGAGTAGATTAGACCTTGTCTCGGCTGGAGTGGTGCCCAGCTGCTGGGAGATACCTGGATGAGTAAACCCCCACTAGCCGACATGTAGGTCGGCGCCGAATCTCGTCATCCAGCTTATGAAGATCCCCGCGAGCTTCCGAGATAAAACATGCTATACACTTACGGGACGAATGACCTTAGTAGTTGACGCGCACAGAAACACTAATCAATCAGTTGTAGCGGCCGCAGGAAACTTCCTTCGTTGCACCCATGAAGCGCTCCTTGGTGCATATTCGCCGTGCTTTTCTATCCTTTCCTACTACTCCAATAGTTTCTGCGAATCTCACGGAAAGTTAGAACGTTATTTATGTTTTCATGCACTCATTTTCTGTGAATACTTGCGTACATTCAATCCTTCATTTCTGAGACTAATCACGCTGAGAAAAATGAGCTGATCACGAATCCGCATCGCGAATCTTTCTTCTGTTCCTCACTGAATTCCTCACCGCGAATCTTTCATCTGTTCCTCACCGAATTCCTCACCGCGAATCATTCTTCGATTCCTTACCGCGAATCATTCTTCGGTTCCTCACCGCGAATCATTCTTCGGTTCCTCACCGAATTCTTCATCGCGAATTTTCTTTGGTTCCTCACTGAATTCCTCACCGCGAATATTTCTTTGGTTCCTCGCTAAAATCTTCACTGCTTATCCCATCGAAAATATTTCTTCGGTTCCTGCTCTCGAATTCCTCACCGCAATAATTTTTTCGTCACATACACGGGGAACACATGTGACTTGCTACGGAAAGAGGATAGAAAGTTTAGGGGCCAAGCAGGACCATTTTAAGGACCTTCTCTACAGCACGTAAGAAACGGTGTGTGTGTGTGTGTGTGTATGTGTGTGGAAGTGATGGGATAGCGCTGGGCATGTGGATCCGGTCCCACGGGAGCCCCGCCTGTGAGCGGAGAAGGCGGTCGACGAATGTTTTAGTGGTGACCAATAAGTTCCACCTACATGCACTACAGTACTGCTCAATGAAATCGCATCACCTAAAGAAAAACGGCATTCTGTATTGTTCGTGTTTTACAGATCTTTCAAATGTTAAGCAAAAATTAATAAAAATTGATAATCATACATTTTATGTGGATTATACGATGTTTCCGATTCCATTACATTCATAACTCACTCTATTTTTGCAAATCAGAAGCGTATTGTTAGTATTTTATTGCAGATTACAACTGTGAGTGAGGTGATGCGTTTTTTTATCACTACTATAGTTAGATTTACATTGATGATAGACATGTTTCCTACTATTTTATCACATTCATGTTTTGTTCCACTACGAATAAAAAAATATTCGAAATATGTTTTGAATACCTGGAAGCAAATTTCAGGTTTCCCGACAAATTTTCCGCTTACGGGAGTAAGCACGAATGATCCCTGAAGGATAACATGAAATTATCGCATGTTTTAGGACCCCTTCCACTACCCACATTCGAGTTTATTCCTTACCAGATCGTTAAAGGTTAATGGAGATAGACAAATAAAATCAGATATTCACTTCAATAACAGCTGATGACTTTTGTTTTATGTGTGTTTTCAAGTGTTAGTACTTTCCTTTCAAGAATGTAAAACATTTAGAGCAATTAACTTGCACCTACTAATATCAGAGAAGTTTGGGTTTAAGGAAGATTAATGGCACGATGCTTACCCAGAATTGAATTGCACGTTCAGCAGCATCTTTGTCACTTGCTGTCTTTGGAGTGTACCAGAAGCTGTTCAGTGTTATTCCTACTTCACCTGAAAGAGAAAGATTCAAAAAATTGATAATTTTAAGCCTTACGTAGTAAAACATACATACATAGTAAAAAGAAAATATCTCATATATGCGGCAAAAAACGACAATTTTTGGACAGAAGAACTTCTATTATGGGGGCCTGGATATCGCAAAAGTACATAAATCGTTTTCTTTCCTATATGTAGTAAATTACTTTCTGAACTACGTGTTTGATTAGAATCTACGTTTTGCGCGACCTTATATCAAAAACTAGTTTACGCTAAAACGCGTGATGCTCGAAAATGGTACTGTTATAGTACCACTACTTTTGTAGAGCCTTAATATCTTAATTTATTTCTGGATGTTCTTATAATAGTAACGTGCGCCAGGAAATTTTCTCCGCAGTGGCAGCATACTGATGAGAGTCAACACAAATTATGTTGGTATCACTCAGGGTTGCCAGATGTGTTGCGAGCTCTTTCCCCACCACTACTACGAAATTTCCAAAAATAACCTCTCCAATGAAACAAAATTCCCCAACTCTGAAACGAAAAATAATCTCCAAATTATGAAAAAAATGACTTGAGCTGTTCTGGTGATTGTATTGGCTATCCTCTTAAATTCAAATAATTAATTTCAACCATTCATTGCCCTTTAAGCAGTTCAAAATTTTATATTATCTTCGTTTTTGTCATGTTTATCTTTCGCTACGCCTGTCGTTTATTTCTCTTTTGATTCATAAAAATGAGAGAAAATAACGATTGTTGTTTCTTTGTTATTTATCATAATTGAAAGAGGAATATTTCTATCTCGGATGAAAATAATTTCCCCAAAAAATCCCCAAATATTCCCCGTCCATTTATATTCCCCATTTTTTCCCCACAGCGAAAAAAAATCCGAATTTTTGGGAAAAAATTCCCCAATCTGGCAAGCCTAGTATCACGAGCACCAAGCAGCATTTGGGCCATTCTGTGGGATGAGGTAAAAGCAGCGGGAAAGAAACGCAGGGTGAAGGCACGCACGCGACACTAGCGCCTCGCACGGCGGCGAAGCCTTGCAACTCTCCATCAAAATGGGAGACAGCTTGAGGGTCCTACTACAGGAGGTGCTAGTGTCGCTGGGTACAGCGGCAGATTAGGTTCGCCAACTTTCGCACATAAAAATTGGCTAATTAAGTGAGAAATAGAAAATGTGTTTCCTAAATGCTCAATTATTCACAATATATACATATAAGAAACCGCAGAAGAAAGCAGGAACATACACGCTATTTTTTGTAACGTTTAAATTTTTAACGTGCCTACTTTGCGTCTCGCAAACCTACGCAGCAGCCACGCACTTTGAAGTCTCGCTGGCAGCAACAGTGTTTTTTTAAACATCGTTAGTCTATCAATTGTTCAAACTATCGTTGGGTTGGCTACCGATGTTGTGACCGATAGTTTTAACTTTACAGTTTTATGCAGACAATAACTTTTTAATCACAAAAAGTTCTTAGAACATTCAAAAGCGACATGATAAGCGTATACAACAATAAATCAAGAAATATGTTTCTGGATTATGTTTCTAATAATTTTAGCATTCAGGAAGATGTAATTAAGTTCTGGGAGGGATGTCCTCTTGGGTCCTTTCAGGCAGTAGCTTTCAAATATTTACACATACCCGATTTGTCGGTACTCTCAAAGTGCATTTTTTCCAAAGCGGGAGAAATTATGTCGAAGAAAAGGGGTCAAATAAAAACGGATACGTAGAACGTATTTCATGCACCAAATTTGTTCTTGTTGCAAAATTAAGATTTACAAAGTAATTGGTTGGAATCTTATCAAATTTGTTTATGTTAATAATTAAAGCGTGTACATGGACGTCTCATTAATAAAAGAGTCTAATAAAAGCTAATTTATTTCGCACGATTTTGTACAAAAACAAATTTCTATCAAAATACAAATAATTATCTAAATCTATTTATTAAAAATGAGAAAATATCGAAACTTTCGGTATTCAATTACGATAATATCGAAAACTTTCTATATTCAATTACGATAGTATCGAAAACTTTCGATATTCAATTACTATAGTATCGAAAACTTTCGATATTCAATTACGATAGTATCGAAAAGTTTTGATATTCAATTACGATAGTATCGAAAACTATCGATAGTGAAACAATCGATGTTTAAGAAACACTAGACACCAGTTCGCATTCTGTAAGGTGGTACAGGAGAGCGCGCCACTGTAACGGCTCCACCCATAGAGGTACTACTATTCTACACTAGAGTGTGCAACGGCGCTAGTGCGCGGCGGCAAATTGAAGAGGAGGAAGTTGGCCATTAGTATGGCAACACGTGGAGTGAGCGTCTGAGATGTATTGAATATTATGGGGATTTTTGTTGGTGCTTTCAATGTGTGTTCGCTATATCTAAAATGGTGATGTCTTGTGCTGCATTCGCGTGTACGAGCAGATATTCAAAACGCAGTGATATATCATTTCACAAGTAAATCTTGTAATCTTGATATTACTAACCTTCATATAATGATGCATACACTTATATCATACCAATAAACATTACTTTAATAAAATTGTTATTCATGTAATTTCTTTTTTATTTCCCCACCTTCTACTAAATTTGGTAGAGTGAATTTTAATACTAAATTAGAAAGGAAAGGAAGTAATTTTCCACATATGACGTATGTTTGGAAAAGTACAAAAACTAGTTTTCATTTAAGCCATGCAACACTAATAAGTAGGAAGTGTTGCTTGGTTAGAAACTTTGAAATATAGAACTGTCTCTTACAGAAAAAAACTAACTTGAAAATCAATTAGCTCAGTGCCTTGTTTAGTAATAATTAAAGCATTATGACTTCAACCTGGGGTACATGCAATCCTATATCCTTAGAGTAAATGCTAAAAATTTAATAATAGACAATGTATGGAATACATACACAAGCATATTTTAGGAAATTTTCTTGGTGCCATCTATTTCCTTACCCTTGACGGTCAATGACAATCATATTCTGGTAGGCCTTTTCAGTAAGTCAAAAATTACTATTTGGTATTGTAGTGTGAATATGAGTATGAATTCTAATGTATGTGAATTTTATATGTATATGTATATATTCATATGTATATGAATTCTAATGTGTTTCACTGCGCTGTAAATCCATTTAACAGCTTTCAATGTAATTGTGTTGAAATAACCAGTCTGTTGTTTAGTTTTTTATTTGCATATTTAGCTTATATATAAAATCTGCGAGTGGATATTATCAATTTAACTTTGTTTATAAGAGGGGTGAAATTTTGAAGCATGGGTTCCAAAGGGATTGATGTTGCAAAAAAACATTGGACGTAGTAATGCCATGTGAGGCTGAAGGTTCTACAGCTAAGGCAGCATGACAAATACATAAACATGTACCTAAATAAAAATATTAAATTTGTTTTAAAATTTATCATGATACGACTTGGCAACCAGCTTACATTCTATTCAGGTAAAATGTTTGCTGACATTTTCTTCTCCTGAAATTTCAAGTATGTAGCCCATGTGACAAAGATATTTCTATCTTCTATGCACATGTGCGTATAGTCATTTCATATTGTGATATACCAAAATATATAATATTTTGTTAATAATACTGGCTGTAAATGGGTTGGACAAAAGGGTATGCAAATGGCGATATACACAGCCTTAGCAACGCCGGTGCAGTGGTTGGCAAGGTCAACAAACTGCATTCAGGCCTTGAATAGGTGGGGGCGCTGGCTAGATAGACAAATAAAATAATGTGTGATTGGTCTGAAAAGGAATGACTGTCGAGGGCGTGGCTACTTGGTTTGATAAGAGATGAATGGATTGGCTAAGGAAGAATAGACTGTCTAATTTTGTAGTTTTGTTTTAAAAAAGAGGAACGAAGGACGGATACCGAAGCATTAAGGGCGGAAGATCGGTGCAGAACTGGACATTCTGATAGTGGTCGTCGAGTAGTAAAGATCGCTCGCGAGATCAACATTAGTGAAGTAGGACTTGTAAGTTTCGAGTGAGACTCAATAGTTTCTCGAAATCTGGAAGTTGATGTACAACGGGAAGTTCGATTAGGACTTTGAAAGTTTTTTTCTTATATTGCGGTTTTGGACTTAAATATTTTACCACTAGTTGGGGAAGACTAGGAACTCTGAATATCAAGTAAGAACCGGTAGATATTCTAGTCAGTGAGGGCTGGATGCGTCGGCAGCGTCGCAAGATTAGAAGAGAGAAGCGGGACTTGGGATCACCTACATTCAAGTGAGAAGAGACTGCGGGGCGTCGGCGACCAAGACGGTAGACAAGTACTGCAGTACAAAAGATATATTTTAAAACGAGGTCATGACCTAAGGACAAAAACAATTGTTAATAGTGTTAAATAAATTGTTGAATTTTTTTCTTTTGGAAATGAAAAGATTTTCATTTAGTAAATCAAAATTGTTAAATAGTTAGAAATAGATAATTATTCCCTTTCAGATTCCTCGCCATACTGTACAGTTGGCAGATCAAGTAATCGGCTATCTAGGCGATAGCGATTATCCATAACGGGACCCATTGACCCAGCTAGCCGGACATTTATACATTTGTTGGAAATAGCTGTGGAAGTATTGGTTTTAATTAACGTAACCTGTTCCTGGCGCCCAAAATTTTAATATAAATTCGGAACGGGTCACGATTATAACCATCTTAGATGAATGATGCCAATGATCTCGTAAGAGTCTACGACGAGACGTTGTTGGTATATTTCAATATATTGGGTAAACTGACGTGTTTCAAGTAGCATGCGTTATATTTAGAAAGTATATTCGTATTTGAAATTCCCGCGCAATGTTGCCATATTAATGGCGTCTGGCCGCTGCTTCAATTTGCAACCGACTTTCCTTCAGATGGCATGCCGGGTGGTAGGGCCTTGGCTCCACCACGTTATATTTGAGTTGAAAAAGCCCTGACTGAGGGCGGAAGTCCCGGCGGTGGCGCAGTGTTGCCAGATGTACCAGGATCCTGGTATTTTTACCAAGATTTTAATAAAGATACCACGTATCAGGATGAAGACATGCTGGTACGCTTAAATACCAGGATTTTAAGTCCACATAATTTATGATCAACGATTTAAGATTCCTGTAATATTATTTATTCAATAATTTAACACGAATACTAATATTACAAATAACTGTGATATTTTTTTATGCACTTCCGTAAAAACATTAAGAGTGACATAGAATGGTGTTTTTCCAGCACATGCTGTAGGAGAAAAGGATATGTCTTAGTCTGCCGTTTATGATGGAAATACCATTGTCTTTCCATTTAGTTTACTGATATAAAATATCTCGATATTGAGTTAAATGTAACGAACTTCCTGTGGCCCATAAAAACATAGTAGAATTAAAAATGAACAATAACGGAATCAATTGTGACTGGTACCAGGAACAGTAGTGTATGTACCTGGATTTTTGAAGGTTGATACTGGGAAACACATTTAATCGTCTGGCAACGCTGGGTGGCAGTCCCTGACTCGACTCGGTGAGGAGACATTTTCCTGACGCTCTGTGTATCCAAAAGAGATACGGTGTACGTTACGTGGATCATTATGTTTATTTACCTTTCTGCTCCGCGCGATAGGTTTCTTCGTACAGATGATAGGCGTGTGCATGAGCCAGCAGGGCGGTGTGTCCACACAAGTACTCTCCAACACCCGGATGTTCAACGCAGGGAGCTAAGAAGTGGTCACCCGAATAGCCACGGCAGAATGCTTGGGGCTCGTTTAGTGTGATCCACCATTTGACCTTTGAGGTTAGAAATAAAAAAATATATAATCTGTGAAGAACTCGTTTTGTTTCTTTTTGCAAATATACAAAAGTTTTCAATATAAATACATTTGAAATTTATGAATATAAAAATAATTTGCACCTGTATATTTTATAAATAATTGATAGTTCTATTGAAGTATTTCACAATATAGTGAAACCAGGTTTGATATTATTTTGATTTTACATTTATTGTACAATGTATCATAAAACTGTGTTACTTCACGAGGTACCATTAATGGTTACTAGAAACATTTTTTGGAAATCTGTAAAAAGCTACAAATGCATCGTTCAAGGTCATCATCGTAAAGGGAAGTGAAAATTTTAAGAGGCAGTTTAGAAACTTAGAAGGACAAAGATTATTAACATATAAAACTAAAATCTATATCTAAACTAATAAATGCAAATTCAACAACATGCAGCCGACATCGATACCACAAAAAGGAGGGTATGAATAGATACGAAATTTTTACAGGCTCTTCTTTAGGATTATCACAGTGTCCTCGCAAAGTTTGGTAGAGATTAATACAACACAAATGCGAAAAATGAATAATTTAATTAATGTGTTGACAGATGCAACAAGATAATTATTTTTCGCTATTTGCTAAAAGCATATTGCTACCTGATACCCTCCGCCAGGGACCAGAAGCGGTGCGGCAGAACTATATAACATATTCACTAGAGACCAGTAACAGTGCATAAAACAAAAATTCTAATTGCAAAGTATTGTAAAACGAAATGAAAGAAAATTATAGTATTTTATTAAAATTTGAACTAATTGCTTTCAAAACAAATTTAAAAATCAAGGTTTATGTAGAATTTATCTTTTTCTCTATCACAAGAATTGGATATGAAAGAAGCCAGGGTAACGCCGGGTATTTTGCTAGTATTTAAGTATAGCCATTAAATAGTTTTGAAAAGCAAACAACAATATTGCACAGATCTGTACGTAAATGAAATGAATGATTTTTTACTGTGAAATTTGTTATTTTACTGTGAAATAGTTGTATTGTCAAATTATAATTAAAAGAAGAGCAATTGTATATGTTTATCTTGTATGAAATGTTTATTTGCCAGAGGAAAGAGAGCATAATAAATGGTGTAACAATTCACCGTTTCGCTTCGAGATTTTCTTACGAAAATGTGTTAATATTGTTGTGTAGTATAGCGTGTGTTCCAGTAAATTCAACTACCCGAGTATAATAATACTTTCTGCAATAAACGCCTACCAGTGGTAAATTATCAGGCCCACTTCATTAATTAATAAAATCCCTGAGATATTGACGGTTAATTACGAAAGATTCAAAGTTTTGAGATATCATTATTTTTAAATAAATAGAATAATTCTGAGCTAGCCACGAGATACTTAAGAGAGAGAGGTGTGTAATTCCCTGTCCTTAGTCAACGTATACCCCCAACGGCGCCAAGCTATCACGTGGAAGGACAGAAACTTCTCCAGTTTGACCAACTCTCCTGCCTTCCCCATCGTCTTTGTAGTCAGCTTTGCGTGGCTGCTCTGCAACGAGGTAGGGAGGGATGCATGCGTGACCAGCCTTGTGCATGCATAACTCATGGAAACGCGTAAGAGCCTTTAACTTAGATACTTCGCCAGGCTGATGTAAGAGCTTTCTGAATTATACTGTGATTTTTCTAGCTTTGCCCCCCAAGGCCCGTCTTCACGATGGAATATGTCACGGTATTTCGCGACGTTCTCAGTCATAGCGCCAGATATCGCATGATCGCGACCGTATCAAGCAGTGGTTATAATCATGCGATATCTAGCGGTACGACGGAGAAAGACGCAAAATACCGTGTGATATTTCATTGTGGCCATAGGGCCTTGAGGCGCAGAGTTAGCAAAATCGTACATTTACAGTAAAAAGCAGTAACAGGTTAGGAACTAAATAAATTCAGATTGCATACAGAGAACGGTATAACGGTCGATGAGCTGTGTAGATTTGAATCTTCAAGGTCGACATGGAGGTTTGTGTTGTTTATAATGATAGTGAAGTTGAGGGCAGGGGAAAAATCGTAGTCTAATGCGGAGAGTAAAATTGTTTTGTGAAATTCAGAGAAGGAAAATTCTCACAATCCCTTGTGTTACGTTATAGGGTATTAGATTTGGAGTTGGAGGTATATACTAATATTATAATAATAATAATAATAATAATAATAATAACTCCACCTAGGGAGTACACGACCTTGCAGTTGGTGGTGGAGCTTGAGTACCCCCATGAGCCTTAAAGCTATGTCAGTGGTAGCCTAGCTACCGGTGGGGCCTCCCTTGCTGAATGGGTTGAAGGTGAGGGGTCAGACGAAGAAGTACTCCATTTTGAGGAGAGTGGGAAGTAAGTAGAGAGGGAAGGGTCATGAACCTTTGGACTTCCTGTTGTCGGCCCATAGAGGGTACAGGAGAGAAACTGGTTTGGCACACCAGGCCACTGATTAGAGTGGAGGCCCGAACCTTGCATTAGCCAGCGAAGGAGGCTGCCTTCAGCAGTCAGTGAAAATCCCGTAGGGTTTAGTAATGCCGACTGGCGATCGGAGGGACCCCTTGCTGGGCCCTGCGGGGGGATGCCCCGAGGCCACTGTGGGTCGCAGTAACGGATGGCAGGAAACAACCCGAGGGTTAAGTGTGATCTGTGAACTCGAACTTGCGTCCTGCGAATCTTCAATTCAAACCAATGAGCAAAATGGATAGAACAAGCAATGTAATGAATCTTAACGTGCCTTGTTCTACCAATGTCCCATACCTGCTCAGAAACCGAGCTAATGTCACCTTGTCGACATCTGGCCATCCCACGGATGCTAGTCCCAGGGACCCAGAGCCGGCAGTAGCTCGAAGCCATCGTCAGAGATGGACCCGGGATGAATTAAAGGAGGTGATGTGGTGCTTTTACTACGCAAAAGCGAAAAATGGGGGCTCTGAAATAGAAGTTTTCAAGGTATGGAGAGAGCGGAACCCAGATATGAGACCTACCCTAGACTCAAAGAAGCTTGCCAGTCAACGACGATACATACTCAGCAGTGGAAAATTCACAGCAGATCAACTTGCTGACATTGAGAGAAATGCGGAATATGTACTTCGCTCGAACAATCCACATGACGAACATGTAGAACTTGAAAATGATGATCCCGTGGAAGGTTCATCGCTTTCCAGTGAAACACACGTCAGTGGTGAAAACTCATCTGGCAATGAATTACACGATAAGGACATGATGCGAAATCTCCTTCGGCGCGAGATAGAAAGAGTTAGTCAACTTCCGTTTGAATCTCGCGAACCGTTGAGGAGAATATACGAAAATGCCAAAGCTAAAAGAGTGATAGAAACAGTTAATTCTGTCTTAAATGAGGTGGTGGAGACCCCAGGCAGAGATCTAGATATTACTGAAATCAATCACATCATATATGCAACTGGATATCTAGTATCTCAGATAATTTTGGGGCCAGCCAAGAACACCGACGGCCGACAGCAAAACAGAGTAAACAGCTCTGTACCCCCATGGATGAACAGAATTATGAAACGGATAGCCGACACCCGGCGTGAAATATCATTCTTAGCTGAGGCATCTTCTAAATCAACGCACACCTCTAAAGTTCAACGAAAGATATTTAATGTTGAACAAAAATACCAAATTGAAAATGACACCAGCAGGCTAATGGTAGTTGAGAAGCTAAAAGAGAAAATTCAAGCATGGGCTCAACGAATAAGAAGGTACAAACGTAGAATAGATTTCCGTGTACAGAACCGGTTGTTTGAAACAGACGCGAAGAGATTCTATCGCAATCTGACTCAAAAAACGAATGGCAAAGCTGTTACTCCTTCAAAAGATGACGTCGAAGCATTTTGGGCAGGAATCTGGGAAGAGAGCAGATCCTACAACAAAGACGCATCTTGGCTTCAATCTGAAGTTGATGCTGCCGATGAACTTGTAGAAACAGTGGAAAATGTTCACCAATTCTCGGAAGAGGACCTCTTCCAAGCAATTAAGAACATGGGAAACTGGAAGTCCCCCGGGATTGATAAGATCCAGATTTATTGGATTAAGAAATTAACAGCAATACATTCTCATCTAGCAAAGGCTGTTAATAAAATTTTTGAAAACCCAAAGGAAATCCCGGAATGGCTCACACGCGGCATCACGTATTTGCTACCCAAAGCGGGAGACAGCTCTTTGGCGAAGAACTACAGGCCAATTACTTGTCTGCCAGTACTGTACAAAGTTATAACTTCAGCTATAGCTGACAAAATGTATAGACATCTAGATAAGAATCATCTAATGCCAGCTGAACAAAAAGGATGTCGTAAAGGGTCTTATGGGTGTAAGGAAATCTTGCTACTGAATAAAGTCATCTTGAATGATGTAAAGAAACGCAAACGTAATTTGGGCATGGCTTGGATTGACTACCAAAAGGCCTTTGATAGTGTACCACACGATTGGATTTTGAAGACCCTGGAGATCTATCGATTTCATCCTAGACTTGTTGAGTTTTGCAAGGCTAGTATGAAGTCGTGGAGTACCAGGTTACTAATCCACAGCGGAAAGGAAGCAGTAGAAACCAGAAGTATTCAGATTAACAGGGGTATTTTTCAAGGAGATTCACTATCCCCTCTGCTGTTTTGCATTAGTTTGATCCCACTATCGAGACAGTTGTCGCAAGCTGACTTTGGTTTTAAGCTCCATGGTGATGAAAGGCCAGTATCACATTTGTTTTACATGGATGATCTGAAAGTGTTTGCCAAGAATGAAGCGATTCTCTCCCAAATGCTGTCTGTCGTGAATGACTTTAGCAATGACATCTGCATGAAGTTTGGTCTTGACAAGTGTGCAAAAATCAATTTAAAAAGAGGGAAACTCACAACGTCTGAGAACATTGAAATTGATACGCACACTGTGATTCAAGATCTTGAGCCAGGTAAAACTTACAAATATCTGGGCATTGAAGAATGTGAAACCATCTCGAATGACAGAATGAAAGAGAGAATTAGTAGGGAGTATTATAGAAGAGTGAGACTGGTCCTGCAGTCCGCTCTGAATTCCAGGAACAAAATTTCTGCAATAGGTAGTTTGGCGGTACCTGTAGCCGAATACAGTTTTGGACTAGTGGACTGGACTGAGCAAGAAATTCGCACCATGGATCGAAAAACCAGAAAACTGCTGACAATGCATCATGTTTCCCACCCTCGAGCTGATATACATAGACTTTATGTGTCACGTAAGGAAGGAGGAAGAGGCCTCAGACAAATTGAGGCCTCCTGGCACAACGCAATAGTCGGGTTGGGTAAGTATGTAGTCAGCCATCAAGACGACCCTCTAATGAGGCAGGTCATGAAATCTGACCAAAGAATGGGAAACAGAGGCATTGTTAGTGTAGCAAGAAACATTGCGAAGAAAACTAGGCAAGACACGTCGAATAACACAGACACTGAACTTCTGATGCTGCTAAACATGAAGTGTGAGACACAAAAAATGTTAAAGAAATCGTGGAGAGACAAACCACTCCACGGTCAATACCTAAAAAGAATGGACAAGGTGCAGATCAATAAAGATCAATCATTTATGTGGCTTAAAAGGGGAAGGATGAAGCCAGAATCGGAAGCACTTGTAATAGCTGCCCAAGATCAGGCCTTGAGAACACGTCATTATGATAAAGCGGTTCTCAAAATTTCCCAAGATGACAAATGCCGCATTTGCCTGGAGCAAGTAGAAACCATTGATCATATTGTCTCAGCTTGTCCAATCCTAGCAAAGACCGAATACCTTAAAAGACATGACAGGGTGTGTAGCTACCTCCACTGGCAGATCTGTACCGCCCTCGAAGTTCCAAACACATGCCCCAAGTGGTACGAACACTCACCGAAACCGGTGACGTCTGTTGGATTGTGTACGATATTGTACGACCAACAAATTCAAACTGATCGCACGATAGCGGCAAACAAACCGGATATAGTTATCCGGGATTTGGCCAAAAAATCGTGTTTACTTATCGATGTTGCTGTACCTTGCGATCAAAACGTCGTTACCAAGGAGGCAGAGAAACGTCTTAAATACAAGAGTTTGGAAATCGAGATCAGCCGAATGTGGGGCGTAAAAGCACAGGTCGTCCCGATAGTTATCGGAGCTTTGGGATTTGTTCCGCAAAATTTGAGTAAGAACTTGTCTAAACTCCCAGGTAATTCAAAAGACTGGGAAGTGCAAGAAATTGCTTTATTTGGAACAGCCCACATTTTGCGTAAGGTATTGTAGAGGCACTGATAGTCACCGAATCTGCTCCTTAGGTAGCTGGTTGCAACCTGGAGTAGATTTTATATTCAGCCGACTCATAAGATCTTTAGTCGTGATGTAATGGAATAATAATAATAATAATAATGCCGTCATCTGCGGCGAGGAGGCTGCAGGTTCCAGTCCTGCATAGGCGTGGTCATGTTTGTATTTGTTCTTTCCCCCATCATCATCCTATCACCAGAGTAGGTAATGAATTCTAGATAGTTTCGTGATGTAGAAAATTCGAAGTGATGTATAATGTCATATTTAAAGGTATACGAGTTCGTAAGACCCCATAATTAAGGAAGTCGCCTTCAATAAACCGGTACTTGTCAGTGTTTGCAAATTAATTAAATGATGAATGAAATTCCAATGAAAGTTATGCATGTAATATGTTCAAATCTTGAAGAGTAATTACGAAGGTTTATGATCAGAACAAGTTGGCCCACCAGTATTTGTAGCCCGAATCCTCGTCCTGAATTTACTGTATTCCAGTTTAGGACCTTCCAAAATATAGGAGCTACTTAACACAGTATTTTCTTAGTATTTCCTCACATCTTAAGGGAACCTTTCAATTAGCTCCATCTTCTTCTTTTTTTCCTTGAACCTTTATCTTTTTTAACTTTTTAAAACGTTTTCTTTAACTATCAACTTTTTTACCTTTCAACTCGTTTATGTATTAGAAATTGTATTTGAAAAAGTCTGAATAAACATTTTTTTGAGCGAGTATGGTAGTGCAGGACAGAAAATCAACCCCCCCCCCCCGCTTTGTTGATCGTCCCAAGAGTGGAACAGGAGGGGACTTATGGTTCTTGAAATGAAGTGATACTGCGATTCGCTACTGTCTTACGGAATATTTCACATAAAATATAAAAGAGTTTAATGGCTGCCTTACCTTTTTTCCGTACGTCTTGAATAACAGATCAGCGTAGTCCTTGAAGTACAAGGCGATGTGGCGATTGGGCCAGCCACCGAGTTCCTGCAGGGCATACGGCAGATCCCAATGGAACATGGTGACCATGGGCTCGATTCCATTTGCCAGCAGCTCATCGATAAGGTTGTGGTAATACTGGATGCCCTTCTCATTAATGACGCTCATGTCACCGTTCGGAAGGATTCGAGGCCATGAAATCGAAAATCGATAGAAGTTCATATTCATCTCCTTAACACTTTGAACGTCACTTTTATAAAGATGATACGAATTTGCTGCCACGTCGCCATTTAGTCGGTCTTCTGTGTATTCAGGATGTTCATGCAGCATGTGGTCCCAAATACTTTCTCCCTTTCCTGAAATTAATATTCAAATTAATTATTACAATGTCCAAAATCATGAATTGTATTTGAACTGTGTTTTTTAGTATATGAGGAAAACTCAAGGCCCCAACTGACCTCCTTGATGAGAACATATGGCATTAGATGTACTACAGTCGCTACTATATTCCACGATTTTCTACTTTCCAAAATATATCACACCACCGCTTAACAGTTGCATACCGATCAAGGTTTAACGACGGACCTCAGGAGTAGTTTTTTGCAATATTTTTGATAAGAAGTCACTGTCTCATCTTTTAGGAATAGGAACTTTCTGAACTTTATACTCCGATTAAATCATGGCATCTCCTCAAGGTCACAAGTTGGAACGAAGAGAGGCACTATCCAATTGGGAGCTTCGTTACGAATTAAATATTTTGTTATTGAAGCTCCTGATTGGATAACAGTGTTTTCCTCTCGTTCCAGCTCGTGACGTTGAACAATGTTTTATTCGGAGTATAATGATAGTTTCTCCCTTCAACGATTATCCGACGTTTCCAAAAAATCGTAAAATTCGGCATGCGTTAGTGCTTCGGGGAAAATCCAGCGTTTTTCTTCGCCATCAAGGCCTCGGCCACTGATATTCGGGTCAACATCTTATTTTAGATTATGGATGTATAATTATTTTAAGTGGTCCAGCACTGGTCCACTAGTCGCTCGGCCATCTCGAAAAAATCAGATTTTGTTCATAAATTTCCTTATGTTTTGGGTATTTGAAAACTAGTTTTCTTTTATTGTACCTGGTTTACAAATGGCCATTTTTGTTTAACGTCGTGGGCCACTTTTCGCGTTTGTAGACATTTACTCTTTTCTAAATTACTCTGTATAGTCACTTTTTGTAAAATATCATTGGCAAATAACGTACCATTTCAAAATGACATGCTCCTAAAGATTGGAATTTTGTACTTTTTCCGAAATTTCAACTGTAATATCTCTGTTGGGAATGAGATAAAAATCTGAAAATTGCATATGTGCTAAATCGCTGTCAATCCAAACTTCAGCAACAAATTCAACTTTTAGATTTAACTGGAAGTATTTTTTTAAAAATTGTAAATTTTCACAAAACAAAGGCATCATTTCCACACTGAGAATACGTTGTGCCATAGTAATTCTATTATTTTGAAGCTACTTTAAACGAAAATCTACACTGATTTTTAACCCTTCGACTACCGAGGTATTTTGCACACGTCGAATACCAAGGGGGTAACGAAGTTACTCCACGAAAAATTCGATATAGTTTTATTTTTACCGAAAATGCAATATTATTTTGGATATACAGATTAAACATTATTTTGATATATTAATAAAATATTTAGCGATTTTAACAATATTTTACATGTAGGTCTTCGTCCATGACGAAGAGGTCTCGAATGCAAAATCACGCCACTTTTAGAACACATTCTACTATTCGTATTGTCTCTTTCACATTATACTCTTCCACGGTTTCTGAACTGATGTATACGTCATCATTCACGTCTTCCTCGTCTTCAGTACAAATAATATCGTCTTTATCAATAACCTCATATATCTTCATCGCTCTCAAAATACAGGTCCCCAAAATACAGGTTTTTACCAAAAGATATTTTAGATAGATAAGTAAAGAACAACTATCAGATATCAGAAATGTACAAAAATTATTAGATGATAAAAAGAATAAAATATGCGTTGGGGTAACTCAGTTACCCCCCTTGGTAGCAGAAGGGTTAAATAGTTAATTATACTCTATGATTAATAAACATAAAAATGGTCTAATGAATAATTTTCACTATTACTCGATATATATGCTTGATAAATCACAGTTTTCAAACTTAATAGATAATGCTGCTCGAATACAATTTATGTATGAAAGCATATATGACTGTGAGGAAAACTTTTACCTGAAAAGGATATAAGCTGGATGCCAAGTCGTATCATGCGAAATTTTAAATATTAATTAAAACATTTTAGGGAAAAAACAACCATAGTCCATTCCTGCCAATGGACAACTGCTGTTTTTGCAGTTGGAATGGAAATCTGAGTGGACATTGGTTGTTTTTGGACATTGGTAGTGATATTTCAAAGCTCCATATTTCCCGGACTAAAGCTAATTTTCCTCCACTATTTAGTACAGATGAAACCCAAGAAGAGCAGCACAGAATATTGTAGAGAACTCGAAATCGTTTTTTATCGTTTACCTATGATCGTTATTATAAAAAGCTCTTCAACTACAGTATTGAATATATATATATATTTTTTCTCCAAGTAAAATTTGCTCTCAATAATCAATCTAAGTAATCTACACTTTTTTGAGAATTTTAGTAGTTTTCGCCCAATTTTGTGTAAAATAATGGGCAATATTAAAAAGTTTTAAAACAAGATTTTGATTCTGTCAGATTTCGTACTGATGAGGCCAAGTGCCTGTGCAAGATAACAACTAGTGGTGCTACAGAATGGCACAGACTTTCCCGCATTCGTTTTCTATTTCCTTCGGTTTCGCTAGATATTCGCAATTGCCACATACTCTTTCTTGTCAGCTGCCATTACCGCTAGAGGCACATTTTTTGTCATTTTCTTAATTTTTCGGTTTCCTATTAGTAGAACGAAAATATTAATCTTAGAATATTAAAGAACACAAAAACTTAGCCCTAAATGGCAATTTTTTTTAAAAATTATGCGTCGTTTTAAAGAAAATTGCGTTTTGGCGCTTCTAAGAATGCGAAATTTGAAGCTCATTTTTACAGAAAAGATTTGAGTTTTCAAAATACTTTATTTGAAGTTATTTGTAGCACATACACTCACAAATATAATAATTTTTACAAATTGCTGATAATGTGCGTATTAAAGATGTGAGAGATCTATCAAAAAAATTACATTTACATAATTTTTGAAAAAACAAAAAATAACTCAAAATAAACTTTACGTCATATTAAAGAGTGTAATTAGCACTATCCGTTACAAAAGTTTCAAAAAACATTGTAGCCATATACGAGAAAGTGGCGTTTGAGCGTTTCTGAAAATGCGGAATTTTGAGCTACTTTTCACAGAAAACGGTTGTCTTTTCAAGAAACTTTACTTGACATTATTTAAAGCACATGTACTCGTAAATACAATAATATAAAAAATCGCTGCTAATGTAAATATTAACTACGTGAGAAACAAGTCAAAAAATTACATTCTTCCAATTTTTGAAAAAACAAAAAAATAGAGCAATATGGTGTTTTGTCATCTCATAAAATACATTAGGCACTATACCTATCAAAAGTTTAAAGAAAATAATTGGAGCCGTTTTTGAGAAAATCTTGTTTTTGTAATTTTTTTTAAAAAATTGCATATATTACACGCATTATTGCGCGAAAACTACTAAAATTTTCAAAAAAATGTACATGACCTTAAAGAAAGAACTTATTATGAAGAAAAAAATTTATTTGGAGGAAAAATATCTTTCTTCAAATTTCTAGTTGGAGAAAGGCGCCGAAAAAAATTCAAACTTTCACAATTTTCAAAAATTCAGAGTTATCCGTGAAGACCGGACCTATGCCATCTTAACATGTGTATTTTACTCTGTTCTTACAAGAAATTTAAAGAAAAAAATTTGGAGCCGTTTTTGAGAAAAGTTTGAGAATGCCCGAGGGACTTAATGTAAAGTATCCCCACATTTTCCTGAATATTTTTTCAAAATCTCTAAGCTTCGACTAGAACCAGATTGACCGGGGAATATCCATTTTGGAAGAAATCGCACGTATGGTTTGGGCGCTAGCAGTGTTCACAGATGGACGAACAGACGGACGTTTTCCTTTAAATTGGTTTTTGGGTATCAAGGACCCACAAAAGAGGGTTTCTGGCTACACCACGCGTTAGGGGAGTTTTTAGCAACTGGTTTTATCCACTTTTTCGTTTTCACGGCTCGCCAATGAATTTTTTCCGCCGGAAATTGGCAATTTTTTCGCGCAGCATTACATAACCTTCCCTATACTACTTATATCACTCCGTGTATACGTACGTATACGGGAAAGTAAAAACGCCTTTTGTCGTATTCTTTTGTTTTTTCAAAAGAACATAAATATTTTTATATATCTGTCACGTCGTAAATATTATATTAGTGGCATGCGTATTTCCATTTTTGAGTACAATTGCTTTATAAGATATCATATAATCTTCCTCAAAATCTAACAAATTTTCTGAACAAATGAGTTCAAAAATGCTCAAAAACATTTTCTAAAATCGGCTCCAATTTTTTCTTTATTTTTTTGCGGATAGTGGTAAAGGAACTGAATAATAAGACATCAATGCAACTTTGATGTATTTTTTTGTTTTTTCAAAAATTGGACAAGTGTAATTGTAAACACAAGTATAATTTGTTGTTCATCTCTTGTTAATATTTACAGTGGGGACATTTTTATACATTATTACAATTGTTAGTAGAAGTATTTCAATTGCGTTCTAATGAAATTTCTGCATAGAACAAAAGTTGTCTGTGAAAACAAGCTCCAAATTTTGAACGAATATGTGCATAAAGATACGCGATTTTCTTTTTTATAATACCGTAAATGTCGCATTGCTCCATTAGTGGACAGAGAAACTGAGGAATTTTACACAATATCCTTTAGGCGGCAACAGATGGAAAGAGGGTGGGCCAAAACAGAAAAGTAAGTCCTCACCAAAAAGATAAAAAAATAAATAGAACTAAAAAGTCTGTGACATTCTGTAGCACCACTAGTTATTATTGAGATTTATTGAGATACGAGAATCACACTACCGCTAAATCTACTAACCGTCTTCATCCCAGGCCCCTTCAACCTGGTATGCAGCCGAGGCAACTCCAAAGAGAAAGTCGTCATTGAATTGAAGCTCTTCGTTGTCTTCAGATCTAAGTGTGGGGGTGGTGGTTGCAAAGGCCACCACTGCCACGAAAATCAAAGCTCGATACATTTCCATCCGGTCACACAACTGCTTTGATGATCGTTATTTTGTCAAGGGTTTCTTATAGTTTCGGTGTTGATATGGTGCTGATAAAATGTTGTGATGGAGCCCACTTGAAGCAAGTGATTACACGAGCATTAACTGCGTTGGCAACCTTTGCTCTCGGGATGAGGTTTTTATCGGAACGTAGTGCATAATGTAAGCTAAATTACATAAAATCATTATTTTCTCTTCTATAAAGGAGATTTGGTTGTTTATTTTGTGAAACAAATCTACATTTTAATGTAACTTTGAGGTTGTAATCTTCAGAACAAGAGAAAAGATATTGTGTGTATGAGATTTTGTAAAATTAACTCCTCTTTCCCGCTTCCTAAAACAAGGGTTCCCAATGGGGTCGTTGTCGACCACTTCGGGTCGATGAAAATTTGAAGGGGGTCAGTGATGATCAGTTGGCTGATATGGGATTAATAGACGAATATAAACCGGCGACTTTTCAGTATAATAAGGTCAACGTTAAGCCAGCAGACTTTTTATACACATTTCACATTTATTTCATTGTATTCAAGAGCATAAAATTAACAAAAAAACAGAAAATGACCCTCGGCATTTTGTCGGGTGACCTACTTTTATCTAAAGTTCTCAACAATATATTTGGTTTCTAAGTTTCTGCACTTTGTAGCTTTTAATATTTAACCGTATTTCACACATTTAAAGAAATGTCTGAAATTTAATTACGATATTTATAAACATTACTAAAACGACGAAGACCCGTCATTTTGACGGATATTAGGTTTCCTAACATCTGTGACATAATCCCAGAGAAAAGTAAATAAAAACTTGATTCTTAGGACCTTCTTGCATCAAACCGTAATTATTGATGAAAACAGCTCCAAGAAACTTCATGCTTTGGAACAAATATATATATATATATATATATATATATATATATATATATATATATATATATTGAAACGAGTCGTGGATTTGACTCTGCACAATATTTATTAGAAAAGGGGACAGGGACTCTTACTCGGGAATGGGATCCGGATTCAATCATGTTCAACAATGGAAACTCACGGGTAAACATGAATTTTTATTACTCGAATAATTACAATAGAAAATTGGTGATTTTTGTTGCTCACAAAAACATTTACTTTGTCCTTTTCCTATTTTAAATCACATCCCATTTGTAAACTCTTCATTACCCTGGAGTCTCACTCATTTGTTATAATTCCCACATCTGTGGGGCTTTAACTAAAGATCACTGTCTCCTGCTGTCTAGTTACCCTCCCTCCCAATATTCTTCCGCCGTTCTTACTCACAGTACTCCAGTCCCCGGACCCTCCGCCGACGGGGCGATGTTTCGCGCCGCGCCGTCCGTGCTCGGGCCTCTTCGGGTCGCAGGACGCCGACGTGGGGAGTGGGCCCGTTTCGCCGACGGCCTTCGATGCTTTTCCGCCGTCCCTGCACGACGCCGACTGCCGATATCTTGATGTCCACTGCCGTTGTAACGGACCTACCGTGCGTTGCCCGCTAATGCTTCTCACCTCCGCCGTCCGTAATTAGTTCTTTTCTTCTCCGTTTCACAACCGATTGTTTAATGCTGTTCCTCTACATTCACTCCATGCCATACTGGTGTCTGCCCGTGTGCGTTACTTTATCAATGCCGAGTTCACCACTTTCAACATGTTCCAATAATTAATCTCCCTCACTCCGATGACGTCGTTGTTCCCGCCTGTTCTCGAAGCTACATATACCAAACATTAACGTGTGGACTGAGGCACAGGAATCCACATTCAGCCGCTCCTCCGCACTCGCCCACGTGGGTATCTTTACGCGCCGATATTGTCTTTTATTCACTTTAGCAACATCACCGTTTCAGTTCACTTCATGCCCTTCCCCACTATCTTATCATTCCCGATGCCTATCCTCCACGATTGTTCCTGATTTCACTACTATCCATGCTCTTTCTTCCGCACATTACATAACCGTCCGTTTCATTCCTCCGCCATCGCTCCACTGCCGGTCCGTCCCGTGATTCCGTTGCCTTCAGTTCTTCACACTGAACCGACTCCGGCACCCGACTCCGTCGGCTTGCCGGCCGCTACCGCGCAGTTCAAACGTTCTTCATGCTCAGGAACGCATTGTTATCATTGTAATGATAACAATTCGTTTCAATATATGTAGTCACCGATCGTGTAGGTCGGTTGTGGGGAATTTCCGTGGGAAAGTGACTTTCTTTGAAATTTTGAAAAAAACACAAAGTTGAAACCACAAACATCAATGTAATTGGACACGTGCTGAGAGCAAAAATATTTCAGGATATCAATACCATTGACGCTCACATAACAAAAAAACAGCACAATTTAACAATATTGTAGAAAAAATCAAAGGAAAATTAACTGTAAGGAACTACATGTTTGCTTTATATATACAACCAAAAAAGTCTACTAAGTAAGAAATGTGAAGTAAGCAATTTGTACAAATGCTAATGGTACCATTCATCAAATCTATAATTAATTTCAGTAGTCAACATTCAGTTTAAGAAACTTCATATCTTCTCTTTCAGATTACTTAAAACTCAGTTTATTTTCTAAAGAATTAGCCACAAATGCATATTGAATGCACAAGTTAGCACCAATTATGAATTTCTGACCATGTCTTGCCTTTCATATCCATTGTTTTTCACCCACCAACAACTCAAATTTATCTTCCGAACCTGAGATCAGTGCGCACATATATTTATTTTAATTTAATCATTTATTTCTGTCAATGTACATTTCGCGAGACATGGAGAAACATCTAACTTGTTAGCGATGCTAAAACTAGGCTAAATCTATTGAAATCACTGTGAAACACTTCTTTTTTTTCTTTTTAGAACGTTAGCAAATGTTTACAAATACCCTAAGATTCTTGAAGTCTATTTCTTGAAACAATTTGAAAACTAATACGAATTTATAATTTACATTCAGTAAAAAAAAATTAACCAAATTCAACATTCAAGATTCACAGCCTTCATAATTACACTGTCTTAAAAGTCTGCATACGTAGAAGTCTTGACGAAAAGTTGCTGAACTTTACGGGGCCTGGGAAATTTATGACCTCGTCGCGAGCCCCCGACGAGCAGCTTGCTCGCCTCTCTTATTACGGCGAACGCGGGGCTTCACGCAGCAGTGCCAGTTCGTAGTTTTTATTGACAGAATTTTAGTAGCAGTTCGTAGTAGTTTTAAAAAAATCTAGGAAGAACAAACATACATCGGATACCGACCTCAGTTCGTCGTCTATGGCCTCACCAAAGGGCGACGCTTGCAGTGGTCAGTGGCGGCAGCTAGCGCCCGAGTGCAAATGCCTCAGCGCAGTACAAATTCTCCGTAACAACGCCAAATTCCAACATTCAAAGACACTGGCGCAGCAACTCCCTAGACCGTTCCACCTCCAGGTAACATCATTACCACACCTGCTTCCCAAAAAAGCTCACTGTCTCCGCCTCTGCTCAATGTTCTACTATCTGCCACCCAACAAGCTCACTCTCCGCCTCTGCTCACTGTTCTACCATCTGCTCTGACCGTTGCTCCACACCCCTTCGCCGCGCAGGTCACCACCGCCTAGGGGTTACAACTCTCCCCCTGCGCCTCCCCTCCAGCGACCGCTGATAAGGCGTACGTGGTGTGTGTGTGTGTGTTTCGTGTGCTGGAAAAAATCTTTTGTATTTGTGCACGCTGATTTGAAGCTCTTGGAGGTTTTGATTAATTAAAATTTTCCTGATTATAAAGAACTCTCCGCCCTAGATAGCCGAGGTGGCTAGAGCGTGTGCCGACTCAGCGCCTCGGCCGGAAGGGTGCGGGGTTCGAGTCCCTACGTGGGCATAATTGTTTGCTCCTGTCTTTTATGTGTGTTGTCGCGGAAGGTCTTGTGAGTCTGCTTACCATAGACCGAGGAACACGCAGGTGTGTCTAGTGTAAAAGTTCAATACGTGTCCCATGAGAGACATTGTGGGTACCCGGCGTGGATAGCCGAAATTGGCATCCCCTGAAAGCTGGAAAAAGACCCCGCAAGAAAAAAAATATCAAGAACTTCACAAGATAAAAATGAAAACTTTTTTTCTGTATGCTAAATATTAATGCTATCTATTCTTATAGGCATCCTCTGTTACATATATAAGAAAAATCTTAGCACAAAAATAAAATTCTTTGACAATACAGAATTTGCAATTAAAATCCGAACAATTGTATTGATGTTTCGTTAAAAGTCTCATACCCATCAAATGGACCGGTGCGTCCTACTAGGTAGAAAGGAAAGTCCAAGTGTTAACAATGAAATAGATGTGATATGTGTGAATTTGTGTATTAAAATTCTGTCTTATAATAGTTTTTAGATTTAAAATCTATAATTTATTTTCTCTTACAGACTTGACCCTCCGAAACGCCCGAAATGGGAATTCAGTCATACCGTTACCGACGTGGAGTCCCTTGGACTCATACCATGTTTAAAATATTGCACTATTTATTAATATTTCCAGTGAATATCATTGAAATTTACGATAAATAATGAATAAAGATAACATTAATCAGGATATATTTCTTAATATGTTATTTAATGAGGGAATATCATGTGATTAGGAATGGTTGAATAATGTCATGCAAACCTTTAATTTAACGAATTGATCTTTATAATAAAAATATATTAAAAATGTATTAATGAAAACTACTCTACCTTTAGAACTGAAAATCAAGTACAAAAGTGTTACTACCGCAAAGTTTATTTTCTGTAGAACTTTTTCATACTTGTTTGTTCTTTCCGTAATTGTATTTTGCATTTTGAGTTATTTCTTAGGTTCCGGTTCTTCGTTCTCAAGAAATTCCTATTCATGATCGTCTTCTTCTCAGATTATAAACAAAATTGTCCTTACGATGAGTCACGGTCATTTTCATTTTGATGATCTGAAGATACTCTCAAAGCTTTTGTACATTTACTTCACCCACTGCCCAATATTTTCTTCCAAATTCTGGTCCTTAATATTTACACACTCAAGAAAGTGCAATGTACAGAAAGCATGTCTAGTCTCTAGACTAGACATGCTTTCTGTACATTGCACTTTCTTCAGAGGTGCGACAGAAGAAACTGTACTAACTGGCAAAGTACTCAGTGAATGATACACTGCTACTGACGTGGAGTCCTGCACTCCAACAAAGACTGATAATTTCCATAAAATGCATTCTACAACAGGTCGCGAACCATTTGTTAAAACTAAAAGGAAAAGGTACAAGAAGAATCCAGGTTATAAAAAAACGTACATCCAAACATTTGAAGTTTCGCAAAGTCGGAGGAGTCCCAGGGACTCTATGTCGATGGCAGAGGGTTAATACCAAACTGCAAACTCTTTGGTATCCATCATTTATTGTTAGGAGCTGGAGCGTAGCTAGGATGGTAACGCGTGCGACGCACCGAGGCCCCTGTTAAGGCCCCCGGGGAGCGTGAAAGAATAAAGCAAATCTAACTCCAGGTTAATTTTCTTCATTGCGCCATCCACACTGAGACAGGACTCCGTTGCTGGCTAGCCAACGCCAGGAATAATGTTTAAAAATCTAACGAGTTATCCCTACGAGGAGGAGGAGGAGGAGGCACGGGTGAGATTGAATTGCCCGGGTGCCCAGAGCTTGTTAGAGGGAAAAGAGGTGTATTTGCACCTCCTCTTACGCTACCCTCTTTTACTCCTCTTACTAACAGAGTAGAATGTCAAAGTGTTGTCATTTGCTACGCCAAAAAACTGACCCACCATAAAGGAGATTTATTCGTATGGAATGAGAGATATATTCGCATGATAATATCTTATTTGTCAATGTTATGACGCCGCCGGCGGGAAAGTCCGTGTAAGACTGGAACGTCAAGAGGAGCAAACAAAGGAAAAACCTTCTTGTTAATCGATACCGAAGCGAATGTCACGATTTCGTTCGCAAGCCGAAGTGAGTAGAAGCTTTGATGAATAATTGAAATCAGGTATCTTATTGCAATTTGCCACTAATGCAAGACTGATTAATGCGCGAACACCATGTGGATGAATAGACCGTTTCAGTGAACTTGATCGTTGACTTCGCCAGAACTGGCGTGGTTTCACTATCTGTTATGCGCTTGCCCTAGGCCAAGCTTTCGCGGCAACGATGGCGATGGCAGCCCTTCCGCGCCCCACCGGTTTCTAGAGGAAGACTTTCACTTTTGGGGCAAGTGGCCGCTGCCCGAGGCCTCGGTAGGAGGAAAGCCCTGCGGCTCTTAAGACGGAAATGCGTTGAATTATGTTGAATTTGACAACTAAAGACTTGAATTAACGGCTATAGTTTCTGGAGAGGGGAGGTTTCATTTTGTGTACTATTATTTCAGGTTAAATTCTCGACAACTTCCACATATTTAATGTCCAATCTTTACTATTTAAACTGATTTTGTATTTGTAATACAAATTATAAGAATAGAAAATTTAACTCTCATTGTTAATGATAATACGCATTTCATAAATTTTACTCAGCAATATTTTGTTGTAATGCCCTTGACCATACTTTCTTAACATTTCTTTTACTTTTTGCTGTTACTTTTTTCTCCGACACAATCATCTGACATACGAGACACGTTGCTGCTCCATTTCTCTAGATGAATAAAAATTCGCGCTCGCAGTTAGCATTGAATCGACGATTCACAACTACTCAATTTCGATCAGCACCTGACATGACCATTTGCACCCTCTGTTGAACCTCGCCACTGACTATTTCTTCAAGAAAAATCTAAAGATTAGTGAAGTCAAGGGGTAACTCAACCGTTGGGGATTATGCCAATTTTTCTGGTTCTCGTGGGACGCCGGGGTCATTTGTTATTTTTTCTTTTGATTTTTGCATGTGTGACTAAAGAATGAGAGAACACTCTTTCCTCATCAAGAATAGTTACTGGAAAAATATTCACAGATTGTGTTTCATCAAGAAATTATTATATTATATTGGAAAAGATTACCATCAGGTGACAACACGATGTCACCTGATGGTAATCTTTTCCAAAATAATATAATAATTTCTTGATGATGAGTACATCTTAATTCGTGGTTATTTATCCGTTCACTATCAGTTAATTAAATAATTAGTTATATAACTAATTATTAGAAAAAATATGCTTGGAAAACCAAACAATAGAACAAATAACACATTTCAATTATCTGGAATGTAAATTAAGTTGGAGACCGATTCCAAGATATAAAAACACAAGAAAGTAAAAATAAATTGCACAAGTTACAATACATCTGCTGCATGCAACATAGAGCATTAAGAAACAAGACTAGAAATGATACAATATTGAAATTCTATAAAACAATGGCCACACCAGTAGCAATGCATGGCAGTTTTGATTCTCTCTCAAAAATAAAAATTAATTAATATTCAAGCTACGGATATCAAATTTTTAAGGGAAGTAAAAGGTTGTACTTTGCTAGATAAACAAAGAAATGAAGATATAAGAAAATAATTAAATATATTTAGCTTAAGTGATTACATACAGCTATATAAACAAGACTGGAAAAAACATTTAGAAAGAGTGGAGTACAATAGGCTACCCAAACAAGTGTTGCAGTACAACCCAACAAGAAGGAGTGTAGGAAGTCCACGTAGAAGATGGTTTGATGTGTAAAGACGAAACAGACAGCCTCCTTGAAGAGCAGAAGTATAGAAGAAGACTATCAGTTAATTTCCTGAATATCTAGAACTCGTCGAGGACGTTGATAGCTTAGAGGTTCAAAGAATAACCCAACGGTGTAACGTTCAGCACTCCCACTTAAATGAAGCGAATTTCCAATCTCGAGAAACGGAGTATTATTTTATGAACCGCGATCTACGGCAGGAGCAACTCTTCGGTTACATGCAACATATCCGGGCGTGTAAAATTAACGGGACTGGCAGGTGACAAAAGGTTGGTGTCAATACTTACACCAATTTCATTTTAAACTTTTCATTTAAGTTTAATAATCGCAGATAGGGGCCCCATTCCTATTTTCTCCTTCCGGCCTCAGGGAATAAAATTCAAATTCACATTCATTCAATCATTTAAAAATCCCGATATTTACTAAAATATTGTCGTAGGAAACAATTGGTATCTTTAAGGCACGTGCGAAGCGTTTGTGTTATGATAGAGAAAGATACAAGAGGTTTATGATTCAATAATTATTTTAAAAGAGGTCAAGAAAAAGCTTGGATCAAAAATGGTGCGTGCACTCTTCCAGTTTTTCGCAAATACAAACATCTCGAAAACGAAGTGAATCTACCAAAGTAAATGAAACATTTCTGAAAGCCAAAGAAATTTCCTACTAAATGTATATTCATTAATTCCATTACCAAAATTACGTTCTAAGTACTTGAAGGTCAACATTGTGACTGGAAATTTATCGGGAATATGCAACAATGCTTCCCTTTACAGTTTCCGACTTAGGAGGCTCAGAGCATCAACTGATGTCATTGCAGTGCTCATGTCCGGGAGGTCCTAGGACGCGAATCCCAACAATGGAAGGAAATTAGTCACTAGATAGATTGCTAGATTCACACACACTTCCATGCATAGCATTATCACACACGTCGGAATATCTGTCGGGTGCTTATAACGTGTCCCGGCTGTATCGGTGTAGGCCTAGATCTGTATATGTGAGCTGAAGGGAAATATGATCTGTTCCCCTTACCTTACAAACGTAATGCACCACATAATTATAACCACTGATTTTTTGTGAAATACCACGTGTCAGATGACCCATGCTGCTCCTGTGGACATCTTCTCAATTCACATGTTGGCGCAGATAGACCCAATTCCGTCCTGCCAACGTCCTATCCACTTATCTATTGGTGAGGATAGATCTGGTCCTGCCAACGTCTCCACTCATCTGTTGATTCAGATAGACCCAAACTGGCCCTGAAAATGTTCACTCTACTTTCCTGTAGGTGCAGATAGACCAAACTGCTTCTGCCAAAATCGTCTCTATTCGTCAGGGCAACTCTCAAGCAATAGGCGAAGGAAGGAATTAAATCGGCGTATCTGATTTCTGTTAGCTAGAAAGAACAGTTACTCTTTCTGTTGATACTATCAACTTGATAGCACACAATCTGAAATTGTATTACTTACTCTTGTTGCAAAACATTAATTAACGTTAATTGTGAAGATTCCTTTTGTCGGTTGACATTTTTCTCATAAATTTAGCGAATAAGCGGGTTTGGGTGGTATTTTTGTCCTATGTTAGAGAACTTTCTCACGGTGGGTCTGGCAACTCTACCACTACTTTCTAATGGCTGCCTTTTTTATCCCCAAACTGTAAGAAAAATACGGCCACCGCCTGACTGAAGCAAACGGAATGGAGCTGGAACTAGGGTTACGTCTCTTCCATTACTGAATCTTCTTTTGCCTTTACCAGTTTTACTTTTTCCCGGCCTCACATTGTGGCCTTCTCTCCTGGCCTTGACACCCAGAGAGGTCGATATAATTTAGTTGACGAACTCACATACGTATAAAATGGGCGTTTCACCGAACAATGGTTGACGCAAGCTTTGTTTACAGTCAAATAACGATAACACAAGTGTGAGATATCGATGTATCACACATTCCAGAGCTATGGACCTTGATGACTAAAGCTTAATGTTTGCTTTAGCGAACAGTCAAGGTCTTAAGTGTTCTAGAAAAATGTTTTCTTTAAAGACTTGATAAATAGAACTAAGCGGACTACCAAGTCTACACCAAGTTCGATGAGCAGATGAACTCACTTCTGTGTAATGTCAAATATGATACTCTACATTTAAAAGCAGGTGCGTATTTTATATTTTTTTCAGAGGACTTAAAAATAAAATTCAATTATAATATAATATATTTTTACTCTCTCGCATTCTACTTATGCAGATAAAGAAAGTAATGTAACGTTGCGGTAAAAACAGCGGTTTTTGACAGAAAAAATTGTAGTGCTCTCATCTTCGTGGGACCCAGATATCAAACTAGAGGTACTTCAACAGCATATATATTCTCGCATTATTTGTAACAGCTACGCAATTTTATCAGAATGCTTGAATATTTAAAAATGTTTACAATAAGCGAATTTTTCCGCGCATGATTCAATCACAGATTTGTAGAATTCACTCATCTAACATTACCCCTACACTATCTGCCTCACGCTACCTTCCCGACGCATAAAAACGAATATTTGCATTTGCAATTTCCAAAAACTGAAGTATTACTGAAGTAAGTTCATTTACATTATTTCAAGATCTAATTTTAGAAAGATTTCATTAAGGATATCAACATCGCAGTTTTACATTGTTGAATTTTCTCTGCAGTGCTCGAAAATACACGAGTTCGCCTGCAATGAAAACATCGCAATATCAGCGTCATTAGCTCTATCCAAGGAAAAAATGAAGAAATAATCCAGAGCCTCTTTGAAGAGGAAAAACTACAGCTACTGCAGCACTTACATTCTCACAATATTTGTACGCAATATAATGAGTGCCTGATGTGTTTCCAACTAGCAAACTTTTTGTCACCAAAATTCGAACTCAGGTCGTCTGAGTGAATACATCAAGAATTTTACCATTCATAGATTTTTGTTCAGATTTTATTTTAAATATTCATACTTTGTACATATTAAAAACCAAAAAATATTTAAAAAACATAATTTAGATTAATTTTTTATTAAAATGTTCTGTTAAATTTGAAACAGTTTTTCTTCTCTCATCGTTTAGTGGAACACTTTTCCCTTCTTCAGGAATCTAATTTGTGTATAAACGGAAATAATTACAAAATAAATTAAAATGTTTCTAACTATTAAGCTTATAGTAGCATTAATTGAAATATTTTATATTGAATACGTATGTATCAGTTAGAAATGAACTCGCCTTAATAAATTATATCATTCTCTTTACTTGCCCTTATACGTACGTATGTACGGAGTAATATACGTAGTACAGGGAACGTTATGTAATGCTACGCGAAAAAACGGCAACTTTTCGGCAGAAAAATATTCATTGCAGGGCCCTGACAACGAAAAAGGGGATAAAATCAGTTACTAAATTAAGAAAAAATCCCCTAACACGTGGTGTAGCCAGAATCCCTCTTTTGTAAGTCTAAGTAAGCTCTAAGATTTTGAAAAACATTCATTAATTTTTAGGGGTACTTTACATGAAACCCCCGGACATTTTCAAAATATTCTCAAAAACGGCTCCAAATTTTGTTCTTTAAAAAATTGCAAAAGTTTGAATTTTCTTCGGCCTCTTCCTACAACTTCAAACTTAAACATAGACGTTTTCCTTGAAATAAAATTTGTTCTCCAAAGTGAGTTATTCCATTAAGGTCACATACATTTTATTTAAAAAAATCTAATAGTTTTCGTGCAACATTGCGTGCAACATAAGCAATTTGAAAAAATTACAAAAACAAGATTTTCTCCAACATTGTTCTTTAAACTTTTGACAGGAATAATGCTAAATATACTCTATCAGACGACATAAACGCCATATTGCTCTATAAGTTTTTGTTTTTTTTTCAAAAATTACAATTTTTTTTTTGACTTGTCTCTCACGTCGTCAAAATTTATATTATAGATGTATTTTTTGTTCAGTGCGTTTCTTTGCACATAAGCTTCAAAATATCTCTTATGATGGTTTTTGAAATGTCCATAAGTGGTCCATAATAAGGGAACAAAGTTGGAAAAATTTCTGAAATGTTCGAACCAAATTTTCTCAAAAGCGATTGAAAAGTTTTTGCCGAAATTCACAATGGAAAAGAGTTCAATTCTCTCCCATATTTTAGAAGCTTGATTTCAGCCAAGATATTTGGGGCCCAAAAATCAAAATAATGCTGAAAAAGTAGGTGTTTTTTAATTACACACAAAATGAAAAGTATCCATTGCACCGAAACGAAAAGTAAACCATTGCATCAATTGAAAAGTTTTCTAAATATTTTGTTTTATAACATTTTCTCGAATATTCTGCAAATGAAAAACGCAAATGTATACCGTAAATATTACTGCAAATGTGATTCCATCTTTTGCATTCGCTCACAAAATGACAGTGGTCTGGGAATTCAATTGGTTACCATGACAAAAATATTGTCACTAAACAAAGTGTGTTTTTGTTTCGATTCAGAAAAATTAACAAGGTAGAAAATTTATCACTGAACTACAAAATTGAAGATAGTGATTTTCTCTTTAAATGAAATTTGTTGTCCATAATTATTATTTCTTTCATTAAAGTCATGTACATTTTTTAAAAAATGTACTTCATTAGTCATTTCTCACGCAGTTAATATGCACATTTCCAGCAATTTGTAAACATTATTTTTTGTATGAGTAAAAGTGCTTAAAATGACTTCTAATGAAGTATTTAAAAAACTCAAAATGTTTGGGTGAAAAGAGCTTCAAATTTCGAATTTACGGTAAAACTGATTTAAATTTTCCAAAGAAAATTGCTATTTAGAACGATGTTTTATGGTTCGTTAATATTCTTCAAATAATATTTCAGCTCTACGATAAAGAAACCGAAAAATTAATAAAATGTAAAAAATTGTACTTTGGGCGGCGATAGATGGCAGCCAACAAGAGAATGTGTCAAGGCAGAATAGCTAGCAGAGACCCAAGGAAATAGAAAACTAATACGGGAAAGTCTGTGCCATTCTGTAGCACCACTAGCTTGAAATAAATTTTTCTTTTATATAAAATTACTACATCTTACAAGGAAGCAAATCGTTAACAATGTTACTATTACACCACCACCCGGACGAGCAAAACCAACCCTCCCGACGCGTCGCTTAGAAAGCTCGCATTATTACCTACTTTTAGCTAGTGGTCTCGCATTATTACTTTCGCAATTTTCGAAAATTCAGAGAATTAAACTAAAATGAAACCCGCGTTCTTTTCTCTATTTACAGAAAAAAATTGAAGCAGTTGTGGAATGACGTGGCGAAAATAGGTTATTGTTCGACAGAAAAATTTGGTTTTAGGTCCCCAATACCGAAAAAATTGTTCTGTGTATGTAGTAAATTACTTCCTCTAAGAGTAAGGACGTTGTGTAGTCAGCATCTACGTTTTGGGTGTCGTTATTACCAAAAGATTGGTTTACGGCAAACTGTCCGTCTCTCTGTTTGTGTGCAAACAATGCTAGCTGCTATATACAGTAGCAGCATTTTCTTCAAAATTGATTTTCTCCCAAACTGATAGGGTAGGCCCCTTATTTGAATTTGGATTCCGCTCTCTCCATACCTTTTAAAACTTCTATTTCTGAGACCCCCTTTTTCGCTGTTGCATAGTTAAAGCACCTCACAATATTACTGACTTTGATTTGAAATAACTGAAATACGCGTACATTTCAGTATTTTTACATTGAAATAATATTCCGCGAGAATTGTGGGGAAAGCACGAAAATAATACGCGATAACACTGTAAGGATCTTTCCATACGATGCTAGAATTAGAATGATCACTTCATTAGAAGTATCACACGAGCGTCTTACAAGAACATCAAAGATATTATGAATATTGATTACATCTCTTGACTTACCACTTTAAAACTTTGTTTTGATGCGCACTTTACATCCTTGTTAATTACCTCTATCAGCAAATCATCAGTGATACGATAAGAGATAATATGGAAAATCTGGTCTTCCAATAGCACTGGTCGACAGTGATTTTGTTAAATGGCTAACTGTAGCTGTTTCTCGTGTACTTTGCTACGCTAAAGCCGAGTACAACCACACCGATTGCCCATCGGGCTCAGTTTTTGTATAATCGCACTTACACAAAAACGGTATTTATTTCACCATTTATCGTTTATAGGTAGCCACGTATTGTTAATGCTGAAACGCTAGTTTCTTGCAGATTTAATACAAGATGGTAGTCACCAACAATGTATGATATTATAGATTCCAATCAAGATATTAAATAGATGCCAGAACGGTCAAAATAGGTGTGCTACGTCGGGCAATACGAAATGCATTGCAGTGACCTACGTAAATGACGCACCGACTCGACGCGTTGTGTACGTAGGTCACTATGGTCCGATTAAAATAAGTTGGTGATTGACAGTTGTGCTTCTGAAGCCGTAGCTTCATACAATATGAGTGTATTGGTGTGATTTGGTTACTTTAAAAAGTATTTATTTCAAGTGTTTATTTTCAAGTCCCGGGAACACGTGCTCAGTGGTACGCAACTTGACAAGTTCGCTTCCTTCAATTCGCAACTGTCATTCGCCAACTTCTTTTAATCGCGGATCGTACATGTTAGTTGTTATCGCACGTTTGTTAGGTCTCCAGCAGTAAAATTCTTAATTTTCTGTTTTCCATGCGAGTGGAAAAGCAGATATCGCACAAATCAGTTTTTGAAGAAGTACTGGCCTCAACGACTTCGACAACGACAACGATTCCTGGATAAAAAATGTAACTTTGTAATCGCTTTTAATGCTGCACTCTCATATCTTTCTCCCTTGCATACCAAACTCGGATTGATGGACAGTTTTGTGAAGGTGATGAATAAAAGTATGGCGGGTTTACCTTACTTTAAAAAAAATTCTTTAGGATCGGTTTGGCAAAAATAAAGGAGAGTATATTTGCAGGATCACAAATGAAGGAGCTTATGAAGGATGTTGACTTTGAGGAAAGTTTGAATAGTATTGAAAAGGCTGCGTGGATGTCGCTTCAAAAGGACGTAACAGAATTTCTTGGTAGCTGAGAATTCCTTGGTAGCGAAGAACTAGTGTCGAAACTCGTTTACACTTATAAAGCTATGAGATGTATCATGCCCCTTCTTATACATTTCCTTCACACATACGTCTTTCCTGAAAATCTCGGTGCTGTGAGCGATAAACACTGTGAACGATTCCACTACGAAATTGCAACAATTTAAAAAATGGAATCAAAATATGCTTGCAGACTATTGCTGGGCACTAAAAAAGGATATATTCGAACGAAATAAGTAAACAATCGTACAAAATTACATTTTGATTGATATTATTATATGTAAATAAAGTAAAGAAAAGCAATAAGTTAACAATAATGTTGACACCTGAACGGAAAAAAATAATTCAAATTTGGCACTGTTCATGGATTTCAATTATTTATAAGTCTTTGGCGCTAAGAGACGGCGCAGAACATACATTTCAAACTTCGCGCGCTGGAGATATTCTCAAAATTCGCGCGCTATTTTCCAACAGAGGGAGCGGAGTCATTTCTTGTAATGACGTTCTTTGGGAGGTAGGTGCTTTGAAACGAGGTTTCAACTGTCAAATGCTTTTACCCCGCAGAGTGAGATCGTGACTACGTAGGTGGGCACGATCGTTGACGATCACCCGTACCCTGAGCCTCGCGGTCCCACTCAGCTCGTTAGCCTAGCGTGTAGGTAGTGAGTAGGCGATACTAAGCTCCTGGTTATCGGTTCAACCTGGCAACCCACCAGTTGGGCCCCTGGCATGTCGACCTTAAGGCAGGATTGGGTGAAGGAGACCTCTCGGGGTACTCTGGAATCCACATATAGAAGTACGGCGGGAAATTACCTACCGTCAGATTGCCTTGGTTACGGTCTAACCCAGATCGATAGCCTGAAGGTACAGGCAGTGGAGAGACGGGATGGATGCCCCGAGCCGCCTGGGCCTTAGTTCAGGTGGCCCCCAGTTGGGCTCTTGCCATCGTCGTGGCAGTGGTCCAATACTCTGGGCATAGAGGAGGAACTTGGTGTCCCGGCGCATGTGAGTGGCGCATTGTCATACAGACAACATTTGCAAATTTTTCAACATTAAAAATATTCAATTGTTTCGAATATTTCGTGCAATGAGTATACATAACCTAGGGCTTCTTGCTTGATTAACAAATCCGGCAAATAAAATTGTTGAAAATGTTGCATAAATGGTTTAAGAAAATTGAAATAGTTTAAAAAACCGTCACGGTTAATGACAATTTTCCAAAAAAGCTTTCACTAAATTCTCTGTAAAATGTCTTTTTTTCACACCGCCCTTCTTCTGAACATTATTCTTATAGAATGTCAAAGAGGCTTTGAAGTTTGATTGCAACTGAGGACGGCAATAACAGAAAGGAAACGAAACGTTTATTTATTATTAAAATTATTTTCTTGTGAATTTAGTTTCACATAACAATACAATGACATGATGCACTAATATTCTTAAGGGAAGCATCTAATAATTTGTTTACATATTTTGAAAGTGGTATTTGAAACTGAATAGTTGATACTATAACAAACACTTAAGGTATCAAAGAGAAGGATTGGAGAATTAACAAAAGTATGGTATTCATTAATATCGCAATTTTCCTTTTTTCATGGAATCTCCACCATTTATTGCATTTTAGATACTACAGGTAATACAGAAGCATGTGCTGTTATTTCAAAACTTATTTTTCCAGAATTATCCAACTTTTAATTACAGATATATATTTAAAAAATTAATCTCTGAAATAAATACAAAAACAAAACATATATCCAATTTGAAACATATCTTATAATATTGCAGGATCATTAGCAGCTTTCCTCCTCAAACTTCACCATCAGAGAACACTTGTTTGTTCACTTCTTCTTTCAGAGGTAGTATTGAAGTTAATTCTCAAATTTCAAAGCTCTTGTAATACTGATGTCCTGATTTGAAAACACAAGGTAATAAACAAAATATATTACTTTCACATCTTCCTAATTGATTAATTCAGTTTCAAAATACATTGAGCTGTGAGCATCATTTTAAGTACCTTACATCAGAGTAAAATTTGCGAGGAATTCCTTGTAAGAACTTTGGTTGTCGCACTGAGGTTGAGTTTCATGATGGTAATTTGTGTGTTCTCGCAATCTCTGCAAAAAATTTAGATGACTTTTTGGGTGTTCTTGTGCGGTTAGGGTTGTTGTAATCTATCTGGTACAATCCAAACTTCTCCCTGAATATAAAAAAAATATAAATGTGATTAGTTGCATTGGAACGAAAATTATAAACGAGTCAGTTCTATTTACTTTTAAGTTATTTTGATATATTAGTATAAAAATTAACAAATAATATCATTTAATTAAATAAATATTATTAAAGTTTGTTTCAAACTTTCAATTCAGATATTGCTAGATGATTTTTTATCTAATATTCGTGATATTTCACATTTACAGAACTTGCAAGAATAATGAAGATGAAAGAAAAATGTGGTCCAGAATTTCAATTTATTATCTTTTCTCCCTGTAATATAGTATTGGAATTACTTCAACAATAAGAAATACTTCAACAATACGATATTTTTTACATTTCCTCCCTATACTGTAGTCCTGATAGGGAGGAAAAAATTTGAATCATCTCAACACAATCTGGAATTTTAGGGTGTAAAGTCCGTGTTTCAGATTCTTTAGTGCTGTAACTTTGCGCATAAAGTCTGTTGTTGCCCATCCCCGGTGGCCGAGATCGCTAAGCCAGTAGTGTCACAACGATCTCAGACCGAAGGATCGAGTTCCACCTCGTACATAGTTGTATTTGTGTTTGCCCTCTTCATATCATCACCAGAGACCATGTCATCTTCACAGTTATCATAACGTTAAATCCAATAGTGGTCGCTAATGGCCTAAATGTTGATGCCACCTTAAATACCAAAATGAACTAGTGATGCTACAGAATGGTTTTCTATTTCCTTGGGTCTTAGCTATTCGGAATTGCCATAAACTCTTTCTTGCCAGCTGTGATCTATTACCTCCAAAAGTACATTTTTTTGTCATTTTCTTAATTTTTCGGGTTTCCTATTGGTAGAACGGAAACATTAATTTTAGAATATTAAAGAACACAAAAACCTAGTCATAAATGGCAATTTTCTTTTAAAAAAAGATGTGCAGTTCAAGAGAAAATGGCGTTTTAGCGCTACTAAAAATGCAAAATTTAAAGCTCATTTTCACAGAAAATGATTGAGTTTTCAAAATACTTTATTTGAAGTTATTTGAAGCACTTACACTCACAAATATAATAATGTTTATGAATTGCTGGTAATGTGCATATTAAAGATGTGAGAGATCTTTCAAAAAAATTACAATTATGTAATTTTTGGAAAACCAAAAAAATAACTCAAAATAAATTTTACGCAATACTAAAGAGTGTAATTAGCACTAACTGTTACAAAAGTTTGAAGAAAAAATTTGAAGCCATATATGAGAAAATGGCGTCTGAGCGTTTCGGGAAATGTGAAATTTTGAGCTAGTTTTCACAGAAAACGGTTGTGTTTTCGAGAAACTTTACTTGACATTATTTAAAGCACACGGACTCGTAAATATAATAATGTGAACAAATCGCCACTAATGTAAATATTATCGACGTGAGAAACAATGAAAAAATTAAAATTTTTGTAATTTTTGAAAAAACCAACCGATAGAACAATATGGCTTTTATGTCATCTGATAGAGTGCATTTACCACTATCCCTACGAAACGTTTAAAGAAAAAAATTGGAGCCGTTTTTGAGAAAATCTTGTTTTTGTAATTTTTTTAAAATTGCACATATTGCACGCAATATTGGCCGAAAAATACTAAAATTTTGAAGAACATTTACATGACCTTAAAGAAAGAACTTACTATGAAGAAAAAATGTTATTTGAAGGAAAAATCTTTCATAAAAAGTTTCAATTTTGTAGTTTCAGAAAGACGCCCTAAAAATTTTAAACTTTTGCAATTTTCAAAAATTCAGAGTTATCCGTGAAAATCGGACCTATGCCATGTAAATAAGTGTATTTTACTCTATTCTTACAAGAAATTTAAAGCAAAAATTTGTAGCAATTTTCAAGAAAATTTTGAAAATCCCGGGGGGGGGGCTTCATATAAAGTACCCCCAAATTTTGAGGAATCTTTTTCAAAATCTCAAAGCTTCGACTAGAATCAGATCGACCAGGGAATATCCATTTTGGAAGAAATCGTACTATGGTTTAGGCGCTAGCAGTGTTCAGACGGACGTTTTCCTTTCAATTGGGTTTTCGGTGTCAAGGACTTAGAAAACCGGGTTTCTGGCTACACCACGTGTTAGAGGATTTTTTTCTTCATTTAGCAACTGGTTTTATCCACTTATTCGTTTTCACGGCCCGGCAATTAATTTTTTTTCCGCCGAAAATTGGCCATTTTTTCGCGCAGCATTACATAACTTTCCCTATACTATGTATATCACTCCGTGTATACGTACGTATACGGGAAAGTAAAAACCAAGTCTGGTGGTGCTGTTTCAAAGATTGATGCAGGTGGAGAGGAGATACAGACAATTCTTTTCCCTAAAATCAGGATCTCTGTCTGACTGTATGGATGGATGAAGGGGCGGATCCAGCTGATCATAGATTTTTGTTAATTAATAAACACATTTGTTTTTATATTTGGGGGGGGTATTTAAAGTCGCATCAACTACTAGGTGATTAGCGACCACTATTGGATTTAACGTTATGGTAAGAGGATGAAACGATATGGTGACGATAGGGGGTGAAAGGACGAACACATACAACCATGCGCGAGGGGAACACGAATCCGCCGCCTCTCGGGCCGAGACCACAACGGCACTAAAAATAGGAAATAAATTTCTTTCAAGTGCCAAGAAAGCAAATTATACTTGTCTCTTAGTTTTAGATTCAATTTTAGTTTTCTTGTATAATTTTTTTGGCAAGTAAATGTAAGAAAAGAAATTATGAAAGTCAATGTGGGGAGTCATTTTCATTTCAAAAATGAAGATCTTATTTCATACCGATAACCTGATGCCCATTCTAAATTGTCCATGAGGCTCCATGCTAAATATCCAGTTACTTTCACTCCATCATTGTGTATTGCTTTTAGCAATTCCTGTAAGTAACTCTGAAACAGAGGGTAAAAAGTTTTCTCAGATCATTCTTGTTCATAATACAGTGTCTGGGAAGAAAATGTCCAAACTTCAAAAGTAAGCTCCTATGACAATTTTAAGCGAATTTTATCTACTACACTCCTTGGATATTCCGAATGGCTGATCTCCAATAAGCACTCAAAATGTATTTTGAAAAAAATCTTTATATGCAAAAATTTGCATTGCAGAAACATAAGAACACTTCAGAAACATGTAAATTGTTTATTATTTACAAAAGAAATGAATGAGTTTGTTTATAAAGAAAAAATAACACAGAAATAAAAGAGCAATCGAATTGTATAAATTGGGTGTAAATTTCGGTGTTGCGTAATTCTCTTGCCAGATGCTATCTATCGCCGCCCAAAGAACATTTTTTTGAAATTTTTTCAATTTTTCGTTTTCCTAATGGAAAGAACTGAAATATTACTTTAAAAATATTAAAGAAGAGTAAAACCTCGTACTATATCGAAATTTTCGTTGAAACATATGGAGCCATCTTTTAAAACAATGTCGTATAAGCGTTGGTGAAATTTGAACCTCTTTGTTACAGAAAACTTGAGTTTTCGAAAAACTTCAATGCAAATCATTTGAATCACTTCTTTCACAAATGCAGTAATTTATAAAACTTTCTGGAAATGTGCGTATTAATGATGTGAGAGACATTTTCAGAACATACATTTGCGTAATTTTTGGAAAAAATACAGCAAAATAAGTTTTATGTCACCTTACACAGTCAATCCTGATTTTACTCCGTATATGAGAAATTAAAATGGATTGTCACCAAGTACAAATATTTGAGTTCACTGGGATCAGAACTCGGGACCTTCTGTTACCCAGACAGAGGCTATTAACTACTGGAAATAATATTTGGCTAGCCTGAAACTAAAGTGGTCTATGATTCAAATCACATTGACTTAAGAATTCACTAACAATAAACCCATCTGCCAATACTAAAGGGTTCCTTTTATCATGGGGCACCTATAACAACAACTGACCCATAGACCACTTTAGAATGTGTGGATGCTCACCTATTCACATCACATTTACCATAATCTGGATTTTGGCCAAAATGTATTGTAGAGCATTTACGTCCCAGACCAGCCATTTGATTCCCAGTGGCGTGTCCTTCATGTATGGACGGTACGCACTGCATACCCTGTTACTTAAAAAAAACCTTTTACTTTATTTTCAACGGAAAATAAATCTTTCTGTATTTATAACATAAATCTTCTAATTTAACAAAAAAATGGTGTCATTTTACACTAACAGTTGTGATATGCCCGCGCTTGCCGAGCCTCAGTGAGTGCTAGGCGTCAGGAAGCTCGGGTACGATCGGGTGGCCTCGGTCAACACCCCCTGAATAAATATCCAGGGGGTGTTGGCTCGGTGCGTTCCGTGGGGCCTGCAACCGACTGAGTTGCTGGACCTCACTTGAATGAAAGCTGTGTTTCAAACGAAAATCTTGGCTTTTAATGATAAATGCGTATAGGTGTATGTACACTAAAGTGCGTAATTGTAAGTGTAGTTTATGTTTATGCTTATAATTTATCATTATAATTTAAACTACCATGTGAGCAGTGGCGTGCACTTCATGGAATGAAGGGAATGATTCATTCCCCTAAGCAAAGCACAGAAAAAATCCTTTCCATATTTAAAATATTCGTTCCTTATGGCCACAACAAAACTGTTTACTCAACTCAGATTCTGAGCTAAGAGCTAGTAGTTAAACCGTAACAATCGATGTTTCAAAACGACGATGTGTAGATTCGTCTCGTGACGTCAGCGAAGCTTCATTCTTGGAGGGTGTAGGCGTTCGTCTTTGTCATGCCTCGTGAAAAGTCAGGTCGGTCCGTGAGAGCCCGAGAATGAGTTTTCTAATGCGTTCCGTTGTGATCGACTGGTAGCTATTTCAAGTTCAAAAGAATTTATTATTTTGGCTTTTTGAGAGTCTTTGATGTACGTGCAAACTACATTATAATACAATGAAAGTATAAAGCACCTAATAATACCGAGAAATATTATGTTAAGTCAAAGAAAGTATTTTAAACAAAATAATTCTTTGCGTACTGTTCTGCAGTTTTCCCTTGCGGGAAAGGGTTGCATTCTAAACAGTTATCATGGCATCTAGCAAGGAAAGTGGTGTCAACCCGCGTTGACAAGCAGAGCCGATTGCAACGCCCAGGAATTCCTTACATAATCTCTGTTTCCGGTGATACATTCGAAGTGGACACGATCAACTTTCAGAAGAATAAAACATTACTGATATTACGAGGAATCATCACACATTAGAATTGCAGACGGAATTTTGAATCGTATTCGACCTTAGTCTATTCTGAGATAAATTCTACCAGGATTGTCGCGAGAGTTGATACCAAAAATAAAACAATATTTGCATTCAGAGCAAAAACAAGAAACACAAGATGCAAGAGAGAGAACCAACAAGACGTGAAATTTGTCCGAGGAATTTAAACCCCAGAGCATCCAGAGAATGTGAAAAGTGTAAGAAAACAGTACAACGGAGATCACATCCATTGTTTGTAAAGATGTGAAAAACATTATTACTGAACTGTATAAATACCTTTCAAATCAACATTCACCATGTATTAAAGTGGTGCATCTTACCGAGAACTGTAAAAGAAATTTCACAATCCAGCCACAATCCGCCAGAAACTATTGTATGTTCCGCCGTGATAGAGCGCATACTGTTTGGCTATCTAGAACGGTGGTCTTTAATTATACAAGGTCCCACATTCTGCTCTCTCTGAGAAAAGATCTAACGAACAAAAATTGGAAAGCAATTTTTTAGAACCGCATTTTCAGCGTATGCCCTTTTCCATTCACCACCTAAATATTCGCTGATTTTTCTGACTTTTCCAGAGAATAACAAATTCCCTCGTAATTCCCGACTTTCGTTGTCATCTTCCAGTACCAAGAAAGTTCAAAGCAGAGTTCACTTATTTTTGATTTTTAAAAGTAAAATTCACCAGCATATTTCCTAGAATTCAACGTTATAGAACATGAAACTGTGTTGTAGTAGTATATCTCGTTATATATATATATATATATATATATATATATATATATATATACACACACATATATATATATATATATATATATATATATATATATATATATATACACACACACTCTATATTGTTTATTTACTTTGTAATAGCTGATTCGTTCCACATCGTCTAGACGGCCATCTCTATCCGAAAATCCATTTTCAGTTATAATTATATTTGGTCCATTGTACTGTTCTTGAATCCATGAGAGTACATTTCGGAATCCCCAAGGGACAACCTGCGAACAGAACCATGAACACTGAATTATGAAAAGAAATACTAATTTGAGGAAAAGCAAAGCTAATCACTGAAATAAATCATTTCTACTTCTCAACTCAATGAAATATTTGATTTCGTTTTCAGATTCTTTGTCATGCGCGTTTTCCAGCGCCTGGGTACTACTGACCTTAATTCACTGAAGCCCAAAGACCCATCATTGAAACAATGGACCCACTACCCGAAACTAACGGTTCTTAACTCTGGATTATATAAAGAGAAAGGTGCCTCTAAAATTACTTTGGGCCTACGCTCGTTAATAGCAAGTCGAAGGTTACCCGCGAAGAAAATGCCCTGGTAGTATAAGAGTTCAGAGATGCGCTACAATTGTGATGTGGAACTTCTCTCTTCAATAGGAATTATTATTATTATTATTATTATTATTATTATTATTATTATTATTATCATCATTGTTTTGCAGAGGGTTGGGTCTGCATTGACCAATATAATATCATATACCACATGAAATTATAAAAATAAATTCATTAACACAAATATAAAACGTGGCATTGTCCACCGGAAATTTCATATCCTTGAGAACGATTGTTTCTGTCATTACATAAAGACTTTTCAGAGTTCTAAGTGTATTGTTTTCACAATTGTATTTCAGAATATTAACAGGACATAATATAATTCTGATTAGTTTTTTAAAGAACTATGGCGCAAATTCAGCGGCCTACCCTGTATTTTCTTCGATCGTTTTCTGGCTGATCAAAAACGCGATCTGATCAAAGAGGTACTTCTGGAGAATTTAAGTTTGCCTAATATATCGCCAGGTTTTCTTTACATGACATTTCTTACACAAATAGACTGCAATTTTCAACAGGAGGCGTTCCACAACTCGGACACAAACTGTCTGAGACAGCAACCTTCCGACACTCTAAAAACAAATATTAACCCTTCCTTTTGCCAAAAGGTTTTAATGAAAATAGGACCAGTTTGAAAAAACATATTATGAAAAACTTCGAAATCTGAGAAAATCTTACATATTTTTAAAACTTCAAAATTCAATCAAAATTACGCGAAAACTAGTCATATTTTCAAAACAAATTGCCATGATATTATTAAACGATCTAATTTTAAAGAAAGAATTAATTAAATATATCTATCATCAGTATTGTAGTTGTAGGCAGACACCGGGAAAATGCTTAATAACTTTTGCGAGTTTTGATAATTCAGAAAAATCGAACCTTCGGAACTTCTATCAAGTTCGCTATTTTCGAGAAACCAAATTTAAGGAAGAATTAGAGCCATTATTGAAAAAATATTGAAAACGTCGTTGGGGTTTCATTTAAAGTACCTACCTCCAAAAATTAAAATATTTGTTTGGAATTAGGGGAACAATTCGTCACCAGGCGTATCACAATCAGGGAATATCAAATTGGATGAACATGCTTCAACTGTTTAGGCGCGTGTTTCAATACTAAGTTGTTCACGGGCAGACAAGCAGATAGACGTTTTGCTGAAAACCACTTTTTTGCTATCAAGAACCCACAAAAAATTGATTGTGCCTACACAACATTTTAGAGGAAGTAGTACCTAATTTAGTACAAACGTGAGCTACAAGTGTCCACTTTTCAGTATGAGAGATTCTTAAAACGACTCTTTCTGTCAACAAAACTATCTTTTTGGCTGCAGAATTATATAATTTACCTACACTACGGAGTACTACGAGATTACGTAACAAAAATAATAAATAAGGTGGAAATGGTGAATTTTGTTTAATGAGTGCCCATAATTAACATGTGGGTAGATAAAACGAAAAAAAACAGAATGTCCTGCTATCGCGAAGTATTTGAATACTGGTTTTATCATTCGTATGGTTACTAATCATATTAAAGTAAAAATATCATAGAAAGAGATTTATATCAATTAAGGTGTTACTCTAATTAATTTGTTTCTTAAACGTAACGTCTCTTCGTAACGCATGTTTCTTACACGTAATTTCTGAATATCCAGTTTACAACAACAAAGTAATGTGACTGCATCCATTCCCTTGTTAATTACGAGGGTATTATGGCGGGCGCGCGTGGTTCGCGGAGCGCAGAGTGAACCAAAATGGCGGACCTTGAGCCAGCTGGAGCCCGATGCGGGCCACGAGGGGTCTTGCGACAGCACCGCGCCGCTGTCTCTCCCGAGCGAGGGGCGCGGGCCCATTTCCCCCGCCTCCACGTGGAATGACGTGTAGTGGTTCAGTCCTAGGAAATCAGAAGACCCTGAAAGCAACACAGTGACATTAAAAATATTGCAACTGAAAATAACAGTCTACATGAGTTATAGTTATCAATAGGGGGCGGATTTTGAAGACCAAAAACATCGCCAAAAATGGTTAATAAAATACACTTGAAATGTTTTTAAAATGCCATAAAAGAAAAGAAAAATGACGTTAATATGATTAACACCAGTTCAGACGAACAACTCAAACTGTTGGATATCTTACTGATGTAGTCGAAGCTTCTTTCTTTCGTTCAACTCCGGTTGTAAACTTTTCGTTTGAACTGTTCTTTACCAATCTCTGTCTTTAGTTATCCCAATACTGGCCGAACCGTCTATAGCGCTGATAGGCGTCACGGGACCCTTAGATTACATACTCATTGCGGTTAACGTTCCAATTTGTGAGCAAAGAAATCGAATAGGCTACTCAGGAATTCTGATGAGAACATTTTTGTTGCATCTCGTAAATATCATTTGAAGTATGAACCATTAAAATGATATTAAAATCGATGAAGTCAGCGAAAATGTTTTAAAAATGATGGGAAATGACTTATTAGTCGAAATCAACGAAAAATACAAAAAAATATCATTTAAAAATTGGTCTTTTTTTCATAAAATAAAATTAATGTCAATACTAAAAGGCATTGTTCTAAAGTGAAAAGGAAAAAAATGATATTTCATTAAAATTCGCCCTCTCATGATCAATTACAATAATGTGAAATCAGCAGGAGCGGTGCATGCTTCAGTTGCCTGGATGCCCAACCCAAGATAATCGTAAAATATTTTAAATACAATATACTGCTAATTTAATATTCCAAATTTTGCAGCAATGTTGAAGTAAGAAATAATTTTGAAGAGTGCTCGTCCAGTGCTCTCTCTGCCTGTCTCTCTCATTGTGATGCACGAGTCATCCGACTCGCAGTGCTTCCCTGTGATCAACATTGCGAGCACTTGGTCATTACCTATGCGTTTTAGTACCACAAGAATAACATTACATTACATAGGCTTAAATTGCAGACCGCCGAGAACCTCTTTGCAGACCTCTCCACCGAGACTTAGAGGGAAATACCAGTTTTCTGTCTTCGTCTGAATCTCGCCAAACATATCTTAATTTTATGAATTCGTGCGGAATAATAAATAACTGATGTATTGAAAGCCACAGAATTCGACCTAGCTATCTAGCTAGCGTCGAAAATCCTGCCGCCGTTGGGACTCGAACCTAGGACTTTCCAGTCAGTCACTGCAGTGACATCGCTTGATGCCCTGAGCCACCTCTCCCAGTTACCGTACACATTGTGGAATAAAATCATAGCCACGTTAATTTTTATTAACTTTTATTTTGTACAAGTCTTCTGAAACTCATTTGTCTTGCTTCTTAAGAGATAGTAACCTTGTAGAGATAGTCTCTTCTCTAGTTGTAGTGAATAATGTCTCTCACCTCGTAGCAACTCAATTTCCTCCCGGGAGAACTGCGGGAGGCGAGACCTCCTCAGCCCCTCCGCGGCGCTGTTGGCGGCCACCCTCTCGCGCAGCACCCGGGGGTAGTCGCCTTCCCGGGAGAAGATGGGGTGTGCGAACCAACCCAACTGCCACAAGCGATTTACACGATCTCATTAGTAACAAAGTGCGGTGATAAACGTTATTAAACCTCCCAAAAAATAAATATTTTTTTCTGTTGCGATTGAAACGGTCGATATTATACACTGAGGTGACAGAAGTCAAGGGATGGCTCCTAATGTCGAGTCGATTGATTGATTGATTAATTGTTTGACTCGTAATTCCGGGCGCGTTAACTACAGAGGTCATTAGTCCCGTTAGTGTAGTGCGTTTTTTTTCATCCGGAGGTGGCGGTGATCTTTTCCCCGCTGGATGGCGAGAACTACCGTCGACTAGCGGGGTTTTCCCACAAACCAGGTATCTCCCTTCAGCGGGGCACCGCCCCAGCCGGGACAAGCTGTAAGCTGCCGACTGGTCTCCCGGCATATGTGGTAGTGTAGTGCATGTGTGTGTGTGTGTGTGTGTGTAAGGGGTGGGGATAGGACACGGAAGAGGAAGGAAAGATCGCGCGCGGACAGTGGCCCGTTTGTTGGGGTACTGCTCCGGCATTCGCCTGGTATTAATCGGAGAAACCACGGAAAACTACCGATCAGAGCAGCTGGCCGCTAGGATTCTCCTCCAGGCAGCGATCGAATTCGACCTAGCTGACAATAGTGTCGAAAGCCGGGACTCGAACCTAGGACCTCCCGGTCAGATGGACTTCAGTGACATCAGTTAATACACTAAGTCATCTCTTCCGGTAATAATACCATGTGGAAAACCCGGCAAAGTGCATTAACTCGTCGTGGCATGGACTCAACAAGCCGTTGGAAGTCCCCTGCACAAATATTGAGCCATACTGTCTCTATAGTCGTCAATAATTGTGAAAGTGTTGCCGGTGGAGGATTTCGTGCGCGAACTGACCCCTAGATTATGTACCATGAATGTAAATGTTCGATTGCATTCACGTGGATGGGATTCATGTAACCTTTTCTTAATAGAGAAATGAACAATACGAACAAAATTCCTCCTTCAAAATAAACTCATTCTCCCCCGAAATAAACTATTCAACTGCTTTTCTTTTAATGTGCCTAATACGTTATTAATTCTCTAATAATTTGGACCCTTGTGAATATGGTTACAGAAATGTTTTTACCAAACAGGTTTTTTTAACATTCCTTATGAAATTATAAATTTAATTCAGTATATAGAATTATCCTTTCTCGGCGAAATGTATTAGGTACTGTTTTATAATCCGTTTACATTCCTAATTACTACGTACTTACGCAGTAGAAAGAAAGTACTGTAATGTGGCAGCGGAAAGTAGCAAGTTTTCAATAGACAGTTTTTTGTTCCTATATGCAGAAAATTACTTCATTTAATACATTGAGTACAGGGATAGTTGGCTCAGGGCATCAACTGATGTCATTACAGATCCTCTGACCGGGAGGTCCTAGGTTTGAGTTCCTGGCGGTGGCAGGATTTTCGACAGTAGCTAGATGGCTAGATCGAATTCAGTGGCTGTCTGGAGGAGAACTGTAGCAACCTGCTGCTCTGATCTGTAGTTTTCCGTGCTTTCTCCAATCAATATCAGGCGAATGCCAGGGCAGTACTCTAACAAACGGGCCAGGGACGGCATTCGTTCTTTTCTTCCTCTTCCTGGCCCTATCCTCCCTCCATTACTTACCGACAAACTGTAAGACACAGACACACATACGTACACTACACTTCCACACATGCCAGGCAATCGGTCAGGAGTTAGTGCTTGTCCCGGATGGGGCTGTGTCCCGCTGGCGGGAGATACCTAGTTAGGGAAAGTTTCTCTAGCCGACAGGTACGTCGTCGCTGGGTCTCACCATCTAACGGGAAGAGATAACCGCCACCTCTCAAGGAGAAAACATGCACTACACTTCTGCGAATACTGTCCTTAACAGTTGACGCGCCCGAAATCTCTAATCAAACAACAATACGTTGGGTAGTCAGAACCCACGTGTTGTGGATCCTTGATTTACGAATTCCGAAAAAATGATTTATGGCAAAAGTCCATCTGTTGGCAACACTAGCAGTTCACGTTCAATCTATCTGTTGGCAACACTAGCGGGTAAACCGTTCAAACAAATTTCTCCAAAACTGACATTCCCCGATTGATCTGACCGTACTCAAAATCCTGAGAATTTGAAACGGATTTTTCGACTTTCGGTTCTAATCTTCGCTTCCGAAATATTTTACTTAATATTTTTCTGATGAGAGCTAATCTGCATTGACCGTTGCATTGACCACAGACAAACTGACATTAAAACTAACAGACGTCTTCCCGTCAATCGATTTTTCGGGTCAAATCAACAAAGTTGAAAACAGTCAGTTGATATGATAGTAAACGACTAGCATCGTCTCCTCAATACCTAAATATGACTGGAATTTGTTGACTGTTTTATGGGGGTTCTCAAGAGTACAAATGCTATGCGCAGTGAGGAAACTTAACTTGTTTAATTTGTTTCTCCATTAGAAACAAACAGCTCTGGCCAGTTAAATAACTGTAAATCAGCCGTAGGATAACACTCTCTGAAAATATTGACGTTCACTACCAAAACAGTTCTCCATATAACTAGATATCGCGTAGGTATGAAATTTGACACGTAGGTAGTATGAATGAAGAATAAGAAAACCACAAATTTTGAGTAAGATATTTCCACCCGTTTGTGAAATACAGCCATGTAAACTTTTACAAAATTAGGTTCCCGAAAATGTTTAAATTGATGTAGAACCCCTCCAAATTACAATAGAGAGCTGGAACAGGTGTTATTTTGAAGCTTTCTTCATGGATTTTCATATGATATGCAACACAATAGGGGTTACCTTAAAAACAATTTTCAAATTTAAATTTAAAATTTTGACTTTGAGTATTTTCAAAATGCTCATCTTCAAAAAATTGAAAAAATTCTAAAATTATCCGTATATGTTTCCAAACAGATGGTGCAAATTTAAACATGGGACTGCAATGGGTTCATATGGTAATCTTTACTTAAAATGCACAATATTTACTTACTCTAGATTTTACTGATTTAAAATGCATTTTATTTCACGTTATAAGACCAAATGTATACAAATTATTAATTTAGTGTTTGTTGTTGGTGAGTATATTGTTTTTTATTATTATTATTATTATTATTATTATTATTATTATTATTATTAGAGCGCTGAACTTCATGTAATTGCATATTTTTACTGATGGTACATATCGAAAGGAAATGTATATAACTTTACCTATCACCAAAAATAAAACAAATCTAGCCTATTTTTAATCTGAATGTGTGTAATTTTTTAGTTTAACTGCGTATTTTAATGTATGCGGTAAAAAAGTCGGTAAAACTATGCAATTGCATAACGTTCCGCGGTCTAACAATAATAATAATAATGATAATAACAATAAAACACAATACACTCACCAACAACAAACACTAAATTAATTATTTGTATATATTAGGTTTTATAATTTGAAATAAGATGCATTTTAAATCAGTAATATCTAGAGTAAGTAAATATTGTGCATTTTAAGTAAAGATTACCATATGAACCCATTGGAGTCCCATGTTTAAACTTGCGCCGTCTGTTTGGAAACATATACCGATTATTTTAGATTTTTTCAACTTTTTTGAAGATGAGCATTTAAAAAAACGCAAAATCAAAAGTTTAAATTGAAATTTGAAAAACTTTTTTAACTTAACTCCTATTGAAATGTATATCATATAAAAGGCCCTGAAGAAAGCTGCAAAATGACACCTGTTCCAGCTCTCTATCTTAATTTGGAGAGGTTCTACATCAATTTAAAAATGTTTGGGAACCCAATTTTGTAAAATTTTACATGGCTGTATTTCACAAACGGGTGAAAATATTTTACTGAAAATTTGTGGTTTTCTTATTCTTCTTTCATGTGTGTCAGATTTCTTCTGAATCTGATATGGTAATGTAAAATGACTTTGTTGATTTAATATGGAATGACCCTTAAGCAAAATTGGAACTTAGGTATAAAGTAGTTTTTGAGCATGCCTGCAGTAATTTCACATTCCATGTCACCCACCATCTTTCATCTGCCTTTTGTGTTTTGTTGTGTAGTTTTAGAATCAGTAAATCCATGTCAAATCATATTCCTGCCGAATACCCCTCCCTACATTTTCTGTGCAGCGGGGAAGACTGCAACCAAGCAGAGGGAGGTACGTTAGGGCTGGATTGAAACCGTGAAGTATTATATTTGGCACCTCTAAGCGTGAGGACAAACCGTACAAGAAGCGCAGTATAATACACGGAACAATGATTAATGGGCTGATTATTTTCTGTTTCTAGGCGCGTCAACTTAAATGGTCATTAGTCCCGTAATTGCACTGAATATTTTTTATCACGAGAGATGGCGGTGTTCTTCCGTTGTTGGGTAGTGAGAACCGGCGCCTACCTTCACATCGGCTAGCGGGGTTGTCCTCAACCAGGTATCTCCCACCAGCGGGGCACCACCTGAGGCGGGAGAACCTCTAAGCTCCCGGCTGGTCTCCTGACCTTTTTGGTTGTGTAGGGCATGCAAGTGTGAGTGTATGCAGGTAAGTGGTTAAGATAGGACAAGGAAAAAATAAAAGATCGCGGGCGGTACGTGGTCCGTTTGTCACGGAAACCATGGAAAACTCAGAGCAGCCGGTCGGTAGAATTCTCCTCTAGACAGCGAATAGATTCGATATAGCTCTCCAGCTAGTGTGGAAAATCCTGACACCGTCGGGACACGAACCCTATGTCCTCCCGGTCAGAGGGACTGGAGTGATGTCAGTCCATGCCCTGAGCAACCTTGGTCAGTGGCATTGTAAATTAAACAAGACAATTTAAGGAATCAGGATATGTCTGGGAGTGCGAAAAATCACTTGGTGATGTATTTATTCATGGAATTGCTCACACGTGTCCGTAAAACAGAATAATGAACGTTTTGTGGGAGTAAAAATATTGTAAATATTTGCTGAAGATTACTCACATAAAACTGCATATAGCGTTCAGCTGCAGCAATATCATCTTGAGAATCTGTTTTTGGAATGGCCCAAGATCCGCCGAATACGATGCCCACTTGACCTGTCACACACAAATACATGCATGAAACATTATGCACCTGTGAAATTAATATTACAAACATATTTCAAAACAATTTCGTGTTTAAATCTTGTAATAAATCTACAGTCACAAATTATCAAGAAACAACCATGCATAGATATTTCTTTGATTTTGTAGTGCAAGTATAAGGAGACATAAAGCAAAATTCACAACTTGAATAAAAATAATATTGTTTGACAGAAGAACAAATATCTTTATTAAACACTGAGAGATTTAGTAGTATACAGAATTTTCTGAGCGTTCTTTTAAATCAAATTTAGTAATTATTACTTTCTCGTCATTACTTCGTAGAGAGTAATCGTGCGACTGAAAATAGCGAATTTTTGAGAGAACAATTCTTTATTTCCTCTCAAGTATATGTTTTCAAATTTGTAAAAGGTGTTAATTAATTTAATACTCTGTAAAGAATTGTATGTATGATCGCTAATGACATTGCAGTTCATGCGACCAAAAAAATAAAGCCTATTAAAAAACTCTTATTTCCAGGCTCTGATAAAGAAAGAGTGGATAAATCTTGCTCCCATGTATAGTAAATTACTAAATCTAACACGATAGTCACAAACTGTTTTTTTGTGGGTCCTTGATACCGAAATATCGATTTAACATAAAAGTCTGTGTTCGTCCGACTTCTGTCCGTCTCTCTGTGGTCAACCTTTGCACCAAAATCGTTCTACCGATTTTCTTCAAAATTGAAATTTCTTGATCGATTAAAAGGAACTCCAGGCCCTGCGAGTTTGAAAGGGGTATTATGTTGTTTGTCTTACATCTAGTCTCAGAAACATTTTCAGAAATTTCTCAAAGATGGCTCAAAATTTCTGGGTTAAAAATATTTGACGCTTAGTGTAAAGATACTTCTGAGAATTTCGTAGATCCCATTGTCTTCGATACCTGATTTTTCTAAAATTACAAACGTTCCTAATTTTTTCGGCTTTATCCTAAAACTACTATACTGAAAATAGATTTTTTTCTTTGATTTTTTCGTGCTTTAAGACGGGTCATGAAATAACGTCACCCACAATTTTTCAAAAATGTTCATAGTTTCCGCCTAATTATTCATAAAATATGGCAATTTTTAATTTAAAAAATTCTCCAACTTTTTTCTTAAATTGTTTCCTCATATGTATCAAATAACGGTAAAAATTGCCCTAGGTCCACTTTCGGCGAACTCTGTATTTGCCAAACTTCCAAAAAGTCAACATGTGAAAACTTTTAGATTGACGATAGAATTTTTGTCTTCAACAATGTTCTAAACTAGTGGTGCTACAGAATGGCACAGACTTTCCCGTATTAGTTTTCTATTTCCTTGGGTCTTCGCTAGCTATTCGGAATTGCCACAAACTCTTTCCTGCCAGCTGTCATCTATCACCGCTTAAAGTACATTTTTTTGTCATTTTCTTAATTTTTCGGTTTCCTATTGGTAGAACGGAAACATTAATTTTAGAATATTAAAGAACACACAAACCTAGTCATAAGTGGCAATTTTCTTTTAAAATGTATGCGCCGTTTGAGAGAAAATGGTGTTTTAGCGCTACTAAAATTGCGAAATTTGAAGCTCATTTTCACAGAAAATGTTTGTTTTCAAAATACTTTATTTGAAGTCATTTGAAGCACTTAGACTCACAAATATAATAATCTTTACAAATTGCTGGTAATGTGCATTTTAAAGATGTGAGAGATCTTTCAAAAAAATTACAATTATGTAATTTTTGAAAAAACAAAAAAATAACTCAAAATAAACTTTACGCTATGCTAAAGAGTGTAATTAGCACTATCCGTTACAAACGTTTGAAGAAAACATTTGCAGCCATATATGAGAAAATGGCGTTTGAGCGTTTCTGAAAACGGTTGTTTTCGAGAAACTTTACTTGACATTATTTAAAGAACATGTACTCGTAAATATAATAATGTAAAAAAATAGCTGATAATGTAAACATTATCGACGTGAAAAACATGTGAAAAAATTTACATTTTTGTAATTTTTGAAAAACCCAATCTATAGAGAAGTATGGTTTTTATGTCATCTGATAGAGTACATTTACCACTATCCCTACCAAAAGTTCAAAGAAAAAATTTGGAGCCTTTTTTGAGAAAATCTAGTTTTTGTAATTTTTTAAAATTGCACATATTGGACGCAATATTGCAGGAAAACTATTAAAATTATGAAAATCATTTGCATGGCCTTTATGAAAGAACTCAATATGCCGAACAATTTTTATTTGAAGAAAAAATCTCTATCTTCAATTTTATAGTTGGAGAAAGACGCCGAAAAAAATTCAAACTTTCACAATTTTCGAAAATTCAGAGTTATTCGTGAAAATCGAACCTATGCCATGTTAATAAGTGTATTTTACTCTATTCATACAAGAAATTTAAAGAAAAAATTGGGAGACGTTTTTGAAAAAAATTTGAATATCCCCGGGGCGCTTTATATAAAGTACCTCCAAATTCTGAAGAACCTTTTTCAAAATCTCAAAGCTTTGACTAGAATCAGATCGACCGGGGAATATCCATTTTGGAAGAAATCGTACGTATGGTTTAGGCGCTAGCAGTATTCACAGACGGACAGACAGACAGATGGACAGACGGAGAGACGGACGTTTTCCTTTCAATTGGTTTTTCGATATCAAGGACCCACAAAATAGGGTTTCTGGCTACACTACGTGTTAGGGGATTTTTTTTCTTAATTTAGCAACTGGTTTTATCCACTTTTTCTTTTTTACGGCCCGGCAATTAATTTGTTTCCGCCGAAAATTCGCCATTTTTTCGCGCAGCATTACATAATTTTCCCTATAATACTTATATCACTCCGGGTATACGTACGTATACGGGAAAGAAAAAATTGGAACTTTAAGAAAGGTCAGACACAATATTAGGGGAAAATATTTGTTTTAAGGCAATTTCTATTTAAAATTAGTGCAAAATGTAAAAAACAATTTCCAAAACCCGCTTCAAACTTCGTCTTCAGTTTTTTTTCACGGACAGGAGGCACGCTTAAAAGAATGGCGCAGGTCTCATTTTCTTTAAAGTCACTGAATTTTCGAAAATTGCAAAATTTTCATATAAAGCGAGAAAGTATGTGCTGTAGTAGCACCAATAGTTTTCTTAACTGAAAGGTAATGATGCTCGCTTTAATCGGTTTTATAGAATAAACACTAAGTAATGATATAGAATATACAGTAAAATCTGTCTAAACCGGAACCTGTTCAAGCCGGAAACCTGCCTTAACCGGAAAATTTCTGTGGCCCGTGAAATTAAATGGCATTTTACCCAGCATAAAACGGAATCTCTCCAACGCGGAAGCGGAACGGTTTTTCATGTCCTGCAAGAAGAAAAAACCTTCGGAAAACGGAATTTCTGTTAATTTAATGCAGTTCGCAGAGACACGCCAGATACTCTTAGTGGAATGAATGCATCTGCAAGTCTGTTTTAATATCTCGGTCCATGTTATATGAGTGTTACACATGGCAGCCGTACAGTGAAAGAAATGGGCTTCCTCTGTTATCGTAGAATTCGACCTTGGGGTCATTTGTCTCTCAAGGCGTAGGCCGTAGGGGAATTCCCTCTCTCCCGACTGTAAGCGTGGGTAGGTCTACGGAAATGGCTTCAATTCACGTGTCTCCCTCCCTCGCGTTGACATTCGAAACCCCTTGACCAGAGCCGCATTGCTCAAGTTATACCTAGTACTCTGGGCTGTGACGCATTGTGCGCTGAGTCTGCGAGACGTCCGGGTGCAGCCACTAGGCAGTAAGGTAGTGTGTTTTAATGAGTTTCACAACCTGTTTGACAATGATTGAAAAAAGCAAAAAACTCTAAATAAAGTGTTTTAATGAGTTTCACAACCTGTTTGACAATGATTGAAAAAAGCAAAAAACTCTTAATATTAAAATTTGGCAACTTCGGAAAGCAATTGAAGGATGTTAGTAAGAGAGAAAACCAAAAAGCAAAAACTCTAGATTAATGTTGAAAAAATTATATTATTTCAATGAACAAGTGAAGTATTTCCTTTTACCGAATTGTCAGAAATATTTATGTTTAATATTCATTTATTGGTGGTTTCTTCTGTAAATAGGTTTTATGCTAGTATGTTTTGTAATTCTAATCAAGCCATGTTACTAGTTTCAGGACGGAAATATCAAAATAAAAAGTGTCATAAACGTGCAACCCTGCATAAAACGGAAACCTTCCTAAGCCGGAAAAATAATCTGTCCCAATCGATTCCGGTTTAGACAGATTTTACTGTACATTTATACGCCGTCATTTGTGCAATACTTCATTGTGTTGTACACGTTGCAATCGGTCTATCTAAAGCAGTCGTTTCGTCAAGAATGAGAGAGTTTTTGGTTGGGAAAGAGATGATTCCACACGTGAAAAATTATAGCTCTTATGTACAGTAGTAACCGATGTAAACTAGTAAACAGTGGTATCATTCAAGTGATTTGCAGGAGTACTTTAAGTTACTTGACGTTAACAAATATAAAGATGTATTTTCTAAGTAGAAAACCTTCGACAGGGTATAATCAAGGGGGTTCATCTCGAACAAGTTTATTCAATTCGAGATGTAGGTGTAATTTACGACACAAAAATGAAAGTTAATAAACATATAGATATGATTACAACATCTAGGTTTAGTTAAGAGAACTCCTTAAATAAAACATAGTCTAGCATCAAAAAATCTATATTTTGCGTTGGGGAAATCACATTCGATGTTTGCATCTACTATTTGGTCAACGCATTTTAATGTACACATTAATAGATTAGAAAGCGTGCAACACAGTTTTTTTCTAGAATTCTTGCACCAAGATTGAATTCTCATAATCCTTCCAATGACATTCTTTCCAAATCCTTTCAAAGTTATTTTTTTTAAATGTAAAATTACCCTTAATTATTTTATCATTTTCAATTATATAATTTTTTACATAAATTAATACGAGTATATAGTTCAACAGTTAGCCGAAAACTTCTAATTGTATCTATGTATCAAATTCAACCAAGATCAGTTAGATATACTTTTGTTTTACGACACGATACCTCTGTAAATACGTTTACATCTGGGCATGTATCCGTATCCAATCGCGTGACTGAGAAAATTAGTTAAGATTTGATATTGATGTATTAGAGTAGACCGTATAAAAGTGATGTATAAACGACCTCAACGAATGTTTGAAATCATCTATCATCAAATTTTTATGATATTCAGTATCTACTATTCACATCCATAATCATAATAGGGATATCATCTGATTGATAGCCTGATTGATTTGATACATTCTGACAATTTGATAATTGCGTCTCCTACCTTGTGATTTCGTGTTATTGTTATAACTGATATCTTGCGGGAAATGCAATACTTTTATGAATTTTTACTATATCAATGTCTTACATACGATGTATTTAATAAATATAGATAGTAAGAATGAAAGAAAAGTATGATACTCGTGAAATTCATAAATCATATGCAGGAAGTTTACAATAGAAGCGCGCCGCACATAATTAAGCCGGACTTAACCTTTCTTCGTGTTAAGAACCGTTTTAATCCTATTTGTAAGGAAAATAACTGGCCATAAGCCTCGAAAAAAATACTTACGTGACATTTCCGAATATACCTTTCTGAGTTGCGCGGAAGGTGCTGTCGTAGAGATGGAAAGCTTGGGAGTGGGCCAAAAGGACAGTGTGGCCACTCAGATAGTCGCCGACCCCTGGCTTCTCCACATTTGGGGCTATTTGGTCGCCAGAGTACCCGCTACTTATCACCTGCGGGTCGTTGAAGGTAATCCACCATTTAACCTATAACACACATAAATTCATATTTACAGTATTTTGGTCAGATAGGAAAGAACTCATTTCCGTCAACATTCGCAGCAATTTGATCATTATAAAGAAGGTAAAATTGTTAAGTAACTAACAGGTCGTAAATATATTCCAAAATAATGGGGTATCAGTCTATCATATGCGATCTCATTTTTCGGATTTATTTTAGGAAAACTTGTTTTAAATTAGTACCGTATGTCTTTTTTTCAATTTACAGTAATAAGATCTTAAATATTCGCTGGAGAAATGAGCGACGACAAAGTATAGGAATGACACATACGGTTCCTGGATATTCGTGAACTGAAAGAAACAAAAGATAAAGTTTCATTTGCATACAATTCAAAGAGAACTAAATTAGAACGAAGACAAAACTAAATTCGTTGCATTAACCTTCCGGTGGGCGCGCCTATTTTACTCACAAAAGCGGGCGTAGGGGTACTCTATGCTGCCTCGAGAAAACAGTCTTCTGCAGCCTCAAAACTTCTGTTATTTAATTGGAGAAGGACGAGTAAAAACTTGCAACTATTCATTACATTTTTAATGTCAATACATTTTATAAATCACAGAAATATGGCTAGATTTAGGTATAGAATAAAAAATAACACATTGTTTCAGAAAACCTTATAAAACAAAATTTAACAAAGAAAAAAATAACTAGAAAATTGTTATTAACTAGACAAATTAATTAAATGAAACAGTTACTGCCCTTAAATTTTAGAAAAGCATCAATTGTTTTTCATCAAGCCGTTTCCAGTAACTCAAGAAGATGACTGATTTATTCGTCTGTTTCAGCCCTTCAGCAAAGAAAAACAAAAATAAGCCTACAAGTAATAGGACAAAATCAACAAAAACAACTTTCAACATCTTTGATTTTCCTTATAATTATCGAAAATACATGGAAACGAACAATATGAATAAGTAAAATATTCGTTTGGAATACGAAAAATACACGATTGGGCGAGGTAGAGCACGGAGTTCTGCATTCAGCATTTTTTAAATTTCAAATTTTCTTTACGATTGCTAGGAAGGCAAGGGATCGGAGAATTCCGCATTTCGTTCAGAATGTTGCGAAATGATAATACTGAAGCCCTCTCACATGTCGAATAGCCGTACTCCATTGTAGAACAATAAAAACACAAAGGCAGCACGGAGTGCTGCCGCGCGCCCGCCGGAAGGTTAAGTGTAACTTACCCGATCACCGAATGATGTGAAGAGAAGCTCTGCGTAGTCGCGAAAATATAGGGCAGTCTCTCTGTTAGCCCATCCACCCAACTTCTGCAACTCGTACGGCAAATCCCAGTGGTAAATGGTCACCATTGGTTCGATGCCATTCGCTACTATTTCGTCGATGAGGTTGTTGTAATAGTCTAATCCTTTTTGATTAATCACACTCATATCCCCTTTCGGGAGGATGCGAGACCAAGCGACGGAGAATCGGTAGAAATCTACATTAAGAGCTTTAACTAACTGTACGTCTTCTTTGTAACGATGGTAGGAATCGTTGGCAATGTCTCCATTTGCACGGTCCTCTGTGAATTCAGGATTCTTATGCAGCATGTGGTCCCAAATATTTTCACCTTTTCCTGCAAACGTCATGGAAATTAAAAAAAGTTGTTAAGAATCTCAACAAAAATGTAAAAATGAACGGATGAAAGAGAACTACACCTAAAGTGGGCTAAAGCAATTAAAATAAATTAATGTGATATATTAATGAGATTAGTTAACATTTTGTATTTTTTTCTGTTTTTACTTCAACAGAAGATGAGAATCGTTATACTTCGGTTTTTCTTTCTTGGCGCACGGGGGGGAGTTGTCATTAAAATGGAATATCTCACGGTATTTCGCGTCGTTCTCGGTTGTGCCGCTAGGAGTCGTATGATAGCGACTGTATCGAGCAGTGCTGGCGATCATGCGATTCCTGGCGGCACAACGGAGAACGACGCGAAATACCGTGAGATATTCCATTTTGATGACATCCCCCCATACGCCAAGAAAGAAAAACTTCGGTATAAAATGGAAAACGGTCCCATCTCGATCAGGTTTTTCGTCCAGTTTCCCTGATCCTTGAGCACATGCTGAGATGGTCCCTTGTTTTGCTTCTGGACATAAATGTAACTTCATTATTTGTGCACGTCTTCTGAATTTCAGTGGGAAATATAGTTATTCAAATTATCGTTTTTCATATTATCGCGGCAAAAAGTATTATTCTTTCATGAAGAACATGAGGGTTCAGGGCAGGAATTTATAGCTAATTTACCTTTGAAAATATATTTTATTATATAGGAGCGAATATTTTGTCAACAAAACTCGAAAAAAAAACTCTCTTTTCTGTATTCAAAATTCGACTAGAATATGGTTTAGGATAGAGACCACAGAATTATGAAAACGTGCACAAAATTCACTTCTCCCGATAGCTCGTCATACGCAGTTTTTAACTGTTTTTGACGTAAATAAATAAAATAAATAAATAAATAAATAGACGGTATAGCTTCCATTTATTCTGAGCGCCTGATTCACTGGTAATCAACGTCTGGAACGTCGTGGATTGCCAAGAAGCCAAGGACCCCGTCGGCGCCGAGCTCGAGATCTGCTAATCAGAAAGAGGCACTAACCCACTAACCTTGGGAACCCTCGACCTTTTATTTTAACTACACCTTCGTCGTGTTATTTTTGGTTGGTCACCGTTGAAAATGGTCACTTTCAAAATGTTTATCCACACTTGGCTTGCCATGCAGCATGGCGGCCAGCGTCTGGCCTGGCTTTTCAAACGAAGTTGTGATCACGTGATTCGTGACGTCTATGGTGTGGGCAGAACGAACAAAATTCGGTCCGCCGGGCCAGCTCACCCATGCTTTTTCATCATGGAAGTAGAGAAGTTTGTAATTTAAATTATTAAACCCATTATTAGTCTAAGCATAGTATCTCTGTGCTATTAACCATCAACCAGCACGTCCTTTATTAAGGCTAAATGTACCGAAAAAACTTGTAGGAAAATTCAATAGATCGCAGCACCATCAGCAGGAATTTACTTTACCGATAACGTCTGAACAAATGGTCCGATTTTCGATCTGTAAACGGCATTTGACTCCTGTTTATAATAGAATTTACGCTACGAAGCCCTTTTTCCAAAAAAACTAGCAGAAACTCGATTTTTAAAATTTTTCTCGTACTTCCGGGAACAATTTCAAAAATGTGGGCTTATAGCGCGATGGCGACACGCTTCCAGAATCCAACGCCGTGTCAAACATGCAAATCGGATAAATAGGAGCGACGGTAAGTGAAATTTCGAAAAACACCTCACCCCACTCCCCCTTCCCCTTCCACGCCGCCGGGACATTGTTGGCCGGCGGCGCGGTCAAGCCGGCACGGGCGAGCCGGGCGGCGGCCGCCGCGGCGCGGCGACGGGCAAGAAGGCTGAACTTTCGGGGGCAGCAAGCCAGACACCCCGTCACTTCGTTGATGCTTCCGTCACTTCGCATCTCAAGATATTTTTTCCCCACATATGAAACTAGTGATGCTGTAATAGGGGTAAACGGTCTCGTATCATCTTTAATAGTAGTATAAAACTATTACCTTATTCACATATTCCATCTTCCTTCGAATACCATCATAAGAATGTCTGAGGTATCACTCAAAACACCGATCCCGCTTTGGTGCTGATTTCAAAAAGAAAAAATCGAACTAATTGCGTAAATATCACCCATATTCCATCTCCTCACATCGTATTTTAGATATATTGTACTTCTAAGATCTTCCATTACCATTTCACTACCGGAAAAAACAAGCGGAGATAACGCAAGAGCTCTTTTATCCTACGATTCGATTTATCATTTCAAAACGGCGTTTGTCACCTTGATAGAATTCACCAAGTTAATCCTTTTTCCAGTAAAATAACCGAATCGAATTTTTAAAACGTTTTCGTACTTTAGGACAAATTGCACATACTTTCTCATAGTAATCTAATATCTTTGGTCTGGGCCAGTTTTACCATCTTTCCCCATCTTCTGACATCTTGCTGACATCTATCGCCGCCCAAAATACATTTTTTGAACTTTTCTCATTTTTCAGCTTCTTAATGGTAGATACGAAATATTACTTTTAGGATATTAAAGAAGAGTAAAACTTCGTCCTATATAGGAATTTTCATTGATAAATTTGGAGCCGCTCTTAAGAAAATGGCGTTTAAGCGTTACTGTAAATGTGAAAATGGAAGCTTCGGAATTTTCACAAGAATCTTTCGAGTTTTCGAACAACTTCATTTGGTGACATTTAAAGCACTTCTACTCACAAATGTAATAATGTATAAAATTTCTGGAAAAGTGAATATTAATGGCGTGAGAGGCACTTAAAAATACATTTATTTATTTTTTGAAAAATCAAAAAAATACAGCCAAATTAATTTTATGTTAACTTAAAGAATGCAAATAGCATTCGTACGAAAAGTTTGAAGAAGCAATTTGAGAAAATGGCGTTTGAACATTTGTGCAAATTCGGAAGTTTCAGTTCATTTTCACAGAAAACATCTGAGTTGTCGAGGAACTTTTAAGACATAATGTAAAGCACATGTACTCGTAAATGTAATAGTAGGGAGTTTTTACACCCTCGAACGTTACGTACTATCGATCTTCTGCTCATTCGCAGTGCAAGTTTCGCATCACTTTGGTGCATCTGCGCATGCGCAAAAGATCGATAGTACTTAACGTTCGAGGTGGCAAAAGTTCCCTAATATGAACAAATCGCCGTTAAAGAAAATATTTACTAAATGAAAGGCTAGTCAAAGAATTACATTTTTGTAAGTTTTGAAAAAACAAAGGAATAGAGCAATATGGCGTTTATGTCATCTCAGAGTACATTAGGTACTATCCTTTCCAAAAGTTTAAGGAAAAAAGTTGAAGTCGATTTTGAGAAAATCTTGTTCTTGTAATTTTTAAAAATTGCACAAATTGCCCTCAATATTGCGCGAAAACTACTAAAAATTTCAAAAAAATGTGCATGACCTTATTGAAAGAACTAAGTATGGAGAACAAATATAATTTTAAGGGAAAATCTCTATCTTCAATTTTGTAGTTGTAGGAAGACGCCGAAAAAAAATTCGAACTTTTGCAATTTTCCCAAAATCAGTCAGCAATGAAAATAAGAGCTATGCCACCTTGAGTGTATTTTACTTTGTTCTTACAATTAATTTAAGGAAAGTATTTGGAGTAATTTTTGATTGATTGTTAGTGATTTTGGGCGCGTCAACTGCTTTGGTCATTAGTCCCGTAAGTGCAATGCATGTTTATTTCATCGTGAGGTGGAAGAGATGTTGCCCGCTATGCCGATGGCGAGATCCGGCGCTGACCTTCCGTCCACTAGCGGGGCTTCCCAACCAGGTATCTGCCACCAGCGGGGCACCACCCCAGCCGGGACAAGCTCTAAATCACCGACCGATTTACCTGTCGGCTTGCCGGGTTCTTTCTTAACAAGGTATCTCCCACCAGCAGTGCACGGCCCACAGCCGGGACAAGTTCCAATCCTCCCACTGGTCTCCCAGCATATATGGTAGTGTTGTGCAAGTTAGTGTGTGTGTGTGTATGTGTGTGTGTGTGTGTGTGTGAAGATAGGAGAAGGAAGAGGAAGGAAATATCGCGCGAGTTCCGTTTGTTAGGGTATTGCTCCGGCATTCGTTTGATGTTGATCGGAGAAACTACGGAAAACTTCCAATCAGAGCAGCCGGTCGCTAGAATTTTCCTCCAGACATCGGTTGAATTCTACATCTAACTGACAAGCTAGTGTTGAAAAATCCTGCCACCGTCGGGACTCGAACCTAGCACCTCTCGGTCAGAGGCATTGCAGTGACATCAGTTGATGCACTGAGCCACCTATCCTGGTTGACATTTTTGAGAAAATGTTGAAAAAGTCCCTGGGGCTTAATAAAAAGTATCTCCAAAAATTAATGAATGTTTTTAAAAATCGCAGAACTTCGACTCAGACCAGATCGACAGGGGTTTATTCAGTTGAGCAAAAATTCTACACATAGTTTAGGCACTAGTGGTGTTCACATACGACCAGACAGGCAGACACAGACAGATGGACGGACGAACGGACGTTAAAAAGTCAAAACACACATACACCCTTTCGGTATCACTCAGGGGACCCCAAAACGAGTACTTCCGTTAATATCTCGAAATAGATTTTCCGCAGCATTACATAACTTTGAGTAACTAACACGAGAAAGTAACTGGTGGTGCTACAGAATGGCACAGACTGTAGTCCCGTATTAGTTTTCAATTTCCTATAGTCTCAGCCAGCTATTCGGACTTTGTCGTAGTAAAATTTACTATTTTGTTGGCATGGGCTAGATTTATGGCCTTGCCCCATCTTGCCACCTGCCATTTAATGCACCCAACTTATTTTTTAGGTTTTCTCAATTATTCGGTTTCCTAATGGTAGATTCAAAATATTGCTTTTAGAGAAGACTGAAACCTTGTCCTTTACGACAATTTTCATTCATAAACTTGATACCGTTTTTAAGAAAAGGGTGTTTAAGCGTCTGTGGCAATGTGAAATATGAAGCCCTTTTTCACAGGAATCTTGAGAGTTTTTTTTTAAATTTATTTTAAGATATTTTAAGCTCTTCCATTCACAAATGCAATAATGTTTACAAATCGCTGCAAATGTGCATACAAGGCATACGAAATATTTAAAAAATACATTTGTGTAAATTTTGAAGAAAAACAACAAAATAATACAACAAAACTTTTTTGTTTCCTTAGACAGTGCATTTCGCACTATACGTACAAAAACTTTGAACAAAAAATTTGGAACCTTTTCAGAAAAAATTGGCGTTTGAGCGTTTCTGAAAATGCAAAATTTCGAGTTCATTTCCAAAAAAAATTTTTAGTTTTCGAAAAAACTTTAAATGATATAATTTAAAGTACGTGTGCTCATAAATCTAATAATGTGAACAAATCGCCGATAATGTAAATATAAACGACGTGACGGGCTATTCAAAAAGTTTCATTTGTGTTATTTTCGCAAAAACAAAAGAATAGAGCAAAATAGCGTTATGTCATCTCTTAAAGTACATTTCGCAATATCCCTACCAATAGTTTAAAGGGAGAAAATGGAGCCGATTTTGAAAAAATCTTGCTTTGTTATCTTTTAAAGTTGCATATATTGCACACAAGATTGCGCCATAACTACAAAAATTGTTTAAAAAAAATCATGATCTTAATGAAAGAACTAATTATGTACAACAAATTTCTTAGAAAGGAAAAGTCTCTACCGTCAATATTGTAGTTGTAGGAAACGCCGAAAAAATTCAATCTTTTGCAATTTTCGAAAATTCAGTTATCAGTGAAATCGGACCTAAGCCATGTGTATTTTATTCAATTTTTACGAGAAATATAAAGAAAAAATTTGGAGCCATATTTGAGCAAATTTTTAAAATATCCGGGGGGGGGGTCGTGTAATGTATCTCCAAAAAGTAATGCACGTTTTTGAAAATTGCAGAGCTTCGAATGACCGTAGATCGACAGCTGTTTTTTGTTGTTGTTTTTTCCAGTTTGGAAAAATTTGTACGCAGTGTAAACGCTAGTGTTGTTCACATACACCAGAGACACTGCTGGACATTTTTCCGTCAATCAATTTTTCGGTATTAAGGACCCACAAAACATGGATTCTGGCTACACCACGAGTTACAGGAAGTAATTTACTATACAACAACACGATTTATCCACATTTTCATTATCAGGACTCGGCTTTGAGAGTTTTCCTGCGCACGATATAACTTTCTCTTCGTATGAAGATTGAGAAGAGAGATAAAGTAAAATAAATGTTCACAATTTGAAATTCCATTAATAAAATATTAATTATATCGAATTTAAAAGTAACTACTTTTTCTGCCTACTGTTTTTTATTTCTTTCTATCAGCAATGAAAACAAAGAGATGCACGTAGAAAACGCAGACACGAACAAAGAATCTTTGAAGCACTCTGTTCGAAATCTTTACGTGCAGCACATAGGAATGTCAGCAATTCTGAATTAGTATTAGACAAAATATGCTCATTGCAAAAATATAAACACATTTAAATAAAAACTATTTTTCAAAATTAATTAATATATTTCCGGAAATAATATCAAGAAAATTTGGTAATTTGTGAAAATACCTTAATAATTAGCAAATAATAAATATACTGTTAAGCAGATATTAAATAATCAGCAAAATATGTAAAATACGTAATACAGTACAAAATTTGTAACGAAAAATTTTAATATTTTGTTAGGATTGCAACAGTTCGCCTAAATTACAAATGAGAACAGTAGACAAAACATATGTAATTACATTAGACCCGGACTTTAGCCATGAGATCGACAAGCAGTACCGCGAAACAGAATTTTGACGTTACTGAAGATCATTTTTTTACATGACTAGAGAAGTCTATTTATCCGATTTCAGTGCATGATATGGCGTTAGATTCAGGGTGCATCTCGCCAGCGCGCTATTTTACCACTTTTTCAAATATGTCCGCAAGTATAAAAACATTTTAAAAATTCGATTCGGCTATTTTACTGGGAAAAGGATTAACCAGGTGAATTCTATCAAGGTGACAAACGCCGTTTTGAAATGATAAATCGAATCGTAGGATAAAAGAGCTCTTGCGTTATCTCCGCTTGTTTTTTCCGGTAGTGAAATGGTAATGGAAGATCTTAGAAGTACAATATATCTAAAATACGATGTGAGGAGATGGAATATGGGTGATATTTACGCAATTAGTTCGATTTTTTCTTTTTGAAATCAGCACCAAAGCGGGATCGGTGTTTTGAGTGATACCTCAGACATTCTTATGATGGTATTCGAAGGAAGATGGAATATGTGAATAAGGTAATAGTTTTATACTACTATTAAAGATGATACGAGACCGTTTACCCCTATTACAGCATCACTAGTTTCATATGTGGGGAAAAAATATCTTGAGATGCGAAGTGACGGAAGCATCAACGAAGTGACGGGGTGTCTGGCTTGCTGCCCCCGAAAGTTCAGCCTTCTTGCCCGTCGCCGCGCCGCGGCGGCCGTCGCCCGGCTCGCCCGTGCCGGCTTGACCGCGCCGCCGGCCAACAATGTCCCGGCGGCGTGGAAGGGGAAGGGGGAGTGGGGTGAGGTGTTTTTCGAAATTTCACTTACCGTCGCTCCTATTTATCCGATTTGCATGTTTGACACGGCGTTGGATTCTGGAAGCGTGTCGCCATCGCGCTATAAGCCCACATTTTTGAAATTGTTCCCGGAAGTACGAGAAAAATTTTAAAAATCGAGTTTCTGCTAGTTTTTTTGGAAAAAGGGCTTCGTAGCGTAAATTCTATTATAAACAGGAGTCAAATGCCGTTTACAGATCGAAAATCGGACCATTTGTTCAGACGTAATCGGTAAAGTAAAATTCACTTAACTTGGTGCTGCCACGTGGTGGCGACAAATTGAACTAGTGTCGGTACATTTAGCCTTAACACGAATAGGCGTAAAATGAACGCAACGGGCATTATGAGTGATTTCAAATTCAACACAGACAACCCGAAGAGGATGGCCATTTCAATGCTTCTCAGAGTAAGAAATGTCGCGGGGTCAATTTGAAATGAATTGAATTGAATTGAATTTGTCTTAAGTGGCGAGAATGAGGCCTATTTGCGCATTCAGTGGTCCTTCACTCACCGTCCTCGTCCCACGCGCCTTCTATCTGGTAGGCAGCCGTGGCCACGCCGAACTTGAAGTCTGGAGGGAAGGTTAAGGCCGCATCCGAGCCCTCCTGCGTGGGCGCGGAATCCATTGCAGCGCCTGTTCGTGCGGCAGCGGCAACAGCGCGACTGACGAGCAGCGTGGCGCGGCGGCGGTTACGTAAGCTGGTGCCGCCGCCGCCGCCGCCGCCGCCGCCGCCGCCGCCGCCGCCGCCGCCGCCGCCGCCGCCGCCGCCGCCGCCGCCGCCGCCGCCGCCGCCGCCGCCGCCGCCGCTGCAATCCACTCCCACCCGGGGTCCCCGCGACATTGGAGATGACTGTTATCGCATTTGGCGAGGCAAAGCTAATAAAAGGGCTCACCCTCTTCCAAGTGTATTTCATAATCACCTTTGCACTCTTCCAAGACAAAATATTATTTAGGAAGTTCATTTGCCATTGTATAAGACCCTCTAGTGCTTTGATGACTAAGCGTTTTCGCCACCAGATGCTAGTGTCGATGCTCGGGAGATCTTGTGTTGACGGAGGCAGGGTTTTCGACAGTTTCGATACGTCGAATTCAGCCGGTTTGGAGATTTCTAACGGTCCGCTGCTCTGATCGGTACTTTTCTGTGGTTTCTCCGAACAACACCAGGCAGGAGCAGTACCGTAACAAACGGGCCACGGACCGCGCGCGTTCTTACCTTTCTTTTCCTCATTCTATTCTTGCTCCTTTCTTAAGCAGACTTATACATACTGCACTTCACTACCACATATGTCGGGAGAACAGACGGGAACTTAAAGCTTATCCTGGCTGGGTCGGTGTCCCGCTGCTGAGAGATACTTGGATGGGGAAAACCTCCCACGCCGACGTGAAGATCGTCGCCGGATCTCTCCATCAAATGAGGGCAGATCACCGCCACCTCTCACGAAAATATCACTTACGGGACTAATGATCTTATCAGTTGACGCGTAAGGAATCACTAAACAGTCAAAGCTATCAGATACCACGACTAATATACAATCGTGCGCAAATCAAAGGCATGCATTGTTAAGATGAACGGAATGGATTGACTCGCACGTTGATAGTGATAAACCCGAATGGCCCAGTGATAATGTTTTCAAAATGGAAAAAATTTTTGCAGGAAATATAAAGAAAAGTGAGAAACAAGAAGAAATTGCAGAAACATCGAAAAATTTCAAAGAAATTAACACAGTGTATCTATAGTAACCGCGCGTTCTGTCCTCAGCAAACGCGAATTGTATCCTCTGCCAACGCGCGCGACAGTTCTATTATTGCTCTGGCATAAAGTGAACGGATTTATTTTGTTAGAGCGTTACCTCTTACGAAAACTATGCATACTTGGATGTTAGTGCTGTTTTGTTTCTAGAAGAAACTATGTATTCCTGATGAGATTACATTGGAATTGTAGCAGTTATCGCTTCGATGATAATTTAGTTTTAACCCTTTATAGGATTGTGGTTCTTTCCGCGACCACATACTGTTCGGCCGTTTTTTGCTTAAATATACCAAGCAATTTTCATCCTTATCGCTAATTTCACATTGTAGAGTATTTTTCAATGAAAAGCGATTGTTGCAGATAGTGTGATCACAATTTTTTCTTAGAAATCTTGCAGTTGGGCCGTGCATGTGGTCGTCGTCGCGACCACAATGCATACAGGCACTGTCGCGGAGTGTTCATTTGAGCATTTTGTTGAGAAGCGATTTTTCGCTTTTCGAGTTTCCGGAGTTTTTCGAGAACAGAGGATTATTACTCATTTATTATTGTTTATTAAGATATGTTTTAGTATTACAATAGATTTATTCATAGAATACTCCATTTTTACATCAATAAGATTAATTTATATTTTCAAGTGTGTAGTCAGGAGTAAAGTACATTATCGTAATTTTTTTTTGTTCTGTGAAAATATGATTTTTAAAAAATGTTTTGAACAATTAATTTATTGTCTAATAATGTAAGATATTTGCTAAATAGAATTAGTTTTCCGAATATTTGTGACTTAGAAAATTTTTCAATATTTTTAAATTTCTTCAGTGATTACGTATATTTGCGTAGTGTAATGTAAAACCTATACTTGTTACTAGTGGTGTGCTATCATACAGAATAGCTAAAATTTGGAGTTTCCTTAGATCTGAACCATTGGTCAAATAAGAATTTAACAGTTTCTTGGGAATATTGACGACAATGATGATGCGGTGTTAGATTCGGAGTATAGAGGGGAATCTAATGCAGATGACCTGACGCTAATAACGCAGCTTATGAACTCTAGCAGCCCACGTTTCTTTCAATATTGTTTTCTTTAGTCAATGATTTATTATTTTAGATTTTTGTTTGTAAATGTACATCATATTGATTTTCACTACTTATTTATTTGCACTATTTATTTTCAATTTTCTTGCTTTTTGTATTTCACGTCTGTTCCTACGTGTTTCTTCTATTTGTAAAGAACATGCACACGTTTATTTATGACTGGATCTTAGATTTTTATTCAGGAATTATACGAGATGGTTCTGTACGCAACCACAATCCATAGTGTAATGCGTAGCCCTAAATGGATTGTGGTCGTTTATACGACCACATCATCTTCGCAATTATCTCACTTTATATTTCAACAAATCACAAATTAATATTTTTCTCAGGTTTCTAAGATCAAAATTAAACAATTAAAAGATAAATTCAAATAATTCCGGAGAAAAAGTTACCCGACCTATACTGCGATTTTTGTAGGAAGAGCTCTCAAGATAACTCAAATCCCATCTTCGCGATGGAATATGTCACGGCATTTCGTATCATTCACAGTCGTTCCGCTAGATATCGCACGATCGCGACCGTATGAAGCAGTGCTTGCGATCATGCGTCTTCTACCGGCAAGACCGAGAAAAGACGCGAAATGCCGTGACATATTCCATCGCGAAGATGGGATTTGAGTTATCTTCAGAGCTCTTCCTACAAAAATCGCAGTATATAAAGGGTTAAAGCTTATAACAGTGTAGAACATTACCATGTTGCACATAGGTCCCAACGTTAAGGCTAAGTAAATTAATCCTTTTTATGCCATCCACGTCGCCGACGGGAAGTTATTCCGTGAATATCGAACTGCCATATGGCCTTCTGGTTACGCTGCGTGAAATATTCTATGAAATGACTCCTCATAAATAAATCTATTACCAATTAAATTATGAAATAACAAACTGAATACCTCATCCGCAACAACTTAATAACTCCTTTTATACTTCGAATTAAACATAGCTGCTCTTCAAGGTCAAGGAAAGGAAAGAGAGGGTGACACTGTCATCCAATCGGGAGCTTTGTTAGGAGTTAAATTTTTGTATCCATGACATCCATAAGAGACAAGGGACAAACAGCCATGCCCCGGGCGGGTCGCGGCTCCGCGGCCTTTCTGACCGAAGCGCTGGATCGGTACACACTCTTAGCCACCTCGACCACAGTACAACCAGTATGTTCACTTGCGGCAAATCCCATTGAAAAAGTTTTTTCGATCACGTGATGTCCGCCATGTTCTTGGTGTAACACCCAGCGCGCGAAATACATAATTACTACATTTAAAATGATTTTCTTACATATATTTTATTCACTAGTCAAAATTAATTTTATTATTCTATCCATTTTATTCAAATTCCACGTCCTCTGAAACAAATTAAACACATACACTCAGTTCTCATATCACACGGTGTATGGAATATGAATGTATCTGCTGAAATTCTATTGGCTGACAACCAAGGACATGGCCGAGGGTCTACCCAGCGCAAAACTAGATTTTGGAGCAAGTGAACATACTGGTTATACTGTGCCTCGACCATCCAAATCGGCGGAGAAAAATTTTTGCTTGTTAGAAACACTTTTGCTGTTTCCTGCAGTAGCATAATATTGCGGAACCGTTGCAAATAGAGCGAAAAACAAATGCTGTCGTAATACCACTAGAGCCCAGGTAAAATGAATGCAGTTGCCGGCTGGACTAATGAGCAATGCCATCTGGACGTTACATATCAAGAATCTAGTCTTTCCTTGGTGTGGACTACCTTTCCGGTCTTGCCCCATCCTCTTGCCAGACGCCATCTATCGCCACCCAAAGTATAATTCTTTTAAATTCTCTCAACTTTTCGGTTTATTGTAAAATCGAAATACTACTTTAAGAATATTAAATAAAAGTAAACCTCGTCCTAAATAGCAATTTCGATTGAAAAATTTGCAGCCATTTCTAAGAAATGGCGAATAAGCGTTTCTGCAAACCAGAAATTTAAAGCTTTTTTTTTCACAGAAATTTTTGAGTTTCAAAAAACTTCAGTGGAAGCCATTCGAAGAGCTTCCACCCACAAATGCAACAGTGTTTACGAATCTCAGGAAATGAGCAAATGGCGTTTATCTCAGAGAGTATTTAGCTCTATCCGTAACAAAAGTTTAAAAAAAAGTAGTGGTGCTACAGAATGGCACAGACTCTCCCGCATTAGTGTACTATTTCCATGGGCCTGGGCTAGCTATTCCGAATTGTCACATACTCTTGCCAGCTGCCATCTAGCTCAGCCCAAAGAACATTTTTTGACATTTTCTCATTTTTTCGATTCCCTAATGATAGAATGGAAATATTAATTTTGGAATATTAAAGAACACAAAAATCTTGTCCTCAATTGCAATTTTCTTTTATAAAAGTTTGTAGCCGTTCTAAAGAAAATGGCGTTTAAGCGCTACTAAAATACGAAATTTGAAGCTCCTTTTCTCAGAAAATTTTTTACTTTTCAAAAAACTTCATTTGAAGCACTTACGCTCCCAAATATAATAAAGTTATCAAATTCCTGGTAAAGTGCGTATTAAAGATGGGAGAGAATTTTCACAAAATTACTTTTGTGTAATTTTTGTAAAAACAAAACAATACCCCGAAATGAACGTTATGGCATTTTAAAAAGTGTAATATGCACTATCCGTTCGAAAAGTTAAAAGAAAAAAATTGTAGCCATTTTTGAGAAAATGGCGTTTGAGCGTTTGTGAAAATGCGAAATTTTCAGCTACTTTTCAAAGAGAACTGTTGAGTTTTACAGAAACTTTACTTGACATTATTTAAGGCACATGTACTCATAAATATAATAATATGAACATATCACTGCTAGTGTAAATGTTAACGACGTGAGAGACAAGTAAAAAACTACACTTTTGTAATTTTTAAAAAAACAAAAGAATATAGCAGTATGACTTTGATGACATCTCATAGAGTACATTAGGCACTATCCTTACCATAAGTTTAAAGAAAAAAATTTGAAGCCGTGTTTGAAAAATTCTTGTTAATGTAATTTTTTTAAATTGCACATTTTGCACGCAATACTGCGCCAAAACTACTAAAATTTTCAAAAAGTTAACATAATGAATAAAAAGCTCAATATGGAGAACAAATTTTATTTGAAGGAAAACAACTCTATTTTAATTTTGTAGTTGTAGGAAGAGCGCGAAAAAATCTAACTTTTGCAATTTTAAAAAATTCAAAGTTCAACGTTAACCGTGAAATTGGGACCTATGCCACTTAGTGAGTTATTTTACTCTATTCTTACAAGAAATTTTAAGAAAAAATTTGGAGCCATTTTTGAGAAAATTTTGAAAATGTCCGGGGGTCCTTAAGAAAAGTACACCCGAATTTTGAAGTAAGTTTTTCAAAATCGGGGCGCCTCGATTGTAATCAAATTGACGGTGGAATATTCATTTCGGAAGAAATTGTACGTATGGTTTAGGCGCTAGTGTTGTTCACAGACTGACGGACGGACGTTTTGCTTTCAATTGGTTTTTTGGTATTAAGGACCAGAAAGTAAGGTCAAGGCTTTTAGCAGGAGGGTGCGAGGGTACAGGGGCATTCATATGTTTCATGGCAAGATGGTTGATCTTTTCAACATTGTTCCACGTTGTCTGAAGAATATCATATTTTCTTCTCTTAAGGGAACATTTATTCCTGCCAGTTTACAGAATGTTTGATAATGTTAATAGAAAAGGAAGTTAGGGGAATTCGGAAATTTTTGCACCTGATGATTATCCCGAAATTTACGATACAGATTGGTTGATTTACTAGGAAAAAAATAAATTGTAAAGAAATACAGGGATTTGATCATAAATTATGAGAAATGTGAGGACATCATGGAAAAGAAGATAAAAATGCCGAGATAAAAAGACAAAGAAGGGAGATGCACGGTATCTCATAAAATGGAACAAAATTATCGCATTGATGATTATTCTAATCTATTCTGTCCTATTTTGAAAAGACGGAAGGCAGGGCTCCTCACACGAGAACCGTTGGCTGTAGCATCTATCAACAAGGTTACTAAACCAAAGAAGACTAATATTGAGAACTTGTTGAGAAATAGATTTAGGAATGGCAGGAAATGTGAAATGGGGTAGTCAAGAAACATGTACAACTCTGTGTTCACAGTGAATTGTGATTGTATTGTACAATAATTTATTATTCATTTTATGGATTTTCGAAACTTAATGTTGAATGACATGAAACAGTGTTTTGGGAAATTTTTATTTTCCATATAGTGAATATGAAGAAATTTACTATCTTTTCTGCAGCTGCATATCTCACATATTTAATTTTCGGCGTGCATCCTCGCTGCTCGAAATTTTAAGATGTGGTCCATGTTTTCAATCCATTTTACAACCAGTTAAGTTGTGCTTGGATGTTTTCTCCATAGCTTTTTGAATTGTAGATTTTTAAATTAGGCCATTTACTTTTGTAAATCTAAGCAATAAGTTGACATTAGAGAAGGAAACGTTTTGGTAAGCCCTGCATTACTGTGACAGTACGGAAAACTACTCCTATCTTTATCAAATTTATTTTATTTTAAAAAATTATGATGGCTACCTCTGTTTAATTTTTGGATTTGGGCATTTTCATACAACCTCAGGATTCGTCTTTTCCTCTCCCTCAGGGTGAAAATATCGCTCTTACGAGAATTAGGTTGGTAAAATATTTCTATTTACGATACGATTTGTTTCCTTTACTGGATCAGATAATTTTGTAATAAGAACACAATGTTTCCTGAATTCTAATTCAGCGACATGAAGTGCCGGCTGCTAATAATTTATTTTCTTTTCAATTTTTATGTTGAAATAAACTGTTTAATTTAACTTATTTACCTAATGATCTAGTTTTTGATGACCATCGAATTATTTTTTTAAAAAACTTAATTTTGTTTACTTTTATTATTGCAATCTTTTTTTCTTGCATTTAACTTAATGCCTAAACATTCGTGGCCTTCAATAAGCATTTGGAAATTCTTTTCTTTTTCTAATTTTCACTTTCCTTTTGAAAGTCAGCGCAGCATGCTTTCACGACGTCTGGATCCCACAAACAGCTTCATTTCACCGTACGGCATTCGGCAACAACTGTTCTGCTAACTAATTAAAAAAACAACATATTTTCGATGTACAAGACTGTCTACTATGACACTTTATTCCATATCTGCTGTGCGTCCTAATTCTATTATCGCTTTACAGCGATCTGCTCGTTACCAGACCGAGAATAATTCTGCTCTGCGAAAATTCTCTTTTATCGGATTAGCTTGTCTTTTCACATTCACATGTTGTACATTGTTACAGCACTGCAAACGCTGCTAACTATAGTCCCTGTCCGAGGCTTATCTGGAGGCTTTTGTCAATTTTAACAATGTTTCTTACGTTCACAATAATATATTAAAAATTAATTTTATAATATTTTTAATACTTACGCAAACGCGTCTTTATTGGTATTTATCGTCGCTTTACACCCCCAACGTCTCATTTCCGCTTAGGATGGAAGTAAAAATACGGGAAAATCTATTTCATTTCGTCGACATATTTTTATTAATTTATACAAAAATACCCGATCTGACTGATGTAGTCTCCCATCTCCACGCAATTTGACTTACACAAAAGGCGCGCGAGGTCTCGAAATTACGGTAAACAGCAATTACGGCACCCGTTATTGCCACCCGTTATACGCCCCCATAAAATATCTATAAAGATACGTGTCGCCCTTGATACCTCGCAAACGCCTTTTTCATCGTGTTTTCTTATTTTGGTGACATTCTCTGATTTGACGATGGAACATAAAACCTAAACACCTATCACCATTACTATGGTTTTGATGGCCTTGAACCTCTTGGAGGCGACGAAAGCAGCTGTGGAAGCAACAAACCACAGTGTGCGAAGAGACGTTCCAGCGATGGCCAATGAACTCTCTGGCGTGTAATAACTCGAAGCAATAATACCAGAGACGGTGATGTTCTGTACAAGAACAAATAGAAATGTTCAAATTTGTTGAGCAAACAAGTAGAATGGGAAAGTAAATGTATAAGTTGAACGTCGTCAGTGTTACATCTAAATAATAATAGTACATCAGTCTGTCTCAACCTGAACTTTCTTCTGGAACAATATGGAAATTCAAAACATTATGAACACAATACGGACTTGCAAAGCACTTGAAATTTCAATAAAATGTACATACATGCATCTGAAAATTTGCAGATGAAAAATAGAGTATCGTGTACAGCAATGTGTTGCGTGCTAGTGCATAACTGCCTTGGAAGGGATGAGAGAAGTTAACAGATCCCACACTTTCTTCATCGAATGGTTTCATTTCCTGATAAACTTGTGCTAGCCAAATGATTTATCTTCAAGATATGGTAAGCCACTGAGAGAAATCCCTGCTGCGCCTACTCAGTACTATTGTCGTCGTCGGCCAACACGTCACTCGTTATAAAAGACTCCTTTATTTGCCTCTGCAGTGGTCTTTATTCGCCTCCGCAGGGGCCTTCCTTTGCCTCCATCTGGAAAAGAGTGAATTTGGTGCGGGATTCGTATCGACTCTTTAAGGTTAGAGTTATCTTCATTTAAGGAAGGTCATCAACTAAAAAAATCCTCATCTGAAGAAGGAGCCAAAACTTCCCCCGAAGCGTCATGTTAAATAATAAGCCCAATTAAAAGAAGGTGGTTGACAAAATTTTTTTTTTTTGATTTTACCACTGTGTTAAGTACTAATGCTCAATAGAATGGCAATCTACATCTTCGATCACCAACAGTTCCCTACTGTTTGGAAGCGTTAGTCGTTTTGTCTTCCAATCAGCAGGAAACTGATGACGATGGCAGAGCTATCAAAAGCTGCTATTTCCGTAAACAATATTATTGGCAAAGACAACGCCTATAATTATTTTATTTGATAAAATTGCAATAAAAGAACAAAAAATTTGTAAATACTTTTATATTTTTCAAAGAAAGATACAAATCAAACAAAACAGCATTTCATCACCTGATAGAACTTATAATACTTTCAACAATTCATCGGGTCAAACGTAATTGCTAAGATGTATGATCCTAACACGTTGTGAGGCACAAATCACTTACTTCTAAACTGTATAAATGGATATGGAAGTTCATATTCTAATTCTATGGTATGTTTAGGCTCCTTTCCACATTAGCAATATATTAAGTAACTAATGTCCCAAAAGATTTCCTAAAATGAACATTTAGCTCATTCAATGCAATTTCTTCAAATCAAAAATTAGCCCTTTTCCAGAAAGTGTGTTTGAAGAATAAGAAACAGAGCTCTTTGTGTCCTTTTATATTGATTCTGTAATCTCAGATTTGACACTCGTTTGAGACTCAGTTGAAAAAATAAAAGCGATCAGAACATCGAACATCTCAAAATACAACACATACACGTATTAGTTGTGACTAGATGTCTGCTTTTAGTATTGCATTGAATGAGCGATGGCTAGCTTAACGTATTGTAGTGAACCGCAAACCTGATGACAAAAGGTATAGTCCTTTCACGTGTTCACTAAGTCCATGAAGCGTTTTGACTTAGATTCATAATAAGAGAATGTTTTGATACATCACTCTCCCACTGTATCACAACCAACACATTTGACTTTTAATAGCGACAAAAGCAGCTTCTCATTATCAAACATATTTAAGCTGTTGATGGAAGGTAAATAATTGTAATAAACTGTGTGAAATTTCAAACCTAGGGCGCACCCCCGCCTAATCAAACAAGACAGCTGACCCAAAGCGGACTCTCATAGGAGCCCTAGATGATAGAACTAAAATACAATAGGGGGCCCTAGTAAAGTTTTAAACTTTTTTTAAATTAATAAATAATGAGCTACATTTAACTATTTTCTTAATTACAGTGCATTTTGAACTTGCTAATTACTTAATTCAAGGTTTAAAACATTTGGAATACTGAAACAATAATTGCAAATAAGTGGAAATTTAAAAACAGAATTATAAAACCATTATTAGTTAATAATTATTTTATATGATGACAAAAATATTTCAACAATATTTTTAAAAAGAATTCATTTCACAATACATTATTCTTCAAAATTCATGAAACCATGGCACTCGTCAGTAAACTTTTTCAAATATAACATCCTGATATTATATTTTGAATGCAGTTTACGCAATCAGCTATCATTCCGTAAATACAACTGTCATATTCATATCTGAAAATGTGGTCAATCTGGTCATGAAACGTAGTGAAAATAATTTGTTATGTTTTAAATAAATATACTCTTTTTTTTAAAACGATTGGAGAAATTTTGATTATATTTATTTTTTGGGATCAGCTTATGTCAATATCACTCTTTATAAGAAATCGTAGTAGTTCGCGGCTATGAACATTTTCGCCAGAACTATGGTTTAAAGCCAGTTCAAAATAGTTTTGATATGCTCGAAAACAGTAGAGCGTCGCCATCGCTATGCGAAATATATTACTCTTCCACTAGTCTGTTATATGCCTCAGTGTGAGTTAAGTACGTTCCGTTAAAGTTTAGGGATAGTATTCACAAGTAGTTTACATTCATTCTATCTATCAAAAATATTGAAATTATTGATGCAATTTATGTTGGAAAGAAAATAATATGCATGGGTGTGAATTAAGTCATTAAACGGATGTAAACAGGCAAAAGTACCTAATTGCAAAGATTCCATGTTACTTTCATCAAGATCACAATCAATTTCATTTCAATCACATTTTCAATTTGTACTTTCATCCAAATTCAATCAAATAATTATGCGTGAAAATAATATTTTTTCAAAAGGAAGTTTCAAAATACAATTTTCTTGTATTCTAGCTACAAAAATACATTGATTTTACGCGAACATTCTCCAGTTGACGGAATGACAAAATAATAGGGAGTAGAACAACACAAGTACAAGTTAGCCAACATCGTTTGACTACAAAGTTTGGCAACATCGGTGTTCAAAATGAATGAAATGAACGAAGAATGGTCGAAGTCGCGTCTCTAGCGCGAAGTCTACCAGGCGCGCCAGGGGCCCGGCTTGGCGTGGGAGTACGGGCGGTTGTAGCCGGTGGAGTGCTGGGAGGCGCGCGCGCCCACGCCCGTGGCCTCGTCGTACAACGGGGAGCCGGGTTCGATGTACAGGTTGGAGTCGCGCGGCACGCCCGCCGGGTAGTTGGAGTAGGTGGGCTGCGGCGTGGCCCGCACCAAGCCCTGCGCGTCGTCGTAGATGAGTTGGCCGGGGCCGCCCATGGCCACGTAGTGGTTGCTGGCCGTCTCCGCCGCCGTCCCCGGCTCCGCCTCCCCCGCCACCTTCGCCGCCGCCGCCGCGGCCAACGCGTGCAGCCCCTGCATCTTCTCCGGCGGGCCCTACACAATGACGCATGGATGTAATCTACAGGGTGGGTGTAAAGGAACTAGGTATTTTTAATACTCGATAAAATTACAATACATTAATGAGATAATGCTATAAAGAGATGCTTAATACGATGAGTTTATTAGGATTTCATACAGCTTATTTCACTTAGTTCAACCGATTACCGCTAGAAGCATCATGCGCATTTTAAATAAAGAACTCACTTTTCATCCATAGAAAGCGAAATAAGTTCAGAAGTTGGAATTAGAAGATTGAAACCGAAGAATGGAAATTGGTGAATTAATCCTGGTTTAATTAATTGTGAGCATATAGGCATTTTTAGTTATAAATAGGGGCAATAACATGATATGCCACAATAAGTAAGTTTTGAGAAAACGGAGAGTGAAGGTTTAGACACGGCATTTTACACATGGGAGAAAGAACAAAGAACATTAATTTATGAATTGCCCTGCCATGTTGCGGCGAATCTTAAAAATAAAAGCCCAACATCTAGATACATCTATGGGGCATCGAAAAACACTAATATCTCAATTTCATAAAAAATGTGGCGTTGCATGTTATCGCCCCAAGGTCTTCACACACACACACACACACACACACACACACACACACTCACACTCACACACAGCTTGATTTCTGGCGGAACGTGACGGAATGACATTTCGGTACCTCCGAAATAATTACTACATTATATTATAAATATACAACTATTTATATTAAATCAAAAATTTAATTTGAGTTGGGACCTAAAATTTATAAATCAATCACTGTATATGTGGGTCGAAAAAAACAACGTTTCGTCCGCTAGGCGATTAAATTGAAGTTTTCTATGAGAAAAAATGTTTTGTGAAAGATCACGATTTTTATCATAATTCTAGATGGCGTACCGATCGCTCAAACATGGCATTTTTTGATACATTTTTGACATTTGGTGTTGTAGAACACAAATTGCATCCATATTGGTCCGCCTTATTGTATCGGTCATTTTAAATTTTAAAAATAAGACATCAAATATGTATTCAGAGACCCAAGAACCTCTAAGTATGCATTTTCATGAAGAATGGGCGATTAGAACAATGTATGGGTCAGAAAATCATAAACATTGGGGGAAAATGGTACTTTTTAGTAATTTTTTAACAATACTTAGGTCACATAAAAAATTATATATTTGTTCAAGGGTTGTTCGGTTTCAATGTGAGAAAAAACATAAAAAATATTCAGACTTTTCCTATGCGCCTGTTGTGTTCTATAAGACCAAATGTCAAAAAAGTACCAAAAAATGCCATGTTTGAGCGATCGGTGCGCCCTCTAGAATTATGATAAAAATCGTGATCTTTCACAAAACATTTTTTCTCATAGAAAACTTCACTTTAAGCGCCTAGCGGGCGAAAAATATCGACCCACCCTCTCTCTCTCTCTCTCATATATATATATATATATATATATATATATATATATATATACATATATATATACATATTAGAGAGAGTTGAGAATTAGTTTTCCATGTGGAAGAGGGCGTTGTCACCTGCAGGCCCTTGAGTCGCTCGTACAGCGGCTCGGGGCGCTGGGCGGCGGCGGGCGGCTCCGGCAGGGAGTGCGCGCCCATGTGCACCGCCGACAGGCAGTCGTCGTACACGCTGCTCCCGCGGTAGCCCACGGGCTCCGACGGCACCGACGTCGGCACGCTCGACTCGTTGCGCAGCAGCTGCTTGCCCGTCAACGACCTGCCAAGGAAATTACTTTCTTTTGTTCAAAGATGGAAGCGAAATTGATTCAAAGTATAAGCGTCAAAACACTGGAAGAAGATCCGCAAGTTTAGGATTTTCGCATTCTACGTGCGTGGCATGGCGAACGTTATGGAATAATGCGATTAGTTGTAGTTATGCAATACGGCGATTTTTCGACAGTAAAACGCGTTTTATAGCTTCTTAATATCGAAAAAGAAGTAAATTCTTGTTCCAAATTCTTATGCTCTTTTTCTACCTTGCTGTGAAGTCAGAATCCAAGTTTTGTGGGTCTTGTTTAAATTTAAATTTTACGTAAAAAGCAAGTTTGCCAAATGAAATTTTCGTACTTCATAATGATGCAGCAATCTAGAAAGACTATTTCAACTCTTTTACTAAATAATATGATAAATACCCATTGTTTATTAGTATAGAGACCTTTGTTGACCTTACCGTCTGTGGAAAGTCGGAAATCGCTGCTCACCGTTGGTTTTGTGGCCGTTACTCACACACCGCGCCGCTATTATCGGCTGCCAAGTGCGATTTCCGCCCTTCCACAGGCAGTAAAGTCATGAAAGATCTTAATACTAATTGTCGCAAAAAACGCTATTTGCAATGCTTCATAGGACGTAAAAATTTGTATGTAGAGGTTTTTGAAAGACCCTGAACAAGCTGCCTTTTTAAAAATGATTTTAAGTTTTTTGAAGGTCCAATAATTTCCAGGCAGACGCACATATAACAACTTTTATTAATATTTTTTTCAATTTTTTAATTAATTTTTAATCAATTTTTAAATCAATTTTCATATAATAATTAATATTATATTATAAATTATAATGAATGCTAAACAAGCTGGTTAAATTTCATGTCAATCCGAGTATCCAGCACGGTGATTGTTGCGTGTAATAGCGAGAAAAAGAAGAAGAAGGGCTGCGCTCACTTTTGCCTGCGCCTGGCCACCAGGAGGATGACGACGGCGGCGACGAGCACGAGGCAGGCGAGCGCGATGGCCCAGACGGGCACGACGACGCGCCGCTGCAGGCTGCCGCCCCCGCCGCCCGGGCCATGGGCGAGGCCGTGGGCGGGGTCGAGGGCGCGGGCGCGCTGCACGCAGGGGCTGAGGGCGTCGCGGGCGCCCAGCACGTACTCGCCCGACGCGCTCGCGTTCGCCAGCACGCCCGCCAGGCTCACCACGGGGCCCGCGCCGCTGCCCTCGCCGCCGCCGGGCCACAGCGGCCGGTCGTAGCGCACGGGCTTCACCTGCAAGCGCGACGCCCGTCAGTCATCCGCCCACGTCCAAGCGAACCAATTCGACGAAAAATTGGACGGTGTTGTGCATCAACTGGCTACACGACATATATACGGCTCATACAATTTTGAGATAATCGTGTTCAAAGGTTTTTAATTTTTTTAAAAAAAATTTTTAAAAAATTTAATCTTTTTTTTTTTTACATTTTCAGCTCTAAAAACTGTAATTTAATTATTGCATTCATTGAAGCACCAAACCACACAAACATGAGTGGAATATCTGACGCTTACTTGCATAATGCAAAATTAAGAACAGCAGATTTGAAGATCTAGGTTTACAGACACGTCCGTTAAGCTGGCAAAGCCATTTTCAAAAAACACATTTTCTCTATACCCAGAATTTTGTGCTATTTTTGTGCTTTCCAAATATCCAAAAATTAATTTTTTTGCTCCAACGGTTTTTCCAAAAATGGGTGGCTTTGCTGGCTTAATGTTAAGCTGGCAAAGCCAATTAGCCAAAACAAATTTTCTTTATACACAAAATATTGTGCTATTTTTGTGCTTTTCAAATATATAAACATTAATTTTTTTGCTCTTACCGTTTTTCGAAAATTTAGAAAAAACGAATTTTCGAAATGCCCGGCAGGCGCAACAACTACGCGTAAGAAAACTACTCGTAGAAAAAAAAACTATCCATCAAAATTAGATTTTCTTGACACAAAAATAACCACAAAACAATTCTCTATACAACAATGTTGTTTCGAAATATTCAACATTTAATATTCCCTATAAATAATAATAATTCTTTACACTACTGTCAAGAAACAACACAATTCAAGTCATACAATTCCTCATAAAAACTAAACTACTCAATATTTCGCAATGTCCTTTCCCAACAAACAGAACCAAACATTGTTCTAACAATGTACACACACGCTGATTTTTTTGCTCTCAACGTTTTTTGCAAAATTCAACAAAACCACTCACGAGTCACCCGCAACAACGCACTCTCGCAGGATAAGAAAATCACTCATCAAGGCAAAACTCTAATTCAAAATCAATTTATCCTCACATAACATCAACCACAATACAATACAATATACAACAATATTGTTTTTAACTTTTTTATTTTCGATACTATCGAAGAAAAAATTGTAAATCCTTTAACTGGGTACCCAAAAACACACCAATGGAGGCACATCAATCCTACTAAATACTAAAATACTCAACACATCGCATTGGCCTTCCCCAACAAACAAAATCAAACTTCATTCTAATAAACCACACTTACAATGATTTTTTTGCTCTAATCGTTTTTTGAAAAATTGAACAAAATGACACGTATGTGGCGCAAGATAGGGCAACTCCGCAAAGAACAAAAACAATCTTCGAAGGAAATATATCATTCAAAAATAAAATGTCTTATCACAGAATTAACAACAATACAATGCACTATGCAAAAGTATTGATTTCAAACTTTTGACTTTCGATACTATCTATAAAAAAATCTAAATCATTACACTGAAAATAAAAAAAATGACGCATGGAGGCAAACAAATCCTAATAAATACTAAACTACTCAACCAATTGCATTGCCCATTTCCAAGAATAATATTTAAATGTTGTTCTAATAAACTACACCAACAATGATTTTTTTGCTCTCATGAATGTTTTGAAAATTAAATTCAACTTCGTATGAGTGCACGGGAGTGGCGCGACCTCCGGATAACAAAAGCAACGGAAGGAGGAACACATGTCCTAATAAATACTAAACTACACGACCAATTGCATTGTCCTTTTCCAAGAATTACAATGAAATGTTGTTCTAATAAACTACACCAACAATGATTTTTTTGCTCTCATGGATTTTTTGAAAATAAAACTCAACTTCCTATGAGTGCACGGGAGTGGCGGGACCTCCGGATAACAAATGCGACGGAAGGAGGAACACATGTCCTAATAAATACTAAACTACTCGACAAATCGCATTGTCCTTTTCCAAGAATAACAATGAAATATTGTTCTAATAAACTACGCCAACAATGATTTTTTTGCTCTCATCGTTCTTTTGAAAATTAAACTCAACTTCGTATGAGTGCACGGGAGTGGCGGGATCTCCGGATAACAAAAGCGACGGACGGAGGCACACATGTCCTAATAAATACTAAACTACTCGACCAATTGCATTGTCCTTTTCCAAGAATAACAATGAAAAGTTGTTCTAATAAACTACACCAACAATGATTTTTTTGCTCTCATGGATTTTTTGAAAATAAAACTCAACTTCGTATGAGTGCACGGGAGTGGCGGGACCTCCGGATAACAAAAGCGACGGAAGGAGGAACACATGTTCTAATGAATACTAAACTACTCAACAAATCGCATTGCCCTTTTCCAAGAATAACAATGAAAGGTTGTTCTAATAAACTACACCAACAATGATTTTTTTTGCTCTCATCGTTCTTTTGAAAAAAAAAAAACTCAACTTCGTATGAGTGCACGGGAGTGGCGGGACCTCCGGATAACAAAAGCGACGGACGGAGGCACACATGTCCTAATAAATACTAAACTACTCGACGAATTGCATTGTCCTTTTCCACGAATAACAATGAAAAGTTGTTCTAATAAACTACACCAACAATGATTTTTTTGCTCTCATTGTTGTTTTGAAAAAAAACTCAACTTCGTACGAGTGCACGGGAGTGGCGCGACCTCCGGATAACAAAAGCGACGGAAGGAGGAACACATGTCCTAATAAATACGAAACTACTCGACCTATTGCATTGTCCTTTTCCACGAATAACAATGAAAAGTTGTTCTAATAAACTACACCAACAATGATTTTTTTGCTCTCATGGATTTTTTGAAAATTAAATTCAACTTCGTATGAGTGCACGGGAGTGGCGGACCTCCGGATAACAAAAGAGACGGACGATGGCACACATGTCCTAATAAATGCTAAACTACTCGACCAATTGTATTGTCCTTTTCCACGAATAACAATGAAATGTTGTTCTAATAAACTACACCAACAATGATTTTTTTGCTCTCATGGATTTTTTGAAAATTAAATTCAACTTCGTATGAGTGCACGGGAGTGGCGCGACCTCCGGATAACAAAAGCGACGGAAGGAGGAACACATGTCCTAATAAATACTAAACTACTCGACCTATTGCATTGTCCTTTTCCACGAATAACAATGAAAAGTTGTTCTAATAAACTACACCAACAATGATTTTTTTGCTCTCATTGTTCTTTTGAAAAAAAAAACCAACTTCGTATGAGTGCACGGGAGTGGCGCGACCTCCGGATAACAAAAGAGACGGACGAAGGCACACATGTCCTAATAAATATTAAACTACTCGACCAATTGTATTGTCCTTTTCATCGAATAACAATGAAATGTTGTTCTAATGAACTACACCAACAATGATTTTTTTGCTCTCATTGTTCTTTTGAAAAAAAAAATCAACTTCGTATGAGTGCACGGGAGTGGCGCGACCTCCGGATAACAAAAGCGACGGAAGGAGGAACACATGTCCTAATAAATACTAAACTACTCGACAAATCGCATTGTCCTTTTCCAAGAATAACAATGAAATATTGTTCTAATAAACTACGCCAACAATGATTTTTTTTGCTCTCATCGTTCTTTTGAAAATTAAATTCAACTTCGTATGAGTGCACGGGAGTGGCGGGATCTCCGGATAACAAAAGCGACGGACGGAGGCACACATATCATAGTAAATACTAAACTACTCGACCTATTGCATTGTCCTTTTCCAAGAATAACAATGAAATGTTGTTCTAATAAACTACACCACCAATGATTTTTTTGCTCTCATGGATTTTTTGAAAATAAAACTCAACTTCGTATGAGTGCACGGGAGTGGCGGGTCCTCCGGATAACAAAAGCGACGGAAGGAGGAACACATGTTCTAATGAATACTAAACTACTCGACAAATCGCATTGCCCTTTTCCAAGAATAACAATGAATAGTTGTTCTAATAAACTACACCGACAATGATTTTTTTGCTCTCATGAATTGTTTGAAAATTAAATTCAACTTCGTATGAGTGCACGGGAGTGGCGGACCTCCGGATAACAAAAGCGACGGAAGGAGGAACACATGTCCTTATAAATACTAAACTACTCGACGAATTGCATTGTCCTTTTCCACGAATAACAATGAAAAGTTGTTCTAATAAACTACACCAACAATGATTTTTTTGCTGTCATGGAGTTTTGGAAAATAAACTCAACCTCGTATATGTGCACGGGAGTGGCGGGACCTCGGGATAACAAAAGCGACGAAAGGAGGAACACATGTCCTAATAAATACTAAACTGCTCAACCAATTGCATTGTCCATTTTCAAGAATAACAATGAAATGTTGTTCTAATAAACTACACCAACAATGATTTTTTTGCTCACATCGCTCTTTGAAAATTAAACTTAATCTCGTATTTGTGCACCGGAATGGCGCGCACCTCGGTATAACAAAGAAGACGGAAGGAGGCACACATGTCCTAATAAATACTAAACTGCTCGTCAAATTGCATTGTCGTTTTCCAAGAATAATAATGGAATATTGTTTTAATAAATTACACCAACAATGAATTATTTGCTCTTACCATTTTTTTGAAAATTAAACATAACTATGACACTATTCGAAGCAAAAGTATCCTTCAAAATTTAAATATCTTTACACAGCATAACAACAATGATTCTCTTCATTTTTTCCTACTAATTTTCATTCTTTACTCCACTCTCTCTGCGTGCAAAACGGATTTTTCCGCATTTGATTTTTAAAATGCCTATATACTTAGAATGTTTCAAAATTTTAAAAAAATATTTCCCACTTGTAAAAAGATGTGCACAATACTTTATGAAAAATAATTCCAAAGTTGTGTTTCGAAAAAGTATTTTCAATATTTTTAAAGTAGGTTTTGAGGATATTGGATTTATATAAAACTATGAAAAGTGTAATTTTTTAGGATTTTTTAAAGTGGTTTGCGAAAGTAAAAATATAAAAATCAATTCCAAAAATGAAAAACATATTTTATTTTCTTTAATTTTATTTTAAATTCGTAAGAAGTCTTTTTCGTACACCGTGGGGAAACCTAAATCGTAGAGGTTTAGGGTCTTGAACGGAATCAATGTTTAAAAATGGACAGTTTGATCGCAGCTGAAAATAATGTGTAAGTAAATTAGCTTGGATCATCTTCGAGACTGGACATAGACGAATGTAAACTGTATATATACTGACACTTAAAAAATTTACTCAATTTCGCGAGTTGTTAGCGATATTTTTCGACGAGCCATTTCTACTTCAAAAAGCACACGACTTAATCACAATCAGAAACTCTTAGCAGAATACGATTGCAATCTCCCGTGAGAAACGTGGGCCGAGGAGAGTTTGTTATGACCGTGGTGTGTGACGCGAGATAGTATACAGTGAAGTGCTACTTATAAGTACAAGACCCTAAGATATGCTTTGATTGGCTGGAGAGATATTTATATGGAACCACGTCATTGGTTTATGCCAATAGAATAAAATATTAGGAAATTGCAAATAATACAATACAATACATAACTAAATATAAAAGCAATATATTTATTGCACTGATATATACTTGATTTTACCCTATTGTTATCTGCTACTGTAGAAAAATATCTTTCTGGCACAAATTTTTATTACATACGAAGTTAAAATAAGATATTACGGAAGAAATTTTGAGGAAGTTATATGTATATGCCATACTTAACACAAATTCCGTTATAAACTACATACAGAAATCATGTCTTCTGTTCTTACTGTGTTATGTGATATTATTTAGTTGTTAGAGCGGCGTCTCCCGACGAAGATTTTCTGGGGTTCAATGGTCTCCTATGTTTCTGGAACTGCGGCGCACTGTAAAAGCATGAAATGTCACAGTGGACCACGTTCCGTCTTCGCGCGTGAAGACAGTCCTCCATCAACACATCCCTGCCGGATGACGTAGGCCGGAGCTCCAAACGTGAGAATCGCCGCGCAGCTGCTTTTCACCCGTCAGCAAGCGATAGATAAGAGCTGTCGCGCGCCTCTGGAGGTCAAGCGAAAAAGACCCCATTGGTATGGCAGGGTTGAAATGCTCTGGAAAAACTTTTCCCCGTTAGTATTTAAACGGTTAATGAAACCATTATTTCAACCAGCATGAACTGCAATTAGTCTGATACACTTACATTTGCCGTTACGCCAATTATATCATTATGGTGCCAGCACTTTTTGAATACAAAGTTGTTGTCAATCCACCTCTCGTCAATACAGTATTTGACGGCCTTCTTTCCCTAACATCCTCATTTGGATGAGATCTCTTGTTCTCCAATCTACAATATGCTCTCTCGACCAAAACTTTTCGTTTTGAATTACACCTCCATCTGTATTCCATATGTTCCATTCACATCCAAAGTGACTTTTCTCCCCAAGGAAAATTTATCTTTTCTTTAATTATAGACTGCATTTTCGTAAACGTGCGCACTTGCTTTTCACGGACGTAAAAATCACAGAGCATTTCTAAATACGCATAAAATCGCGACAGCACTTATTTCATTCGGTGTAACATTTTCTCTACGAATTGTTTTAATGCTAGTTACTCCAACACCAATGTATGCCGCTGCTCTTTCTATGCCTTTTGTCGTAGTAACCAGTAGATGAATCACCTGCCTCAATTACACTCGCTATGAACTCCTGACCTTCACTGTGAATTGTCGAATTTCATTTCGAATTCGGTTTCGATTTTAAAGAATATTTTTGCTCGGACTAGTGTTCCTGTCATTTGGCGGGGCGCGTAATTCCGGTTCACACATACGAGGTTAGGCCAATTTTCCAAAAAACGGTGGGAGCAAAAAAATCATTGTTGGTGTAGTTTCTTAGAATAGCATTTTGTTTTTAGTGTAGGAAAAGGACAACGCAATTTGTGGGGTACTTCGGTATTCATTAGGATTTATGTGCTTCCATCCGTGGGTATTTGGATTCACAGTGTAATAAAATAGAATTTGTTTATGGATAGTATCGGAAGACAAAACACGGAAGTCTTGAAAACAATACTGTTGCGTAGTGCATTGTATTGTTGTTGATGCTTTTGAAAAGCACTTAAATTTTTAAAAATAATTTCATATGGAATAGTGTCTTTGTTATTTGCCATTCCGGTGCACACATGGGAGGTCGAGTTTAATTTTCCAAACACCGGTGAGAGCAAAAAAATCATTGTTGGTGTTCTTTATTAGAAAATTATTTCCTTCTTACAGTAGCAAAAAGGAAAATGCAATTTGTGGAGTAGTTTGGTATGTATTAGGATTTATGTGCTTCCATCCATGGATATTTGTAATCTCAGTGTAGCGAATTAGATTGTTATGCATATAGCATAGTATCGAAAGTCAAACAATTGAAAACAATACTGTTGCGTAGTGCAATGTATGATGTTAATGCTTTGTAAAGACATCTGAATTTTGAAGTATATTTTGGGTTGGAATAGTGTCTTCGTAATTTGGCACGGTGTGCCATTAAGGAGCACATATGCTTGGTTGAGTTTAATTTTACAAAACACGGTGAGAGCGAAAAAATTATTGTTGGTGTAGATTATGAGAACAACATTTAGTTGTTATTCTTGGAAAAGGACAATGCGATTTGTCGAGTAGTTTAGTATTTATTAGGACATGTGTTCCTCCTTCCGTCGCTTTTGTTATACGGAGGTCCCGCCACTCCCGTGCACTCATACGAAGTTGAGTTTTATTTTCAAAAGAACAAAGAGAGCAAAAAAATCATTCTTGGCGTAGTTTATTAGAACAACATTTAATTGTTATTCTTGGAAAAGGACAATGCAATTTGTCGAGTAGTTTAGTATTTATTAGGACATGTGTGCCTTCGTCCGTCTCTTTTGTTATACGGAGGTCGCGCCACTCCCGTGCACTCATACGAAGTTGAGTATTTTTTCAAAAGAACAATTAGAGCAAAAAAATCATTGTTGGTGTAGTTTATTAGAACAACTTTTCATTGTTATTCGTGGAAAAGGACAATGCAATTCGTCGAGTAGTTTAGTATTTATTAGGACATGTGTGCCTCCGTCCGTCGCTTTTGTTATCCGGAGGTCCCGCCACTCCCGTGCACTCATACGAAGTTGAGTTTTATTTTCAAAAAATCCATGAGAGCAAAAAAATCATTGTTGGAGTAGTTTATTAGAACAACATTTCATTGTTATTCTTGGAAAAGGACAATGCAATTGGTTGAGTAGTTTAGTATTTATTAGGACATGTGTTCCTCCTTCCGTCGGTTTTGTTATCCGGAGGTCGCGCCACTCCCGTGCACTCATACGAAGTTGAGTTTTTTTTTCAAAAGAACGATGAGAGCAAAAAAATCATTGTTGGTGTAGTTTATTAGAACAACATTTCATTGTTATTCTTGGAAAAGGACAATGCAATTGGTCGAGTAGTTTAGTATTTATTAGGACATGTGTTCCTCCTTCCGTCGCTTTTGTTATCCGGAGGTCGCGCCATTCCCGTGCACTCATACGAAGTTGAGTTTTTTTTCAAAAGAACAATGAGAGCAAAAAAATCATTGTTGGTGTAGTTCATTAGAACAACATTTCATTGTTATTCGTGGAAAAAGGACAATACAATTGGTCGAGTAGTTTAGTATTTATTAGGACATGTGTGCCTTCGTCCGTCTCTTTTGTTATCCGGAGGTCGCGCCACTCCCGTGCACTCATACGAAGTTGAGTTTTTTTTTTCAAAAGAACAATGAGAGCAAAAAAATCATTGTTGAAGTAGTTTATTAGAACAATACTTGATTGTTATTCGTGGAAAAGGACAATGCAATTCGTCGAGTAGTTTAGTATTTATTAGGACATGTGTGCCTCCGTCCGTCGCTTTTGTTATCCGGAAGCGCGCCACTCCCGTGCACTCATACGAAGTTGAGTTTAATTTTCAAAAACTCCATGAGAGCAAAAAAATCATTGTTGGTGTAGTTTATTAAAACAACATTTCATTGTTATTCTTGGAAAAGGACAATGCAATTGGTAGAGTAGTTTAGTATTTATTAGGACATGTGTTCCTCCTTCCGTCGCTTTTGTTATCCGGAGGTCGCGCCACTCCCGTGCACTCATACGAAGTTGAATTTAATTTTCAAAAAATCCATGAGAGCAAAATAAATCATTGTTGGTGTAGTTTATTAGAACAATACTTCATTGTTATTCGTGGAAAAGGACAATGCAATTCGTCGAGTAGTTTAGTATTTATTAGGACATGTGTGCCTCCGTCCGTCGCTTTTGTTATCCGGTAGCGCGCCACTCCCGTGCACTCATACGAAGTTGAGTTTAATTTTCAAAAACTCCATGTGAGCAAAAAAATCATTGTTGGTGTAGTTTATTAGAACAATATTTCATTGTTATTCCTGGAAAAGGACAATACAATTGGTCGAGTAGTTTAGTATTTATTAGGACATGTGTGCCTTCGTCCGTCTCTTTTGTTATCCGGAGGTCGCGCCACTCCCGTGAACTCATACGAAGTTGAGTTTTTTTTTCAAAAGAACAATGAGAGCAAAAAAATCATTGTTGGTGTAGTTTATTAGAATAACTTTTCATTGTTATTCGTGGAAAAGGACAATGCGATTTGTCGAGTAGTTTCGTATTTATTAGGACATGTGTTCCTCCTTCCGTCGCTTTTATTATCCGGAGGTCGCGCCACTCCCGTGCACTCGTACGAAGTTGAGTTTTTTTTTCAAAAGAACAATGAGAGCAAAAAAATCATTGTTGGTGTAGTTTATTAGAACAACTTTTCATTGTTATTCGTGGAAAAGGACAATGCAATTCGTCGAGTAGTTTAGTATTTATTAGGACATGTATGCCTCCGTCCGTCGCTTTTGTTATCCGGAGGTTCCGCCACTCCCGTGCACTCATACGAAGTTGAGTTTTATTTTCAAAAAATCCATGAGAGCAAAAAAATCATTGTTGGTGTAGTTTATTAGAACAACATTTCATTGTTATTCTTGGAAAAGGACAATGCAATAGGTCGAGTAGTTTAGTATTTATTAGGACATGTGTTCCTCCTTCCGTCGCTTTTGTTATCCGGAGGTCGCGCCACTCCCGTGCACTCATACGAAGTTGAATTTAATTTTCAAAAAATTCATGAGAGCAAAAAAATCATTGTTGGTGTAGTTTATTAGAACAACCTTTCATTGTTATTCTTGGAAAAGGGCAATGCGATTTGTCGAGTAGTTTAGTATTCATTAGAACATGTGTTCCTCCTTCCGTCGCTTTTGTTATCCGGAGGTCCCGCCACTCCCGTGCACTCATACGAAGTTGAGTTTTTTTTTCAAAAGAACGATGAGAGCAAAAAAATCATTGTTGGTGTAGTTTATTAGAACAACATTTCATTGTTATTCTTGGAAATAGACAATGCAATTGGTCGAGTAGTTTAGTATTTATTAGGACATGTGTTCCTCCTTCCGTCGCTTTTGTTATCCGGAGGTCGCGCCACTCCCGTGCACTCATACGAAGTTGAGTTTTTTTTCAAAAGAACAATGAGAGCAAAAAAATCATTGTTGGTGTAGTTCATTAGAACAACATTTCATTGTTATTCGTGGGAAAAGGACAATACAATTGGTCGAGTAGTTTAGTATTTATTAGGACATGTGTGCCTTCGTCCGTCCCTTTTGTTATCCGGAGGTCGCGCCACTCCCGTGCACTCATACGAAGTTGAGTTTTTTTTTCAAAAGAACAATGAGAGCAAAAAAATCATTGTTGGTGTAGTTTATTAGAATAACTTTTCATTGTTATTCGTGGAAAAGGACAATGCGATTTGTCGAGTAGTTTCGTATTTATTAGGACATGTGTTCCTCCTTCCGTCGCTTTTATTATCCGGAGGTCGCGCCACTCCCGTGCACTCGTACGAAGTTGAGTTTTTCTTTCAAAAGAACAATGAGAGCAAAAAAATCATTGTTGGTGTAGTTTATTAGAACAACTTTTCGTTGTTATTCGTGGAAAAGGACAATGCAATTCGTCGAGTAGTTTAGTATTTATTAGGACATGTATGCCTCCGTCCGTCACTTTTGTTATCCGGAGGTTCCGCCACTCCCGTGCACTCATACGAAGTTGAGTTTTATTTTCAAAAAATCCATGAGAGCAAAAAAATCATTGTTGGTGTAGTTTATTAGAACAACATTTCATTGTTATTCTTGGAAAAGGACAATGCAATAGGTCGAGTAGTTTAGTATTTATTAGGACATGTGTTCCTCCTTCCGTCGCTTTTGTTATCCGGAGGTCGCGCCACTCCCGTGCACTCATACGAAGTTGAATTTAATTTTCAAAAAATCCATGAGAGCAAAAAAATCATTGTTGGTGTAGTTCATTAGAACAACCTTTCATTGTTATTCTTGGAAAAGGGCAATGCGATTTGTCGAGTAGTTTAGTATTCATTAGAACATGTGTTCCTCCTTCCGTCGCTTTTGTTATCCGGAGGTCCCGCCACTCCCGTGCACTCATACGAAGTTGAGTTTTATTTTCAAAAAATCCATGAGAGCAAAAAAATCATTGTTGGTGTAGTTTATTAGAACAACATTTCATTGTAATTCTTGGAAAAGGACAATGCAATTGGTCGTGTAGTTTAGTATTTATTAGGACATGTGTTCCTCCTTCCGTCGCTTTTGTTATCCGGAGGTCGCGCCACTCCCGTGCACTCATACGAAGTTGAATTTAATTTTCAAAAAATTCATGAGAGCAAAAAAATCATTGTTGGTGTAGTTTATTAGAACAACATTTAATTGTTATTCTTGGAAATGGACAATGCAATTGGTTGAGTAGTTTAGTATTTATTAGGATTTGTTTGCCTCTATGCGTCTTTTTTTTTTATTTTCAGTGTAATGATTTAGATTTTTTTATAGATAATATCGAAAGTCAAAAGTTTGAAATCAATACTTTTGCATAGTGCATTGTATTGTTGTTAATTCTGTGATAAGACATTTTATTTTTGAATGATATATTTCCTTCGAAGATTGTTTTTGTTCTTGGCGGAGTTGCCCTATCTTGCGCCACATACGTGTCATTTTGTTCAATTTTTCAAAAAACGGTTAGAGCAAAAAAATCATTGTAAGTGTGGTTTATTAGAATGAAGTTTGATTTTGTTTGTTGGGGAAGGCCAATGCGATGTGTTGAGTATTTTAGTATTTAGTAGGATTGATGTGCCTCCATTGGTGTGTTTTTGGGTACCCAGTTAAAGGATTTACAATTTTTTCTTCGATAGTATCGAAAATAAAAAAGTTAAAAACAATATTGTTGTATATTGTATTGTATTGTGGTTGATGTTATGTGAGGATAAATTGATTTTGAATTAGAGTTTTGCCTTGATGAGTGATTTTCTTATCCTGCGAGAGTGCGTTGTTGCGGGTGACTCGTGAGTGGTTTTGTTGAATTTTGCAAAAAACGTTGAGAGCAAAAAAATCAGCGTGTGTGTACATTGTTAGAACAATGTTTGGTTCTGTTTGTTGGGAAAGGACATTGCGAAATATTGAGTAGTTTAGTTTTTATGAGGAATTGTATGACTTGAATTGTGTTGTTTCTTGACAGTAGTGTAAAGAATTATTATTATTTATAGGGAATATTAAATGTTGAATATTTCGAAACAACATTGTTGTATAGAGAATTGTTTTGTGGTTATTTTTGTGTCAAGAAAATCTAATTTTGATGGATAGTTTTTTTTCTACGAGTAGTTTTCTTACGCGTAGTTGTTGCGCCTGCCGGGCATTTCGAAAATTCGTTTTTTCTAAATTTTCGAAAAACGGTAAGAGCAAAAAAATTAATGTTTATATATTTGAAAAGCACAAAAATAGCACAATATTTTGTGTATAAAGAAAATTTGTTTTGGCTAATTGGCTTTGCCAGCTTAACATTAAGCCAGCAAAGCCACCCATTTTTGGAAAAACCGTTGGAGCAAAAAAATTAATTTTTGGATATTTGGAAAGCACAAAAATAGCACAAAATTCTGGGTATAGAGAAAATGTGTTTTTTGAAAATGGCTTTGCCAGCTTAACGGACGTTTTACAGACGGTTGTTGCGAAACGTTAAATCCGTGATGAGGCTGAGTTTATATTTTTCATTAATTATAAGGTTATGTTTACATATTTTGCGCCAAAATTTTGCGTACACTTACAACATGGTCCAATGCAACTGATGGCGTCCATTTCTCATTTTTTTTCAAAAATGGCGCTTAGCCGGTTAATGTCCGTCCAATTGACCTCAATTGTTTGATTTCTTCAAAATTTTTTTGTTGGTTATTGAAGGTCGCATCAACTACTACGTCATTAACGACCACTATTGGTTTTAACGTTGTGGTATGAGAATGAAACGATGGCATGAGGTGATGATAGGGGGATGAAAGGACGAACACATGCAACCACGTCCGAAGTGGGACGCTTCCCCGCGACCCTTCGGCCCGAGATCACTGCGGCTCATGTCTTAGCGATCTCGGCCACGGGCCGACTTCCAAAACTTTGTGTATCCATTCATTTAGCAAAAACAAAAATTTCATAAAAGTCGTTTACTTTCGGAGCTATGCGAAATTAACATTTACAAAATAGCGCGTTACTGTCATGTATAAATTCCCATATCTCCTTTTCTAACAAATTAAAGAATTCAATCTACCCTCAGTTTATAGATTATAACACGACTTATATGGATGCAAGGAACAGTTGGGAGCGTTTGGCGCAATCTAAATCAAGAATGGGCAACCTTTCTAGGCTTCTTTTTCTTGAAACTTTTCTACTTACATATGCATGTAATAGTACCGACTGATTGTTGATATCCGATAAGTTTTGTTTACATTTCTTTTTACAAAACAAGTGATATTTGTTTTCAAACATGGCAGTATTATCCTTTCCAGATAAACGAATTAGTGAACGTTATCCATTGTTAGTGATTCATTCCCGTTGCTGAGCGAGCACAAGGTATTTTTGAAAATGCACCAGTCGGCAGCTCTCGAGGGTAGCAATTGAAATCAGTTGAAGGCATCCAATAAATAAATAAAATATGAAAGGAACATTTCTTTAAAGAATTTCTTATTGGAATAGTCATATGCCATTCTACAAACTTCCCACCCACTATAAAATAATTGAAAATTAATGTTTGTAAATATTTCTGAAAGTAATTGACGTCAATTACTTGATTCGAGTTACAAAATAAAAATTGTATTTGGTTAATAAATGAAAATACCAAGGTCATTTAACAAAAGGCTCTCATAAAGAAATAAGAATTAATCAAACGATAGCATTCATTATATAAACTCCAATTTTGTGTTAAAATGTTGAATAGAAGTATATTTTGTCTCATCCCATGAACTAGGAATTGATTAACGATTTTTTAAAATGAAGAGCACTCAAGAACTGCAATAAAACGTAAATATTTACATTACGATACCAATAATATGAAATTAAAATAAGTTTATTTTAAAATAATATATGCAAAATATTTAATTACGCCACGAAGGCGGGAAAGATCCGCAATCCGGGGGCTTACATAAGACTGCCCGCAGCAGACGGGAAGGATCTCTTTGCATCATATCCCTTCCTTCCTTTCTGCTTAGCTGGACAAGCTATTGATACTCGTAGACGAAGGTGCTTCAAATTTCCTTTCCCGCCAAACAGGCTGCAAATTTCCTTGTTTTGAAACCTTTGAGCCGTTAGCAGAAAAGTTGCTAACCCAAGAAAGAAACTAAAAGCTCAACCCCACGCAGGTAATATTAGCTTGAGGTCTCTATAGAACTACCATTAGTTCCATTCTTGCTGCGACGGCGGAACAGAGCAGTTCGCTGCCAGTACGCTCCGCAAACGGTGGTAGTTATCGCTCCGCGCTTGAAACGCTTCGACCCCTAAGACCTTCGACCTTCGACCCCTTAGTGTCGGCGAAGACTTCAATGTATTGTGTTCGTCTATGTGGTGAAGTTTCTTTCACTAAAACAGTATTTATTGATTGTGTTCAGGGTTCGCTCTAAAACCATTAACATCGAATATCTAATATGCCTTGGCTTCGGTCAGAGCATTTTAGAAGTCTTGTCGGTGGTAAACGGCAACACAGGATTCTTGAAATTGCTGTTTGCTGGTCAATTCTATGTGTATTGTAGCTGATAACTTCACAACAAATGGAAAGTGAATCGAGTGGTCACGGAAACCCGGAAGCCGAAGATGCGCCCTCATTACAAGAAACTCAAGCAACCTCGCCATTTACTACTATTCAAAGATACCGTAAACCCAACGGCGCGCCCGCCAGTGGTTGATGCGGAAGACTAGCTGATCCTAGCGACGATGTTCAAAAATTCAACGAAGATTCGCTTCAGTTATCCCTAGTAATATCGTTTTAGCGGGGAAAATATATGAAAACAGTTACAACATACTAGAAACTAGAAACAGATTTGAAGGTCTCGCATCCAACAAAGGCGATAATTCTTTTGAATCACCAGTGCCTACACCACCTATTTTCATTCATAATGTCGATGATTACAAACTGTTAATTACTGACCTAAAAAGTGAAACTGGGTGTAACAATTTTACTGCCAAAATCAACAACAAAACTGTAAAAATTAAAACTTTGAGTATCAGTTATTTTAGAAGTAAAATTTGTTTTTGTAAAGAAAAACACAGATTTTCACTTTCAGGATACATTGAAAAAACCCAAAGAAGCAGTAATTAGAGGTATACCCATAGATTACAGTGAGAATGAAATAACAAATGAACTCATTGCCCTTGACTATCCAGTTGTAAGAACAATCAGATTGTACAAAAACCAAATCCCAATTCCATTATGTTTTATCAAACGCAATCGTAACCTTAACGAAAAGTAAATATTCAAATTAAACCATTTATTTGTAGCAATTGTCAAGGTTGAACATACAAACAGACCCAAATCCCCAGTTCAATGTAAGAGATGTCAGAGACAGTCACACTCAAGCTCCAGTTAAAAATCAATCAGAGATTATAATATTTCACATTATCCTAAACCTTTAAAAATTCAAGCATTACCTAATCTCCGAAACGAATATAGGATGCCTATGTCTTTCGAGAGGAAAATCGCAAAATAATCACATTTGAGTTGACCCGAAATGTGCGACCTCACATGCGGACACTGTCGGCCTCGTGGCCGAGATCGCTAAAGCAGTAGTGCCTCTTGGACCGTGGAGTCGGGGGTTCGAATCCCGCCCCTGACACGGTTGTGTGTGTTCGTCCGTTCACCCCCTATCATCACCTTATCGGTTCATTCTCATATCATAACGTTACATGCAATAGTGGTCGCTAATGACCTAGCAGTTGATGCGAAATTAAATAACCAAAAGGAATTTTAAAAAATTAGGACACTGGGCGATAATGAATTAAAACATGGAAAATACGAATGTAGCGACCCTTTTCGGAAACGAGTGGGAGGGGGACGAGTGTGGAGGCGTTGCCACGAGGGGCGGGCGCGCCGTACAGGGGGCGTCCGCACAGTTTGACATTTCGCAGGCTGCACGAATTCCTGGGACGGCCGAGGGGCGGTTTCCTGGAATGTCATTTTTTTGGAAGGTAGTGAAGGGGGAGAGTAGTGGAGACGCGAGGTGGTGTCGAAGGGAGATTCTTACAAAAGACATGTAACGAAAAGTTTCCAGCTGTTAGACGCTTCCTCTTTGGTTTAGAGTAATCTATAATTAATTAGTGAAGTACAAATCCGTGTTTGCTTCATGGAGAAGAAGGAAAAAACCCAACAACGAATTGACGACACTCACCTCCACCGTGTGGTTTCTGCCGGGTACCACTTCGTCGGTGAGCAGCAGGCAGAACTCGCCGTCCCAGGCGGCGCACGGGTGCGTGGGACGGAAGACCTCCTCGCCGCCGTTGCTCCGGTTGAACACCCCGTACGACATCCAGTCCGTCATTTTCTCAGCGCCATATCGCACCAGGTAGTATATGTTACTGGGGCACTGTCGGTCCTTCACTGGGGTCCATCTCACGTCCAACCACCCAGGACCCGTTTTGGCGGCGCGGATTCCCGTCAGCTTCGGTACTTCCTCTGAAACCACAAACATTTAGTTGACTTAAAGAAAACGGTGCCCCGCAATCATCTTCAGCCATCAGAGGTAAGGAATAAAACGATTTGAAAATGGATTATCAACCTACGGTTATTGAATGGTCTTAATGAAAACAAAAGTTTTGGTTCAACTGAGATTTAAGATTTTTGTAGTTAATCCTTAAGAAACATGGTGATGTATGTATTGTATATTATGTTAGCTTCAAATAGTACCCAGGCAAGCTTCAACAATTATTTTCCCATCATCTGTGATTTGGCAAAATTAATAAAATAAACTGCATCAAACTGCTTCTCCGTGGCATACCAAACAATTTTCTTCCTCGTAGTGACATGAAATAGTTAATTTTTATATTGTAAAGAGCACTAAACGTAGAGATGGTGACAATTCTTCACTCCACAGTACAGTAAACTGAATATGTATTGCCATGCACCTTTCTCCTGCATGAGAAGAAAAAGTTTTAGTTTGGATTTGAAACGTAGGCAATTTTTATACAATTACATTTTTGTTTTGAAAAACGGCACCAATTTCATATTTTACATTTTCCTCTCGTAGTCGAAAAGAACGGCGGAGAAACTGGTGCCGGTCCCATTTCCGGCAAATTCTCTTTATTACCAAAAACTGCAAAGCTGGAATTTCGCGCTCTAAGATTGGAATACATCGCCGGCAATTTGAAACTCCAGGAATCCTTCTCCTTGTTAAGCGTATAATTCTTGTTCCTATATATAGTAACTTCTAACACGTTGTGTAGTCATAATCCATGTTTTGTGGGTCTTTGATAACGAAAGATCGATTCTCGGCAAAACGTCTGTGTGTCAGTGTGTGGTCAATGCTAGTGCTTAAATCGTTCAGCTGATTTTCTCCGAAATTGATAACCCCGATCGATTTAAATCAACTCGAGGCCTTCTGAGTTAGAAATCGATATTTTCATTTTTGGGAGTACTACTTGATATTAACTTCAGCAACATTTTCAAAATTTTCATTTCATGACTTCAATTTAATTTATTAAACTTTGTCCTTTGGAAAGCGTAAAGAACGCTTCACAGCATTGTGCAGGTCTCATTTTCGTTAAAATCCTTGATATTTCAAAAGTAGCAAAAGTTCAAATTTTTTGGTCGTCTCTCTAAAGATTCAGTATTGAATACAGAGAGTTTTTTCCTTAACTAAACCTGTTGTTAAAAAACAGATCTTGAAATAATGTGACCTCATATTTTTCGAGAGGATGAGTAGGTAGTTTTAACTTATTTTGCGTAAAATATAAGCTAATTCGAAACAATTTTATACAATTTATATTTCAGAAACGACTTCAATTTTTTTTAATTTTCTCGTCCTATGTGTCAAAGAACGGTAAAAAAAATTAGAGGTGGTCTCATTGTAGACGAACTCATTGTTGTTTTTTATTCAAATTTGCACAATTTTAATGTTTAAAAATTACAAAATTGAAGCTAGAGATTCTTGCTTTGGACAAGATCTATTGTAAAACGCCAGCTCTTAAAAAAAAGGACATGTAAAAGTTTCTGAAAAAAGGGTTTTGATTTTTTTAAATTGTGCTTAAAATATACACAATTTATAAAAAACTCTTTTCAAGATATCCCTTCATTTCTTCAAATTGCTTTTACGAATTAAACGAGGTACCATTAAAATGGCGTATAACTTATTTTCATTTATCTCTCTGAATTTTCAAAATTACAAATTTATAACTAATGCGAGAATTATTAGTATAACTGTTGATAATGTTGTCTCATCCTTTAATGCGAGAATGTATGTCCTGTTGTAACACTACTATTTCTTTAGTTTCTTAAAAGTATGTCAATATTCTTGCTTTTTATGAAGGTCTTTCAAACACATATATAAAGTTTGAATTCTAAATGCGATATGGAATAAGGGTTAATTATTTATTTCATTTTAAGTCACATTAAAGGCATCATGAGTGACTGAGAGAATGAGATAATACGAGGCCTGTCTAAAAAGTATCCGACCTTTGGCCAGAAAAAATATTTCGAATACTTGACAGATTTGCGATCCTAATCCCCTTCAAAGTAGGCCCCTTGTGCGTCCACACACTTAGCCCACCGATCCTTCCACTGCTGGACACACCTCTGGAAGTCTTCTTTTGGAATGGTGTTCAGCTCCGTCGTCGCGTTCCGCATTATTTCTTCTCTACTCTCAAACAGGGATCCTTTCAGTGACATCTTCAGTTTTGGAAACAACCAGAGAAGCTAAGAAAGTGTGGATCAATTGCGATGAATGTGTAGGGGCGTTGTTATGATGCAAACGCCAGTTTTTCGCCGTCCACATGTCTGGTGTTTTGCGCCGAATTGCGTCACGGAGTCGCCGGAGAACATCTCCCGCACTGTCAAAAGCGATCTGCCATCACCAAATTTCTCACCTTTTCAACAACAGCTGCATTGCGAGCAGTTTGGGGCCTGGCGCCACTCTGCTCACTCTCGGCTGATGTGCGGTCATCTTTGAATAGGTTGAACCACTGCTTAATTTGTGTTACACCCATTGCATCTTCTCCAAACACCTGCTGAATCTTACGAATTGTTTGGCTTTGAGAATCACCTAGCTTTTGACAGAATTTGATGCAGTATCTTTGCTCAATTCGTTCAGTCATCTTGCGAGAATACTAAATCCGACGAACACTACGAACAGCACCTTACTTAGCGACCACCAGCCAGCGACTGGCACAAGCGAACGCGGTGAAAAAATTCAAGCATGCGCATTAAGGATCCTCCTTCCACCGTGCACAGTGGCGCCGCCTGAGAATCACTACTTTGCGCGGAAAAAATTAAGGTCGGATACTTTTTAGACAGGCCTCGTATATGCCAGTAGAGATTTTTGGAATTTGAGGAAAATATTCTAGAGAAACATCGTGAGTTACTCTAAAAGAAAGTACATTTTATTTCTTGGCAATTAATAAAATTAAATTGACCTTCTTTCATAACATTCAATAAAGATAAACTATTCAAATGAGGTCATTAAATACATCATTAAATTTAACTTACCAGGACATGTCCAGACTGTTATCCTTTTCCGAATTAGTTCTGACGTGTTGAATCCAAGTATTACTTCTACGTAATATTCTGAATTACTGTCTAGGTTGGTTAAAATTGTCTCCTTCTGAACAGATTTTATGTGGGTCCATTGCCCATCACTGACTTTCTGAAATAGCAAAGTTAATGTCAGTCGTTGCTTATAGAGAATGGATTGCTGAGCAATCGTAATTATGTAATTATCAGGTATTAATTATTGGCAATCGAAGACAAGCACTGTTAACATTTGAAATTAGTAAACCTTTACTTCAACTTGCACATATGAGTACACGCTGTATAAATTACTTTGAATGAATGTTTATCCTTTCCTTACTGTCATTTGCTTGTCCAATACATACTGAGAAAAAAATCGAGCACCTAAAAAGTAGAAAATAAGCGGTTAAATTCTAAAGATCATAACTTCAATAATTTTCGTTTCACAACGATTCATTCATTTCAAACGATTATTTATTTTCTGCAGGATCAAAATGTGTTCTTTATAGCAATTGAGATGAAAAGTGAATTTACTCTCTCCGCCCCCTGTATCATCAGAAAACTAGTGGTGCTACAACAGCACTTTCTTTCCCGTATTAGAGGAAACAGCTAAGTAGTACTGTAATATTGCACTTTATGCGCTACTAACATCTTCGCTTGGAACTCACTATTTCCATTGCAGTGTTGTCAGAACTATGTGAATTCTACAACTTCACAAAAATAGAATGCAAAAGTTTTGTAACCCTGTATTGGAAAAAGAAGCCTGATACCCTGGAAATATAGAAATGCCTTCCATTGGGCCATGATTAGGGAAGAGTATTTTAAAACCATGCAACAAATTCTCTACTCACTACAAATGGTACAGCATTTGGTGCAAAACTAAATATTTGCCTGCAAATATCAACATAAATTAGACAATTATAACTCCTTTTCATACAGCTCCATTAGGTCACAACAATGACACTAATTCACAGATATTCGCGAGCGCAAAGTGAATTCCATTGTTGCAGACCCTGCATTGTCGCTATTCTGAGAGCTATTAATTCTTTTTACTTATTTCAAATATTTCAAAATAAACAATTTCTAAAATATTAATGTGTAAGTCTATAACAAAGTTCGAATGTAAGAAACGAAGAAAGAAATAATATACAAAATTGCACATTCTAATTTACGACGCATCCAGCTGTCCGAAGCGCAGTAAATTTACAGCGGCCTATTACGTTTGTCACAAAATTAAAGAAAAACTACTCGTATTTTGAAAAAATTAAGCATGACCGTATTTATTTTATTTATTTATTTGTCAAAAAACAGAAACAGAATGGCACAGACTTTCCCGTATTAGTTACTGTCATTTGCTTGTCCAATACATACTGAGAAAAAATCGAGCACCTAAAAAGTAGAAAATAAGCGGTTAAATTCTAAAGATCATAACTTCAATAATTTTCGTTTCACAACGATTTTCAGACAGAAGTCTATTTTCGCTAGCTATTCGGAATTGCCACATACTCTTCCTTGCCAGCTACCATCTATCATCGCCAAAAGTACATTTTTTTGTCATTTTCTTAATTTTTCGGTTTCCTATTGGTAGAACAGAAACATTAATTTTAGAATATTAAAGAACACAAAAACCTAGCCGTAAATGGCAATTTTCTTTTAAAAATTATGTTCCGTTTAAGAGAAAATGGCGTTTTAGCACTACTAAAAATGCGAAATTTGAAGCTCATTTTCACAGAAAATTTTTGAGTTTTCAAAATACTTTATTTGAAGTTATTTGAAGCACTTACACTCACAAATATAATCATCTTTACAAATTGCGGATAATGTGCATATTAAAGATGTGAGACATCTTTCAAAAAATTTACATTTATATAATTTTTGAAAAAAAACAAAAGAACTCAAAATACACTTCACGCTATACTAATGAGTGTAATTAGCACTATCCGTTACAAAAGTTTCAAGAAAAAAATTGCAGCCATATACGAGAAAATGACGTTTGAGCATTTCTGAAAATGCCGAAATTTGAGCTACTTTTCACAGAAAACGGTAGTGTTTTCGAGAAACTTTACTTGACATTATTTAAAGCATATATACTCGTAAATATAATGTAAAAAAATCGCCGATAATGCAAAAATTAACGACGTGAGAGACAAGTAAAAAAATTTACATTTTTGTAATTCTTGAAAAAACCAACCGATAGACCAAAATGGCTTTTATGTCATTGATAGAGTACATTTACCACTATCCCTACTAAAAGTTTAAAGAAAAAATTTGGAGCCGTTTTTGAGAAAATCTTGTTTTTGTCATTTTTTAAAATTGCACATATTGCACGCAATATTGCACGAAAACTACCAAAATTGTGAAAAACATTTACATGGCCTTTATTAAAGAACTCAATATGCAGAACAAATTTTATTTGAAGAAAAAATCTCTATCTTCAATTTTGTAGTTGGAGAAAGACGCCGAAAAAAAGTCAAACTTTCACAATTTTCGAAAATTCAGAGCTGTACGTGAAAATCGGACCTATGCCATGTTAAAAAGTGTATTTTCCTCTATTCATACAAGAAATTTAAAGAAAAACTTTGGAGCCGTTTTTGAGAAAATGTTGAAAATCCCCGGGGGGCTTCATATAAAGTACCCCCAAATTTTAAAGAATCTTTTTCAAAATCACAAAGCTTCGACTAGAATCAGATCGACTGGGGAATATCAATTTTGAAGAAAATCGACCGAACGGTTTAGGCGCTAGCGTTGACCACAGACGGACAGACGGACGGAATGCCGTCAATCGATTTTTAAGTATAAAGAAGCAACAAAGCATGGATTTTGACCACACCACGAGATAGAGGATTTTTTTTCTTAATTTAGCAACTGGTTTTATCCACTTATTCGTTTTGACGGCCCGGCAATTAATTTTTTTCCGCCGAAAATTGGCCATTTTTTCGCGCAGCATTATATAACTTTCCCTATACTACGTATATCACTCCGTATATACGTACGTATACGGGAAAGTAAAAAGAAGTTGTTTGTATCATGAACTTCAAAGCTCTGTAAGAACTTAAACTAAAATGAGATATTGCTGGAAAATCGGGTTAAAAAGAAATCGTGCATTACCTAAGGGAGGGGGGTTCTGAAACAGAAATCTTGATGTTGATTCTATTGAAGTATTAGACAATTTTGCCAAAATCGATATTGTTATTCAAGCGATTTGGTCAATTATTTATCTACTTATTTTAGTGTGCCGACGTTTCAGAGTTTATTTCTTCATCTTCAGGTCTCTATTACGTTAACACAGTGGTTTGAACTCTACGGCATACAATAATTATAACAAACAGTAGACGTACATTACAAATAACTAAACCATCAAATACAACAACTGGTGGCATATTCACCCACTCAGGAAGAAATGATAACTGACTGGTGTACTGAAAGAGCTCTCTTTCATACACATGTCCTTTTTTAAAAATCGGCCTTTTTAGAATAGACTTAATTGAACAAAATAAAAATCGAACTTGTAATTTTGCAATGTTAATTTTTTGTTGTTGTTTTCAATTCTCGAAAATACAGAGAGTTTGCCGAAAATGGGAATAGCACTAATTCCTTAGCCGTTCTACGACTCGCAAATTCAAAGAAAAATGTAGTCATTTTTGAGAAAATAATTGTAAAATTGTTTCAAAATGCCAATATTTCCAGAAAAATTACCATAAACTAATTATATTTTCGAAAAATTCAACACGTATTTTTGATGAACAGATTTCTGAAGAACGGTTTATCTTCATTATAAGAAAATGACGAAAAATGTTTAACTTTTGTAATTATCGAAGATTCAGAGTTCAACGAAAATGCGACCTTCACAACTTTCTTCTATATACGAGGGAAAAAATTTGCAGCCGTGTTTTGGGAAAATAATTATAACTAGTCGGGCTACAGAATGACACAGACTTTCCCGTATTAGTTTTCTATTTCCTTGGGTCTTCCCTAGCTCTTCGGAATTGCCACATACTCTTTTTTGCCAGCTACCATCTATCACGGCCAAAAATACATTTTTTTTGTAATTTTCTTAATTTTTCGGTTTCCTATTGGTAGAACGAAAATATAAAATTTAGAATATTAAAGGACACACAAACCTAGCCCTAAATGGCAATTTTCTTTTAAAAATTATGTGCCGTTTTAATGAAAATTGCGTTTTAGCACTACTAAAAATGCGAAATTTGAAGCTCATTTTCACAGAACATATCTGAGTTTCCAAAATACTCTATTTGAAGTTATTTGAAGCACGTACACCCAGAAATACAATAATGTTTACAAATTGCTGGTAATGTGATTATTAAAGATGTGAGAGATCCTTAAAAAAATACATATATGTAATTTTTGAAAAAAAAATCCTCAAAATAAACTTTACGTTATATTAAAGAGTGCCATTAGCACACTATTCGATCGAAAAGTTTGAAGAATTTTTTTCGCCATTTATGATAAAATGGCGTTTGAGCGTTTCTGAAAATGAGGAAATTCGAGCTAGTTTTCACATAAAACGGTTGTTTTTGATAAACGTTACATTATTTAAAGCACATGTACTCATATATGTAATAATGTAAACAATTAGCCGCTAATGTAAATATTAACGAAGTGAGAGAGAAATAAAAAAATACATTTTTGCAATTTTTGAAAAACAAAAAATTCTCAAAATAAACTTTACGTCATATTAAATATTGCAATTAGCACTATCCATTACAAAAGTTTCAAGATTTAATTTGTAGCCATATGTGATAAAATGGCGATTGAGCGTTTCTGAAAATACGGAATTTTGAGCTACTTTGCACAGAAAACGGTTGTGTTACTCGTAAATATAATAATGTGACAAAATCGCTGCTAATGTAAATATTAAGGACTTGAGAGACAAGTCAAAATATTACATTTTTGCAATTTTTGAAAAAACTGTTGTTCTAATCGAAGCTTTGAGATTTTGAAAAAGATTCTTTAAAATTCGGGGGTACTTTACATGAAGTCCCCTGGACATTTTCAAAATTTTCTCAAAAACGGCTCCAATCTTTTTCTTTAAATTTCTTGTATGAATAGAGTAAATACACTTCTTAACATGGCATAGGATAACTGGAATATTTCGAAAATTGTGAAAGTTTGAATTTGTTTCGGTGTCTTTCTCCAACTACAAAATTGAAGATAGAGATTTTTTCTTCAAATAAAAGTTGTTCGGCATATTGAGTTCTTTCATAAAGGCCATGTAAATCTTTTTCAAAATTTTAGTCGTTTTCGTGCAATATTGCGTCCAATATGTGCAATTTTAAAAAATTACAAAAACTAGATTTTCTCAAAAACGGCTCCAAATTTTTTCTTTAAACTTTTGGTAGGGATAGTGGTAAATGTACTCTATTAGATGACATAAAAGCGACCATACATACAATTATTTACAGAGTATTAAATTAATTAACACCTTTTAGAAATTTGAAAACATTATATACTTGAGAGGAAATAAAGAATTGTTCTCTCAAAAATGCGCTATTTTCAGTCGCACGATTACTCTCTTTACGACGTAAAGGCGAGAAAGTAATAATTACTAAATTTCATTTAATAGAACGCTCAGAAAATTCTGTATTCTACTAAATCTCCCAGTGTTTAATAAAGATATTTGTTCTTTGTCAAACAATATTATTTTTATTATAACGAGATTTTTCCTTGAAATAAAATGCGCTCTCCAAAGTGAGTTCTTTGTTTAAGGTCATGTACATTGTTCTGAAAATTTTAGCAATATGTGCAGTTTTAAAAAATTACATAAACTATATTTTCTCAAAACGGTCCAAATTTTTTTTTAACTGTTTGATGGGGATAGTGCTAAATGTACCCTAACAGATGACATAATCGTCATATTGCTGTATCTTTTTGTTTTTCAAAAATTGCAAAAATGTAATTTTTTTTACTTGTCTCTCACGTCGTTAATATTTACACTAGCGGCGAATTGTTCACATTATTATATTTATGAGTACATGTGCTTTAAATAATGTCAAGTAACGTTTATGGAAAACACAACTGTTTTCTGTGAAGACTAGCTCCAATTCCCTCATTTTCAGAAACGCATAAACGCCATTTTCTCATCAATGGCTAAAAAAATTCTTCAAACTTTTCGATCGGATAGTGCTAATTGCACTCTTTAATATGACGTAAAGTTTATTTTGAGGTATTTTTTTGTTTTTCAAAAATTACACATATGTAATTTTTTTAAGGATCTCTCACATCTTTAATATTCACATTACCAGAAAATTGTAAACATTATTATATTTGGGAGTGTAAGTGCTTCAGATAATTCTAATAACTTCAAGTAAAGTATTTTGAAAACTCAAACATTTTCTGTGAAAATTAGATTCAAATTTCGCATTTTTAATAGCACTAAAACGCAATTTTCTTTAAAACGGTACATAATTTTTAAAAGAAAATTGCCATTTAGGGCTAGCTTTTTGTGTTTTTTAATATTCTAAAATTAATATTTTCGTTCTACCAATAGGAAAGCGAAAAATGAAGAAAATGACAAAAAAGGGTACTTATGGCGGTGATAAATGGTAACTGGCAAGAATAAGTATGTGGCAATTCCGAATAGCTAGCGAAGACCCAAGGAAATAGAAAACTAATACGGGAAAGTCTGTACCAATCTGTAGCGCCACTAGGTTTTCTATCAGAGGATAAAATATAGAAAAAATGCGGAACTTTTAAAACAAATTGAAAATGTTGGTGGGGCTTGATGTAAAGTACCTCTATTGGAAACTGTTCCGCAGCATCAACTTCAAAATGAGGGAGTGTATTTCAATTCATATTGGCCAAGCTGGCGTACAAACCGGTAATGCCACGTGGGATCTCTTCTGTTTGGAGCACGGCATTTAGCCCAATGGATTCATCGGTCCCACTAAAAAAGCCACCGAAAAGACTGTCGAGATGACATCTTCAATGTGTTCTACAAAGAGACGGCCGCGGGAAAACAAGTTCCCCGAGCATTGATGGTTGATCTCGAACCATCTGTAATAGATGCGGTGCGGCTGGGCCCGTTCAAGCACTTGTTCCACCCCCAACAACTGATGTCGAGCAAGGAGGACGCTTTAAATTTATTTATGTTATAAAGCGACCATAAATAAATAAACAAAAAAGTACCCCTAAAACTAAAATTTCGAATTAAAATCGTCGCGACATCAGTCATATAGATCGGGGGATATCAGTTTTAATGAAAATCTCGCTTACAATTTAGCCGCTAACATTGTTTACAGAGAGACGTTCTGAAAAATTGCAGCCGTTTTGAGAAAATAATTTTAAATATTGCCCCTGTTTCACGCATAAGTAAGAAAAATCTCGTCATATTTTCAAACAATTTCGGTATCGAAGACAGGCCGAACGTGAATTCAGATTCCGTGTTACAGGAAGTAATTTAGTTCTCATAGAAACAAAAGTTTTCCACTTTTTGGTTACCAGGCCCTAGCAAATAGTTTTTTTTTTTCAAAAATCGCCGTTTTTCTGCTGGATTACAATACTTTGTGTAAACTGCGTAAGCGCTAGAGTAACAGAGCTTTGTTTTTTATCTCATAATAACTTCTGACCACCATTCACAGACAAACACACACGCACATATATATATATATATATATATATATATATATATATATATATAAATGGTCAAGGCGGGGAGGTTAAGCCTCTAAGAGAGGGAACCTTCCTCTCTGCCACTTTTCGGGCATGCGCAGTCCAGTTTTTTTTCCTAAGTGGTCGGGCTATACTTAGCTCTCACAGTACGGCGTCTGTGATTTGACGCTTCAACGTATTGTTGGTACCTGTGCCTAGGACGCGGCGTCTCCCGGACAGCCGAAGTAGCTCAGTCGTTTATGCTTTATGAACGCAGCCTCTCCGCCTACCAAGATAACACGTCTTCTACACACGGCCCTATATACAACCCTTACGGCGGCTGACGTCTCTCTGCCACCACCATCCCCCACCACGCACTGCGTTGACATCATCTGGCAGTAGAGAGGCATTGCTAAAGTGCGAGGGCTGGGGAAGGACACACGAGAATACTAATAGCAACGATTTTTTACTGATTCTTCGCGTGCTTATGTAAGTAGAGGCCTCGCACAGTCTGAGTTATTCGGTTTTAGCAACAACGCAAATTTAATGAAGACGTAAAGATTACCACCTCCAATTTGCCACATTTGCCTTTTTTTTCTTACCTACCTTTGCCATTTTGAAGCAAATTAATTTTTTGGTTAAATTCTCTCATCTTTGTTTCCTCTTTCTTCTTATCGATTCTTGAACCCTCCTTTTATTATCTTTCTTTCAAACGAGAACCAATATTACATCATGGTGTTGACGCGATATTATTTGTTATCTTACGCTACCAACAAACACAACTGTTTCCATTTCAGAATAAGTACCTATCGTTTCTGTAAGACAAATTGAATACATAGATTTTATAATAACATCGAAGATTTGAAAACATAGGCTTTGATATTGTGACCCTTTTGGCGAGTTTTAAAGCAACCCTTTCCGTGTTGAGGGCACAAGTGATTGGGAGGATTCGATCCGTGCTAGGTGCTGAAAGAATCGAATTCGTTTGCAGACTGCATTGATCGGTGCTTTCCGGAGTTTCTATTATAGCTTCCAGGCGAATGTCGGAGCAGAACCCTAAAATAAGGGCGATAGACCGAGCTTGATCCTGCATTCCCCGCCCCAATCATCATCATGCCCCAATCCCCATGCTTATAACCCAGCGATGGGCCTATCATTTGACCCTCGAATGCCCCATTCCTGACAGATCTAGAGAATACCTGTCAAATGACGGAGATCGCCGCCTCAGGGCGAGATAAAGTGTATAAACCACGTATAAAGAATAAGTGCACGCAAGGAACTCTTTCACAGGAGAGGAAAACGTGATATATATCCTTCCTACCATTACAAAAATTAATTCCTTACTCTATTCCAGACCTGCACAACGCCTGCTCCCGCGGGCATTCTGCACTTGGGAGCCGCTTGCCTGCCCGTGGCAGCGCCGAAAGTGCAAGTAGTGGGGAGAAGGAAGCTTTGCGGGGAGGGGAGAAATCTGACGTAGCACGACGCGGCGCGTAGATTGAATGCTGGGCTTCTAATACAATGATCCATGCTTCAAAATTATATGCCCATTTTTTAAATGGATTATATCTAGTATTTCAAGTTACCAGGGTCATAATTCACTGTTTACGTTCGGTGCACTGCTCTATATCCACCTTTGTATCCACCACTGTATGTATTTTCATTTTCTATTTTTTTTAAGAAAATAACATGCTCATTTTGACTCTGAAGCATTTTTTAAGCAATAGCTTTAAAATATATGCTTATATATAAAAGAAAAATATTATTTAATTCTAACACAAAATTGCAATTTAATAATTGATTGTTCACCAGGAATGGTATAATCTCCAAATCATAGAAAAATGAACAAAATCATGAGAGCAATCTCTCACATCAAGATTGACATAAAAATAGAATATGTGGCAATTCCAAGAAGGGTAATGTTTAATAGCACATTTGTGACCATTTTTCCCCATTATGAAACTGAATAAAAGAGATCAGCGAGCAAACTTCTGTCACGATATGTTACGGACAATCATAAGATAATCATGGGTATTGGTTAAATAGAATGCAAAGGGCTTTATATTTTCATATTAGTTTATTGCTGTCCTCATAATTCATTAAAATAGTTTATCGCTGTCATCATCAAACAAAAACAATTCAGTATCACAATTTTGTGTTTAGCGCAACACTAAATTTGTATTTACATCGTAGAAAAGTGAATTACATTATAAGCTCTACACGTAATTATAATACTTGGTGTCGAAATCTAATACGTATAATTCGTTGTAGTTTCATATTTCGCCCTGTCATATATCGAGCACAAACATTTGCAATATAACACAAAAGACTGTATTACTTGAACTGTATATGACCGTCATGTTCTTGCCGATTGCTCTTTAAATTTACGCGCTATCTTTCGAATTGCGCATTCTGATTGGTGGACCTCACTCCTAGATTGGGTCTCCTCCCCACCCTTCATCGATTTTCTCATTTGCACCCGAGTTGCCCGCACGCAGCTCCTGAGGTCAGTGAAAGTGCAAAATGCTGTGCAGGTCTGCTCTATTCATATGTATACTTTGGTTATTTCGAAATCAAATTGTACGCTTTGTTGAGTTAGTGAAATGAAATACACAATAACCAAAAAAATTATACAGTTTTAAATAACTATGAAAGAACACTTTATGAATATTAACATTTTGTCTTATAATTCGTATCAGCATTCTGCGACCATACACTAAAGATTACCTTGAATTGCAACAGGTCCCCTCTACACCTTTGATCACTGAGACATGGAATCCGTATGGTAAAGCTCTTGGAAGTAGCCCTACTTGCTTGTAGCATAATGTCTTCATTGTATCCTGTAACAAACAGAAACGAATTTACGTTCTTTCGCAATGGACTGCTGAGAGTGACGAAAAACTTTCTGTCCCTTAATTTCTTAAACCATTCAATTGTCTATTTCAATTGTTCATAAAGCTGAGATTTGTAGAACTTGTTAACGGACTAGTTCAGTAAAAATCCACAAATAATATGGAGAGTAAAATGTGGAGCACAGGTCAATACTCTAAAACAACCAAAGATCTCTAGTGACCATTGAACATGTCATCAATGCTCATGGGACCACAAACGTTTAATCTTCACGTTTAACCCTAACGTTTAATGTATTTTTTTAATGTAGTACGTCTGCAGAAAAAGGTTTGTGGTACTTGCAACAGCAATGGATACTATATGAAGTAAATGTACAAAACAATTGTTGTACGCGCTTCGTCCAAAATGTGAATGGTTTTGTACTGTGGCATTTCCCAATGTGGACCTCGTTGTGCTACGGCTCTGTTGGCAAAGCTCATCCAAAAACATCCACATTTTTTGATATTTTGATACCCAACCAAGTGGTCGCTGAAAAGGTGTGAAAAAATATTTTTTCTACTCTCATTGTATAATTCTGTCATTTGATGGCTGCGACCCGTTGCATAATGATACTCATTACGATAGTTTTCATTATGATACAGGTTCTTGACCAACCACAGAGAAGCTTACAAAGTATCGACACTAATCACTGAGAATCTTTATAGTAAATGTTTCGTTCGATTGTGTACATTAAAATTGTATTTAATATTATATTATTCTTCTGTTTTGATTTCAATGTAAAATTTTAACGTATAAAAGTTAGCATACGTCGTAGAAAAAGTACCGTATGAAACTCGATGTAATGGATATTACTTCATCGTTTCATAATGTACTATTTTGGATTCATGCATTATAAATAATATTTTTCGTTAAAAGAAATCGTTCATAAAAGTCACCTTATGGCACAAATTATAACGTATTTGTGGTTTGTGACGGGTATAATGGCATCATCACACATTCTTCCAATCGTAGCGTGAGAATCGTGGGGAGGCAGTGGTAAATTGATCAACTGACCTCCGTTTTTTCGAATAGAGTTAAATACCCGTGACGTCACAATGAAACTGTTAATTAACTAAAATATCAAATTAACTAAAATTCTCTTTTAAATTTATAATGTTATACAAAAAATAGCGTATGTAACTCGTTTATAATATGCTCTATTTTGCTCACATTTGAAAACACGCTCCTAACATGAGATTTCTGTTGATTGTTTTTAATTGCATATAATTTGCACAAAATTACAGGAAAAATACTCGTATTTTTTAATAATTGAACGCAATATTATATAAAGATCCGTCTTTAAGAAAGAGATTTCATTAAAAAAATCCTCTTCTTCAATATTATAGTTGTATAAAGACGCCCTCAAAAAATTGCACTTTTGCAATTTTCAAAAAATCTGGGACATGGGACCTGCATCATTCACTTAAGCCTCCTTGACGCTATCCGAAGTCAAAGTTTAATTAAAATATTTGGTGCCACTTTTGAGAACATTTTCAGAATGTTTTAAGGCTTCATGTAAAGTACCCTCCAAAATAAAAATATCCACATGAATCTCTCAAAGGCTTGAGTTCAATTAGATCGGTCGAGGAATGACAATGTTGAAGAAAATTGGCTGAACTGTTTAGGCGCTAGCACAGGCGGGCGGACAAAAGATTTTTCGGATTTTGTCGTAAACCGATTATTTGATATCATACGACCCATAAAACATGGATTCTGCTAGAGGAAGTAATTTACTATATTTAGAAATAGGAAGTATCCACTTTTTCTTTTCCAGGCAATAAGAGCTTTCAACCGAAAATTTACCTTTTTCCGACGCACGATTATAGTATTTTTTCATTTTACGAAGTAAGTGCGGTGAAAGTAATAATGTTAATATCTAAATTTTCCTAGACTTAATACCAATCTCTAGTAGATACGCAATCAAATAAAATCAATTTTCACATGTATCGTATTTTTTTCTTCGTTTCTTTTTCGATCTTTTAGAAGATCTTAAATCCTTAAAAAGTGGATAGAAGAAACCTTGTTAGACATATTTTAGATTCTATTTGTAAAGATCTAATCGGAAAGTAATTCTGCTTTGTTTTCAAACCGCTAAATACCTCTGAAAAGGAAATCATCGCAGCTATCCGCACACTCCTTTGATAAACAAATCACGTAGTTGCTCCTACTCTGAAGATATTCTACGTTATTTAACATAATTAATCTTCGAAAAAAATTTTGCCCTCAATAAGGGGCTATTCGGACCTGGTACATCTATTTTGTCTGTATGCGTGTAAACGTATTCGGGCGTTATTCTGAGTTCGTTCAACTAGACCTTAATTACTTTTAGACTTAGCCCCCCCCCGAAACATGTACCCCAGTTTACGCCTATGCTAGGTCTACGGAAATACTACATGGACACTGAGACAAAGTAACACGATAACAACATCCCACTAGAAGACCCTTGAACTTTAGAAATAATGGTTTGTCGTTGTCTACTAATATTTTATTTGCGATAATAACCGCCAGTGTCACGCACGGCAGATGTTAAATAACGGAAATTTCTTTATGATTCAGTGGAAACTGTGCGTCACAGACAACTTTGAAGAAACCACTTCCGTCTAATGGAGTGAAATGACTAACACGATAATAAGAATAAAGCCTCTTCTTTTCCTTTTTCTCCCATTCGATTTACACAATCTAAAATAGTACTACAAACCATACACTGTTATCGTAGCCCTCTGTTACATCAAGCTCCTTAAACACCTTTTACTTTCCGTACGTATACACGGAGTGAAATACGTAGTATAGGGAAAGTTATGCAATGCTGCGCGAAAAAATGGCCAATTTTCGGCGGAAAAAAATTAATTGCCGGGCCGTGAAAACGAATAAGTGGATAAAACCAGTTGATAAATTAAGAAAAAAATCCCCTAACACGTGGTGTAGCCAGAAACCCTGTTTTCTAGGTCCTTGATACCGGAAACCCAATTGTAAGGAAAACGTCCGTCTGCCCGTCTGTGAACACTGTTAGCGCCTAAACCATACGTACGATTTCTTCCAAAATGGATATTACCCGGTCGATCTGGTTCTAGTTTCCATTACAGTACAAATAATTATTTCTCATTTTCCCGGTCCACTTACCTATATGAACGAACAAGATCAGAAGGTAATCAGGTATCTTTAACTGCTGAACAAAACGAAAGGATATCAGTCCGCACGAATGAAGAATTTTTCCCTCCTCAAGAAATTATTCCGAATTTCCGATTCCCAGATCCTGAACTGATACAAATTACGCGAAATCTACTAATTTTGTTTTTTAATAAATTGCACAAGACCTTTTTTAAAAAGTTGATTTTTTTACAGCAGACTTTTCCTGAAATATCTATCTCCAATTTTGTAGTTTTGATATGTTAATTTGGAAAATGATATGCAATTTTCGAAAGTTCGAGTTCGCGGAAAATGGGTGTAGAACCATATCTTTGACCGTCCCGTATTACATATTGGGTGAAAATGTAAGAATAATTTGGAAGCGGTTTTTGAGAAACCAAATTATCAACATGATTTTTTAATTGTCCATATCGCACAAAATTACACGAAACTACTAACATTTTCCAAAAAATTGAACATGATCTGTTTTTTTTGTTATGTTCCCATGGATCTACGAGGCTACACCACTGATTACATCACTTTCTCTTCTTACGAAGAACCTTCGTAAGGGCGAGCAAGTAAAATTGAGATTCGATCGCCATACTTTTGGACTGGCTTGCTATAAAATATTTTTATGATTAAAATATAGCCCATTTTTCTGATAAAAAGCTAGTGGTGCTACAGAATGTCACAGGCTTTCCCGTATTAATTTTTTTATTTCCTTTGGTCTCGCCTAGCTACTCGGACTTGCCATACCATAATCCACACATATACTCTTACTAATGTGATTCAATGTTGTTATTTCAACAATTTTTTAAAACTAGGTCTATGGCCAAACTCATCTAATCTAAAAACATTTATTAGTAGTAGTATTAGCGAGGTTCTTACAGATGACGCCGCTTCTCGCATCCTAGTCGCCAAGTCCTTCGATCTTCCCAATCTACCTCTTGAAGATCTCGTTCCTTCATTGCCTTTTCTATCTCCTTTTCCCATGTTTTTGTCGCTCTGCCACGTTTCCTGTTTCTATGAGGTAACCATTTCAAAATTTTCTTAGGCCACCGACTTTCCGTCATCCTTTGGATATGACCATACCACCTCAATCTTTTAGCATCAACTACATCCATTATATCAATATTAATACCCATTTGATTTTTTATGTCAACTTTGGGTACTTTATCCAGGAGTGTAAGGCCACAACAGCGTCTCCAGTAGTTCATTTACATTGATTTTAATTTTTGTTCTTCGCTCTGATTAAGAATCCTAACTTCTGAGCAATATGTACATACACTTTCAACCAATGATTTTTATATTCTTATCTTTGTCTTGCTTGTTATTTTTTGGATAGACAAAACATTATTCAGCAGTCTTGTCACTACTCTTCCTTGAGAGATCCTATGTTTTACTTCTTCTGCACATCCGCCTTCCTTTGATATATGTACACCAAGGTACTTATAAGCTGCTGTATTTTTAATACACCTGTTCCCAATTACTGAATTAGTCCCTTGTGCTCCCGCAACAACATATTGAGTTTTCAGTGGATTCATAGTCAAACCCCAAGCTGTATATTCCTCATTTAGCTTTCTTAGCATGTAATCTATATATCGTTCGTCTCTGGCAAGAATAACCTGGTCATCAGCGAAGTGAAGGGTAAAAAATGTATCATTGTCAACTTCTATCCCCATGTTTCGACATTTAAATCTCCAATTTTCAAGAGTAGCGTTTAAATATTTTTTGAAGAGAGTAGGTGCTATACAGCATCCTTGTCTCAGACCTTTAGAGATGTTAATTGGATTCATTACCTTTCTTCCAATTTTGATGCAGCTTGACATATCATTGTACAGATTTTGAATTGCTGTTATTAATTGTATATTTATATTTTGATGTCTGAGAACTTCCCACAATTTTTCCAATGGAACATTGTCATAGGCCATTGTGAGATCTACAAAGACCATATGTGTCTCTAAATTCTGTGCCAGCCTCTTATCTATTATTTGACGAAGGCAAAATATTCCATCAATGCAAGATCTTCCTGCTCGAAAACTATTTTGTTCTTCAACATCCTTGATTGTGTTTTCTAATCTCATCTTTATAATTTTCCCGTAAATTCTAGAAACAGAATTTGTTACACTTATTGGTCTGTAATTTGTACATTCTTTACGATCTCCTTACGATATATATACACACATATACACAGGGTGAGTCACGTAACTTTAGCACCTCCTGTAACATTATCACTTGTATTTTACGAGATATTTGAGGTAACTTTGTTTTTTCAAACGGGACTATACATATATTTTCAGTCTATTATCACAAGCGTAAAAAGACGAATCCAATGATATAGATATTGTCATCCGTTAGATGAGCATTTTTTTGAGTAATTGTTATTTTTTTGCGACTAGTGTTTAACGGATATTTTCATTGTAACTGTCAGCCCAACAAGGTCACGCAGCCCTCCCCCAGCAAACGCGGGGTCGGGAAAGGGAAGGGATTTTAGTATTTGAGGATACGAAAAATATTCACAAAACTGTTGCATTTTTTCCTGAACTTTCCCTTCCATCCTGATCCATTTTCAGATATTTTGTGTTTCTTAGGGATTGAAAATACGGATTTGTCTTAAGTAGTATTTATTGAAATAAGATTATTTCTATCCCTACGTTATTATTATATTCGTATTAACATTGAAATTGTTTGCTCAAAATACGCAATATTTTTGTACAGTTTTAATTATTTATTCTTATTGTGCTTTGTTTCAAGATCCCATTAATACGTATCTTATGAAACCCCATTAAATGGAATTGAAGTTATAAACAATTTTATTACGAAACAAACTTATGACAAATCCTTATTTTCAATCCTTTAATTCCTTCAATCAAAGAAAGTCGAAAATCTGAAAATGCGAAAGGATGGAAAGTACAGTTCAGGAAAAAACTGCAATGGATTTGTGAATATTTGGAATATGTTTCGTATCTTCAAATCTCCCTTCCCTTGCCCGGGCGCGCGTTGCTGGTGGAGCGCTGCATGACCTTGTGTGGTGGACTATTCAAAATGTCCGTTAAACCCCAGTCGCAAAAATCAAAATTAATCAAAAAAATGCTTATCTAACATATGACAATATGTACATCATTGGATTCGTCTTTTTACGCTCGTCATGGTGGACTGAAAAAATATGTATAGTTCCATTTGAAAAAACAAAGTTACCTAAAAAATCTCGTAAAATACAAGTGATAAAATAGCAATTAATGCACGCATCTATTAGCCCCTTCCCCTCATGCACTTCCGTGAAAACTGCATTGCAATAACTTCAACCTTTCAAACGTTACAGGAGGTGCTAAAATTACGTGGCTCACCCTGTGTGTATATATATATATATATATATATATATATATATATATATATATATATATATATATATATTTGTGATATACGCTGTCTTCCATTCCGTAGGGACATCTCCACCTCTTATCATACTGCTGAAAATAAAAGCTAATTGCTTGAATAATACATCTGGGCTATCTTTTATTAATTCTATTGGTATACCATCTGGTCCAGCAGATCTACCATTTTTCATTGATCTTACAGCTTCTTGGACTTCTTTCACACTGATTTCATTAATGCTTTCATTACAATCTACATCAGTTCGTGTTACATTCAAGAACTCTGTCCGATCTTTTCGGAACATCTTTTCATAATAAGCCTTCCATTCTTGAACCTGAATAATTTGTAATTGATATTTTTCGTTCCAGTTCTTCTTCATGGTTTTAAGCGTTTTTCATGCTGCTCTTGACCGAGAGGCGCCTAAGTACTTTTCTATTCTTTCACATTGGTGTTGCTATGCATCATTTTTTGCTTTCGTTACTCTTCTTTTTACCTCTCTGTTTAGTTTCATGTATTTTTCTCTATCATCTTGTTGTTTTGTTGAAAGCCATTTGTGGTACAGGTTCTTTTTAATATCTACTAGTTTTTTTAATATCTTTATTCCACCAGGGACTCTTATTGAAATCACCCTCTATGTTTTCCTTTTCTCCCAAGATTTCGTTTGCTACTTCATGGATTTTATTTTTTATTTCTTCATACATATTCAAAGCGGAAAAAATGGAAATTTCGTTTAATTTTATTGAAAGTTGTATTTTAAACTTAAATTTAATGGAATTATTTTCTAATTTTTTAAAATTATATTGCTTTGTATCAATTTGGAGCATATTTTCGTCTATCGTCAAAGTTTCTTTGCTGTCATTAGAGTATGGAAAATACAGTACTACTTTCAGCAAGTGATGATCGGAGCCACATTCTGCTCCTCGATATACTCTGACATCTTCAAATTTTAATTTAGTGGAGATTTTACAAATGGCATAGTCGATAATTGACTTCAACTGTCTAGTAGTTTGTGTCCAAGTAAACTTGTGTATGTCTTTATGTTTGAAAAATCCATTTAGAATACGAAGATTATATTCTTCGCAGAATTTTATCAATCTATGCCCATTGTCGTTTGTTACTGGTTCTCCGTATCTTCCAATTATATTGCTACTTTCATTTATTCCAGTTCGACCGAAATAATTATATTAGGGGATCCCCTAATATAATTATTTCTTTTCTATTTCCAATCTCTTCTACAACAGCAGTCAATTGTTGATAAAATTCTAATTTTTCCGTATCCCTTTTATCATCTGTCGGAGCATATGCGCCAATTATTACAACTTCGTATCCTTTCAGTTTTAATTCCACTAATATCAATCTTTTAATCAAAACATTTAAATTTGTTAATTTATCCACCTAACCGCCTAAACCGGTGCTGTTTTCGACGTCATCCGAGTTCATTGGAGCCATTCATACTAAATAACCGGAGCCTGATACTACGATCTACAAAAAAAGTCCCCAAAGGCTACTAGTAGTTTGCGTTTGCCGGTTCGTCAATTTCTGTTCCAGATCAATGTGAAATCAGTTTACAGCTCAACCCCAAGGAAGCATGAGGGAAGTACATGGGGAAGAACGATTGTACACGGTTCGTGATTAGCTTATTTCGATACTTCTTCAATATCAGTCTGGAACTGATGAGAGAAAATTATGGAAATTACCGATCGGTACAGCCATCCTCCAGAATTCTCTTCCAAAAAGTCCTCTGTTTAACACATCTTATTTATCTCGAGCCATGATCGAGAGTAAAACCTAGACCCTCTCGGTCCGGAAATCTTCAGTTGCATATTTGCAACTATGTAGCAGGCATGTCTTCGACATGAGATATTTAAAATAATAAATAAATAAAATTAAATATACGGAATAAATAAAATAAACAAATGATTCGGTGGACATGAGTTTCGGGTAGTTATCTATTGTCTTACATGACGTTGATCGTCAACTTCCGTAAATCGGCGCATTCGACGCTGAATGACCACAGACTCGCGAAGAATGGGGGTGGAAATTCCATTCTTTCTTATTCATTTCTCAGTGAACAGACGGAAGAGCAGTTATGTTTGCTTAAACACTAATATTCGTAGCAAAACATGACCAATAAATAAATAGTATCATTTCAGATCTTTGGAATTGGTTTTATAATAACAGATTAATAGTAATCGAAGATAAATAGGTTTCTGTATTTCAAATCAACAATCGCAAGTACCGTTGAAAATAAATAATATGCAATTTGCTGTTGTTTACGTAACAAAACTATAATAGGGTTATATTTTCATTACGGCTTTTCGCCTCAACATATGGTCTTTACCGCTAGAATAATAGGTTCTTCTAAATAAAAGACTCTACATGTCAGAAATAATTCGGAGAACTACGAATAGACTATTAGACATGAATTTAATGCTTACTCGCTTTTACCTCTTTAAATCTGCATAATTTTTTAATTTTATGACCTCACCCCGTGGCGGGGTGTCCTGAACTTTGCTGAGAGTGTGTTAGTTAAAGCATTAGGATGACGTAACATAACCCACGGGGGTTGTTGGGTAAACCACAGGCCTGGAAATGGCTTCCAATTTAACCTCGTGAGTTCCACGGCTCTTATCGGGGGCGACTTAGATGGATAAAGTCATCAGTTGACCACTCTACAGTGTCTGTGACCGGAAGGTCATAGAGTTCACTCCCGAAGATGGCAGTATTTTCAACTGTAGAGAGATAGCTTGAATTCAGTCGCTCTCTGGAAGAGAATTATAATGGTAGGCTGCTCTGATCGGTATTTTTCCGTGGTTTCTTCAATCAACACCAGACGAATGCCGAAGCAGTAGGCCTTCTCTGACAAACGGGCCGCCCCTTCATTCCTCCTTTCCCTTGTCCAATCCTCGCCCTGTACTTATAATCACACTAACCCGCACTACACTACCACAGCAGTGGAAGACCAGTCGGGAGCTTGAAGCTTGTGTCTGCTGGGGCGGTGTCCCGCTGGTGACAGATACCTGGTTAGGGAAACACCTCAAGCCGACATGTAGATCGGCGCTAGATCTCGCCATTCAGCGGAGGGAGGTTCACCGCCACCTCCCGCGATCAAACACGCACTGCACTTGTCGCTCCCGGAATCAACCAACCAATCAATCAAACGCGTCCCTGCGCAGCGTCGCCGCCTGTGTGGACTCACCTATGGGCGTGCGCGCCGCCGCGGCCGCAGCCAGGAGCCAGCACAACGCCAGCGCCCGCGCCATGGCACCGCTCGCCTCGCGCCGCCGCTACGCCTCTGCGCTTCCAGGCCGCCTCGCCCGTCCACCCGCCCGGCCGCCACGCACGCACGCACGCATGCGGCGCCGCGCCACGCCGCGCCGCTCGACCACGACGCGGGACAGCGCAAACAAAGAATCTCGTGGCCGATCCCCGGTGACCTGATTGCTAAGTCGGTAATGTCATAGAGATCTCGGACCCAAGGACCCCGGGTAGACAGCTGGTTGGGGAAAACCCCGCCAGCCGACGGCAGGTCAGCGCCAGATCTCGCCAACCAGCGGGAGATCACCGCCACCGAGCAAAAATATACACTACATCTACGGAAACAATGACACTGCTAGTTGACGCACCCGGAACCACGAACACTCAATCAACCCATCCTTTTCCCCAGTTGTCTCGTCACACAACCCCTTACCCTTGTACTTACAACCCCTTACCCGTACTATAAAGAAACTTTTGAAGACCACTGCAAATAGATCTCGAAACTTATTGTAATCTGGTCGAGACTCGTATGTGTCAAAGCATATCCGTAACTGCCATTCAACCACCTCTTAGCCCTGAAAAATAAGTTGCAAGTAAGCGTAAATATTGCAGGAAATCAATGACAAAATGGAGTAATTTTATTTTTTATTTTGCTTCATTTTCCATTCCACAAAGAACGGCGTAGACAATTTCGTCGGCTGACCCGCTGCCCGTCGCACGCCATTCGACGACGAGATTTCCGCCTTGGTGACGGGACGGAAACCGCATCGCGCCGCCCTGCGTCATGGGGCCAGTGCGCGCGCCGCCATGTTGTTCCGGCGGATGAGACGGCGGCGCGACGCCTTATCGCGAAGGCGCGGCGCCCGCGCTCGCACCCGGCGCTTCGCAGCGTTGCCAACTGCGCGGAAGACACCACACTTCCCCCAGCGCAAAGTCCAGTCACACAATGGAATGTACAAACAAACGAAAGTTGTTGGTGATTCCTTTGGTCGTCGAGAGGCGCCACCGACTTTGGTCAGAGCATCAATTGATGTCAGTACTGTGATCGGGAGGACTCTGGGTTCGAGTTCCGACGGTGGTAGCATTTTCGACTCTAGTTGCGTAGCTAGGTCGCTGTAATTGCTGCCCAAAATCATTGAGAACACGACATTATGATAGAGCGGTTCTCAATATTTCCCAAAATTATAAACGCCTCTCCCTTTTTACCCTTCAAGAACCTTCACGTTGCTGTCGCATAAATAACTGTTGTAGGCCTGGTTGACTACTGATTCCTCTTTATAAACAAATTTATAGATTTCTCTGGGATTAATATATTCTGAAAACATCAATAGGATACTTGCAAGCTTCAGTTCCAAACTGGAATGAAGTTACAGGAAATGTAATAATGCGGAAGGAAATCCATCCACATCAGGCATCACAGCGAACAAATATCCTTCACGGAAGTGTACAGAAAGGTCAAAAACAATCGAAATTCTTGCGATTACACAGCTTGTACAGCTTTTTCAAGAATGAGAATCCATTATTGAATCCAATGAGAATCCATATCATGTTGGGTATATTATTGATAGAGAAAAGGCATTTCATGGAAAAAATGTCTGACTGTAAGTCGTCAACGCTAGCGCCTAAACCATTCAGCCGATTCTCTCCGATTTTGAGATATACATTTTACAACGCAGTAACACTGATAGATTTTGCAAGAAGATGCAAATAGTTCGAAAAATATATACAATAGTAATTATTAAATACTATACAATACATGTATTGGTACATCCTCCATAAGTTTTTACACGTAAAAAAACTTCCCCAAATTCTCAATACTAATCGAAGAACACGCGTTTCGTTTCCATCTTTTGAAACGAAGCTTCATAATGGTTCCATGTTAATCATCAATAAAGACAAGAATTCAAAGGAATTTTACATTTCATTATCTTGTCGCCATTCAACAATGATATTCTAAAACTATGCATTGCTCCTTTGTTTTCCAAGGGAGCTTATGGTGGTAATATAAAATTAAAGTTAAGATGTTCGTACAAATTCATGGTACTAAATTTTTTCAATTTTTCTTTCATGACAAATATTACAAATAATGTCAATATAACCCCAAACCCACCCAATTTAAACGACACGTCTGTAGTGCATACCTGCCTTAATTTCGATAGCCAGGAACACCTCTGAAATTATGTTCACGAAGTGCAGGAAATTTGGAGCGGGCGTCTATGACGCCAAATTTAAAAAAAAACCCTCATATTTTCCAAAAATTGAACAAGTCCTTATTTGAAAATCTGTTTTTGATGAACACATTTAATTTTAAAAAATGTGTTTTCACGATTGTAGTTGAAGGAAGACGCCCAAAAACTTTTATCTTTTTAAATTTTTGAAAAATCAAGCATTTCAACGACCATGAGACTTGCACCATTTTCTTAAGCGTCGTCTACGCAATCTAAGTTCCAAAGGGTACCCCCCGATAAGATGACAAAACGATCCCTCTCAACCAAGTGACATCCAGCCAAAAACGTGTTTTTTCAATTTCAATTTTTCCATCAACTTAACACTGTTTTATCTGACTGAAAAATATGATAAATAAGAAAACAATTTACACTATCATAAAAAAATGTTTCGATAGCAATGCTTCGAGAAAATCGGCTGAACAGTTTAGCTGCTAGCGTTGTTCACAGATGGACGAATGTTTGGCCTTCATTGGATTCTTCGGTATCTAGGATCAACAAAACATCGATTCTGGCTACACCACTTGTTCGAGGATTCTTTTTTCTAAATTTAGAAAGTGGATTTATGTACATTTTTGTTACCAGAACCCAGTAATAAGAGTTTTCTAAGGAAAATTCGCCGCTTTTTCCCGCAGCATTACATAACTTACTCTTTTTATGAAGTTTCTTCTTAAAGCGAGAAAGTAAAAATGTTATTATCAACGTGACAAGCGACGGAGATTAGCTAGAAGTATATGCATTTTTATTGTGTAATGAATATTAATAAATAATCAGGATGTTTTATTGAGTGCTTTTGTAAATGCTTTGTAATTGAAACTGTTAAAGTTATATTAAGAAATAGGTTTTATTGCCACTCAACAATTAACAACACTAATTACATTAGCTTGCAAATTTCAGTTTTTTGTTTGTTACCTACAGTAAAATATGTGATTTTATATCATATCGATGTGCTGAATCTGAATTTTCAATCCGTTTATTTCTATCACGTAAGGTTTTCTTGCGAAATCACTTTTCATATATTGTATAATTACGGGACTTTCATCAGAAACATTTTCATAATACTTTTTTATTTTAAATAAAACAAAATTTAATATACATAGTATTGAAATTAATGTGTATGGTTGTTAATACACGTTACTGGGGTGTTTTTGCTTTATTTTCTCTTGTGTACATCACTGTTGGAAAGTTTCATACAAAATTAACCCCCGTTGCGTCTTACTTGAGAAAGTCCTCCTTTTTCTTTTTCGTTTTTTTTAACAACTTGATCGTATAGTGACCACTGTGATTGTTTTAACTGTAGGGAGAACTGTAGGAAGAACACGTAAGGACAAAACGAGCACTCACAAACATCCATACCCGAGGCGGGATTGGAACCCGCAGGCCTTCGAGGCAGATACGGCCCTTCAACCTTAGCGACCTCAGCTATCCAAGCCGACTCTAATGTTTGTCTTCAGGTATTTCACGCTTTAACATCTAACAATAGTCTGCAAGAATACTGATGCTCCAGCGTCCCTGGTACCTCCTTTCGAACTCCAGCACATCCTTCGCCATGGTTTTCGCTCAAAAATCCTATATTTTCTGGGAAATATTCTAGGAGAGAAAATGGAAACGCGTTTTCATAATTAGTTCCTTGTATGCTTCAAGCATGTTAGCCACAAAATTTCGGTAACCAGTTTCCGAACCGTAGGTATTCCAAAAGATAGGAACTTTCTGACTTTAAAATTGATTTCAGCAAGCTGAAAATACCCCAAAAACATTCAAACTTTGGAGGCAGCAATTTTATCGGAGGCTAGTGTTATTGATACAGCAATCCCTCAAAATTTGCGAGAGTTAGGTTCCCAAAAACATCACGAATGTTAAATCCTGAGTTGAGTCTATCTTTTAATGCAAAAACGTGGGTTGGGTTCCAGGATGTCGAAGCACTCTTTAAAGAAGAAAGAAAAAAAAATTTCAAACAATTGCAGTAGAACTGAGGAAGCACTACTACATACAAAATTCACAATTAACATTCCAAAGAGAAGAAATAAAACAATATTTGAAACTTATTTCAAAGTTAGAAGTGATTAGATGTAGGATTTGGTTAATTTTTGTTTCATCACCCTACTCGTTCTAATATCCAAATATGCGAGACTTGCTGCTTCTATTTGTCTCATAGATTTTGAAGTTATTTCCATGTTCGGATCACATTCAAATGCCCTTTCCTCCAGAGCTTGTTGAATTTTTAGAACGCCATTTATAGCTTAGACATTGAAATTGCTCCGGGATGCAGTTTCACTTCCGTTACTGCATCATTACGTTCGATATTTTTCTTCGCTGATGATTTTCCGAAGCTCCTCTTCAATGACGTCAGTACAGATCCCGAATGGCTTTAATGTTCATTAAATGAAAACCCTTTCCTCCAATTTTACCTAACTGAATTGAATTATTTTACAATAGTGTTATAATATTAATGTGAATTTACATTCCAACATTGACATTTTTGCAGGATATGATACTTTGAAATCCGGTGTTTACCAAGTTTGTTTCCCAGATGCTGCTGATAAAGGAAATTAAAACCGTGCTTGCTTAAAAAAACCGTAGTGCGACCAAAAAACGGACTCACGAATGTTAAAACCGGTAGCATTTCTCTAATCGTGAATGTTCGGAACACGCGAATACCTAATTCGCAGATGTCGAGGGATTACTGTACTTTGATTTTTAGTGACGGTCGTAGATCATCGGGGCAAAGAATTTTTTGCTTGACTCTTCAGTCCTCGTAAAGAAGAAACTTCTTTTTTAATTTATTTATTTCTGTTTAGCATTTCTAGTTTCTCACGTTTTTAGTGTTTTTTAACACCGAATTTTGAATATTTACAATGCACTGCACTGTAGAAATATCCGACATATAATTTTTTTAATAAGTTATTATTTTTATAAGTAGGTATTTTTATAAGTTTTTATTAGTATTCAAACGCGTTTTCCACCAAAATATATAAGTTAATTAGAATATTAATTATTAATGTGATTATTGATTTTTATAATTTTACTGCGGTCTTAATTTGTCTTTGGAAGGATCTGGGGTGAAAAATATTCTTATTATCAGGGAACGGATTTATATGGACTAAAAATATTTCAAGATATATGTAGTTACTTTTAACAAAAGATGGATTTAAATATGGACTTTATGTGATAAAAAAGGCCATGGTAAAATAATATTTTATTATCAGTTAATAAACGTTCATTTTTAAATTCTGAAATGAAACTTCTTATTTTACACTGGGTGACTGTACTACTTTTGGCATTTTACAGTGGTTTAATAGAGAGACTAATAGAACCGAACCAACAGGTAGTATTCTGACTGTATTGTAACACAACGAGGAGCTGCGTAAGTTGAATTCTGATGTCCAAGTGTGTGACGTCATGCGATTGTGGCAGTCAGGGCCTGAAGGTCGGAGAGTTGATCTATTTTTCACATAAATTAAAATATTAAGTTTCTTAACTTTTCCATTTTTAATTCTCCCCAAAACTCTAATATTTAAGCTCTTATTGTTTAGATACATTTTTAATACTTAATGTAATTTCATTGTTGAGCTTAGTATGCTAGTGTATGGACTTATTTCATAATAATTATGGAAAGTACATGGACTTTTATTCAAATATGTACCAAAAACCCATAATATGGAAAGATAAGGAAAATAAAAGTTTCATTTTTCAACTTTGCACATTGTGAAACATAAAGATAATGCAAATTAGTATCAATTTTAGCTGATTTAGTAAATATGTATTTTCATAGAAATCCGTTCTCTGTTTATCCGTTCTCCACGGTTTACACCTTCATTTTGAAATTAATGATATGCAGAAGTCCTTATTACATTTTTGAAGCTGTTCGGGATATTAAAGATCAAAACAATGCGCATAACCAATATTATTTGCATCATGGTTTTATGTACACACATACTTTTTGAAAGCTTTTAATTTAAAGAGTAGAGTGAAGAGGTAGTTTTATTGTTTGTACTTCGTGCGTCGGCCCATGGGCTAATAGCAGCGTCCCGGCCTCGCGACAATGGGTCAAGGGGGTACGTGTGGTCAGCACGAACACATGCCCACGCCGTATTCTGATCTTTTCAACCTGAATTTTATCATCGTCGCATAGTAACATATAATGGGGCATTGCAAGGAAAACGAACATTATAATCTTGCCTGACCGGGAATCGAACCCAGGGTCGCGTCATGGAAAGCGAGCACGCTGAAAAATCAGCTAAGCCGCCAGGCTGAGAGGTAGTAATAATTCATTTTTTATAAAATAATTTGCAAAGCAAAACATCTAATGCACTTCATTATTCAAAATATATAACTATTAATCGAACATCGAAAAGTTATATATCGTCTAAACGCACTGTGTTCGAGCTCAAACCTTGTGTTACACTGAAATATAACATACAAGTTAACAGCGAATAAATACACTTTATTATCAAAAGGTAAAAGTGGAAAATTTTTTGTCAAGTAAAGTGCATTTAAATTTACTGTACAGTGGTCTGATTTTCACACAAAGGAATATTGCCGATGGATCCATTTCTGGTAGTAGATGTCAGATTTTGGAGTCGCAATCTTGGGTAGTCGTATGTCACTGATGAGTTTGAAGAAAGTATAGCTCGATTTCTCGCACTAGTATTTTCACAGGAAGCTGGTGTAATTGCTCGCGACAGCCATGCTCTGAAAACAAATTATTTCCTGCTGATTTTTTAAACTTCTAGGAAAAAATACACATATTAATGCAGTTTTAGAAATTTGGTTTTGATCTTAGGTTTTGTTATTAAGAAATTGTTAGACAACAGTATTGAGCCATCCAATTGCAAAGAACATTTTCAAAAACTATGTAGCTATTTTTCCGTATTTCCTTATATTTTTTATCACAATTACTTCTTAGATAGGAAAAGTTTTACCTACAGTGTAAAATGGATGATTTTATTTATAGTGTAATTTTTGGAAGAGAGTTTGTATTTTAAATATTTTTCGGAAATATTCGTAATATTCCAGAATATTCCTTGTTTGAAATAAATCAAAATTTCGTGCCCTAAAATACGTCTTTGCTAAAATTTGTCGTTACCGAATATATCGATAAAATGTAATGTATTGTACTATCACACATATGTTCTTTTCTCTAATGTTGAACGTAGTATCTTCTGAATTCAAGACAATTTATGAACCAACAGAATTATGCTTCATCTCAAAATGTTAAAATAGATCTGATTGATTTCAACAATAATATGTGACATTTTAATGTCGTATAATATTGCCTTGCATTAATGTTTTCAGTGCTTTTACAAGCTTGAATAGTTTGCGAATAAATTATCTTTTCATTCATACAAATATTTTTGAACGTATCAGGGAGTGAACGATTGATTGGATAAATGAATGAATGCATTTCACCGAAACTGAAACCGGCCCACATCCTTGTGAAGGGCCACGTTGAATGGGTTACACTTAAAAGTAATATGCATTATTCTTATATATAACTTTATTTTCTTAAATTTGGTGTTAATTAGTTGCAAAATTGTATAATTGTAAGAAGAATATCGTCAGTATTACACTCGACTTGTAAAAGTTGTTTGAAATGAAAATGAACATTTTAGTAGAAAAATTCTTCTTCCATTTTTCAGTAAATGATAAAACCACATTCTTTACAAGCAGCTTTGAAACATACAGCTTTAACGATCGAAACACACATTTCTAGCATTATGGGCGCATCATGTGTTTTTTTTTTGTTTCTTTGCCGTAGAAGTAACACAGACGAATTTTATCTATCTTGGGCAGTGGCAAGTTTGTGTATCTATTTCTAGTTGACATAAATCTGCATTTTATTTCTTTTGGATGTAATTTCGTTTCAAGAGCGTGCGATGAAGGACATCCGTAATTACTGCCAAAATTTCTTAGATGTTAATGTTAAATGTAAATGTTATAGCTCGACCAACTCGAGAATGATGTTTACAGGAGCGCGGCACCGTCTGTGTTTACAACCAAAACGACAGAGACGCAGATATAAGAATACTCAATTCAAGATTAAAATGGTACCGTGCCAAACTATTGCGAAAGAAAGCGCGATTCATTTCGTTGCAAATCTAGAATCTTCCCAATTAATATTTTAACTGTATTTAGACATGTCTGCACCTCATATGGGAATAAATAAAAGTATACTTTTCTCTGCAAAACGATTCAAAATTTTGAAACTTTTTCTTTCGATGAACAGTAACATTCATATAAATGTTTATTTTAACTTAAGTAGTTTCTCAGAATATATACCAAATAATTTATTTTTATGTAAGGAGTAACTACCACCATAATGAAGAATATTGTAGATACTTATGATAGTAAAGTTAAACTTTTGGTACTTTATTGCATATCTAACAAACCGTATGCAACGTTTATAGCCGTACGTATCTAGCAAACCGTTTGCATATGGAAAAAAAGATGAAAGAAAGAGAATACAAAATGTTTAAATTCAATGAATAAGTATTACAAATTCAATATAAATATAATTTTTATTACATTCTTTTACTAGATCAGAGAAAAGTGAAAAAAGCAACTTAAAGAGACAAAAATAAAACAGTCGGTTCAAATCTTGTTTAATGTGTCTCTGAAGTTATATTTTTATTAGCGGATTCACAATCTCTATGAAGGAGGCCATGATGATTTCATAGAAGTAGTCTTTGAACTCTCTTCCCGCTCCTGGCGACTTTTGTTAGCTAAAATGACTGTACAGACCCGTGTTTTCACTGTTAGTTCCACGACGCGCCGCAATCGCAGCCTTCATTCTTCGCTTGGTCGAGTTATACTAGGTTCTAATCTAAAAAGTGTCAAATTAAAGGTTTCTCAAAACAAATGGTACAAACTTCTAGGACATGTAAATAGATCGAAAATTATAACTATTTTCAATGAACACAGAAAGGGAAGTTTCATATAATTGAGTTATTTTCATTTAAAAAGCTGGCATATATACCTAATATTTAGGAAACTGCGTTTTTACCGATGTTCGGCTGGTCAATTTCTGAAGCAGTCAAGGTGAGTTCACATTGCTGGCTAACATTTATGCATACAGGGTTGCCTAACATCCGGGGGCGACACTCGCATGTGTAACATATTTATTTGCAATTTCCCACTACACATTTGTTGGCTAAAATTGATCATTTTTACTATTCTATATGTCCTAGAAGTTGTAAGATTTATGTTTGACCTAATATTGCACCCGAATGTCTGGGCACTACCAGACAATTCTGGTAAAAACTTCCTTTAGAGACCCATCCTCTTGGAGAAACTAGTCTTCTAATCGCGCAGCATGTATAGTATATTCCTGAAAATTATACAGCAAACACGGAGGCAGTTGACATTGAACTCAACGGGTTCAAATAGAGCGGAGAAAATAGGTCGACGCTCATGTTTACTAATCTTAGATTATCACACTGTTGTTTTAATGCTCTTGATATAAATGATAAGTATAGTTATATTTTTTCAAACCTGTTTTTATCGTTTCCTTTCACGCTCTCCTTTGAAGAAGAAAATACACACAGAGAAAAATAGGATCTCGCGTGATATTAGAAGATTAAAACGCCGAACGTATTATTTGATTATTTTTTAACATTATGAAGGATTACTCAATTTTCACGTCTAATCTGAAAATACGAGTTCCAAGACGCGATCGGCTTAAGTTGCTCACGACATCATTTGAGGTCACAGCAGGGCCACTGACAGAAAGGTACCAAGATTCGAGCCCCGACGATGGCAGGAGTTTCAACACTAACTAGACAGTTATGTCAAATTCAGCCGCTGTCTGGAAAGGAATTCTAGCGGCCGGCTGTTCTGATCGGTAGTTTTCCGTGGTTTCTCCATTAAACCCAAGGTGAACTAATGGGCCACGGACCGCGCGCGAATTCTCCTTCCCCTTTCTTGTCATAACCTCGTCACTTACTTATACACACTTACAATAATATGTATTACGCTACCAAACACACCGGGAGACTGGGGAGCTTAGAGTTTGTCCCGAATGAGGCGATGACCCCATTGGTGTGGAATACCTGGTCGGGGAAAAGTCCACTAGCCGAAGTGTAGTTCCGTTGACACGCGACCTGTAGACGCCGGATCTTGCCATCCAGTGGGGGAGGAAAGACCATGGCCACCTCTCCCAATATTACATGCCCTACACTTACGAACTAATTACCTTAGGTTTGCTGAATCGTCCGGAAACATAATTAAATCAATCGATGAAAACCACAGCGCCACGGACCTGAGAATCAACCATGCAAACGAGGTTGAAAATACAGAATCTGCCTCTACGCTCATCTCTTTACGCCCCACCTCGTTCCACCTCCATCACAATTCCCTGCTTAACTTCCCGTGCACTCCGTGACTACCAACAACAGTGTCCTCTTAGCTCGCTCTAGTGAGATAATTTAAAAACAAAATCAGCTGTTAGTGGTTTATATATGAGATGTGGGGACGTATTTGCTTTAATTTCGTAAGTGTGCATATACTCGTATGATTTAGTACGCAAAGTAAGAATAATTGAATTAGTTGGTGAAGCACTCATTTTTATATTACATATCAACGTCCTTTGAAAATATGAATCAGTAGATTGATTTATGTTCCTTTATATGACGAATATTACAAGTGGATGACTCAGTTCCGTGTGTACAACTCGCTTCTTCTCATTATTATTAGCTTTAATTTATTTAATTCTTATTTTTATTATTAGCTTTGTGACTAGAGCACGTTCATATTCCTGTTTTTACACTTATCAAAAAAGTCATACTTTCTTGTGGCACAAAGTGTAATGATGACAGCAACGCCAATCAAAATTCCCATGAGAAATACAACCCACAGCTGCATGGACAAGCCATCTGTCTGATAGTTCCTTGATGCTTCAACTTCTGCCTCGACCTTCATATGTGTGACACATTTTTTAGGTAAAATGTTCTCTAAGTACATTGCATCAGCAAAGGCGATGACACTTTTCCATTTCGAAGAAGGAAGGCCTCCTGGATTTTCGGGATCCAGTCTTAACGCTCGTACCTGTCAAAATATCAAGTGTTTTAAACTTATTTACAAAAACTTAAAACCATAAATATTATTTTTTTCTGAATCAGTCTCAGCAGCAGTCAATTTTAAATACACTCATCGTCTGCAAAAAAGCTGCACCCCGAAGGACCCTACTGATCCGCTGCAAACTCTGTGAGTATTTTGCACACCATTCGCTAAGTCAGTGATTTGTTTTCACGGTCGGTCGCGCACTGGGGGGTAGGTGGTAGGTGCGTGACATCGCCCCCACCGGTCTAGATACGAAGGCTTCAAACGGCCGCGCCGGCCGTTGCGATATCGGGTAGCGTCGCTACAACGTCATCAACACCTACAATATGCCTCGGCGACGCTTTCATCAACCGGTTGACCAGTTAGACGCGTTCGAGAGGGGCTGCATCGTGGGTGTGCGGGAGGCTGGTTGATCCTGTCGCCGTATTGCGCACCACACCGGTCGTACGGACACCACCATCACTCGCTGTTGGCGAAGGCATACGTACACAAAATGAAGGATCTGGACGTCCGCCATGCACCGTGAGGAGGGAGGACTGACGGATTGTCCGCCACGCGCAAACAGATCCAACAGCAATGATTGGTGCAATTCAGCGGGCTGTACAGCCTGCACTGTCACATCCTGTCACTGCCAGTACTATTGGCAAGCGGTTGCACAACGCAAGGCTCGCCGCACGCCGACCATTGCGACGCCTGCCACTCACATCCCAGCATCGTCACTACAGATTCGCCGGTGTTGGGAACGATGGGCCTGGGGCCATGCAGGCTGGCAGCGGGTCATCTTCAGCGACGAGTCCCGCTTCTGCCTTGATGGGGACGACCACCGGGTCCGTGTCTGGGGAGCGCCACGACGAGTGGTTGGGGTATCCCTTCATACGTCCCGCCAGCCTGGTGTGAGGGTGTGGGGCGCGATATCCCATGGTGCCCGTTCACCGTTAGTGTTCCTCGGAGATACCGTGACAGCCGCATGGTGCGTTCAGGAGATCCTGCAACCGGTGTCTCTGCCGTCCGTGAACGCCCACGCCCATGCCCTATTTCAACAGAACAACGCGCATGGGCATAACGTAGCCATCTCCCGAGCATGCCTTGCAGCCGTGGATACGCTGCCATGGCTAGCAGCATTGCCAGACCTATCTTCGATCGAGAAAGTTTGGGGTCCTATGGACCGTGCGATCAGGATCCCACCCCTACCCACCAATCTGCAAGAACTGCGCGCTCAGGTGAAAGCTGCATGGAATGGACTAGCACAGAACTTCATTACAGACCTGTACAACTCCATGCCGCAATGTCTGAACGCGTGTGTTCACCAAAATGGCGGTCACTCGCCATATTAGCATGCACCGTCTGTGGCCGTGTAGCGCAATAAATATTGGTCCCACAAATGTGAAAGTGTAATAATGTTTTGTGCGTGGTACCCTCTACCTACCTGCCAACAATGATTGCAATCCGCCTTGTCCTTTTGGGTGCAGCTCTTTTTATGACAATGAATTTCATACATGACTTCATATAAATATTACAAACTGCAGTAAGCTTACGTAGCAATTAGCTGGAACAAACAAATTCGCACAACCGAATGAAAAATGGCTAAAATAAATTTGCTGGTTTAGTATTTATTTTTGGGATTAATTTATGTATGTATACAACATATGACTTTTCCGTTTTGATATGAAACATAATACAAATATTAAATATTTTATTTACGACTCATAGAAAGTAGTACTATTTCTTAACATCAATAATTGAAGATGTTAGATTCAAAGAAAATACGTGGTAATTCGTGTTTAAAAACATCAATACACAATACTTAAAAAGAAACCTTATTCAAAACCGTTAGATAAGTAAGGTAAGAAAACAAAGGCAATTATTGAAGAATTGAGCATAAAGCACATACAAAATTAGCCAGTTATGGAAATTAATAACATCAATGCTAGCAGGAAAACTTGAAAAATTATTTTGAGTAATCAAAGAACTTGTAAATAAAATAATCAAATATTTCATTGTAAACCTGGGACTAGTCGACGAGAGAATAATTCAATCTTGCAATACAGCAAATTAGAATGAAATGTTAAAATGGGCATAGACAGTGTCGCCAAATTGTGCTGTTCATGAAACAATCAAGGGAGGAGCCTGTCTCATTCATTCAACCACTAAAGCAGACTTCTATTCAGTTGAATTTCAGTACGTAGTGGCTATTCTATTCAGTTGAATTTCAGTTTGTGTGTGTTGCTGTGCAATTACTAAAACTTACATAATACTCAAACTTATATAATTTAAAAACTTATATAACTTACAAACTTATATTGATTTATCTAATAGGTTTGCAATGTTTGAAATTCATTTCACTGTATCTACCACAATACTTTTAAACTAGCTGAATGTGGCATCACCGACGCTTTCAACAATCTTCGGTTATTTTACTTTTCCTTTATTCTTTGGTTCAGAGTCCTCTTCGTTCAGTTTACATGTTTTGTCAGCGTTTCGAACTAACCACTTACATTTTACCTCTTACAGTGCTGGTTTTCTTCTAATTCACTTGTTATTCTTCAAATTCACTGTTTCAAGGCAATTTACAAGTTTACTTCAAAAAATACCCATGAAAGACTTCGAATCTCACAAATTCATAACACGCACGATTTTCCTTTCATATTGCTCGTTTGTCAACAAATTGGGTGCCATTCTTATGGAAGAAAAGTATGGTGCCGTAGACTGAAAGTAACCACGGGTTATAGTGCTGGCCAGCTAACGTAACTACTTTTAAAAAATATCAGTTACTTCCGTATTATACGGAACTATACCGTCATTATACTTCCGTAGATTCCACCAATATTCAAGACAATAACGTTGGATTTTGCTGTGCTAGTTTGGTATTGTTTCTAGCAATTCGCATTTTGCGGTTTGCTGTTTTTCATAAACTACACTGGGGATCAATCAACGACACCTACATCAATCTAATATTTTGGTGGTACTGATTCTCCATTTATACGCTAAAGCACTTTTTTTTATATTTCTTATTTAGAATCTTATGGCCGAATCTGAAAATAAATTATTAGTTACCCTTCAAGAGACCGAGATGCGTCGAACGACACCTCGTATGTCTCGATTGGTGCAAGGGAAGTAGCGTAACCGTGAGGCACAGAACCGTATTTTCTCCACGCACGTACACGAGGAGTTTACTTAAATACTATATAGGGATAAATTAATACACTTTACAGGAGACCAGAATAAATGTGAAACGTTTAAAACATTTAGAAGAGTCGAAAAAGAGTATTTTTCTCAATGAATAACATGTGGTGGGAAATTTCAAAACACAATTTCATGTGTGCGGTTTGCGCCTATTAGGTAAGCAACCCAATGTGTTCTGGTGTTAGGCAGGTGAATGTTCTGGTGTTTCAAAGATTTTTTGTGACCAGTCCTTTTTACGTAATAAATAATTAAAAAAAACACTTTGAAACCACTTTAAAACACTAAAATGAGTACTCCGATTAATCTCTAAATCAATCTTTTTATATATCGAAATAGAATCACCCCTCGAGTGCCACTGAAGGAAATTAGGGTGTGAACATCGGGAAAACTGTTGGAACAGGCTTTCCAAATACCTTTTCAACGGCTATGAACAAACAGATCCTTCTGGGTAAAGGATAATGGCATCTGGTTTTCACACACCCAGGGATTGATTGTTTCTTGGATGTGGGCAGAGATTGGCGCTCTCAGTGATTCAGACTCAAATAATATCTAGGCCTGATAAAGATAAAAGAACTTCGAAAGGTGAGAAAGTAAAATGAAGAATTTTTATCGGACAGAAACTCTTCCAGCTATGAGAAGACTTGTATGCTTGGTAATACTTCTGCTCACTAGCTGTCAGTACCAAAGAATAATATCCTGAGGTGCAAAGATAACATAAAGCTACTTAACGACCAGATTAAATTTGAATTAATGACAAACCACAAGTTTCTTCAAGTCCCGACAGCGCGATGACAGGATTTTCGACATTAGCTTGTCAGCTAGGTGGAATTCAATCGCTATCTGGAGGATAATTCTAGCGGCCGACTGCTCTGATCGGTAGTTTTCCGTGGTTTCTCAGATCAACACCGTCGAATGCCGGAGCAGTATCCTAACAAACGGGCCACGGACCGCGCGCGCGATCTTCTCTTCCTCTCCCTTGTCCTATCTTCACCCCTTACACACACACACTGACATACACTACACCGCCACACATATGGGAGACCGGTCGAGGCCTTAGAGCTTGTCCTGGCTAGGTCGGTGCCCCGCTGGTGAGAGATACCTAGCGGAAAGAACCCGCTAGTCGACGGTAGGTCGGTGCCAGATCTTGCCATCCAGCGGGGGAAGATCACCACCACCTTCCCATGAAAAATAGCATTAAATATACGGGACTAATGATCTCATTATTTGACGCGCCCAAAATCACTAACAATCAATCAACTAACACGTTTTTTCGGCCATTTGGACAATTTGGCCAATCGTGAACCAAAGAATTTCAAGATGATAAACAATGAGGCGTAACAGTTCAAGAATTTCAGTGGCTCAGCTCAAAGATGAGCAAAATTGTGCTTACCTGCACTATGTGCTTTTTTCCTGCTTGAACATGGTCTGTTAAAAGGGCGCAGAATTCGTGAGGCCAAGTCAGGCATGGATGATAAGGGGTTGGACCCCCATCAGATCTTGGAACCTCGAAAAAACCGTATTGTTTTTCCTTATTGTAACTGCCACTGAAGGCTTTATAACGAAGCATGTACTTGATCTCACTCTTACACTTCTCTTTCGGTTGTGTCCATCGGATATCAAGCCAGCCTGCACCAGATGCTGCCATATAGAGGTCTGTGATATCCGATGGATGTTCTGGAGAAAACGAAATATTTTTCTTGTATTACTTTCTTTTTGTATTATTTTTTACAGAAAATTTTAATTATTAATATGAGAGGGACATTTTAATGTATCTGTTTTTATCTAAAATGCATTTATTTTGGAACAATAATACTCTTATTTGAATAGTAGGATTAATGATGTTTGTTTTGCTTAAATTGCAATTGTGGCCATGTGACCAATGATAGGAATTGAATTTGGTTACTGGGTTTCATCTCTGGTAGTTCTGATACAGTGAGTTTTCAGATAAAAACATAATGACTTTGTAAAGAAATGAGGAAGTGAATGGTAATAACTAAATAAGTGATATTTGCAGTTTAAATTGACTTTACTACATGAATCTGAATGGCAAATGAACATATAAATTACAAAAATAACACTTACTTTTCTTTGATGTACAACATGTTATGATACTTAAAATTAACATACAATCGTGATTCTTGATTTCAAGATGAGAAGTTTTCAGTTGTTCTTTCCGTTCTGCTTCGTTTTGAAGTTGATGCACACGCACAGTACTTAGTATGTGGTCACAACACAATTTGGATATGATTGAACATTTACTGTAGTTGAAGTTTGACACGTTTGACTGACTATGACACGTTTTGTACAAAATACCGATGAGAACAATGGTTTACGTAAATTGTGAGCGCACGGGCTCGCTTGAAACATGTGGCCTCGGCGGTTGCCTGCCAAACACTGCCTGCGAACACAGTAACGGATTTTTACGCCACCCTCCTGCACGCTGTTGCCGGAGCGGTGTCGGCTCGGCGTGGCGTTGGTTCGGTGTTGCCGCTTTGAGTTTCTCAGCGCGATTTGTAACATGCTGCCCCCGTCAGTGCGTAGCGCTGAAAAATCGATTATTGTTACGAATCGCGTGTTACAAATGGCTGTCTTGGGTTTCTTGTGGTAAAGGACAAATGTTGCTAATGCTGCGCTTGTAGATTCCTGATGTTGTAGTGACGTCGACTACTCTTACTTTTCCGTCTCTTCCTGGGTACGTTTTGCTTATTCTTCCTAACTTCCATGTTGCTGGTGGTAAATTGTCTTCTTTAAGGAGTACTATTGTGTCTTCCGTGAGATTGGGATGAGATGAATGCCACTTATTCCTCCTTTGTAAGGTTAAGATGTAATCTTGGGACCACTGTTTCCAAAATATTTGTGTTAAGTTTTGTATTTTCTTCCATCTTGAAATGTGGTCTAATTTGATTTCTGAATCTTTTGATGATACAAGTAGAGATGGCCTTTGATTTAATAGGATGGCTGGTGATAAATAATTGAAATCTTGATGATCCTCAGTTAGTGGAACCAACGGTCGTGAATTTAGTATTGCTTCTATTCCACATGCTAATGAAGTTAGTTCCTCGTAATTAAGAATTCGATTACCCACTGTAGGTATGAATATTCTTTTGAAACTTTTGACTGCTGCTTCCCATATTCCTCCAAAATGAGGACTGCGTGGGGGAATGAAGTTCCACGTGACCTTTAAATGCGCAGTAGCGTCTTGTGTTTGATGTTGTATTATTTTGTTTTCCAGGAAGCACAGTAGCTCTTTTAATTGCTTTGACGCTCCCTTGAATGTCGTTGCATTGTCAGAATACATGTGAGACGGAATGCCTCGTCGATTTGTCATTCGAAAGAATGCAGCTAAGAATGCTTCTGAAGTTAGATCCGATACTACTTCTAGATGTACTCCCTTTGTTGCTAGACAAATGAAAACAGCAATGTAACTTTTGGTAAATTTTCTCGATCTGGGTGTTCCCAATCTAGTAGTAATTGGACCTGCGTAGTCTATTCCACAATGCGAGAAGGCTGGTGAAACAGTTACTCTTGGAGCTGGAAGCTGGCCCATTAATTGTTGTGGTTTCAGTTTAGATTGTTTGAAACATGGTATGCATGATCTGATGACACCTTTTGTAGTGCGTCTAAGAGATGGGATCCAAAATTTTTGACGAATCTGTGACATAATTGATTGCGTTCCTGCATGAAGTAGTTGTAGATGCACTTGTCGAATCAATAATTTTGATAGTCGGTGAGTTGATGGGAGAATGATTTGATGTTTGGTATTGAATGGAAGATAGGTGTTGTCTAGTCTTCCTCCTACTCTTAATAATCCATCAGTATGTAGTTCTGGAGCTAATGACTTGATTTTACTTTGATGATGGATGGGCTTGTTAGCCTTTAGTGCTGTCAATTCTTGTTTGTAAATTTGATTTTGAACTATCTTACAGATAATTTCTTCCGCTTCTTGCAATTGTGCCGGCAATATGGGTGGATTGATGCGAGCCTTTGGGTACCTTAAGTTGTGAATGAAGCGTACACACAGTGCGAGGCTTCTTAGAACCTTGTTGTAGCTTGAGCAATTTTCAATCAGTTGCAGTAATTGATTCGATGTTTCCCTGATTAAGAAGTCTGCTGCCCCCGAATCATGGGTGCAGACAGTAAGATTTGCTATTAGAAGCGTAGTGATGATCTTTGGGTGAGAATTCTGCAAAAGAAAGGACGGTCCTTGCCACCACAGTTGGTTGTCTCTTAGTTGAGATAGTTGAGTTCCTCGTGAAATGAGATCAGCTGGATTATGATTAGATGTGATGTGATGCCACTTACAATGATTGGTGAGTTCTTGAATTTCTGACGTTCTTATAGTCACAAACGGTATTCGTTTTTATGAGGTGACTTTATCCATGCACAAACTGTAGTAGAGTCTGAATAAAGATGTATTCGATTGACGACTATTGGTAATCTTGGCACTACCTTTTTGACTAGTCGCGCTAATAGTAGTGCTGCGCACAATTCCAAATGTGATATTGCTCGTTCTCGTACTGGAGTGACTCTTGATTTGGCGACGAGCAGATTGCATTGTACCTTTCCCTTCTCAGTGGTTGTTCGTACGTACAAACAAGCTCCGTATGCTGATAAACTGGCGTCTGCAAATCCATGGATTTGAATTTCTGTTGTGTCTTGATCCTTTCGTACACTTCTTGGAGCTGTTAGTTGATTCATGTTTTGTAGATCATTGAATATATGTTTCCATTCGATGAGTAATTCTGGCGTTAATAAGTCGTCCCATTCAATCTTCGTTTTCCATATTTTTTGCAATAACATTTTTGCTTGAATGATTACTGGTGCTGCAAGACCAATAGGATCATAACATTTTGCAATGCAGGAAAGTACCATTCGTTTTGTGAACTGGTGAGAATTTGAGATTTGTTGGTTGCTGCAACTAAATGCAATTTCGTCATCAGCGATGTTCCACGTTAATCCCAATGTACTTACACCTTCTGTGAGAATTGTTGACGTTTGAACTTCTTTACTTTCGTTTGGAATGATATCCATCAATTGTTGAGAATTTGATAGCCATTTGTGCAAATGAAAACCACTTTTGTCTAGAACTTTGGTTAATTCTTGATAATGTTCAATTGCTTCCTCAGGTGAGTTGGCTCCTGTGAGTATGTTATCTACGTAGAAACAGTTTTGGATTTTTTCATGAATGATTGGATTGTCAGCTGCTTCATCGTCGGCTAATTGATTTAATGTTTTAGTTGCTTGGTATGGTGCACATGCGGTACCATATGTCACCGTGGATAATTGAAATTCTTGAATTGCAGTTTGAGGATTCGGTCTCCAAAATATTCTCAGAAGATTTCTATCAGATGGATTCATTATTATTTGTCGATACATTTTGATGATGTCCGCGGAATATCCAACCGGCCACACTCGAAAGTTCAGCAGAATATTTAATAGGTCTGGTTGTACCACTGGTCCTACTGCCAAGATGTCATTGAGGCTAACCTTATTTGACGTTTTTGCGGAGGCATCGAAGACAGTTCTCAATTTTGTGCTGCTTGATTGTTCCCTTATGACTCCGTGATGAGGTAAGAAGAAATTCCGTTCATTTGTGTTGATTGGAGGAGCTGGCTGCATGTGTCCAAGCTCTTTATATTCATTCATGAAATCTTTGTACATTGTTGCGAATTGAGCATTGTGCTCAAATTTTCTCTCTAATGCTTCGTATCGTTGTAAAGCTTGTTTCCGCGAATCACCTAATTCTGGAGCTGTTGGCTTGATTGGAAGTGAAACGATGTATCTGCCCGTTTCATCTCTGCTTGTGGTAGCTTTGAAATGTTCTTCGCAGAAAATTTCTTCCGGAGAATGCATGGCTTCAGATGATAGTTCTTCCAATTCCCAGAACCGCGTTAATTCATCTTTTACTTGTTGTGAATCAATAAAGTTGGAAATTAATGGTTCCCTTTGTTGTTCTTCTGGTTGATAGCTTCCCATGAACGTCCAGCCGAATACTGTGTTGATTAATGATGGTAGCTTGGGATGCGTCCACTTGCCGGGAATGAAGACATGTGCCGTGATGTCTGCTCCTAACAACATATCTACATTGTTTGGTTTGTGAAACGTTGGATTTGCAATCAGTATGTTTTCGGGTATTATCCATCTTGAAATGTTGATGTTGGTTGAAGGTAGCTGTTTTGCGATCTTGTTGACTACAACATATGTATTTTCTGAGGACCATGATGAGAATTTTGATCGAATTTTTGCGTTAACTATGGATGATGCTTCAGTTTCATTGTCTGTAATCGTTTGGATAGTAAGCTTTGTTGGTTTTGTTGCTAGCTTGAGCTGGTTGGCTAATTGTTGCGTTATCAAATTACAATTGCTTCCGCTATCTAACAAAGCGCACACCTCGTGAGCCTCATTGTTTTGATCTAAAACAAGCAACCTAACAGTTGGCAATATTGTTGGTTTGATTGATGATCCTGCTTGACATGCCATGATTTGTTGTGGTTGCTGATGATTTTGACTAATTGTTCCTCCTAAAGACATTGAACCTTCTGAAGGAGAGACTGGTAATTTCTCTGAGTCTGGATTGTTGGATGTACAGTAGCACGTTTTTGCTACGTTAAGAAAGATAGAATTCTTTATAAATGAGTCATGCAACAAAGTGTGATGATTTTTGTTACACGTTTTGCATTTCGCTGTACTGCAGGTATGATTTACAATATTAGCTCTTAGGCAATTGTAGCAAAGTCGATTCTTTTTCATGTGCGCTAGCCTGTCCACTGGATTTAGTAATTTAAATGATTGACATTGAAAAATTGAATGTGATTCCTTGCAATATGGGCATTTTGCGAATTTTGAAAGTTCGCCGGTAATCTTGGTTCCTGACCCACTGTTTGGATGTCGTTGGATGATTCCCGGGTTTGATAAGGAATTTTCTTCGATTCGGAACAATCTTTCAAGAAAGTTATGCATGTCCTGAATTGCTGGATTGGCGTTAGTTGCTACCTGTTTCTCCCATTCTCTAGCTATTTCTGGTGGGCAATGAGCTAACATACGGTGGATGACCATAAGTTCGATTGCCGGTACTTGTAACGTTAATGCTTGCAATGCCTTGTAATTGGCCATGTAATGATCTGAGAATCTCTGAATTGAATGGGGTTCCTTTAAATTAATTGCTGGAGGACATTCAAAATTAGCTATGTACGAAGAGGCTAATCTACGAGGATTGTTGTATCTTTCATTCACTAGTTGCCATGCTACTTGGTAATTTTCTGAAGTGTTGGTTAAATTGCTAATGATTGATTGAGCTTCGCCTGTGAGAGCATTTTCCAAGTAATGAAATTTTTCTACATTGGTCAAATGTACATTTTCATGGATTAGTTTATTGAATATATCTCTAAATTTTGTCCACTGTGAAAATTCACCGTTGAAAGTTGGTGCTTGCAATGCTGGAAGTCGTAATCCTAAATGAACTTCATTGAGTGGAAGCATGCTTGAATTAGTTGGCACAGTTGGGGGTGGAGTGTTTGATGTCTGCCTATCGAATGGTGAGTTTTTTATGCGTAGTTCAACTTCTGTTATAAGGTCAATATGTTCATTTTCTAGTTGTAGAAACTGTTCTATGGTAAGTTCATCATCACTAACAAGAGATTCTTGAGCCACTTTGAGTTCGTTCCACGATTCTTTGAGATTAGTTAATAGATTGATTAACTTGTAATGTGAGTTTTCATCTATGATGGTAAAGTTATGCAACCACGTGCATTTACTTTTGAAAATCTGAAGTGCTACGTTTCGCCTATCAACAAGATTTTTCCTAGCTAGTCTTTCTGCCTTCGACATTTTGACCACAGTGTTTTTAGTATTTCTACACTAATTGTTTTAATGATTTAAATCACCTTCTGTACTGCCCCCGAAGAAGTACTGAATGTAAATAATGTCTGATGTTTAATAATGTTTGTTAATAAGTTGAATTACTGCTTGTCTATCAGGGGACACCTTGTTGACACTTTACCTCTGATAACACTGATAACTGTTAGTCTGATACCTTATAACACTGATAACACGTTCAAATAACTTGCCTTAATCTAACATCACCTCACTTACAAATCAATGTTACATGCTGAAGTTTACTAAATACTAATGAACACTATGCTGCTGAATTGAAACTGTACATGTATAACTTATAAATGAACATTTGACATGAAACCTCAGTCATAAATAAAGTTAGTAAACACTGTTCATGTACTTTGATATTGTATGCATGTGAATTGCAACTTTAAATGTTGACTGATTAGTTTAATGAATGGTGATGAACACTATATTGCTGACTTGAAGATTATACATGCATAAATTATAAAAACACTTTGACATGACCCTTCATTTACCAATAAATGTTACTTGCCACTTTTAAAGAATACTAATGAATACTATACTGCTGGATTGAAAAATGTACATACATAAATTATAGAACCACCTTGACATGAAATTATTATCACAAATAAATGTTACTGAACACTGATTATGATTTGGTATTGTATGCATGTGAGTTGTAACACTTTTAACATGTTAACTGAATAGTTTCATGAATAGTAATGAACACTGTACTGTTGTCTTGAATACTACATGCACATTGTAAAACACTCTGATGTGAAATCTCAGTGGAATTATTTCGTTATGATTACTGCCATTCACTGAATATAATGATATCTGATTCACATCCGATGCCAGGAGGACCAATGTTTTTATCTAAAATGCATTTATTTTGGAACAATAATACTCTTATTTGAATAGTAGGATTAATGATGTTTGTTTTGCTTAAATTGCAATTGTGGCCATGTGACCAATGATAGGAATTGAATTTGGTTACTGGGTTTCATCTCTGGTAGTTCTGATACAGTGAGTTTTCAGATAAAAACATAATGACTTTGTAAAGAAATGAGGAAGTGAATGGTAATAACTAAATAAGTGATATTTGCAGTTTAAATTGACTTTACTACATGAATCTGAATGGCAAATGAACATATAAATTACAAAAATAACACTTACTTTTCTTTGATGTACAACATGTTATGATACTTAAAATTAACATACAATCGTGATTCTTGATTTCAAGATGAGAAGTTTTCAGTTGTTCTTTCCGTTCTGCTTCGTTTTGAAGTTGATGCACACGCACAGTACTTAGTATGTGGTCACAACACAATTTGGATATGATTGAACATTTACTGTAGTTGAAGTTTGACACGTTTGACTGACTATGACACGTTTTGTACAAAATACCGATGAGAACAATGGTTTACGTAAATTGTGAGCGCACGGGCTCGCTTGAAACATGTGGCCTCGGCGGTTGCCTGCCAAACACTGCCTGCGAACACAGTAACGGATTTTTACGCCACCCTCCTGCACGCTGTTGCCGGAGCGGTGTCGGCTCGGCGTGGCGTTGGTTCGGTGTTGCCGCTTTGAGTTTCTCAGCGCGATTTGTAACAGTATCCATCTATTTAAAATGATATCAGGGAGATCTGAATTAAGAATATATCTTATTTGGGCAATAAAATAAGTATACCTTTAGCCTAGAAAGTCTAGGTGTAGGTATTGCTTTAAAAATACTTTAGTTCTTCTAAGAAAGGGATATACAAACATGCATACATAAGAAAAATTAGGATCATTTCATAGACATTGTATATTCTTCTACTGTAAATTCCATAAAATATAACCTTTCATCTCTGCTAGATCTCAACAGATAAAATAAATTTGTTAATTATGCATGATACAGCAAATGGATTCAAACTAAGTTTTAATTTACTACCTTCGTCTGAGACAATACTGGGACTGTTGCCAGTAAATCTACCTATTTTTGGACACGTTGTCATCATAATGAATTCTAGAGAAATATACTTCCCACGGCAGCAATTTTGCATGGTATTTTAGATCACATCTAAAACGCATTGTTTCTGTGGTTCTTGGAAGACCTCACCTCTGTTGTATTTGTTTAAATATATGTTTAACTAGACCTTATTGTTTCGGTGTTACTTGTACTGGGAACAGCTTTCGCATTTTTAGTTAATCGTTAAAGAAAAAGATTCTAAAAGAGTAATGGAATATTGATGTCTTTACAGGCAAAAACCTCTAACATTTTTCAAGTATTAAAAATATTGAAAATCGTTATTTTTATATTTAAATAACCTAGTAACTGGAGCTAGTGTGTATCTGAGGCAGTCTATCTCTGTACTTACCTCCACAAGAGTGAAATGACGTCTCAGAGGTATAATTTTTTTCGTCATCGAGAACTTGAATATCATACTGTGAATGTGGCAAAAATCCTTTTAAATAATAAAGGTTTGTGTGATTTCTGTGTTGAGTAACATTTTTCACATCACTCCATACACTTTCGTTATGTTTCTGCAGAGAAAATATAACAAATTTGTTCAAAACGGTGTTCAAAAAATGTATTTACTGAACATTAAAACCATTATATAAATATGAACAAAAACACAATAATGGTGAAGATTTAAATGTGGAGTGGTATAGTTAAACTATTTAATCGCTTAATATGGTAGTGTTATCTCAACATTTATTCGCTTGGCAAATACCAGACGCAACCAGAAAAAAGTTTTGTTAAGTTGTCAACATAGAGAAAGAACAATTATATAAAAAACTTCATTTCAGCACTTATGAAAAGTGTTGCACATTTTTTCTACATAATCACCACCGACGTTTGCCACCACATTTTCCATACAGAGGGATCAGCATTTGCATCTGTATGTCATAGAAATTTTCGGTCTAGGGTAGGACCAGTATTTGACACTATGCAACTGTGCCTCACTGTGATACGCGTAATGCGGTCCGAAAGTTACTGTGCAACACTCAATTTACAACGAGTCATTCAGGACAAGGGTTGATCGGTGCAGGGTTGTTCATTGCGGGTTTATTAGGGCAGGTGTTGTCCCCCTGGACGACAAGGCTCAGCCACAAATACCTCAGCTCCCGACATATCTTTTTCAGCTCTTCCACTGGGAGAAGTTTAACTATCCTCCCCACAGCTCTTATCTCTCTCCCATACATTTCCATAGTTTCTTACATTACCCCATCGCTCAATGATCTGATCTACTACACACGATATTGGCACTTAGATTAGAATGTACTTCAGGTGGCTAGGTTCAAAGACCATAATTTCTGTTATAACTCGAAAATTGAAAAAATGACACTTAGATCAAGATTTACATCATGTCTTCATTATCGATTTTTCCAAGAGAACCTTTTCCTCTCATTTACCTACCATCATTGGAACACTGCGCGCCCGCCGCCGCGTCGGGCACTTGCTTTGCTCCGCAGCTCGGTTCGGAGCAGGAGAGCAGATTTCTGTGACGTCACAGAGCATTGAGTTGGTAAGCTCTGCTTTAGAGAGTGCGCGAAAAGAACGTTCGGAATGGAGGAAGTCTCGGCCGTAGAAGTAAGATAAACCTCATATTTGCAAGATGCAATGGAATACACTCCCCAAAAATTTCAATAACTCGAATTCGACCATCCAATGAATAAAATCTCAAAAATCGCGCCTGACCTAATCACAAAATAGAAAAGGATGGACGATTTCTGCTGTGAAGAAAATCGTTAGTAAATGATTCTGCCGCAAGAGGCAGTAAAGTCGAATTATTCGTTTTCTTGGTGAAAAAATCGAACAAATGTTTTCATGCAGAAAGCATGCAGTTTGAACTGCGCTTTCTGTAGGTCCAATCTGTATGGAAACTATACCGTATAAACCAGTAGCGTAACGAAGTGAGGCTGGCCCACTCGCAAAACTTTTATCCGGGCTGCTTTATAAAAGTGTATAGCAAATACAACTAATAAAAATAACATAAATAATAAAATTAACCATTAACAATTATCTACTAAAGTATTAATCATGATTAAATATAAATAAGATAAATAAGATATAAATAAGATAATGGTAAAATTTGTCTTTTTTATTATTAATTTTATGAACTTAAGATTGTTAAAAATCCTAAATGAATTACATAAATTTATTGATTTCAAAACGGGGTTATATAAGCTACCGAAGCGGGAAAAATCGTTCTTTGGAAGGTTCTTTTTACTTTCCCATATACGTTCGTGTACATACGGAGTAATACACGTAGTAAACGGAAAATTATGTAATACTACGCGAAAAAATGGCGAATTTTCGGCAGAAAAAAAATCGTTTCCGGGCCCAGTTAATAAATCCAGGTGCTAAATTAAGAAAAAATATCCATAACTCGTAGTGTACACAGAATCTCTGTTTTGTAAGTCCTTGCTCCCGAATAACCAATTAAAAGCAAAACGTTCGTCCGTCCGTCCGCCCGCCTGCCTGTTCGTCCATCCGTCCGTCTCTCCGTCCGGTGTATGTGAACAACACTAGCGCGTAAACTAGGCTGGCGATTCTTCACAAAATTGAAGACACTCCAGTCCATCTGGTCTAAGTCGAAGCTCTGAGATTTTGAAAAACATATTAATTAAATATAAAATAAATGACTAGTTAGGGATACTTTATATGAAGCCCCCGAACATTTTCAAAATTTTCTCAAAAAGGCTCCAAATTTTTTCTTTAATTTCTTATAAGAATAGAGTAAAATACACTCATTAAGGTGGCATAGTTACGATTTTCACGATTAACCATGAATTTTCGAAAATTGCAAAAGTTTGAATTTTGTTCGGCATCTTCCTACAACTATAAAATTGCCGATAGAGACTTTTCCTTCGAATAAAATTTGTTCTTCATAATAAGTTCTTTCTTTAAGGTCATGTATATTTTTTTTTGAAATTTTTAGTATTATTTAGTAATATTGCTTGCAATATGTGCTATTTTAAAAAAATTATGAAAACAAGATTTTCTTAAAAATGGCTCCTTATTTTTTCTTTAAACTTTTGGTAGGTATAGTGCCTAATGTTCTCTAAGAGATGACCGAAACAGCGTATTGCTCTATTCTTTTGTTTTTTCAAAAATTGCAAAAATGTATTTTTTTACTTCTCTCTCACGTCGTTAATATTTACATTAGCGGCAATTTGTTGACATTATTATGTTAATGAATACCTGCGCTTTAAATAATGCCAAGTAAAGTTTGTCGAAAACCTAACATTTTTCTGTAAAAACTAGCTCAAAATCCCGCATCTTCAAAAACGATCAGCATTTTCAGAAACACCATTTTCTCATAAATGACTCAAATTTTTCAAACTTTTGGAACGGATAGTGTTACTTGCATTCTTCAATATGACGTAAAGTTTATTTTGAGATGTTTTATTTGTTTTTTTCAAAAATTACACAAATGTAATTTTTTGAAAAATCTCTCACATCTTTAATATGCACATTACCAGCAATTTGTAAACATTATTATATTTGGGAGCGAAAGTGCTTCAAATGACTTTAAATGAAAATTTTGGAAAACTCCAAAATTGTTGTTGAAAAAGAGCTTCAAAATTCATATTTTTATAGCGCGTTTAGGAAACAGGAAAATTAAAAAAATGTCAAAAAAATATTCTTTGGGCGGCGATAGATGGCTGCTGGCAAGAGTTTGTAGCAATTCCTAATAGCTAGCCCAGACCCAAGGATATAGAAAACTAAGACGGGTAAGTCCATGCCAATCTGAATGAAGCACCACTAGTTTTAATATCTTATTGTATCAACTACCGCAAAGTATCATAGAAAAAGTATCAAGTAATTAATATTTCTTACATTCCAGAAACTTCAGCCTAAAAATAGGCACTCTTTTACCCTGAGCCCACCGGCATTGCGGGCCTTGCAAGCCCCAACGCCTCTGGTGTCAACAAGCCCTTGTCCGCCGGCGGACACAGAAGATGTAATGAGATCGCACTAGATCCTATTAATGTATCGTCCGTTCAATTGATGAAGGGCAAGTGGCCCGTGCACAGGACGTATTCATTTTCCTTTATTTGATTGTAAATTGAATTGAAGTTTATAATCTGTAGATCTGTTTTAATAAGTACATGCTTTACCCGCTCTTTCCTAAGCTCATTATGAAAGTATAGTCACGTCCAAATAATACGAATGCCTTCCATCGTATTTTAGCTAGCAGAATGATTTTAGCGTATTTCAGCTAACTTTGGTGGTATAACGATTAGCGCATTGGGCTGCTGTACCCAAGTTTTCGGGTTCAAAACCGATCGATGCCGTGGACTTTCAGGGCGAAATATCCTTAGAACGCCTTCCTTCTGAGGGGAAGTAAAGGCGGCTGTTCCATATTGTAGATTTACTATATGTAAATTATTCTCAAGCCCAAATGATGCCTTTAAGCTAAATTGTAATCTCTTATCTCATTGCCCGAGTAATACCTTCTTCCTCCGCTAGACGGTGAAACGAGCGTAGCGAAATTTGCGTGGTCAGACGGAAGACCAAGCCTTTTCTCCTGGGTCTCACCACGTAAAATGAGGCATCATTGTAGTGAATTAAATTAAAATATAGGACAATTTTGGCACGACCAGACTGGCCTATAGGGAGTATCAAACAAATAAAAAATATAAATAAATGTGTTTAACATGGGCTTTAAGAGATGATGACAGAAACGGTACAGACTTCAACCGGGTGAATATTGAACTGCTGGGCGATTACTATGAAATAGGAAAATATTGCGTGTGAAACTAATTATACATATTGGATTAATGTTCCACGACAGTGAAACCGACTGGCTGAAGGAGAATTATGAATATTTGTCAACAATATTGTTTAATAACTGGAATGTGGAAAGATTTTTTTCTTATGTTTCCATTTATAAGCATGATGAGTGCACAAATCTAAATGTGTCGGCTCCGTGGCCGAGATTGCTAACGCAGTTGTGCCTTAGTGATATCGGACCCATGGGTCGCGGGTTCGAGTTCCGCCTCGGGCATGGTTGTATGTGTTCGTCCTTTCACCCCCTATCTTCACATTATCGTGTCATCCTCATACCATAACGTTACATCCAATAGTGGTCGCTAATGACCTAGTAGTAGATGCGACCTTAAATAACCCCCCCAAAAAAGTTACTTCAATATGCATTAAAAACCAAAGCGCAATGTTTTCACAAAATTGTATTATTTGTTTTCGTACTGTCGCAAATCATGAGATTTACAATTATAACATTATCCCACTGATTGTAATATATTTTCGACTAAAAAACATTATTTTTGTGTACTTTCTATATTTATATATCACATTTTATTTCCTCTTCATTCTTACCTTGAACTTCCATGTGATATTTTTTGAGCATGAAAGCTTGCATTGCAAATCAATGACTAAGGTACGACCGTAAGATCGATATTCACGTAGAGACACTGCTTCTGAAACAAGAGAGATGAACAAAAATTCGTACCTCTTTCTTTACTTGAAAAATTCATGTCATGTTAACATCCAATTGCGAATGAGAACTCGACTCTTATATAAAATCATATTATTTTGAGAATAGATAGTTCATGATTGGTGCCAAACTTCCGTTCTTTGTTGAGAAAATTGTTTCATACAGGAACCCATTTACGATCGCCAAGGTCCTATACCACCGTGTGAGGGCAAACATTCCAAACTTCAGAACGTTGATTAAGATAACTAATGGTGCTACAATAGAACATGCTTTTTTTCGTTATCTCTAAAATCGCAAACATTTAGAACAGTTCATATTTAAGATAAAAATTACTTGCTTCTATATTGTACTTTTGAAATGTTAACTTTTCACAATTTGCGAAAATAATCTGGTTTTTGAAAATGGGATCAGTTACGTTTTATATAAACCTACGAGAAGAAAATTTAACGAAAAAAAATCGAAAAATTGTAAAAGGAAATATTTAAAGTGCAATTAGAATTAGTCATTTGATCTTAGTCATCAGATAAATGTATTTGATATATGTTAAATAAATATCAAATAAATTTATAACGTAATAAATATATTTTTAAATAATTTTTCATTCTCACAGATTTTTTTCATTAATGAGCAATTTTACCTATGATATGTAAATCAGTCTAACCTGTAGGTCCTGCACACGAGGGTTAACACTTTGATACTTCTTAACATTATTTAATGATTTCATATTTGCAATCCAATTTTTCAAATTCACTGTTTAATAGAATTAAATTGACTAATTAATCTTCATTCTGTATTAAGTCATACTGATTTTCCTCCTTTATTAAGTTTCGTACGAACAAATGTATTCTACCATAAGGTCTCGTACCTATCACACTTGTACTTGAATTAAGTTGGAGAACAAATAAGTAATTTAATAAAAGTAAATATTACCTTTGATTTCTGCAGTGGTTCTTCTTAAAACAACAATCACCAACAATGAAGCAAAATAATAACCCTTCATGTCGCGTCCTAAGAACAGAATCGTCTAAACCGCACATACTAAGACGAATGTAAAACGGAACATTCCGAAAACGCAGGATACTCAATTCAACGTCACACGCTATATCTTACTGCGGTTGACGGGGAAGTTTTTAATGCGTCCCAACTTCCGTGTTTTAAAAACCGATTAGCTCGTTAGTGAACGTTTAGTAATGATTGTGAAAAAGGCTACAGTTACCTCGTTGTATAAATAGAATAATTTGCTAATATTTGGCTAATAAAAAAAGCTAATATTTGGCTCCAAGTATTCGAGGATTATGGGTCTAAAAAGGCATCTACAATATATTTTGTTTACTACCTGCTTCTTAAGCAATAATTGAAATTTCAGGAATAAATAATGTGAATAGAAATAGCGGTAATTTTGGTTTTTGTACATAAGAACTGTCAGCACCGCGGGCCCTCGCGGGTGGCGTCGGGGATCGATCGGGTGATCGAGGTCCCCCCCCTTTCCTCACTCACCTGATTCAGTTGCCGGCTAACTCAGGCGCAGAGACTCTCTATAAGAAATGGGGGCCCATGGACGGACGCTACTTGTTACCAAATGAAATTCACTGAGGTTATGAGGAACAAGTAAAATTTAATTAACAAAAAAAATGAAGAATTACACAAAAAAAGAAACCCTATTGCTAATACCCTTTCCCTCTTAAACCCAAAGACATCCCTCCCCTTTTTCTGGTTTATCCCGCAACTCCCAAAAAATAGTTTGAATTTACCCCCCCCCCTTTCTTTTCCCAGATCAACTAATTTCCTTCCTTACTAGAAGACAATACAAATTAAATACAATTTACCAACATACAATTTAAGAGGTTTATCCTCAAAAAACAACAGCCACAGCGCGGCTCGCTTATGATGAGGCACAGGTCTGTGAATCGGGTCATTCACCAAAGTCTACGGGACAACAGACCGTATTTTCAGATGGCTTCGCAGGGTCGATGTCCGACCTTGGGGCGGCGTCCTCACGGCTCCGTCTTCGGCGATGAAAGGGCCGGCAGTAGGTCACAGCTGGTCGGCAAGGTCCGCGCCGGCGGGGGCGGGAGGCAGGTACTCGTGCACGAAGTCGGCAGGAAGAGGTAGGCGGAGACCTCTTCGCAAAACTATGACCTCGTAGCGGTCGTGGGCGTAGTGACGTGAGTCGAACTGAATAATTCTGACTCGCGTGCGTCACTCGGTTGCACCGCGCGATCAGCGATAATCCTTTTTCAGGCGACCGGACGAGATTGCTCTGCGCCTAACAAAGTACCCGCGAATTGGTCACAATTAAAGTCCTTTGCCAATTCAAAAACAAACCACATACGTGATAGCGAACGTCCGTCAGGAGCAATTCCACGTTCCGCTTTACACACAGCGCGCCAAAAACTTAGAATAATCCGCGCCAGTGGCGTTTACCCCGGACGACGCACCGCCGCGGCGCGCGCTCCTCTCTCCTCCCCGAACCTACTCTCAAAACCGTCGCTTCCCTTCTCCTGGTTTTTTACTTGGTCACCTCTCGCGAAGCCTCTGTAACCCCCTCTCCTTTCTTATTTGCCGAAAGTTCTGGAAAGATTTTTAGTTTAAATTTTGAGAGGTTCCTCTCTATTGGCAAAAGGCAACTGCGTCTCAGTTTAATCTTGGCCAATGTGCGGAAGCGTTTTCTATCCGAGTTCAGTGGAAAAATTCCACTCAACCCTCTCTCTCTAACGTCGGGGGGGCGGGTCGCCTGGGGATGGGGCGGCGCCAGAGAGGCGCCAGAGAGGCGCCGATCGGGTCGTAATTCTTGTACCCACTGCCCCTCCGCCGGACAAAGCATGCGCGAAGGGACCTCTGCCTATGCACGTGTCCGACGCGAATTGGCCCTACCCTGGCACTCACAAAAGGAGGCGCTGCGGAGGCACGCGGCAGGCTACAATGTCGTGCGTTTAAAATCATTTTTTTTCAACTATTCGGTACCGTCACAGAACTAATAAAAAACTTGATTTAGATAAAATGAAACTTGATCTAGATAAAATTTCGTCAGTTATTAACTTTCCAGGATGTAAGTAATTCACATCGTATTATTACTGGATTCCAACAACTGCATTATATCTGATCATGTATTACTCCTTGCAAGCAAAGACTTCTAAAATCAAAATTGATTATACCACAACAGAGAGCAAACTATCCCGTATAATCTCTCCAATTTCCATCGATTCACTGCAGACTCTTGTTACTTTTCGAGAAAAAGTAACAAGAAAGCTTTGAAAGGACATCTTTGCGCTTTGCACCTGTAGGGGCAGGTACATTCATGTTGATTATTTTTAATAATTAAATTTGTTCAAATAATTTTCACCCCATCTAGGATTCGAACCTGGGTCTCCTGGTTTACGCTCATTTGCTCAAACTGAACGCAAACCAGGATACCTAGGTTCTGGTCGGGGAGAAAACTCTTTGAACAAAATACATTCTTTACTCAGTTAAATAGTCACAACTTGGATTTCTTTACGATTTTGGAACACATTTCCTGACGTAATTGCGACCAAAAAAGGTGTTGGGGGTGACAAATATGTGAAACTTTCTATGTATGATATGCAAGTTCATATTGAAGAGCATTTAAAAGACACTAGGAAGACCCGGAAGACATTGTTCTGCCCTCCATCTTCCTCTTTCCTCTCCCATCACCATTTTTCACGGTCTCTCCCTCCCTCACCCTGTCCCTGTCTGTCTGTCTGTCTCTCTCTCTCTCTCTCTCTCTCTCTCTCTCTGCTGCTCTCTGCCTCTCATTGTCACATATACATGCAGATTCTGCACGTCTCTGAACAGGTGAGATAATATCGGGAAGCGCCGGACCAGCAAAAATGTAATAGAATGTTCGAAAAGAGTAGACTACGGTGTGAGAAACGTTGCTTTGAGGACTTCAGCCTCAAAATTTTAGTTTTAAGGCCCTAAAACGCCTCGTTTAGGAGTAATTTAACGATATAGATTCAAAATGCTGCCGAGTGTGCTGCGGGTTGCAATTGACGTAACTATTTTGTTTTGTTCTACAGCGCCATGTAGTGGTTATGACATAATTAACAACACATAAACCTTCTGAGAGAAAAAAATACGTTGAAGTATTATTTTTCCGAGTTCCGTAGCGCAGTAGTTACTGCGGTATCTGCGAGCTGCGATGTCGGCTAGTTTAAATCCCTCATTGGGCATGGATGATTGCATTGTAGTGTTGTGCCATAGTGGGATATTTTCATTCAACACTTTTCCACTTCCTATACGAATGGTGTATGAATGTGACTGCCTGCCTACAGTAGCTGTCTCTGGATTCATGAATGTATGCCTGGCAAACATTTTAAGCACTGTAGAGGCAATAATATTTTTAAAAGGTCGGCAAACTAATAGAAAAAGTTACATGACCAACCACCCATTAAAAGTTAATGAATTTAAGTGCGGTCCTTAATTCTAGAAGAGCTTTGGAGGAACTAATTCACTACTCAAAGGATCAATAATTAAGTTCTTTCATGTAGAGTTTGCAACAATCAATGTTGCCATCCTGGTGCAAGAAAATTATGGTGTTGTGGAGCAAAAATTGTCTCTGGTTACTGGGTTACGCATCGAGTAAAATCTCATACATCACGATTGGAGGACGGGAAGTGGTCTAACCGTTTATATCCCTAGAACACCCAAGGTGGGTCCGTGGGACCCATGGCAGTATATTAATAGCATTTTTAGTAATTTATATCGGGTTTTGGAAGTACCGCTTTTTGTATTCCTCTGTCATGATGCATTATGTGTAATTCATATCATATTTTATAACTACATACTTGTTTCAAAGTACAAACAGCTTTATCTGAATTTATGACGTAAACACCCATGGTGGGTCCGTTAGGGCCAAAGCGTCTTCTTAGGTTTTCACAACTGTACTACGGACACCATCTGCGTTTAGACGAAAACATCATATATTACAATTACAATGTTTTTTATTACATTTCACTCGATTTTACTCTGCAATTATTACGTTTATATTAGTTTTTTGTTCAAAATATGGCAGTACATAAATATTATGAATGTATAAATTCATATTACTGATGTAAATAGAGGGAAAGTGACTGCCGTGATTTTTCTCTTTGAAGTATTCAAACAACATATCGTTGTGTTATTATTATTATTATTATTATTATTATTATTATTATTATTATTATTATTATTATTATTCGTCATGCCTAAAAGAAGCTAAGTAAGTTTGATATAACTAATCTTATTGATGTAGTGGTGAAAGCGGAACTCATGATAATGGACCATATCAGTGTTCGGGTTTTGTGGAGTAACAAATATGGCCCAACAATATTTCGAGCAACAATCAGACGAAAAACGTTCGAAGATCTGTTACTCTTTGAGCGTTTTGATGACAAGTCAATGAGATGTGCGCTTAGGGCAGAAGATATGTTCGCTGCTTTTCGTAAAAAATGGAAACTCATTAGCAACAAGCTCGGTACTACTTTCCAGGAGAAAATCTGACTGTGGATGAATAACTCGTACCTTTCCAAGGACGCTGTAATTTTCGCCATTATATGAAATCAAAACCGGCTAAATATGGCATAAAATTAATCTGGATATGTGACTTCAAAAACCTAATGCCTTTGAAAGGGTTGCCATTCTTAGATAAAGAAGGAAATGTGAAAGGAACAAAAATTAGCTTCGAGGTAGTGGAAATCCTTTCTTCTGATTTTCGTGGCACCCATCGTAATGCCATTGTTCATAATTTTTTCATTTCAAAATATTTTGCTGATCACTTGTTGAAAAATGATCTGACATTGGTTTGTACAGTACGCCAAAACAAGTAATTTATTCCAAGGGAATTTCAACTAATCAACGGCAGGGAAATTGAAAGCTCCCTCTTTGGCTTTACGAGAGAACATTCTGTAGTATACGTACCAAAAGGCAAAGAAAAGTGTACTACTTTCAACAATGCACCACACGATTTTATTTATTTGATTCATTTGGTCAAAAACCAGTAAAAACTGTATATGTTCATCAGATGTATGTGACATACAGATCATATTGTATGTGATCAGACACTATATGACGTACAGATCAAATTGTTGTCGAAAACAACGGAAAGCCACAAATAATATTGCACTATAACAGCACAAAAGGGGGTATGGACTCACGTTATCAAATGGTTCAAACAGCTGCAAAAGGAAAACAAGGAGATGGCTACTGGCTCTTTTTATGAATTGTATTGAAATAGTAGGTACTATTTCAGCATTTGTTCTATTTTTAGCAAAGCATCCTGAACGGAATATAAACAAGAAGAAAACGAGACGCCACAAATTTCTTACAACCTTGTTAGAACTTGTTGTGCCACAAATCGAAGGTGAAAGCAAAGACTCCATAAGGCAATAATTCAGTCTGTCCTGAGGAAACCCAAATCATCTCCAACTCTTATATGGAACCAAACAAAAAGATAAGGTGTTATTTATGTAATCCAAAACTTAATAGAAAGCAAAAGGCTGTGTGTGGTAAATGTAAACAAAATGTCTGTAACGAACATTCTTTAGTTATAAGAATATGCAAGAAATGTAATAAGTAAATTTACATGTTTTACTCTGTATGCTTTTGTAAATTATAATAAGTGATTTAAATAACGTTACAATATGGTACTAAGTAGATGAAATTTTATATTTAAGTCATAATGTTTTGTAAAGTTAGAATACGTGTAAAAACCTGGCATTATTGCATAAGAGTAAGTTAAAAATGGATGGGTCTGCGAGACCCACGTTGGGTGTTCTAGGGATATATAATATGTAAAGGGATGTTAGTGTATTTAAGAGCGTATAACGCCGACACCGTAACACCAATCTCCATGAAAATTGGAGACATTTTGGCACATTTATATGTTGTTTTTTCACTCAGATGGTTTATGAGCAGTTAATTTTATTGTAACTCCACTAGATGACACTGCAGAACGTAACTAAATATTCATGAGCAATGCAACCCGCAACACTCGGCAGGATTTTTTTTAAAAACCTATATCAATAAATAACTCCTAAACGAAGCGGTATATGGCATTAAAAACTAAATTTTGAGGTCAAAGGTCTCAAATAAACGTTTCTCACACCGTAATCTATAGGATGAGATTTTCTTGAATATTCTATCACATTTTTGCTGATCCGGAGCTTCTCGATATTACTTCACCTGCTCAAAGACATGCAGAATCTGCAACTAAGTACGAATGAGACAGACAGAGAGAAGCAGAGACAGACCGAGAAACGTACAGAGTCACACTGAGACAGGGACAGAGAGAGAGAGAAACGGAGAGAGGCGAAGAGAAAGAGACAGAGAGAGGGGGTGAGAGACGGAGAGAGGAGGAGAGAGGTGAAGAGAGAGAGATGTAGAGGGAAGGAGAAAGAAGGAGATGAGAGGCAGAACAACGTCTGCCGGGTTCCGCTAGTACTGCGTAATTGTAGAGATGTATGTACTTATATCCCTTGACTTTTATATCCATTTGTATTCCAACCATACCGGCCACGTTCCGATTCTTAAGGTGACGGTTATTAGCGTTTCTAGTGTAATTGGATAAGCTCTTGCCCAGGAGAAGGCATTTTGCAGAGTGAGAAAAGTCTTTCTGTTTTTTTTTTGTTGACTTACCAAAAAGTGATGACTAAAGCGATCTCAAACTGCAATTCAACATGCAACTTTTACTATCAAGTTTATTTCGCAAGACTTCGCTTCCATTCCACAAGTATTCCCGTTTTAAAAATAGATGATGTTTGATTCTGTCCGAGGAACGATCGTACTAGACTTTGCTTCCCTTGTCATTTCTTGTCGATGTGTTGATTTTCTGGACGATATTTTTGATTCCCGGTATCTTGAATTGTAGTAACATACGAGGATTTAGGATGGGTTTTCCTGAATGAGAAATTTGACTGCTTCTGTCACTGAGGTCTGTGGGAATATACCCTTTCCGCAAACTTCCCGGCTCCTGCCAAGACTCCAGATTTCATAACTATTTTTTGCTAATTATTGTTCATCACACACCACACACATTATACATGGAGGAGTAATTTTAATCGTGTTATGACACCCCTTTTTGGGAAATTGTGTTAATTCCATTTTCAGGTCCGCGCAAGTGTTATCCATTTATTCTGAAAGTTATAGAAATCCAAGTTCCTTCTATGGACGACATAAACGCCTCGAAATAAAAGTGAATCACAGAATATAGCAATCTACTTATTTTGACAGTAGTACAACTCCAATGATACGGCTACGTGCTTTTCTACAAGTCTCATGATGAGTGATTTTTGAGATATTTATAGTGTCTGTAGCGATATAATGATAAAGAGTTTGATTCAGATATTGTAATAGGAACAAAACTAATATAATTATATCGCACATACTTTATTTAACACAGAAATTAAACTTAATAATCTATGTGTTCAAAGACCTTCAAAATTCTGTAACAAGAAGGAAGAAATATGAACAAATGGTGGCTGTAATTGGCTAAAAATTAGATGAATTAGATTTGTCAAACACAGGTCTTTTAGAATTATGTGCAAGTAAACCTTCAATCAAGACATCGGTTTCTATCCAGTAAACATTCAAACCAGCAGTGGATGAGGAAGATCTAAAAGTTATCAAAAACTTCAATATCTTGCTTCTACAACCACAGCAAAAGAAGGCTAATTGAGAAGAAAGAGGACAATCTTGATATGTTTCTATTCATTTCAGGCGATAATCACACATATTTCATCGATCTGCAGTTAGGAACCAGACGATTTCAAGAACATGAACAAGTGGCGCTACAGAATGGCACAGACTTTCCCGTATTAGTTTTCTATTTCCTTGTGCCTTCGCTAGCTATTCGGAATTGCCACACACTCCTTCTTGCCAGCTACCATCTATCACCGCCAAAAGTACATTTTTTGCCATTTTCATAATTTTTCGGTTCTTTATTGGTGGAACGAAAATATTAATTTTAGAATATTAAAGAACACAAAAACCTACCCCTAAGTGGAAATTTTCTTTTAAAAATTATGTGCCGCTTTAAAGAAAATTACGTTTTGGCGCTACTAAAAATTCGAAATTTGAATCTCATTTTCACAGAACATTTGTGAGTTTTCAAAATACTTTATTTGAAGTTATATGAACCACTTACACTCACAAATATGATAATGTTTAAAAATTGATGGTAATGTGCGTATTAAAGATGTGAGAGACCTTTCAAAAAATTACATATGTGTAATTTTTGAACAAACAAAAAAATTCCTCAAAGTAAGTCTTACGTCATATTAAAGAGTGCCATTAGCATTATCCGATCGAAAAGTTTGAAGAAGTTTTTTAGCCATTTATGAGAAAATCGCGTTTGAGCGTTTCTGAAAATGCGGAAATTTGAGCTAGTTTTCACAGAAAAAAATTGTGTTTTCGATCAACTTTACTTGACATTATTTAAAGCACATGTACTCATAATAGTTATTTATGTATCAAGAGCGTTAAGTAGATGTTTTTGCCCCGAGGGCGTCTTCCAAACCCGAGGGCCTCTGGCCCGAGGGGTTGGAAGTCGCCTGAGGGGCAAAAACATCTAGTAACGCCCGTGGTGCATACAAAACTTTATGGTTTACTAGTTCGTTGCTGAATAAAACAAGAATTCGAAACATTTTATAATATTTCTTGCGTCTAAAGTGAAAAGACGCATTGTAACAGTCATTTGTCAATATGACATCAGATAAACAAAACAGAGCGTATATCTAATTTCTATTGCGTTATCATTATTGGACTGATTTGTTCGTACAAAATGAAAGAATATTGTGAAGTTCCTGTGGAAATTCTCGCAAAAGCTAACAAAACTATGGACAGTGGTTTCCATTAAAATCTTGAGAAATATATAAAACTCTTTATGGTGTATTTGAGATTTACCAGCGTGAATAACAGTGTAAATTGCGCTGATGAAACGGTACTTTTAGGTTATTAGCGCCTATTGTCAAACGTTATTTAGAATATGTCTAAACACCAAAAAATAACATTTCGAGGATGTTAGCCGATGTGCTTTATATATCTTATTACTATTACGAGTACCGCCACTAAAGAAGAATATAATTATGTCACTAAAAAAGATGGTACGTAACAGTGAAATGCGAGATGCTTTCACAATTTTCGAAAATTCAGAGTAATCCGTGAAAATCGGACCTATGCCATGTTAATAAGTGTATTTTACTTATTCATACAAGAAATTTAAAGAAAAAATTTGGATCCGTTTTTGAGAAAATTTTGAAAATGTCGGGGGGACTTCATGTAAAGTGTCCCCAAATTTTGAAGAATCTTTTTCAAAATCTGAAAGCTTCGACTAGAACCATATCGACCGGGAATATCCATTTTGGAAGAAATCATGAATAGTTTAGGCGCTAGCAGTGTTCACAGACGGACGGACAGATGGACGGACAGATGGACGGACAGATGGACGGACAGATGGACGGACAGATGGACGGACAGACGGACGGACAGACGGACGGACAGACGGACGGACAGACGGACGGACGTTTTCCTTTCAATTGGTTTCTCGATATCAAGGACCCACAAAATATGGTTTCTGGCTACACCATGTGTTAGGGGATTTTTTTTCTTAGTTTAGTAACTGATTTTATCCACTTTTTTGTTATCACGGCCCGGCAATGAATTTTTTTTCGCCGAAAATTGGCCATTTTTTCGCGCAGCATTACATAACTTTCCCTGTACTACGTATATCACTCCGTGTATACGTGCGTATACGGGAAAGTAAAAATTAGTGTGCGTCAGCAATACCATTAAATTTCTATCTAATCTATATATAATTTATATTTAATCAATCTTATTTTAATGAATCTGATATTGTCTTCATTTCCAACTTTTCTTAGAAATTTAAGTTTCTTCCGATTTGACCCACGAACCTCATTTTTACTGTGGTATAAATCATATACACCCACAATATTCCACAAAGCATACTGGATGCTTAGTCATATCATCTTCAGACGAACAAGGAAATATCTAAGAAAAGCACACAGTTTTTTGTCTAATTCCATCCCCGATTTTTTATAATCATTTAACTTTAGAGCTCAATATATCGAAAAGTGTGTCAATGGAGTTGTGCCACTATTATAATCCTTTCGTATATGCCCTATTCAGGAATTAGTCTTCCGAATATCTATCAATTTCTAAAAATTTCAATGATCCATTGAAGAAAATTCGTGAATTTTCGTTAAAATAAAAATACTACTAAACCACTACAAGTAATGAGCTCCAATATTTTGAAACGTTCTCTCAATATTTCTTTCCAATATCTTGATAGGTTCAGAAAGGATTTTGAGAGGGCGCTTGAATTGTCTAAGCATGTCCAATTGTTTTACGTTTGTGTATAATCATATTACGCGTCCGTACTATTGCATATGTGTAATACGCCTACAGATTTTTATTAAATTGCATTTTCAGCTTCAATTAGACGTTTTTCTTGCAACCGAGAATCTCTTAACTACGTGACTGTTGTAAGTTTAGGACATTTTTATTCTTACACTACAATTCTACTATCCTCGGTTGTACAATAGAAAACGTGTTCATTGCAAGTGGAAAGCTCACCGTTCACAAGGGGTATTCATCTTACGTATTTTGGAGAACTTATATAAGAAGAGAATCTAGATATCACTTCATGAAATAGAGGTTGGATCCCATTTTTTCTTTCAATCTTTATTTTAAAGATATTTTATTGATTTATCTCATGAGATATTACAATTTTGAAATTAATAAGTAGTTCAAATACTACTAAGGTTCAATGACTTTTTTAAAATTTTCAGTGCTTACAGAAACTTTAACTTTGATATCCACTAACCCTCCGGCGGGCGCGTCCCATCATTTCCCGCCAGCAGGCGCGTGCAGCATTTCATACCGCATCTATCTTCTTCGATTTTTGCGGCAATAGTTATTACTTTTGTTAGGGTCTGTGAAGGAAATATTTTTTATTTAAGTTTTTGTTCATTTTATTTCATAATACCAAAATTCTAAACGAAATAATATTAATAATCCATCACTCACTCACTCCGTGTCTTGGTATGTGTTCCATGTCGGGGAATGAATACTGTGCAAACGTGCGTTCTAACGTTTCTTCGGAAACACCACATTTAAATTTGAATTAGTAGTTAGTACCCCAAGATTGTGTTATAAATCTCAATAAAAAAACAGCAGTAAAAATTCTAATGAATAAAATACGCAAATTTTGTACTTACATGACAAAGCTTGCGGTACGGAGTTCCGCAACCGTTGGAGAGTTCCTATTTCTAATAAATAACATACGATCGGGTGTGTCTAAAATCTTGATTGTCATGTCGTCAGGTTGAAAATATAATTAACGAAGAATACCTGCGGGCTCAATAGTGCGACACCAATTATTTACTCGAAATCAACAAAAATGTAAGATTGAGTGCCGCTACGCGCCCGTCGGAGGAACATACAAATTTTCAATGAACAAAAATATACATTTTCTGAAAAAGTAACGAAAGAAGGGAATCAAAACAAAATAATCTTTCTTTTATTTATTTGCTACCTGTTTGGCTGAAGCATTTCGGGTATTTTAAGTTTACACATATGAAAAATATTAAGTTGTTGGAATATCCTCTGGCGAATGGGATATGTAAGGCGTACCCCTCAGTTGTAAATTCAATTTTTAATAAGTTTTGGAATTAGAAGGCATGCGTCAGGATGTGAGATGTTGGACCAGTGTGGGTGATTATAGGTGAGAGTGGCAGTACGCAATACTATAAAAAAAGAAGTCTTTCGGGAAGCGAGATCGGATGCAAAGTGAGAGGTTTGCATTTTTTCTCAGATGGAAGATAGTGATGTCAGGGCATGACGGAAGAAGAGAAAAGGATTTTTTAGATGTAGTGCATACATATTCAGATACTGAAGAAATTTGGAGTTCCTTGTGGATTTGGGAGTTGGGTATAAAACCATGGGGCTATAAGAAGGTGCCTGAAAAATGTATTTTGTCTCTTCTGGAATTTTTGTAAATTGATTGATGCTATATTTTGCCAAGCCGGGCAGGCACAAGTCATAGTAGGTCTTATTGTAGACTTATTTAATAATAGTGTTGAACATGTTCGCAAAGAGGAATTTCTGTTCATGAGAGGAAAGAGTTTGGTTTTATTTACTATGTACTGAATACATACTAGCTTCAAAAGATTCCCGGAAATTGTTAACAACTCAGAAAGAAGATGTCATGACGCAATTTATGGACAATTTCCTTCAAAATAATTCACCTTCGCAATGACACACTTCTATTAGCGCATGTAAAGTGACTGGAGGCATTCCTAGAAGACATTTTGGAATACTAGACGTAGTGCTCTCGTCACATCTACTGTAACTTCATCAGCGTTAACGAATGTTCACTCCTTCAGAAGAGTTTTCAGCAGTGGAAAGACAAGAATGTCTGATGGTGAGAGATTTGGGGAGTATGGAGGATGCTCCAATGCAGTAACTTTGTGTCTGGCAAAGCAATTTTTACTAATACTGATCGATGTGATGGTGCGCTATTATTAAAAGGAAAAAGAAAACCAGGCGTTTTGTGCCCACTTTTACGAACATTTTCTTCTTACTGCGTTTTCTTCTGAACGTTTACGTCTTTCTTCGTCCCTGAGGCGACTAAGGATTTCCACAATTAGTTCTTCTGATACGACATTCTGGAATAAACTCGTATCTACTCGTATAATTGTCGTTTAGGCACCTGTTGAGGGAGCAAAAATAGCTTCAGATTAATGTGGCTGGGAGTGCTCTGAATTGAGTTATGGCGAAACGAACATTCTGGAAAACGCTCGCTCGATCTCTGGAAAGACTCAATGTATTCCTTTCATTAGAAGATGATATGTAGAAATAAGCAATCATTGAATAAATTGTTTACCTTTTTACCTGGTTCTCACGGAAAAGCAACCTCCCTTTTGTTAATGTTTCTGCAACAAGTTTCGCTCGTTTCTTGAGCTCGCTTCGCGCGCAAAAGGCGGTTATTCTTTGGTGGACAGTGGAACAAGGCGACACTAGTACCAACTTTGAGAGCTTAACCTGTTCTCATGGAACGTTAATGCACGCTCATTGCAACTTGTTCCCTCTGCGAAAAACAACTGCTGTGCAGTTCATTTTTCGGCGTTTGAATTTGGCATCAGTGCTGTTGTAGGTTAAAAACGGAAATCTGCATGCCGTTTTCTTGTGTATAAGTATAAGTGTTAAGTTTCTTGTGTATAAGTTAAGTGTTTTGCGGCGAGGGCTCAGTAGGAGCTGCCACCAGGAGAAGGGAGCTGAACTAACAAGTAGGCTCGCCAAATCCATTCCAAGACACTCAAGAGCAAGGAAGTTATACCCGCTCTTTTTGTAGCCAGCACGCGGTTTTGGAGAGAATTCCGAAGCAGTACGTTTAAAATGCAAATTCTGAGCTGTAATTAAGGACAAAGATTGTTTTTAAAAACCAATCTCCCGCCACGGCGCCAAATATGAATCACATTTTGATGCCAATGTGCCAACAGCAGCGGATCGTATAAATAGCACCGAGTTTCATATCCATCAATTATGTTGTTCAAAAAATTATTTTGATCAGGAATAATCAGATCGCCAGCAAAATCCATTCTTGTGTCCTTGTTTTCAGAAGACAACATTTTTGGAACCAACTTTTGCGATACGCAAAGTATGTTCAAATGTTCGTGAAGAATTGTGTGAACATTTCCAAATGAAATTCCGATCACTGCTGATTTCTCCTCAACACTCTTTCTTCGGTCACCCCTCATAACAATGCGCACTTGCTCAATGTTTGCTTCATTTGTCGCATTGTTAGTCGGCTACTCCGCTGGTCACCTTTCACGCTATCGAAACTCAAACGTTTTATTCCAAAGATATGGCTGTTTTGTTTTCATTGCTGCATCTCGATAATGCTTTCTTAATTTCTAATTCAGTGAAAGTACAGTTCAGTGAATTTCAGTTCTAGTACAGTGAAAATACGAGGGGTGAAAGACTCAGCCCTGAAGGACTCCTGATTTTATTTCGTAGCTAGGAGATAGTGTTGTTTACTTTAACATGGATGGTTCTGTTTTCAAGAAAGCTTTTAATAAAATTTTGAAGGTAAGTAGAAGTGCCGATAGATTGTAATTTATAAAATAGACCATTGTGCAAGACACGGTCAAATGCTTGAGATATATCCACAAAGACAGCCAAAGCATGGTGATTTGCCTCGGAGGTTGACGTAATAAATTTAACAAGTTGAAGTACTTGATGGGTAGTGACGTGAATTGGGCAGAAACCGAAATGCGTATTTGGAATGGCTTGTGTTTGACGGGCGTAGGTATCCACGCGAGTCATCAGTACATTTTCAAACACGTTAGACAAGGATGGCAATAGACTTGTGGTGCGATAATTCATGGGGATTTTGGGACTTTTACATGAAAGGCAGACTTATTGCCTCCTTCAACATAAACGGATAATAAGATAGTATTAATGCAGCATTATTCATAGATGAATCACTTCTGCTGGTTTTGGGAATTCTTTAAAGCATGATTAGGTATATTATCCTGACCGGGGGACTTCCTGGCATCGAGTCGTTTAATGGCTTTAGTTATTTCTGAGGCGGAGATGAATTTGATTGTTTGGAACGGTATCGTGAGTTTGCTGTAGATGATGTTCAATTTTGAGTTAAATGTAGGGTTCTTTGTAGTGTTTGGAAAGAATGTACGTTTTCTAATTGTTCTGCCAGGGCATTTGCTTTGTCAAGATCAGAGTATGCGATATTTTCTTTATTTACCAAAGGGGAAGTGAAGTGCTCTCTTTAGTAATAGTTTTGATTGTCCGCCACAAGGATTTTGTAGATGGATAGAGTTGCAACAGGAATTGTTGAAAATCTGGAAGACGAAGTTATTTAGCTTATGCTTATTTATTTTTGAAATATAATTTAAAGCTCTTTTTGTTTGTTTATTTCACTGAAGTTGCCATTTTCTACGTATTTTTCGTTTTTCTATATCAAGGATTTCTTTAAGTATGAGAGTTTTGGATATTTGTGTTTTAAGAGTGAAATTTGGTGTTTGTATGCGGTTTAACTCGTGGTGGATGAAGTGTGTGAATTTTCCGATTTCATAATACCATTTCATAATCTTGAAATTAAGTTTCAAACGATATTGTTCATGAAGTTGGATATTCAATAATAGTATTACAGTAATCTTATATTACAACCGTGAATAATACACACAAGACACATTTAATTTTCGTATCCGGCATTGGTTCAAATAGACGCTTTTCTTACAATTTTTACTTTCCTTTTCAGGACAAATTCACGTAGTGCTGTAATCTTTAACTGTAGAATGTCGTGAAGGGGACATTCACTAATGTAACTCTCTGCACAGTTAAATATTTTTGTTTTAACCTAAATTATACTTTTGATTCTACAGTTTTACATCATCAATATTTTTTTATAAAATAACTAGTGTATTTTCTATAATGTTACTACCATTTTGCATTGTTTTCTCTACGGAACACAGTCCTGTAAAATAATTTACATTTAATATAAATATTCGTCTCATCCTGACCCTCCGTCTAACGACAGAGGGCCACTCATGAAGAGCCCGACCAGTCACGAAGAGCCCCGAGATTTTTCATTCATCGATATTTTTATACAAATATTGATATATTTAACATCTATTAATTAAAGCTGATGGCCTAAACATCGATGTATTGAGCTCAATGTTTTTACTTGGTTGATATTATATTTTTTTGATTTAAAAATAAAATAAGTTTACTCCTACAATAATTTTAACAGATGTCTAATAATCATAATCCTCAGACGAAAGTCACCATGAAATAAATATGAGTTGGCATATTTTTTAAATAAATGTTATTATTATTTTTGTATTATAGCGTAAAATAATAAAGTTCATTGTTTAGAAAATTTCATTACACTGTTTTATCGGGGAAACGTCATTTACAAGTTAATAAACATGACCACTTTGACATGAAATTCCCCTGCATGTGAACACTTATGAAGACGTTATTAATATAATTTTAAAACCAAAGACGAGTGGTGGCCAATGTATTTTCATCATAATTTTTTTAAAATTTGTGCATCGAAGTTTTGTTAACGATGCCGCGTCGCCAGTCTGCAGCACAAAGTAGTGGCAAGGATGACTTCACGCCAGTGAAGGTACCTGTCACTCCTGGGTTGGAACTCATCAATCCTATTAATATGTTTTCTTTATTCATTTTCTTCCTTATTATTAATATTTACAATACACCTAAATTGTTGAGGATAATTACATTATTATGAAGGTCTGTTAATAAGAAAAGGTGTTTTTCATCTTTTTAAAAACATGCTAATTTTTTTCTTGGTTTTGAGTAGTCCACTGACTTATTTTTGTTATACAGCCCAAATTTAAATTTTGTGTTTTTTAGCAAATCTTTCTTTGTACATTCCCTCATTTGGTAATGTATTTTCAAATGCAAGAACAAATACAGTGGAACTTCGATTATCCGAACTAATTGGGACCAGGTATAGTTCGGATATTCGATAATTCGGATAACCGAAACTAAAAATGGCAAGTCTGTATAAAATGCTGCACGTACTAAAAGGTGGTGGGTTTTCTGCCCGAAATGCACATTCCGAGTGAGTGACAGCTGTTAAGCATTTCTGATCGGTTGTTTGAAAATGTACTGTTCTATTGCATTTAAAGGTGGTGAAAAGCGTTTTCCTGCTAATAATAAACATTCCGAGAACTTAGGCATTTAAGTACGATTTGTCAAAGTTACTGAAGTCCGACGATTGACTATAGAACAGTATCTCGTTAAATATTTTGTCACTATCAATCATATCTGCGATCATTCTTAATATTTATTATTACAAAAACATGAATAAGTATAATGTACGGAACCTACTTAAAAAATTATTCTGAGAAAGTATGAGTTCGGATATTTGTCGTTTCCGATAATTGACGTTCGGATAATCGACTTCCCACTATCTATTTTTCTCTTAAAGCCTTTCCTATTGAAATATTCGTTATAAAACTGGTTTCACCCAAACTGTCTAAACACTGTACCGCTTATATTACCCTCTAACAGCAGAATGTGGAATTTTCTTTTTTTAGAGGTAGCTGGGGGTAATCGTAGACGTGTGTAACAGACAGACTCAAACTTGAAGGCATTTCTTCTACACGTATTGGAGCGTATGTGTTGTTTGAAGTTAAAGAGCTCTTTCTTCGGAAGCTGAAACCAAACAGAAGAGATTTTATTGTTACTTATTTTCAAAAGTAAACTGAAATCAGCCATGTGGGGCATTTCAACGTAAAAAGCATTATCATTACGTACGTAATATCAACATAATAAGCTCGAATCATTTACAACCCTTCACACAAAATTTAAATCTCATGACTTGTAAAATAATGAGTCAGAATAGATATCAAGATATAAGGGAAATTGGCAATTTTGTCCCCATTTTTTAGGTAATATTTCCCCAAGCTTGTCGAAGCACTAACTGATCTGAAAAAACTTTTAACAAAGTTCTGTACTTTTGAAAAAAATTAACAAAGTTCTGTGAATATTTATGTCCATGCACGTGAAAATTGCGAGTCGATATCTGAATTTATTTTTGAATCAGGAAGGAAAACTCTTACTTCTGAAGTGAGGTTACCTATTGCGTTTTCACTCACAGCAATCCTTGCAAACTCTTTGTTTCTGATTTATAAAAAATTTATATTGGTCATCTTCTTTAACAAGAAACAAAGAAAATTATTTATTTATATTGGTTGCTAATTTATTTATTCAGAATTTTTCAATACACTTTCTAATCGTACGTATATCATTGTAATTTTGGATCATTAATAAATTCGTTGAAGTATTCAGGTGTCCGGGGAGGAAACGTCGAAACTTGGAAAATAAGCTCTTAAGACTATTCTAAGCATATTTTGTCTAATAAACTACGTGGATATTCTGAATGGTTGAGCCGCAATAAGCACTCAAAAGTTGTTTTGAAAAATTGATTTCTAGGAAAAACTTTGCATTATAGAAGCATAGAAACACTCCAGAAACATGTAAATTGTTTATTACTACCAAAAGAAATGAACATATTTGTTCAGAAAGAAAAATTAAACGAGAAATAAAAAAGCACCCAATTTTTATTTCTCGCTTAATTTTTCTGTCTGAGCAAATATATTAATTTCGTTTGTAAATAATAAACAATTTACATGTTTCTGAAGTGTTTCTATGCTTCTATAATGCAAATTTTTGCCTAAAAATAATTTTTTCGAACCAAATTTTGAGTGCTAATAGCGGCTCAACCATTTGGAATATCCGCGTAGTTTATTAGACAAAATACACTTAGAATTGTCTTAAGAGCTTGTTTTCGAAGTTTCGACGTTTCCTCCCCGGACACCTGTATAAATGAAATGAACTACTTCAATATTTAAATAAAATATTTTATTGTTGAAAGTAAAAAAATGTTCCTTTGATATTAAAAATCGGGAATTTATGCAATCCAAAAAATATATTTTATTAAATATGGTGTAGAATGTTCTGTTTGATATAATTGTGTTTGTTTTTCTACAAATAATATAACCCTATATTTGCTAATTAAGGTAACCCAAAAAAACGTACAAGATGTTTAATTAGTTCAAAAGTAATTACAGAATTTTTGTCTGCTTTCCGGCATCCAGTTAAAAGTGAAACTATAAATATTGGCTCAATATTGGCAATATTGGTTATTAAAGCTCGACCACTTAGAAAGAAACCGGGACTGCGCATGCGTAAATAGTGGTGGAGGGGAAGGTTCCCCTCTAAGTGTAAGAGGCTCAACTTCCCCGCCTGAAGAGCCGCCTCGGCCTGGGCGGGCGGCGAGAAGACTGCCTGGCCTTGACGAACGTCCCGAACCTTAAGAGTGTTGAACCGTGATAATGAAGTTGCAAGAGCGAATCAGTTACCGTCGCAGGCGGTCCTTGAGTCCAACTGTGCTCCCCCTCGGGAGCAGAGGGGCATGTATTTGTCACGCCTCCCGAGGTAAGCGACGCGATTTTTTTTTCTATGTGGTCGAGCTCTAGCAATATTTATTCATTTAAAATAGCATTTTCCGTTTGTAAAAGTCAGTTAAAAATACACACACGAGATTCAGTATACAGGATAGTTGTTAAAAGCTGAAAACTTTTAACAATGATCACAATTTCTTAAGTGATAACGCTATCTCTACTTAAAATGTTAAATTTTATATTTTCAACGAAGTGATGAATGTTGACACATTTTCATTATTTAACGGAGATGTTATTTAACTTTATTTGTAAATATAGGCTAATATCAGTGGATGTCACAGTAGACATCCGTGGTATAACCTATCAGAAATGTTTTATAAAGTTGGGATGTTGTGGACATTCAACGCGGCTGCTTGAGGGTTAAGTGATGTAAAAATGAATAGCAAAGAGTATTGTATCAAATATCGTTCTGGAAATTTACTTCAATATTTAATGTAAATTTAGAACATGTGCAAAAATATATTACGTACCTTGTTTTATAACCATATGTCAAAATAAAATTGTAAATAATATTGTAAGCTATCATTGTATACGTACTTTATTGAAAATAAATAAATGTATACGTATCCAAATTGTTAACAAAATAATATAATTAAAAAATAAAATTTCATACTTCTTTACGAGCGTGGGCGACAATTTATATAGAAGTAAGTAATAATTTTATGAACTTACCTCGTGCAGAGGCAAATAAAGGCAATGAGCAGAAGGACGAAAGACATCCCTCCCACTAACACTAAGATCCAAAGAGGAAGCACAATGTCTTTGAGCAGGAAGTCGCTCGCATGCCTAACATGTTCCTTCGTGCGCTCGGCGCTTCTCTTCTCTGTCTCGTAGACAAGGGTTTCGGCGACTTCGGAGTTCGCCAACAGGGTGATTCTCCGAGGCTCCCCCACAGCGTGGTCTTCGGTGTCGTATCGTTTCGTGCGAACCTGCAAAAGAATTTGCGCTTAAACTCTGTTCTTCAGTTCATCAGAGGCAGTGGTCGAGTCAACATCGTGCTGCACGCAGTGACTGTATTCGTACTACGTAGAGAGCGTGTGACTTTCTTTAGTCTGAGTGTTGCTAGTGGACAGTTTATTGAACAGCAAATACTGCAAGAGAAGTGTAAAACCGTTTTATTCCCCCCCCCCTACGGGGGCATAAGATGTGAAATGACCTCCAACGAAGCCGCGGCTGAAGGGAAGGCCTCTGACTACAGGAGCCAACCCGCCTCCGGTCAACCGTCAAGTCGCACAAACTGGAGCAAAATTGTACAAACGTCTATGAATCCGGACAAAGAACAAGGTTTCATAATTGATGGGAAGGACTACAGTGCATAACTCGATAGATATGTACAAGCCTTGGCTACTATTGTTTCACCACGAAACATAATATACGCATCCAAGATCTCGAACAGCAGTGTGCATCTTTGTTAGCACTAAGCAGTTAGTTAATGAAATCACAAATATAAATGTATTAATATAGATGGCAGTGAACGACCATTTGCATAGATGCGACCATTTGTTAGTAAGCACTTAATTGTTAGTATAGCTCCACCAAGCTGAGAATGATCTTTACAGGAGCGCGCCACCGTCTGTGTTTACAGCCGAAACGACAGAGACGGAGATATGAGGATACTCAATTCAAAATGAAAATGGGACCGTGTCAAACTATTGCGAAAAACAGCGCGATTTATTTCGTTACAAATCTAATATCTTCCAGATTAATATTTTAACTGTATTTGGACAAGTCTGCACCTCATATTGGAAGTAATAAAAGTATACTTTTCTCTGCAAAATGATTCAAAATGTTTAAACTAATTCTTTCGATGAGCAGTAACATTCATATACAAATCGTTAATTTTTACTGTAGTTTTACTGTAGTATTTTAAATGTAGTTTCTCAGAAAATATTCTAAATAAAATTATTTTTATGTAAGAAAACACTACCACCATAATGAACAATATTGTAGATACTTACGACAGTAAAGTTAATGTTTTGGTACTTAAGCATACCTAACAAACCACCTAAAGCATATGGAAAAAAATATGAATGAAGAATACAAAATTTTTAAATTCAATGAATAAGTATTAAAAGTTCAATATAAATGTAACTTATTACATTCTTGTACTAGAACTGTGAAAAGTAAAAAAAAGCAACTTAAAGGAACAAAAATAAAATAGTCATTGCAAATCTTGTAAGATGTGTCTGTGAAGTTATATTTTATCAGCTGATTCACAACCCCTATGAAGGAGGCCATGGCGATTCCGTAGAAGAAGTCTCTGAACTCGCTTCACACTCCTGGCGACTCTTGTTAGCGAAACTGACTGTACACACCCGTGTTTACACTGATAGTTCCACGACGCGCCGCAATCGCATCCTTCATTCTCCGCTTGGTCGAGTTATAAACAATTTTTGAAAAAACAACAATACCTCAAAATAAACTTTACGTCATATCAATGAATGCATTTAGCACTTCGAAAAGTTTGAAGAAATTTTTTCTAGCCATTTATGGGAAAATGGCGTTTGAGCGTTTCTGAAAATGTGAAATTTTGAGCTAGTTTTCACAGAAAATGGTTGTGTTTTCGAGAAACTTTACTTGACATTATTTAAATTACATGTACTTATAAATATATTAATGTAAACAAAGCGCCGCTAATGTAAATATTATCGACGTGAGAGACAAGTAAAAAAAATTACATTTTTGCAACTTTTGAAAAAACAAAAAAATACAGCAATATGGCTTCTATGTCATCTGATAGAGTCCTATTACCACTATCCCTACCAAAAGTTTAAAATAAAAAAGTAGATCCATTTTTGAGAAAATCTTGTTTTTTAAAATTGCACATATTGCACGCAATATTGCGCGAAAACTACTAAAATTTTCAAAAAAATGTACGTGACCTTAAAAAAAAACTCACTATGACGAACAAACTTTATTTGAAGGAAAAATCGCTATCTGCAATTTTGTAGTTGGAGGAAGATGCCGAATAAAATTCAAACTTTTTTCGCGCAGCATTACATAACTTTCCCTATACTACATATATCACTTCGTGTAAACGTACGTGTACGGAAAAGTAAAAATTATTGAAATAAATTAATGTAAATAATACAACGTCACGAATTAACTGACATGACTGACATTACATATCGTCACTATGGCACAGCATCAATACAAAAAAATCAAAGTTAGATTTCGCGTCGTTCACAAGCGATCTGTTCGCTTCCACAGCTGAATGAAGGGAAAGCTTCAAAGCGAGTTCCATTTTCCGTGCCCCGTCGATGGAAGTAACCTACCATTTATTTTCTCCCATAATTCCTGTCTTTCCGGTAATTTTTTATTCCTCTTCCCCAATAGTTCTCTAGTCAAATACGGCATCCATTGCCAGCTTATGAATTGTTCACCATCGATGATAACAATTCCTTGGCAACCGTGTATAAAAATATGTACAGCGGTTTCCCGGCGTTTACCATCGACTGTTTGCGCCGCCATGTTGTGTATATCACAATAACAAGTATATTTTTTTTCTAAGCGTTGTATAAGGCCGGGAATAATTGGGACGTGTGTTATATACTTCAATTTTGTTTCAAAGTAAGTTCTCAAACATTCTTTAATTTCTCCTAAAGAGGAAGTAATGTAATGCTATGGAAGAAATCAGCGATTTTTGACTAAAGGCCGGTATACACGGTAGAGTTTTTCGTGTAGATTCTCATGTAGTCCAGACTACATGAGAAAATTATGAACATGTTCGTTTTTTCGTGTAGAAAAGCATGTAGTTTGACTCCAGCGCCTCTAGCGGCAGAATCGTTCACTAATGGATTTGTGTACCCAACGCGACGGACTCTTCCATTTCGATTTTGTGGTTAGGTGCGTAAAGGTGTGAAAGAGCGAAGTGGAATTGTGTGTACATCCGAAGAAAATTTTTAAAATTGGTTGGTTCTTCCACGCGCAACTCCTCGTGGACCATGTGCAAAATGCCTTTGCCTTCCTCTCGCCTCTGAAGCCAAGCCTTCATCCATTCGGAGCGTTCTCTCCGTGTTTCCATTAAATTGTCGTTGCCACAACCATGCTTGTGGTAGCAACGATTACGGCCTTCCTATTTTTCTTATTAATTTTTTCATCGTTAATTAAACGTAATCGTAAATTAATAAATCTCACAGCCAGTACACACCAGTGGGCGGACACGGGTACACACGCACAGAAATACCGCCAGTGAAAGTACCCGGACGGCGCAATTCAGTTGTTTCTCGGTAGACCCCCTAGCGGCGGCTTCTGGAGACTCATGCGGAAAACCGTGAGGTCTGGACTACGCCGTGTATGCGCGACTCTACGTTCAGTTTGAGATTTTGACGTTTCTATGTAGAAACTGTATGAGAATTTACACGAAAATACTAACGTGTATACCGGCCTTAAAACGCTTGTATTAAGGGGGCACTGGTAACGAAAAAGTGGTTAAATCTTGTTTCTACTAGCAGTAAATTACATCCTTACGTTGTATATTTAGAATCTATATTTTGTGGGTCCTTGATGCTGAAAAATTTTGTCCTCGGATAGCGATAAGAAAATCTTAAAAAATGGAGTAGTTCCCCTTTTCGGGAACTTTTTATATGTTTGAAAATTGCAATAAATTAACATTGGGAAAGACCATTATTGTTGATAGGGTTTCTTCTTAAATCAACTCTGTTTAAAAAATAATTCTTAAAAAGGTAATGTACAATTTTTTGAAAACTCGTATGGTTTTCGAGAAACTTTCGCTTAAAATTAACGAAAATTTAAAAAAATTGTTTTTATAAGAAGCAAAATTTACTTCGGAAATGTCGCACGATTTTCGTTGAACTTCCTCAATTTTCGAAAATTGGAAAAGTTAAATAAAGCGAGAAAAAAATGTTCTATTGTAGCACCACTAGTTAATAAAGTCAATACATAGATTGAATTAGGACAATAAGTTTAAGAAGTGGAAATAGTTTACACATTTTTCATTTTATTTTTTAGTTTAATCTATGAACAATAGTACAGAGAATTATAACTGAAGCTCTAAGTAAAATTGTGGGTTTACCTCCACTGTATGCTGCCGGCCGGGCAGCACCCGATCTGTGAGTAGCACACAGAATTCAGAATCCGAGCATGGATGTGATGGCTGGATGCTGGCGTACCCAACATGGGTGTCAATGATGCCGAAAACTTTTTCAGGGCCAAGCGGAAGGTCGACTGCATTGTAGCGCACCAGAAAAATCAAAATGCTTCCACACATTTCTGTCGGCCGTTTCCACTTCACATCCAACCAACCAGGTCCTGCTCCGCCTTCTCTCAATGCCGCAACAGGCGGAGGTAGATCTGTGAAACAAACAGCTTCGAGAATTAAGGTTACCAATGGTAGACTGGAGCCAAGTTGTCGCTCTTGTTACAAACTAAGAATTGAAGACCTTGGGGGAATAACATAACGCCATGCCACATTTCGGATGAAATTGAGATATGGGTCATTCCATGCAAAATTTCAGGTTTTCTGACAGTGAGTCTCAGATTTTTTTCATATTTTATTACATAAATCTACTAATGATGAACAGTTAAAAGACAATTTATGGAATGAATATCTTCAGCAGTTTAGCAACAATTACGGGTTAAACATGGACGATGACACAATGTACTCAATAATGATAATAATTATGACGTTCATAAAATGAATAAAACTTTAAAAACGGGCACACTATTTTGAAGACAAATGATCATATTTTAAGCAGTTGATAATATATTAAGGATTGAGACATTTGTTTATAATAAAAAACGCTAATAAATTAAACAAATACATTTTTCTTCAAAAATAATATTTTCTTTTCTTTCATATTTTACACACTGCAGGAAGAACCAATAAATAACCATTCTGCAAACTGTCGCGATGGAATCTTAAAAAATGCGAAAGTTATTAAATAAAAAGTATACGCGCATTTTGCTCTTAAGGTTGAAAGTCGCGTGCCTTTGCTCAGCGAGGGGTGACGCAAGGTCGTAGGCAGGCACCGCCAAGTTCATTCCCTAGGGATATCCATCGATGCCTTCGAAGGGATCCTGACACCAGTTTACAGGCTTAGTTTTCGCGTGTTACTGTTCAGTGATAGAAAATGCCAAAGATTGTGAATACGTTTAACAGGCTTTGGTGCTGCAATCCATTCGGACTCGAGAAGCACAAAAGTCGGGTGGGTAAGAGAAAGATTACAGAGGCGATGCGGAAGAAAATATCGAATTTAGTGGTAGGTGAAGCAATATGCGATGTGTCGTCACAAAATATCCAAAATGCCCAATGCAGATCTTAGTGACGCAACTGAAACAGTGAAGTGAAAACGTCAAGTGAAGAGGAGTACGTAGCCCCAGGAGTTGCAGAGGAAGCCACTATCAGCAATGTAAACATTTTGTATCCTCTGGGTCAATCACCATTGTCATTGCGAAAACAAACCCGGGAGATATCGTACGCAAGGAGAAAGGTGAGTGCCGTAAATAAAGCAGTTTCTGAATTATTTCATGTGAGTACAGAAAGCAATGATGGAGAAGAAATGTTGACACAATTCAAAGAAAAAATTTCAAACGTGAAAACAGCTAATGAGAAATACATGATTTTAACGTGTTTACCAAAAAATTGGAGTGAACAAAAAATAATGGTCGAATTTGGCGTATTTCTTCATGTAGCTCCTACGGCAAAATTAACACCTAGAGAAGTAGTTTTGCGAAATCCACCATCGCGCGGCGGAGGAAAACTAACGCCGAGCGCTGACGAGGAGCGCTGTGGCGCGGCGGCTCTAGCAGCTGAGACGAGTTCGTTAATGGAGCGCCAGTAAGATACTTTTATTCATAACTTTAAAACCATTCAATATTCCATGAAGAAATTTACAGAGTAGCTTGAAAGTAGTTTCAGCAATTTTTCTTCCAAAATTCAAGAATTTAAAAATATTATATTTCCATTTATTGCATTTTTTAGAATTTGTTTACTTCCTAATTGTTAAATACTCACGGTAAAAAAATATCTTTAGCGTAAAATTATCCTTTACATTTCTTCTACAAATGGTGTCACTTTCATATTTTTTGCTTGTTTGCATATCATCGGAAAAAAATCATAACGGAATGTCTAATATTTCAAGTGTCCATTGTTGCAAAACAATGGATGATGAGACAAAAATATTGTACCTGGTTCATGCAGGTATCATAATAAGTAAGGTGGCAAAATATTTTTAAATTCTGAGATGTAGTGTCAGATTTCCTACTTTTTTGCATGGAATGACCCATATTCGAGTATTTGGACACCCCATAGGTGTATATAGATGTTAAGTTTTGATTCTAAAGGTTTGACGGAAGATCGTAGTGTAATTCACAAATAAATGTTTTTTATCGCTATGTGTAGAATGCAAAGTCTTAACCTTTACTTGCCTTTTTTTCAAAACTTACATATAGTGGCATAGCATGTCATTGTCTCGAGGTCTTTTGTATGACTAAATTCGTACCGTGCACGCTGAAAATGAGAGAGAACTAAACATCCTGTGGTCATGTGAAAAGTGTGGCAATAGTTTCGTTAAGTACCCTGGGTCTCGCGAAAAATCCAAAAACAATGACACATTCTATTTTCATCAAAAAGCAAATATTTGATTATGTTATTCAGTCTTTTTCATATTGCACGCACCGACAGAATTCACTCACCTTTGAGCAAGAGCAGGTAGAAATCTGGCCTGAAATTTTTCTATTGAAATATATTCAATATTTATAAATACTGAAAAAATAGCTTTCGTGGGGCACTGGAAGTTACTGAGAAACAAACAAAGAAATGGTCTGAACATCACTGACCTAGCCTTTTTTGCTGACATCTTCGGTGCAGTAATCACTGTGACCGCAAATGACTGACATAGGGCTGTCATTGCTCGCTAGAGGGAAATAAGTTTTTTTTTAGAACAGAGTGTCCAAGCCCACTAAATCTGTTGATTTACTTTGCTTATGCTTCATTTAGTCAATAGGAATTAATTGCCATTAATATGCATCAGTGTAGTGGATTATAATTTTTTTATAGATAGTATCGGAAGTCAAAAATTTGAAAACAATACTGTTGCGTAGTGCATTGTGTTGTTGTGAACGCTCTGTAAGACATTTAAATTTTGAAGGATATTTTTGCTTGGAATAATGTCTTTGTTATTCGGCGGGGTGCGCCATTCCTGTGAACACATACATAGTTAAGTTTAATTTTCCAAAAATCGGTGAGAGGACAAAAATCATTGTCGGTGTAGTTTATTAGAATAGTATTCCATTCTTATTGTTGGAAAAGGGGCAATGCAATTTGTGGAGTAGTATAGTATTTATGTGCTTCCATCTGTGGGTTTTTTGATTCTCAGTGTAATGAATTAGAATTTTTTATGGATAGTTTTGGATGTCAAACATTTGAAAACAATACTGTTGCGTAGCGCATTGCATTGTTGTTGATGCGTTGTAAAGACATTTAAATTTTGAAATATATTTTTGCTTGGAATAGTGTCTTTGTTATTCGACTGGCTGGGCGATTCCGGTGCACACATACGTGGTTGATATTAATTTTTCAAAACACGGTGAGAGCAAAATAATCAATGTAAGTGTAGTTTATTAGAATGAAGTTTGAGTTATTTTGTTGAGAAAGGACTATGCGAAGTGTGTAGTTAAGTATTTATTAGGATTGATGTGCCTCCATCCGTGTGTTTTTCGGTACCTAGTTAAAAGATTTACAATTTTTTCAGCGATAGTATCCGAAATAAAAAATTAAAAAACAATAGTGTTATGGTTGATGTTATGTGAGGATAATTTGATTTTGAAGGAGAGTTTTGCCTTGTTGAGTGCTTTTCTTATTCGTCGGTAGTGCGTTGTTCCGGGTTACTCATGAGTGGTTTTGTGGAATTTTGCAAAAAATTGTGAGAGCAAAAAAATCAGTCTTGGTGTAATTATTTAGAACAATGTTTGATTCTGTTTGTTGGGAAAGGACAATGCAAAATATTGAGTAGTTTAGTTTATATAAGATATTGTATATCTTGAAATTCTTGACAGTAGTGTAAAGAATTATTATTATTATTTGCAGGGAATATTAAATGTTGAATAATTCGAAACAACACTGTCGGATAGAGAATTGTTTTCTGGTTATTTTTGTGTCAATAAAATCTAATTTTGCTGGATAGTATTTTTTCTACGAGTAGTTTTCTTGCACATTGCTGCGCCTACCGGGGATTTCGAAAAGTCGTTTTTTCTATATTGTTGAAAAACGGTAAGAGCAAAAAAATTAATATTTATTTATTTGCAAAGAACAAAAGTAGCGCAATATTTTGCAAGTCAAGAAATTTTGCTTTGGCTAATTGGTTTTGACAGCTTAGAATTAAGCCAGCAAAGCCACAAATTTGTGGAAAAAAGTTGGAGCAAAAAAAATGTATTTTTGGATATTTGGAAAGTACAAAATTCTGGGTATAGAGAAAATTGCGTTTTTTAAAATGGCTTTGCCAGCTTAACGGACGTCTCAGGACCGTCTTCTGGAACGAAACAATGATCGTCACAGGTTATTTTGATTTTGTAATTCATTCGGTGACCCCGGAATGGATTTTGATCTAAAATTAATACGAGTATACGGCAATGTATAACAAACGTATTTAAATGAACCATCACACATAGTAGTTGTGTATGTGTTAAAATAACAGAAGGTTGGCAAAGAAATGAAAGAGCAACGGGTGTAGGTGGTAGTCTGTCTGAATTATTAATACATGGCGATTATTAAAAGGCAACACAACTAATAGGAAATCATAAAACATAAAACCTTCGTTCGGAAACAGTTCCGTCGATGTTCAGGGTATCGGCGAAATGTGGTCAGAGATCATCAGTGAATTAATAATTCTCTTATTCTTTCAATGGTTTAAAATAATAAAAATTAAAATTTCCAGCTGGAAGATCATTTTCGTCTTTCGAACAACTCACATTTGGGTGGGGAATTGTGTCCACAATGCAAGGGATAGCGATAATAACATTTCCAATCGAGCTAACGGAAACTACCAAATAAAATATTTTGTCACAATAAATTTTCAGAATCTCCAGTCAAAAATTGGGGAATGCCTAGTTCTCAACTACCGTTACTTCAATTAATTCTCCTTGAGTACAAGCTTATTTTGATCTTACTACCTTTTTTCTTAACCAATACAATTCCTCTGTTAATGAGATAGTCTTCTAACATTGCCCTAACAAAATTTATCGACATCATGTCTTAATTATCGTGGAATCTGATAAGTTTTTAATTCGAATGTAGCATACTCAATAACTTCTAACCTAACAAATCTTTATCGGATGCAGGACAGGTAAAAACATTTGCGTTAATTAATCTTACACTTTCGCATACTAGGCTATTTTACCCTCGCTGTCACCCGCAATAGCTAATCCCTAACTCCATCAAAACTATCCAAGTCCGTAAAGAAAAATTGACAATGTCACTTCTCTGAAACAAATTTGATTTCTAAGAAAACATCATGAGTGAAATCATTATTTACCAAGCAGGGAGCAACAAATATTACCCTCTCGTAGCGAGACTAAGGCGTGATTTCATAGTCATTTTATTACTCGTATCTTTGACTCCAATAAAATTCGACGAAATTGCTTTGACTTTTCTACCTGCGTCAATATGATCGTAAACATGAGTATTTTACACCACTGATATTTTCTAGCTCGTTCTTTAATTTCCTTAAAATTCTCACCCCCGAATGTGTAATCTGAAATATGAAGTTTGTTTTTATTCTGTAAAACGGGATTTGATTTGTTTTTATAACCAAATACTCAGAGAGCTTGGACGATTACTGTTTATCGAACACGGTTGAGAAACATTTCATTGATTTAGCCTTGTCGGATTATTGGCATTGTTTGGTGGGCAATTCCGGTCATTTTGAATCGTCGATCGATTACCGGGCGGCGGCGATGGAGGACGCCTATCATTCCCGTCGCGGTGCCACGGCTGCTGGTTGCGGTAACCGCCGTTCTGATAGTTTCGGCGATTCCTATCCCGATCGTCGTCGAAATTAATAGGCCTAGTTCGGTCAAATTGCGCTAGTAGCTCCTGGAACCGGTCCAGGTTCTCGCACCCGACGCTGTTAATGAGATTCTGCACGTAGTGCGGAAAATGAGCCGTAAGAAGCCATACGATCTTTTTGTCACTGGCCTGAGGGTCACATAGCTTAATCACAGAAATCTTGCCCATTGCATAGTCCAGGTATGACAAATTGCTGCGCTTATCCCATCTACTCTCCAGGATTTTTCTTTCAAATTCATACCGTCGCTGTTCGCCCCAGAATCTGGCTAAGAACGTAGTGCGGAATTCCTCACAATCCTTAGGAAAAGGAGTGAGTGCCGTTAACCAGTGAGCGGCATTCCCTCGCAGTAACTCCTGCATAAATTTTGGTTTTAAAGTCGACGGCACTGCTTTAGTAAGCGCCATGTAATTCTCGGCCCTATCGAGAAAAACTTTCGGATTCTCGTCCGAAGATCCTGAGAAGTAGAGATTTTGCGGCGGAGCCCAAGAAAAACGGAGACCTGACTCTGCACTCGAAGAGGTGCCTACATTTTGATCCCTCTCTTTCTCCAATTCTTCTCTCACGAGATCTTTCACACTCCAGTCAAGTTCCGCTCTCAACTGCGATTTAATTTTCCTGGCTTCACTATCCTTTGAATTACCAATCAAAACTATTTTCTCCTGATTCTGGTTTAATTCCGCGTTGAATCAATTTTGAACTGATTCTCTTTCATTTCTTTCTGCACTTTACTAACGTTCCATGCTACAGTTTCATCTAGCGCTTCAATCTGGCCATCGCATTGTTTTAATTTCCGATTAACTTCAATTTCAAACCTATCGAAATTCCCTTTCGCTTCTGCCATCGAATGCGCGATTTCGTCGCTCATCTTTTCTACCTGAATCTCAACGCCTCCGCATCTTTCCCCTACCTGGTCTTTTAACGCCATCTCACAATCAAAGGGTCCCCCTCGATAAGATGGTAAAAAGTTCCCCTCAACCAAATTACATATGAGTGGTTACACTATAATTCTAACATAAAAATAATATTTTTGAAAGGTTTCTTAGCCTCCGTCCTACCACCCACACCCCTATACAGCCAAAAACGTGTTTTTTTAATTTCAATTTTTTTCGACAACTGAACACTATTTTATCAGACTGAAAAAATATGATAAATAAGAACACAACTTGGACTATCAGAAAAATATTTTTTAATATTTTCTCAGGCCCAAATTCGAACACAAAAAAATATTTTCGAAAAAGAATATCAAGAAATATTTTTTACTGTGTCTTAGAAGCCTGGAACAGACTCGAAAAAAATGTCAAAGGTTCCTCTTTACACACAAATTGTTTTTTTCAGATTTTTCCAATTACTGGGCTGCAGTTAAAAAAATAAAAACCATTTTCCCGCCTTTAAAACACCTGGACTTTCAATATCCTTCGAAACTGACTGCAACGGTTCTCTGCATTTATTTTAGTGTTTATTATACATTTGTATACATTGCTGTATCACCCAATAAAGTTTTGATTTTGGAATATACTTACGAAGTATCATTTTTAAAGCTTTCTAATCGTTTGCATAAGTAATCGTATGCTACGGAAAGACGATAGTTTTGGCAATTTATAAGAAACAATCGACACAAGACCTTGTAAATGTGATACTGGTGGATAAATAATTACACCCCATCCTACATCAAACAGATTTTAGAAGAAAAAATAGAAGTTTGCACATTATGGCATACAAAAAAAGATTCTTGCAACACACATTATAATGGTAAATAACTCGGAAGCGATGCTTCCTAGGCCTTTTAAACCAGGTTTGCTTGTCTCATGGGGACACGCCTTTTTTGAGAACAAGTAAATTATAACACACATGTTTTGGATGACGGGTAGATGACAAATGGGGAAATGATAAGGGACATTTCGTGTGCAGGATAGATGGGTGACAGTGGGGAAGTGAAGGGGAACATATTAGGCCCCGATCATGTTGTTGGGTATTTTTCAAAATACCACTTTCACGATCATCCCATTTTACAATTTTCCATATTAGTTCTTTTGGGTGCGCCTTTTCCGTAGCACAGATGGACAGAAAAGAGAAGCCGATATCAATGTAAAATTAAATTGAAGGAAAATACTGAAATTATCTTTCACAATAAAATTAACGGGACTATTTTATTTTCTGCGAATTTTTATCTCAACGCTCAGCAATATTGGAATGAATTCTCTTGCACAGTACCGGGTCTATAATGCCGTAAACTACTTTTCGGGGATGAGCGGTGCTACATTAAATCAATTTTCAATTTTCGTACAATTATTATTTACAAAGTGCTAAGTTTTCGCACGTGTACAGATTGTACGAGTGTCTCCATATTTATACGTATACAAGAACAAATAATTTGGTAAAGGAAAAGACAACTTTTTCTCTAGTCTGAATCTACAGACGTGAGACCACTGGCTTCCGCAACCAATGCGTTACTATTTATCTGTCCGGGAGGCGCCGCGTTCTAGGCTCAGTTGTCAACGTTTTAGCTGCTATTCTGTGGCCTTCCTCCTGAAGCAAGGTCACACGTGCTTAGGACGCGGCAACTGCCGAACTGCCAAGTGGTTGACTACAAATGTCTTAGTTTTTTTTTTAAACTATGACCCAGCTATTAAAAAAGTATGAAAAAAATTCACAAGCATTCTGAGATGAAGTTTGAAGATTATTTTCGTGCCAGTGTCTGTGTTCTAAGACAAGTAAAACAGTTCTTGTAAATCTGGGTTTAACCTCTTCCCCTTCATTTTTCGACATGTCCCCCAATTATCCCTCAAATATGACGGAATTATTATTTAATAAACTGCCAAACACTATTATCTTTCCTTAGCGTACGATATTCTCATACAAAGGATTAGAAAGCTTTAAAAATGATACTTCGTAAGTATATTCCAAAATCAAAACTTTATTGGGTGATACAGCAATGTATACAAATGTATAATAAACACTAAAATAAATGCAGAGAACCGTTGCAGTCAGTTTCAAAGTGTATTGAAAGTCCAGGTGCTTTAAAAGCGGGAAAATGGTTTTTATTTTTTTAACTGCAGCCCAGTAATTGGAAAAATCTGAAAAAATACACAACAATTTGTGTGTGAAGAGAAACCTTTGACATTTTTTTCGAGCCTGTTCCAGGCTTCTAAGACACAGTAAAAATATTTCTTGATATTTTTTTTTCGAAAATATTTTTTTGTGTTCGAATTTGGGCCTGAGAAAATATTAAAAAATATTTTTATGATAGTCCAAGTTGTGTTCTTATTTATCATATTTTTTTCAGTCTGATAAAATAGTGTTGTTATCGAAAAAAATTGAAATTAAAAAAACACGTTTTTGGCTGTATAGAGGTGTGGGTGGTAGAACGGAGGCTAAGAAACCTTTCAAAAATATTATTTTTATGTTAGAATTATAGTGTAACCACTCATATGTAATTTGGTTGAGGGGAACTTTTTACCATCGAATCGGGGGGGGACCCTTTATTCTCTAGTCGGCTGACTTTTTCCGCCTGTTGTTCAAGACAGTTCTGCAGCTGGTCGAATCGTTCCTCGCATTTCTTTTCGTGTTCCGAAATCCGCTGATTAAATCTCTCCTCTGTCTCCCTGGCGCTTTCCGCAATGAGATTGGTAAGTTCCTGTTTAGATTCCCTAACGATTTTGTTTAACTGATTGAAATTTTCTTGTCCCTCTTTAATTTCTTTAAATTTTTCCTCGAATTTTTCATCCCGTAAAAGTTGCTCGCGTTTGTCCGATTCCATTTTCGCGATCATCTGGTACATTAATTGACGGAGTTCGTCATTGTTTCCCCCCCCTGGTTGGGTTTCGCCCGAGCTATCCGAGCCTAATAGGTCGACTCCCGACTCGTCCAACATTTTGGTTGATTTTAAACTTTTACGTCGCACACGACAACACGGACAGGCACAACACCACAACACAAATACACTCACAAACAATACAAAATACAATAGGACATCAGAGGCGGTCCACAAATAATTGACATTCCTGCACCAATCTTCCATTAACGTTTATTGCGGCTTCTAATGACATTAGCCGTCGCAACAAGTGTTTGCGAGGAACCGACAATTAAAAAATTGAATTATCGAGAATTTTAGAGTATTAAATCTCAGGGTCATTAAACTGGGGTATCAAAGCGATACGATATCTAGCCCCACGACGGGAAAGCCACATTGCAGCGGCAGCCGTTCTGGTAGAGCAAGATCGCGGTTCCTCGCGTGGTGGGGGGAAGTGAGGAGCAGGGGCAACAAACTACATGGAGAATAATTCGCCGTGATTGGGCAATAAAACATAAAATAAACATTTATTCCCGACCTACGATCGGGGAAGTTACATTAAAAGTCCCATGAGGTGGGATTACACCCTACCTAGTGAGCTCGGTAAATAAGATATAAAATAGTATTATTAATAAAAAATTAACCAAAGACAACTACGTTACAATAAAAAATGCCATTGCGCGGCACCGCTTAACTCCGAAAAAAGAGAGAAAAACACTTGAGGATTGTTGATATTGTTCTCCGATATTTCGAGGGAACGCCCCAAGGCACGGGCGAACGGTAGCAGTCTTAACTATTTGTGAAGGCGCGTGCGGAGGGGCACGACGCGGTCGATGGCCTCGGCGTCCGCGACGATTGTAGACACGCGGCGAGCCGCAGTGTTGAAGAGGCAGGCGCCTCCAGGAACCGTTGGGTAAACAGCAAGGATGCGAAAGTCCCCTCTCCACTTTCACTAGGGCGCTCTTACATGTCAGGAGTCGCCTCCCATCACGACTCGGACGAAGTGCTTAATTGCGAGCGCGGATCGGAAACCGGATCACGGTATTCGTGACTCGAACGCTCGCATTTGGCATCGACTTACTAGTTCATCGAACACACGAAAATGAAATCGGTTCGGTGACCGGTGCTTTCGGGCATTATTCGCTCAGAGTGAATGGAATGTCTCTGCAGTGTGAATATGGCAGACAAATCTTGTCGCCCGGCCTCGCGGTCGGGAAGCAAACGATTCACCGTTTAAAAAAAACAAAAACTAGTTCACGGCTTCCACGACCAGGCATGAAGTTTCCTCTCTCGCGACTAGCTCTCAAGTATCTCTTCTCGCGACTACTTCTCAAGTGTCACGTTTTTGAGAATCCGTTCCTATTCGGATCTCCCCCCTCTTAAGCTCGTCTTGGGCTCGCTGGCCTACTTTCGGGGAATTATTGTTAGCCATTGGCCAGAGCTTACTGCGTTGAAGGAATATTCTAACGAATCGTAGTTAGTGATTTTGTGGGGCTTTTCCTCATGTTCTCTGTCTCGTCCGTCTCTCTCTCTCTGACGAAACGCAGCTGTCCCGATCGACGGTTTCCATCTCCTGGGAGCAATTATTGTATGGCAAGGGTTAGGACTTATTGGAATTAGTGCGACAGGCGTGGCGACGAGGAACGCGCCTGCGGGGAAGCTCGCTTAGGGGAGGGTGGGGGCGGAATACAGAGGGGGTATTCACTGCGAGAGGGCACGGCGCGGTCGAAGGGTTGTAAATTTTTCTCTCAAAGTAGGCGAGGGGGCGCTAGAAGAATGCGACCGCGGCGGCGAAGAAGCGGGTGGGGGGAGGCGCGGTTGGGCGCACGTGCGCGTGCCAGCGAGTACAAAAAACAAGCATTTGCTAAGAATTTCTTAAGGCGTCGTTACATGCCGCCACAGTACTGATAAATTATATAACTTGTTAAGAGAATTATATGAAAAGTGTTTAAATGGAGAAAAAGTACCAGAAGATTGGAAGATAGCTTATTTTTCAGTGATTGAAAAAGGAAGGAAAGATGAATGTAAACATTTTAGAGGTATTTCTGTCACCAGTATATCTAGCAGAGTATATGATGACCGAAGTATTGTTTTCTCTTTCTCCATCATTTATTATATTGGAATAATAACAATATTTGTGGGAAAAAACGGTCAATAGAAAAAAATTTATTTGAACGGGGTTGATAGGTCTCGGCTTGTAATATTTACGTACGTATTTGTTTATGTCGGGGTCGGGATTTCTCCTTACTATGACTTATAATAACAACAATACTTACTTCCCCAACATTTGCTTTTTATATACTGTAAATTACACACATAAACATACAAATATCCAATTTATGACAAATAATGTGAACCCTTCCTTCAAATATTAAATTAATTCTAAATTTCAAACACAACTTGATTTTCCTACATTTGTTAATTTTCAATAATTCCCCATCGTTTACTTCCCTGTAATAGTCATACAGAACACTTGTCCGTCGTTCCTCCAAGCCGTGAAGTCGTTCCACCTCCAATTTTCAATTATTCCACACCAAAAAATGTTCGTGTTTAGACACACACTTCTACACTTCCCATAAATGCTTCCAAATTTCCCGGAGAGTTCTCTAAACAGTTGTTGCTGTTCTACTGCACTACCACTCGCGTTTTTTCGACATCACCACGAGATCAACATCTTACGTGCTACCGTCAGCACGCCTAAATGCCATCTCTCTCGTTAATTTTTCGCGCGCGTCATCTGTCTCAACTTCATGCATTACCCCTCCCAAATACGTTACTTTTTTCTTCCGCCGCCTCTCTTATTCGATTATCGCACACTGTCCAATTTTCTGGTTGGTCAACTTGCTTTACTATTGTATTTTACCCCTCTCACGGAATTTACTCACTTGTCCTTTAATTAATCACATTGTGATAATAAAGTATCACAATATGGAAAAATAATTAAGTATTTTTTGGAAAATTATGTTAGGGATACAGAAGAACAGGCAGGATTTAGAGCAGGGTGATCTACTATAAATCATATATTTTGTTTACAAGAAATTATTGCAAAAGAAGTAGTTCGAACACAACCTCTCCATTTACTATTTATTGACATAGAAAAAGCTTAAGATAGCGTACCACTAGTCAAATTAGGGGATGCTTTGAATGAAAGTCATATTAATCGGGTTTTAGTAAAATCCATTTAAGAATTGTATACAAATTCTTTTTTCGAAAGTAAAAATTGGAAAATTTGTATCAGCTTGTTTTGTAGTGAAAATAGGATTACGTCAAGGACGTTGTATATCACCTGCATTATTTAAAATTTATATTGAGAATTGTTTGAAAATTTGGAATAAAAAATGTAATAAAATGGATTTACCAATAAATGAATGCACAATTTATACTTTACAATTTGCTGATGATCAATTGATAATAGCACAAGATTTGAACGATATAGAAATTTATGACAAGAAAATTAATTCAAGAATAGAAAAAGTGGGGTCTGAAAGTGAATATGGAGAAAACAAAATGCATGCTAATTGGGACAACAGGATAGATTTGGTTTGAGAAGAAGACATGGGGAAAATTATACTCACAAATGAATTTAAGTACTTGGTAATTAAAATTTAAAATTGTGGGAAAAACGTTACAGAAATTCCTTAAAAATAAATTCAGGAAAAATTACGATTTCAGTTCTAAATTTGTTTTCTTTGGGGATAAAAGTATCACAAAAGAGACAAAAATTAAAATATTTAAAACGATTATTAGAAGTATTCTGACTAATGGATCAGAAGTTTGGACTTTAAATTCACAGTTGAAAGGAAAATTATTGGCAACTAAAATGGATTATTGGAGAAGATCTTCAAGATTTTCAAGAAGGGACAAATTTCGAAATGAAATTATTAGAACAAATATGAATGTATTCGATTGTATCACATTCGATCATAGATTATATAAATAAAAAACGGCTAACTTGGTTTGGATACATAATAAGAAAGGAAGAATGAAGATTACTCAAATTAGTGTTTTATTGGGAACCATGTGGAAAAAGGAAACGTGGAATACCACCTGTATCATGGAAACAAGAAATTATAAATGTATTGCAAGAGAAAGGAATAAACGATGAAGAAAGCTATAATAGAGAAAAATGGAAGAAATTAATTAAGTATACTACTAAATTTGTATTTTTAATGATATCATTATTGTTATTGTGTAATTGTATGGAAACCGGAAAGATGTTAAAACATTTCAAAACCCTGAATTATATGGTAAACAACGTTAACCATACTGCTCGTAGCATGCTGCAGATACACTTTGGCATCACATCGAGTTTCTGTTTCTCATTGTCGAAGAACTAATGCCCAGAAGATAAGGTGGCGTGCCGGATGGCTTTGCGGACTATTCGAAGACGTGGAAAATATCATTAGCTTGATGTTTCGCTGCCTTGTATTGCAGTTCATGCCTGTAGGAGCTCTTGTTGCCTCGGTGAACATTCTCTCATAGTAGGAAGATCTGCACAAACCCTACAATTTGCGTTGTGAAAAATATAAAACTTTTGTATTTTTTCAGTAATGTACAGTACGTAATGTATAGTCAGTAATGTATAGTAAGTAGCTATTTTTTTCACAGAACGTAGAAATAATGAATATCTATCTATAGAAAATGAGGTTAGATTTAGACCTGCACTTGTTGAAAGGTCCCTTGGCAATGCATCAACATATCTGCTGTCATCATGCGACAGCAAGGTTCCGAAAAAGAGTCCGCCCTATTATATTCAAATGCTGTGTCACGAAAAATCAACTCTTTAAAATCCTTGAGAGTATATAGAGAACTTTCGCTTTGTATAAATACTATACTATGGGAATGCAGTATTCGTGAAGACTGCCTTTGTTAAAAATTTAATTTTGTGTAGTGCTTTAGAAGAGTATTTTAACTTTTATTCTTGAGTGGTATTCGTGATACTTTTTGGAAAACCTTTTTGTGTAGTTTTGTTCAGCAACATTTCTGCTGCTGCAGGCCAAAAATTTAGTTGTCAAAGAAATGTCTTTTGATTTGTCCACTGTGTTCTAATATGAGAGGTTTTTGAAAATAAAGTGTATGAAGTTAAAAAAAATCTATGTTTTTAATAAAAGCATTGATGAATTTGGAGTTTTACACCTTGCTAACAGTGAAGAAAGCTATAACTCCATACGTTTGACTTCAATATTAGTTTCACTGAGCAATGAAGAGAAATAGATTCCAGATTTAAACAAATAATTTTAAATGTACCTTTATGTAACAAACGTTTTTCATTTTAATGGGGGACGCATAGAATAACGCATGTATTATTCCTCTCGTAAAGGTTACATTTCTCAATTACACCCAATGGTCCTTTACATATTTGCACGCTGTATTAAGTAAAATGTATAGCAAATAAAGAAAATATACTCACTTGGACAAGTCCAACCCTCTTTCATCGGCGTGTATGCCCCTACATGAGGTATAAATGCCCGAACGTAATGGAGAGTGTCAGGCAACAACCCTTTCAAAAAATAAAGTGATTTGATATGGCGGTGCTTTCCCACTTTGGTCAGTGGAATCCAAGGCTCATTTAATGATAGCTGAAAAATGACACATAGCTTTTAGTAAAAATTTGTTTAAAAAGAAAGGAAAACCTAGAATCGAATACATTATGTTAAAAGCACACATCACTAACAACAGAACAAAAAGGAAGAGGTGCAGTAAAAATAAGCTGAGTCCCTCTAACTGCCGTTCTAACATTATTTTGTCACTCTACAATTCAACCCCGAACCATTATAATTCCAGCTTCCAAATGATAGGTATGGTAACTTCATTTTTCTTACTATTTTAAATGTGAATTCTTCATTTTTCAAAAAGTTAATTTTTACCTGTTACACAAAAGCACGGCGTACAATGCCTGAAAGAAAAAATTTCTACAAATAAACCACGCAAGATTAAATTGATAAATTGTAGAATATCATACTTAAAATGGCAAGCGAAATACAAAGAAATAAAGAAAACCGGAATCCAAGCATTCAGATAGGTAAGGCAGGGCAACAATCACATTGTTATCGACCCGCGTATCTACTGGTAATAATATTTTAAATTCAAGTGACTGTGGAACGCACGAAAATTCTCACATCACTGATTCTAGTAGTGCTATAACCGCACATTCTTTCTCGTAGCATTTCCAAATTTGCAGTTTCGCTAATTCAGAGAGTTCCGCAATAATGAGAACTTTAAGCTTTTCTTGTTCTATCCGTTAAAGAAATTTAAGAGAGAATTTGTATCGATTTTTGAGATTTTTATAAATTGCATTATTTTCAAGCATAAATTACGCAGAAAACTATTTGCTTATTGAAGAAATTATACCTGACCTTCTTTTCAGGTACATATTTTTTAGAAGAGATTTTGTTTACGGAAAAAATCTCCATCTTAAGTTTTGCAATTTTCAAATGTTAACGTCAAAATGTCCGTTCGTCCGTCCGTCCGTCCACCTGTGAACACTTCCATCGCCTATACCATGCGTAGGATTTTTCCAAATTGAAGAAACCCCTGTCTATCTAGCTCGAGTCTTAGCTTTGAGATTTTTAAAAACATTCTTTAAAATTTGAAGTACTTTAGAAGAAGGCTCTAATTAAAGCATTGCCATTAAAGACAATGTTTTACAGTTCTTTAATATTCTTAAAGTAATATTTTCGTTCTACAATTATGAAACCAAAAAATTAAGAAAATGTCAAAAAAATGTACTTTTGACGGGGATAGGTGGCACCTGGCAAGAGTATGTGGCTAGTCCAAGACAACGGGAAATAGAAAACTAATATGTGAAACTCTGTGCCATTCAGTAGCATCACTAGTTACATATTATTTTAAAATTGTTCGGAATTCCAAATTATGCACGAACTGCTTATATTGCTTTCTTGCTTTACTACGGGCGTAGTAAAAAGAAAGTTTTGTAAAACCATCGCGTGAATCCTCTGTTTTTGAGAGAAGAGACTGAGTTCCTAATTGTCGGGATCTGGTTGCAAAAAAATGAATAAATCTTTTTTTCTATACATGCGGTAAATTACTTCCTTTAACACGTTGTGTAGTCAAAATCCACGTTTCAGGATCCTTATTTACCAACAAACAGATTGTCAGCAAAAATCTTTCAGTCAGTCCTTGTAGTCAACGCTAGCCCCTGAATCCCAACTGACTCCAAATTTCATATGCACCAAATGATCTTAACTAACGCAAGGTCCTGCGAGTTTGAAATAAATATTTGGATTTGTGTGTGTGTGTGTGTGTGTGTGTGTGTGTGAGGGGGTAATTTATATGAAGCCTCAACAACATTTTTGAATTGTGTTCAAAAAGACTCCAAATTTTTAAATTAAATTTTGCCCGCGGGTAGCATAGTTTAAAATAACGCAAATGTCATTTCCGTTAAATCTATCAATTTACGGCAATTGCATGAGTTCGAACTTTTATCGGCGTCTTCCTACAACACAAATATTCCAAATAATAAACTAAGTTAGAATCGTTATTAACTTACAAAGGGACTTACCTACGTGCGTAATAAGAGCAAATTGTAATATTTTTAGAGTAATAAGAACAAATCACATATCTTCACAAAGTTTTTAAGAAAATATTTGAATTTAAATAAACATATTGTTTTCAATAATAAATCTATTGTAAGACACTATTCTAAGGAACATTTTTTGCTAACTCACTTTCCTCAATATTTAAAATATGTTTTTCAATTGTTTCCTGTAAAATTAATGCAAAAACATGTTTTTAGTTAAATATAGTACAATTGGAAACTAGTTGGTAAAATGGAGACGAAAAGTATTACCTTGTATTCCCATGTTGCATTGAGAGAAACGGAAGGATCGTGGTTTGGACAGTGAACTCCTGCAAGTATACTTCTCGCATTTCCACGAGAGATTTCCAAATCGCAATTCCTACTTTCTTGCCCATATAAAAACTGAACTATTGGAAACACAAATAATATTATTGTATTACACAATAGCATGTGTATCAGCTGAGTTGCAACTCATCTCTTTAACAGGAATAGATTCAGCATAATAAGCATTCTATCTGATGAATGATTTGAGAAACGAAAACACATTATTGGTGAGGGAGAAACTTGTAGGGCTATTGACCATAAGCTTGTGGAATTATCAAATCAGAGCAAAGATAAAATCTGATAAGTTTTGGATTAAATAGTTATTAATCTAACAATTAAAAAATAAATTCGTTTCTAATATTTCATTCCTGTGTAAATAAGTTGCAAAAGTAAAACTTCTTACACAACGTTTCAGTAATATTTCACTGTGATTTCTTTATTTACAAAACTTTGCCATCTCTTTCAATAAAATCTTTAGAAGATAATTAAAATATATGTATAAATGAAAAAGTGAACTGTAATTTTGTGTGATATCACACTAACACACCCCCTATACTTTCTTAAATGTTCTAATGGTTCACCACTAAGACAGGACTTGTAAAATACTGTCCTGTGGATACGAAAGAAAATCAATATTTACACTTCACAATAAACTTCTAGAACAGGTCTTTCCAAACGGCGACCCGCCGGGTCTTTTTGTGCGGCTCTCGACTGCTTTGAAAAAATGTATTATACCTACCAAATTCAACGTTCTTTTATTCTGTTATGCATTTTTATAATTGCTTAACCGTAATTATAAATGTAAAATATATGAATTATAAATGAAAAATCAATTATAAATGTGAAATATGTACATTAAAACGATTAAATATGTTACATAAAAGTCGTATCTCTTACTTATATGTTTCAGTATGATCTTAATAGGGTAAAAACCATCTTAAATTACTGTGCGTCCCGTGGCTTAAGTAGAAGTTTATATTTGGCACATAAGCCCTTCTAAGTTGCGCAGCCCTGCTCTAGAACTCCTTATTGTACTACTGTTGTTTGTATTGTATTGAATGTATTCAATGTATTGTATTGTACTATGCTCGCACTTTTTCTTGATCCTCCAGCTCCCTAGTTCTCGCTCAGCCCGGCACAGCACGGCTCGGCAGAAAACATGAGCCCCACTCGGAACGTCACGGCTCAGTTTGCAGTGCTGCTCACCTTCTTCTTTTACAATTCGGACTTCTCAGTTTTCGCTCTCTCTTTCTAACGACCTCTGCGTACCGTGCACCTTCTCGTTACTCAATAATTTCTATTATTATTAATTATTTCTTCAGAAAATAAAAAAAAACTTGAGTTGTTTCTCATTGGTATCTAGTCCAAGACGCACTTTTACGCTGAGTTTTCTGTGGATGTTGATAGCACTGCACTGCCGTGACGTAAACAGAACCTGCCTCCCCTCGCACCCCCCGCTATGGAGTATCAAGAAAAGTGCGCGTATAGTATGTATAGTAGTATATGTATGCATTGTGTTGCTTGTATTTTCTTACTGCTTTTGATAATACATTCGGTTCTAAATTTCATATCGCAAAATGTATGTATCTGTTTAGTCGCTAATGACCTTGATGTCGATGCGACGATAAATAAATTATATTAAAAGTATTAACCTCTAGAGGCTACATTGAATTAAACAACCACTCACCTTGCAATACTAATAGGCTTAATACATCAAATACGCCTGCTATATGTAGACGTTTAGCCGCGTGCATGGCCGGTCCGATTGTTACATTTCTCGAAAACGCACTAGAGTAACAAAGCGGTGGGAGAGTTGTTCCGCCAAAACTTCCGGGTCTTATCTGTGCTATGACAAATACTTGCCCAGCTGCGCGGCTTCCCGCTCCCGCCATATCCTTCACGTAGTCAACGGCATGGTCTGCTCAGCTGAGGCAATCCATGTTTCTGTTCATTAATGCATATTTCCAAGAGTCGAAATGTTAATTTTAGTTCCCGCAACATAATGCTCTTGATGATTATCTTTCTTTTCTTGATTAAGGACAGTATGGTGGAATGTGCTGTACTCATTTCTGAATGTAAAGGAAAAAAAGCTTTTGTTTTGGTGTCCTCTCTTTTCCGGGCAGAATTATCTAGAGGGTGCTCGCTCTTCGTTGTAAGAAGAGGTGTCAGTTGTTAAATTTTTGCAGTTTTCGGAAATTCAGAATTAACAGTGAAAATCAGACTAGTGCCATCTTCATAAGCGTATTTTGTCCCTTTTAGCATAAAATTTACAGAAAAAATGGAGCATTTTTGAGACAGCGTTCAAGACGTCCTAGGTGCTTGATAGGAAGAACTCCAGGATCTAAAAGATTTCAAATTCGCGGGTCTTGCATTTGGGCCCTATCGACCGGAGAATCGTTTTGAAAAACTCCTACCAATGGTTTATGCGCTAGAGTTTTTCATGGCCAGACGGAAGGACGCACAGACTAAGCTACATTTTAAAATTACTGGGCTCACAACAGCATGTACTTTTCCGATTACTTTTAAGGGCTACGTAATATTATACTACACTACGTGTACCAGCAAAACGTTTTTCTACCCACCCTTTTTTTGTCCGCACTGAAAGTCAAACTCAAGTCTACACTCTAAGCACGATCGGCCACACTGACGCTAGAAGTAATGGCTCCTTGTATTAATTCTAACTTTCGTCAATTTTCAAAAATTCTGTTTAAAGAAAATAAGCCTTGTGTCATTTTTAAGCTTCCTTTTGCCTATACAAAGAAAACATTTGAAAAAAAATAGGATTCATTTTGACCTTTTATCAATTTGATTAATGTCTACTTGAAAATTCGCGAAACCTACTATTTTTTTAAATAGAACATGACCGTATTTAAAGGCATTTTTTTAGAATTGATTTCATTTGACACAAAAATCTTTTGTAAATATTCTCGTTTTACAAAGTTTGAACATTTGAAACCGTTTTGAACAATTTTTTAGGCCCTATATGATTTCATTAACTTCAAGCAGAAATAACACAAAAACTAGTCGTTTTGTTTAAAAAAGTTGTACGTAAAACGCACAGTTTTGCCACTAATCTTTTGCAATTTCCAAAAATACAGTTTGCCGAAAATGAGACCAGCCACATTTTTACCGTTACTTTGCACATACGACGAAAAAATGAAAGAAAAAACTTGGAGCCAAGTTTTGGTAAGTAATTGTTTAAAAATGGCCTATATTTCATGCAAAATTACGTGAGAAGTAGTCATATTGTCAAAAGATTGTGTACATGACTCAATTTGAACATCTGTTTTGAACAATAGATTTCATTAAGGAAAAATCTCTATCTTCAATAGTGTAGTTGTGGAGGACCCGAAACAATTTCGAACTTTTGCAATTTTTGAAAAGTATTTTCGAAAATTTCCAAAGTACAATATAGAAGATAAGCATTTTTGTCATAAATGAAATCTGTCCCAAAAATCAGATGCTTAAAAAATGTACATGTCATGTACAACTTTTGGAAAAGATCGAGAAGTTCTTGCGTCATTTACGCCTGAAGAACGAACGGAATCATGCAGAAATACATACATTTTACTAGTCTGCAAAATTCTTTATTGCATTTGCATTGACAATAATTCACATTTATATTTCATAAACAATCTGTTTTTGTCAATTGAAGATTTTATTTTCAAGTGACGTATCTCCATTTGCAGTTTTTTTCTAGTTTTACGTATCAAAAAATTAATAAGACACTTCCTCATCATGCTTCCAAATATTGTATTCCGAAATGAAGTTTGTCCTCTGTTTAACAGTTTGAACGATTGAATATAATTTTGAACGACAAACTTGAATTTGAATCTCTGTTCCTCCCTTAAAATTGCATTCGTAGGAGGCAAGTCATTTTGGAAATCAGTTCTAATTAATAAGAGCGTGTTATTTTTGTTTCTTTGTTTTGTGTCAGTATTACAGAATGCTGTTCCCTACAACTAGCGCTATCTACTGGTGATTTCCTTTCGCCAAGTGCCAAACCTATTGAAAAATATAAGGGCGGGGAAATCATAAATTTATTACTACGCGCGTCTACACTATGACGTTTTTTGTACCTCCTGAAAAATCTCGAATTTGAACTAATTTGTTTCTTGTAAGAATCTTTCATTTAAAATTAAAGTTTTGTTATAATTTTGAAAAAAAAATGTTAGTAATAAAATTTTGAAGTGTTAATTGAAGGCTTCTTATTAGATAACCCGCAATATATTATTTTTAATTTTTCGTTAGAAATGATTTGCAAAACAATAATTGGTGATGAAGGAAAATAAAGAAAAAAAAGAAGCAGGCGTTGCGCGAACTGCGCGATAGCAGCGACGTGGGGTCGAGGCGATCCATTATGTTAGTCACATAGTTGCCATATGGAGCAATGGACATCATACGAATGTATACTTTGCTTAGTCTAACCTTAAAGGGAGTCTGTTGAAACGTTATCATTAGTTATCTATGAATGCATATTATTTCTTTGCATTCTATAAAAAATAATATCTGTTCATTATTGTAGCCCTAATGAAGGATGAATAAATGGCCGAATTATCGGCACTGTAAAGTATTCCTAAACTCGAAAACCACACAATATACATATCGTCATGCTAATGAGCATACCTCGTAAATCCAGATTGAACAGTTTTGCAACGGAAAGAATAAACATAATCGGGAAGCGGAATTTTTGTTTCCTTTCTCTATGAACTTATAAACTCTGGGGAACTCAATTAATTAAGATCCTCGATTTGTAATTTACATTTATTTATTACTCTTTGTTAATAATAATACTTGATCATTACGTAAACAGAAAATAGAGGAAAGAATATGGAGTTCAGAGGTATGCTAATTATCGTGCCGGTAAAAATTACTTTCAATGTTTTTGTTAAAAATCTTTATTAAGGCAATCGAGCAAAATACACAAGAGAAGCGCAGCGAGCGTTGGGCGGTCACAGGGGCGGTGGGCGAGGGGCGTCGAGGCGCAGGGCGTCGTCGTAGGGCGGCGGCGGCTGCGCCCACTGCGCGCTCCCCGCGCTGCCGCGGAGCAGGACCCTACGGGGCGCCGCGGGCGGCGGCGGCGACGGCGCCAGCACCAGCAGCTCGGACGCGCTTCCGCCGCGTGCCTCCAGCCGCGCCCGCGCGCGCCACTGCAGCCCGCTGCCAAGCACCAGCGCGCGGATGAGCGCCTCACAGGGAACGTTACATTTCAATACTAGGATTTTTATTTCTTGGCGGAGGGGGATTTTGTCTTGAGGATGGAATATCTCACGGTATTTCGCGTCGTTTTCGGTCGTGCCGTTAGGCGTCGCATGATCGCGATTGTATCGAGCAGTACTGGCGATGATGCGACTACTAGCGGTACGATAAAAAATGACGCGAAATACCGTTAGATATTTCATCCTATAGGCAAGACCCCATTCACCAAGAAACAAAAACCCAAGTACATGAGCCCCTTCACACGTAGACACTGTGGCGCGCTACCGATAAGCAGCATGACTCTTTCCACGTGACCACTGCCGCATGCGGTTGGAGGGGGAAGGTTCAGCGGGGATATATTTCGCCGAACCGTCGCCCATGACCAACAAAGGGACCGCAGCAGAATCTTATTTCTCACTTCCCACCGTGCACCACTGCGGCCCGACTCGGACACTCGTGTGAAGACCTCCATTTAAACCAATGCTTTGCTATCATTCGCGCCACTCGGTAGCGCTGCTGAGAGTCTACGTGTGAAGGGGCTCCATAGTGCGCCAGGAAAGTCTCTCCGCACGTAGCCGAATCAGGGCCTCCTACTAAAAATTCCAATTCGATAGCAGCAACCAGTTCACTGGGAAACTAGTGAAGGGCTCAACACTTCCAGCATCTGATGTGATTGTGGTGAGTGCCCAATTTACGTTTCCTTTTGTTACAAGCTGCAACTCGTGCTACCAACATAATTTATGTTGCACGCACTCTCACAAGCAAGAGAATGCGGAGAGACTTTCCTTACACTTTATTTTGATTTATACTTCAATAGAAATCAGTGTCCATTGAAGATCACGAGCTGAAAAGAAAGGGCACTGTCATCCAACCGGGAACTTGAATAGCAAAAATTTCAATCGTAACGAAAATCGTGATTCATTCACATATCCCCTCTCTCCTACGACCTCGTGACTAGAAAGGAGCACTATTTTAATCGGATATTAATGCAGAGTCCCTTTTAGGTCACGAGATGACGGGAGTGTAGTGCGAGAATGCGGGAACATGTCCGCCAATATGCTAAAATTTGCTTGCAAACGTGCACTATCAAATAGCCAAATAGGCACGATGCAGGGTAAAAGTGGACTAACCATGCACAATCAAATTTTGTTTTACTACATGCGTTTTTCATGAAACATATATTTACAAAATTTGAAATGTCTACGTAGCTTAACCTTCCGTTTCACACGCGCAGACTGAGAATCTGCACTCATCTATTTTCCAGTTTTCTTTCACTCTAATTTGTTTCATAATATTATTTGTAATAGATTCCATTTATTTTATTTTATTTCCATTTGTCATTTTTAAAAATTATATGTCCATATTCACGTTTTATATTTTTCTTTAAAATCCAATTCATAATAATAATCTGTAAAAAGTTTTTAATTTTTTAGCTTTTTGTAACTTAGATATATTATTATTATTATTGTTGTTGTTGTTGTTGTTGTAGCACTGAAGATGACCGCAATGCGGCCGAAAACGCTTTATGCGAAAATAAATACTTACGATGGAGAACCAACACCTCATATGCATTTCTATATTGGGTCAGATATTTTTGACCTGTATCATGTAACCATAATGCAAAAGCCATAACCATCAGCAACAAAACATTGACATTTTTACCCCTCCTGCTCAATAGAAGAGCATTCGGAACGTAATTGAAAATGTGTGTTAACACAGAATGCCTCTTTCTGGCAGTTATAATGCATTTCATAACATTTTAAATACCCATTTAGAATTCAATGCATGAGCGAACGTCATTTTCAACAGCACGATTTTTAATAGCAAATATTAAAATGAAATTGAATATATAAAATTAATATTTTGTTACCAATCCATTAGTCAATCTGAAATCACCTTTCTTGGTATTATGCATATCGTCTTGCACAACTTATAATTGCAGTATTTAATTAATTCTCAATTTAATATGAACACGAACGACTTCATAGCTTGTGCTTTAGTAGAGAAACATTTATTTTAGAGTCCCTTTAACTGTCATAATACGAGCGACTCCGTGGCAATATTCTAGTGTTGGCCTCCGTATATGAATGTAGCCCGATTGGTTATAATGTGCAGAAAAGAAGAGTCAGCGGCACGAAAGTGAGGATTGGAGAGGCCTACATTGGTTGGTTGATTGATTGATATTTCCGGATGTAACACTTGGCTCGCGAATAGTCCTGTTAGTTTAATGAATGTATTTAGTTTTAGTTAGTAAATGTCTTATTTTACGAGGCGAGTGCTGGGACTACAGGCTCAGTCATACATCTCACCGTGCACATTTCGCTACGCTCCTTCCACCATCTAGCGGAGAAAGAAAGTATTACTCGGGTGACGAAAACCGGATTTAAAATTTTCCTCAGAGGATTCTTTTAGTTTTGAGTTCTGTGCAGTAAATCTAAAACACGGGTCAACCGGCTTTACTTCCCCTCCGAATAAAAGCTACGAAGCTTTCACTCTTAAACATTCACGGTTTTCACCGGGTTTGAACCCGGAAACTTGCGTCCAGCAGCCCGATGCGTAAACGGTTATACTATCGAAGCCCTATTTATGTTTGGAGGTGGCGGATGTCCTTCCCTTCTGGACGGTGTCGACCTTCACGTTGCTTTATGGGAGATTTCCCCTTCCAAGTACCTCCCCCAAAGGAGCAAAGTTCTCAGAACCTGACTGATCTCTCGACATGGAGCTTGTGTGTGTGTGTGTGTGTGTGTGTGTATGTGTGTGTGTGTGTGTGTGTGTAGGGGTTGTAATGGGGAAGTCGTTAACAAATACGAGGCGGACGGTCCGTGGCTCGTTTACTAGGGTCCTGCTATGACTATCGCCAGGTACTGACAGGAGAAATCACGGAAAATCACCGTTAAAAGCACCCAGCTGCTGGAATTCTCCTCCAGAAAGCGAAAAGAGAAAGTACACCACTGCCAGGACTCGAACTCTAGGACCTCCGGTCTGTATCGTTGACGAGACAATGGCAATGCTGAACCGGAGATAGCTCAGCTAGTGGAGGCCACAAAAATCAAGTCGACACGCCTACATTGACTGTCCGAATTAAAATAGTCGTTAACAATATACCTCGGGAATTCTTTTTTTATTTTCAGACAATCAATGTACGAACTTCTCAAAAAATGTTTTATTATGGATAGTGATATCTGGCCCCGACTACCCATCGGCTAACGTGTTTTCCCCAATCAGGTATTTCCCACCTGAGAGGCACCGTCTCAGCCGGGACAAGCTCCAAGCTCCGGACTGGTCCTCCGACACGTGTAGTAGTGTAGTGCATGTTAGTGTGTGTGTATAAGGGGTGACGATAGGACAAGCAAGAGGAAAGGAAGATCGCGCGCAGTCCATGGCCCGTTTATTCGTGTACTACTCCGACATTCGCCCGTTGTGAATGGAGAAACCAAGGCACCAACCTGTTGAGAAGAACGAGGACGACTCCAGAGAAGACGACGAGCAGCACGAGCGACACGATGGAGACGACGAACCACGTGCGCACGGCGTCCTCCCGGGAGGCGCTGCTGGGCGGGGGGACCCGCCCCCCCGGCGCCCACTCGTCAGCGCCCCACGTCAGCGGCAGCGGGTCCGCGTAGGCCACCACGCTCTGCACGGCGGCCTTCTCCTGGCGCCGCCCGTCCACGCGGTGCACCTGCACCTGCACACACCGCGCTCGGCACTGTCTGTATGCTAGTGGTGCTAAAACACACATCTATATGTAAAAGCACTGGTGCTAAAACACACTTCTATGGTCCGATTAAAATAAGTTACTTATTGACAGTTGTTTTTCTAAAGCTGTAGCTTCATACAATATGTGTATATGATTTGGTTACTGTTATAAGTATTTATTTGAAGTGTTTATTTTCATCTCCCATGAACTCTTGCTCAGTGGCATGCCACCTGTCACGTCGCTCCTTTCCAGTCGCAACATTCAATCACCAACTCTTTTTAATCGGCCGATATATGTATAAGTACTGGTGCTAAAATACACATCCATATGTAAAAGTAGTGGTGCTAAAACACACATCTATATGTAAAAGTAGTGGTGCCAAAACACACATTATATGAAAAAGTAGTGGTGCTAAAACACACATCTATATGTAAAAGTAGTGGTGCTAAAACACACATTACATAAAAAAGTAGTGGTGCTAAAACACACATTATATGTATAACTAATGTTATTATTATTAACTATTTTGTTGATTTTCACCACTTCTGCACACACAGCTTCTGAAAACTATGACTTTCATTCAAATAATTGATATGCACAATTTTTGTCTGAGATAGTAATGTGGCGTGAAAGAGCTTTGTCACGATTTTCAACCAAGTAGAGTAATTTTGAAGTTGCTATTTTGACGTGTGCACGTATGACTAAAAGCGATTAAATATATTTTCCGAGATGCTTCTTCTGTGATGGTTGCAGATAAACAAGAAGCTATTTCTTGGGAGCCCTTAAAAGCTGTTGCTTCGTCCCACCTGTGACATACACCACAATTGCGTGCAGCGATATGAGCAACATGGTGGCTACTTCTCCATTGTGTAGGCCTCTATCTAAAAAATATTGAAGTTTGACTCATACCATTTTAGCCAATGATGGAACAACGTTCAAACCATCTACCAGTGCATCAAACTTAAATCTTCCAAAATTTGACTTACACACAACTTTTGCTCTCAACTCGTATGTGTAACTAATGGTGCTGAAACAGCACGTACTTTTTCGCCCAGATTTCCACGCAAAATTACGCAAGATTTCTCTCAAATTTTCGAAAAACTGTGCAAGACCTTATTTCAAAATCTATCTTTAAGGAACAGATTTTATTAAGAAAAAAATCTCTATCTTTAATATTTTAGTTGAAGGAAGACTCCAAAAAAGTTAGAATTTTTGCAATTTTCGAAAAAACAGAGTTTTTAAAGAACATGAGACCTGCACCATTCTCTTAAATGTATTTCACACTATCCAAAATCAAAATTTAATTAAAATAAATGGAGCCACTTTTTGACGATTTTGACAATATTCTAGGGCCTTTATGTAAAGTACCACCAAAATTAAAATATCTGTTTCAAATCCAAGGGGTTCCGACCTCAGCGAGATCGATTAGGGAATATCAATTTTGGAGAAAATCGGCTGGACGGTTTAGCTGCTAGCGTTGTTCACAGACGGACAGACGTTTTGCCGTCATTGGATTTTTTGGTATCAAGGACCTAAATAACATGGATTCGGGCTACACCACGTTTTAGAGGATTTTTTTCTAAATTTAGCAATTGGATTTACCCATTTTTTCGTTACCAGAGCCCTGTAATAAGAGATTTTCTGGAAAAAAATTCGCCTTTTTTCGTGCAACATTACCTAACTTTCTCTCTACTCCGTGACGACCAGAAAGAGTCATGCACCTTACAGACAACAAATTCTCCAAACGGCTCTCTCCGATTTTGTGTAGTATTTAATTATAGTACCTTTTTATTAATTATTTATTTCCTCATTTCCGGCAGTTCTGCCTTTCAGGGTTGTTAACAACATTATTTTTTTGTCGAACATTTCCAGCTAATTATCCTTATGGTTACAGACTGTTGTTTTAAGAGGATAACATTAATTTCAGTCTGACTGATATGACATTCGGATAGTACCTCAATTGTGTGGTTCCTGCCGGGCAGCACGTCGTCCACGAGCAGGAGGCAGAACTCCCTGGGCCAGGCGGGGCACGGGTGCGCGGGGCGGATCTGCACGAAGCCCCTGCGGCGGCTGGGCACGGCGCCGTAGGCGCGCAGCGGCGTGAAGGCGGCGCCGCCGGGCGCATAGCGCGTCTCGTACTCGACGTCGCTGGCACAGAGCTCGCGCGGCGGCGGCGCCCAGCGCACGTCCAGCCAGCCCGGCCCCGCCCCCGCCACGCGCAGCCCGCGCACCGGCGCCGGCCGCTCTGCCAGGAACGCGCGCGCCGTCAGCCAACGGGGCAACGAGCTCTTTGGGTGGGGGAAATGGGAGGAAAAGGGGAAGAAAGAACGAAGGAAGGAAGGAAGAAGGACGGAATGAAAGAGGAAGGGAGAGAGAAAGAAAGAAAGAAGGAAGGAAGAAAGAAAGAAAGAGGAAGAAAGAAAGAAAGAAAGTGGAACGGAATGAAAGAGGAAGAAAGAAAGATGGAAGGAAGAAGGAAAGAAAGAAGGACGGAATGAACGAGGAAGGAAGAAAGAAAGAAAGAAAGAAGGAAGGAAGATAGACGAAATGAAGGAGACAGGAAGAAAAAAGAAAGAAGGAAATAAGAAAGAATGAAATAAGAAAGAAAGGACGAAAGAAGATAGAAAGGAAAAAAAGAAAGAAGGAAGGAAGAAAGGCGGAATGAAGGAGAAAGGAAGGTAAGAAGGAAGGAAATAAGGAAGAAGGAATGAAATAAGCATTAAAGAAAGAAAAAACAGGGAAAGAAATAACCAAGCAAATAAACAAAGGATAAAAAAAAGGGTAAGAATGGATGGGATAAGAAAGAAAATCAGAAAAAATAAGGAAAGAAGGAGGAAACAAAAGAAGAATGAGAAGAAAGAAAGAAGGAAGGAAGGACGGAAGGCAGGAAGGAAAGGAAAAAGGATTTTTTAATATTCATAAAATGACCGTTTTGCCATTTGTTTGTATTGTCGTATTCAAGAGCAACTACAATATAAAAAACACTGTAGTTAATCTTGATAGTTTTGTTTTGTAAGTTCTAATCGATTTATTGAAAGCGATCGACGCTTTATCATTGGCGCGAGCAAGAGGGTGAGAGTGAAGTTATATACAATTCAAGAATGCCGTACCTGGTTGTCACAATAATATAGTTTCATTAATAAGAAGTATATTTTTTTTCAATTTCAAGATTCTTTTGAAATGCAAAAGTTAGTGAGTGTATATAAATGCAATGTCTAGCGATTTTGTGCCGCATGTGTCGCCCCCATTTTCTTTTCAAAAACTCAGTGAATGTAATTCTATATTAAGCATTTGATTTTCCTGTTAAGGTGGAAGTTACATATGCTGCTATAGTTCACTACAACGCATGTGTAAAGATCTTGGTAAATATAAAACATTTCAATGATATTTTCAGAAAAATAATTAAGTCTGTGTTCACCATTTATAGTGAATGTATTGTTCTCGAATGTGTTAACTTTTCTTATTTCTTCTTTAATTTTGGATAATGTTTAATTTTCCAACTAAAATCAAAAGGTAGTTCATGTCTTTTTCCAGCAAAAATGTTCTTGTCCTACATTGCGATTTTTACTTTCCCGTATACGTACGTATACACGGAGTAATACGTAGTATAGGGAAAGTTATGTAATGCTGCGCGAAAAAATGGCCAATTTTCGGAGGAAAAAAATTAATTGCCGGGCCGTGAAATCGAATAAGTGGATAAAACCACTTGCTAAATTAAGAAAAAAAATCCCCTAACACTTGGTGTAGCCAGAAACCCTGTTTTCTAGGTCCTTGATACCGAAAACCCAATTGAAAGGAAATCGTCCGTCTGTGAACACCGCTAGCGCCTAAACCATACGTACGATTTCTTCCAAAGTGGATATTCCCTGGTCGATCTGATTCTGGTCGAAACTTTGAGATTTTGAAAAAGATTCTTCAAGATTTGGGGGTACTTTATATAAAGCCCCCGGGGATTTTCAAAATTTTCTCAAAAACGGCTACAAATTTTTTCTTTAAACTTTTGGTAGGGATAGTGATAAATTTACTCTAATAGATGATATAAAAGCCGTATTGGCCTATCGGTTAGTTTTTTCAAAAATTACAAAAATTTAAATTTTTTTATATTCTGTCACGTCGTTAATATTTACACTAGCGGCGATTTTTTCACATTATTATATTTATGAGTACATGTGCTTTAAATAATGTCAAGTATAGTTACTCGAAAACACTACCGTTTACTGTGAAGAGTAGCTCAAATTTCGGCATTTTCAGAAATGCTCAAACGCCATTTTTTCATTTATGGCTGTTAATGTTTCTTGAAACTTTTGTAACAGATAGTGATAATTACACTCTTTAATATGACGTAAAGTTTATTTTGAGTAATTTTTTGTTTTTTCAAAAAGTATATAAATGTAAATTCTTTTGAAAGATCTCTCAAATCTTTAATATGCACATTATCCGCAATTTGTAAAGATGATTATATTTGTGAGTGTAAGTGCTTCAAATAACTTCAAATAAAGTATTTTGAAAACTCTAAAATTTTCTGTGAAAATGAGCTTCAAAATTTCGCATTTTTAGTAGTGCTAAAACGCTATTTGCTCTCAAACGGCACATAATTTTTAAAAGAAAATTTCCATTAATGGCTAGGTTTTTGTGTTCTTTAATATTCTAAAATTAATATTTTCGTTCTACCAATAGGAAACCGAAAAATTAAGAAAATGACAAAAAATGTACTTTTGACGGTGATAGATGGTAGCTGACAAGAAAGAGTTTTTGGCAATTCCGAATAGCTAGCGAAGACCCAAGAAAATAGAAAACTAATACGGGAAAGTCTGTGCCATTCTGTAGCACCACTAGTTACAAAGCTGCCTTTGACGTAAATCAGCTGTTAAAGTGTCACCCAATCGGAAGGTTGAACGCCATCTACGGCCCACGAACACCACCGTAGTGACATCACAAATATTAGCCACAAACGCCACCGTAATGACGTCACTGTAGTGACGTGTGAGCTCCCGATTGGATGGCACCGTAACAGCTGATGACCTGCCAGAGGCAGGGTTGAATAAATAGGGATTTTTTGCCACCTCAAACGTTACGTACTATCGATCTTCTGTGCATGCGCAGATGCACTAAAGTGATGCGAAATTTTGACTGCGCATGAGCAGAAGATCGATAGTGCTTACCGTTCGAGGTGGCAAAAACTCCCTAATACCAGTATAGAGTTTGCAACTTCACCCCCTTCTCCCTTCTTGCACTGCCGTAACGGCAGTCTCTTATCAGCATTGAGAAGGTAGTTCAGTCACAGCTTGCGCTTTGTTCGACCGGGGTTTCGTCCAGGGCGTCATTCCTGTGCAATACTTACAAAAGTGCTTCGTTAAAAATCAAGTGTAAGTTATTCAGCATGCTTCAGAAGTTTAGTGGTGTAGCTCCAGAAATCCTGACCAAGTGACCCTGAAATGTTCTGTGGTCACCTAGTGGAAGGTACCCATTTGTATCTCAACGGCATCTATCTTGGTGAGTGCGTCACCCGTGGCGTTACATTGAAGGCTCTTTTGTACATTCACTTTCGTCGCTCTGTAAGTTTGTCCGTACAACGACTAATTCTGCAACAGAATCTGGTTTGTGTGCAAGGAACAGATTAATTATTGTAAAGGCCGTCATTGCATTTATAGCTGAAAATATATGTAGTTTGTGTTAAACATGGAAGAAAGAATTATTGAGCTGTTTGGTAATTTCAATTTTGCATTCTTATCTATTTAGATAAATTGTATTGTAGACATTTTCACGTTGTGAGAAAGTTTTGACTGAATCTCAAACAATGTGTATGTTAGTAAATTGTACATTTCATACGTTATTTCATTAATAGTTTTTTCTAAAAGTTAAAATTTCATATTCTAAGATTTAACGTTTCTTTTTTACTTGTGTAAATTCCCCGACATCATCAAAACAGTAATGTGCACAAAGTGTGTCTTCTGCCCACCATCTTTTGCTTTTTTGTCTCCTGCCTTCACTAACCTAGCCGCTGCACTATCGAAATTTGTGGTATCTTAAAAAGTACCTTTGAGTAAGGCGCCTCGACCTCGAACATAAATACAGCACAATAAAACAAAATTTTTGAGTTGTTTTGCTTTCTGAATGTACATATGTACTACCTTTCAATTATAACTATTTTATAGCTCTTCTTTTTATGAGGTGTAAGGATTGAGATAATTGAGATTCATTTGGTTATTTGTTACCTCCAAAGTCTATTTTTAAACGATAAAATAATTAGAATTATATTTAGGAGAGAGAAACCCGGTGAAACTAAATGAAGTTGACGAGTCACTTCTGTAATAATTTACCCATCGGATCCATTTGCAAGAATGCATCGAGAACTTGTAAAAACTTTTCATCGAGCTACGGTTCCAGTAATGTATTCAGGGCCGTTTAACGGCATTGAAGGCCCTTGGACCTAGGTTAATGTAGGGTCACCCTATACATGCTTTAACCGATCTCCCCTCTCCCAATTTCGGTGCTGAAGTATAAAAAAATCCTATCAGTTTAAAAAATAATAAACTTAATTAAAATATTTAAATATATAATGACTAATTTTGTTTAAGAAACTTAACTTCACATCACCGAGTGACATTCTCGTAGCAAACAGCAACATTCCATATATTATAAATATTATCCAATGATGTGCGACACATCAGTGAGTCATGCCATTTTTTTGCAAATAGTTTAATCATGCATCACTTTTATTTTATTTCTCGAAAAAATTATTATTAATTTTTTATGACGTATCGGGGGCCCTGGGTCCGAAGAACGAGTGAGTTAACACGGCACTGAATGTATTAATGAAATTTACCAAATTTGATTTCACCAATTAGTAGATTGTTCATGCTTACCTTTTCGATTACATGGCTCGATTTGTTTCATTACCTGGACATGTGTAGGTTGTCAGGGTTTTTGTGTAAGATCCGGGCGGGCTAATAAAAGCGCGCAAGGCATACAACGTGTCAGGCAGCAGACCGCCGATTTCGTAGGTGTCGTTGTGAGTAGGGTGAATCCGTACTTCTTTCGGAGCCCACCAGAAGACACTTGAAGGTGCCTGTATGCACAAATTTGAAATTATATTAATAACAAAATATTTTAGCTTCAGATATACAAGAAAGTTATAACAACTGGATTTTTTGGTTCAGATTGGTAATTTTGAAGTATTTTTACAGTTATGAATATCTGGGAGAATTAATTAACAGAAAATACAGACCTTTTTTAAACAACTATTTTTTTAAAGAGCTCAATTTTTTAAAAGTTTCTTCTCCTATATGTCAAATAAACATAAAATATGTTGTGATACCACTTTTAGCAAACTGTCATTTCGAATATTGCAAAATGTAGATAATTTTGTCTGAAACTTATTCTGTTTTTAACTGGTGGTGACACAGACTTTCTCGCACTAGTTAGCTTTCTAATCTCTTTAGTCTAAGACTACCTTTTAGGTTTTGCCCCACTGTTTTCCGAGCTGCTACACCTCGGAGACCAAACAGCATTTTTTCACATTTTCACAAATTTTCAGTCATCTAATTGTAGAATTGAAAAATATTTTTGAGAATAATACCAATAGCAAACAATTATCCCTTTTGGAAATTCATCATTACAAAATGTGGAGCTCTTACTGAGAAACTATTTTTGAGCATTTCTAAAAATGCGCAATTTAAAGATCACTTTCATTGAAAACTTTTGAGTTTTTGAGAAAAGAAACTTGCACCATTCTCTTAAGCGTCCTTTACGCTATCCGAGGACAAAGAGTTTAATAAAATATGGAGCCGTTTTTGAGAAAAGTTTGAAGTACCCTCAAAAGCAAAACACCCTTTTAAACTCAAAGGGTCTCGAGTTCATCTCACGGAGGGGCGGATGGACCAAGGGACGGATGAACAGACAGACGTTTTGCCGTTATACGATTTTTCGCTATCAAGGACCCACAAAATACGTTACCAACACATGTTAGAGGAAGTAACATGCTGTATAGAGCAACATAATTTATCCTATTTTTTGTTACCAGGGCCTGTCAATAAGATATTTTCTTTCGAAAATTCGCAGTTTTCCGGTGCACGATGACATTTCTCTTCTTACGAAGTAAGATCGAGGATGTAAAAAAAAGCAAGTATTTAGTTTTCATTGTTTCTCATCTTAACATAAAACTTTGTTGAAAAAATATGAAAAATTAATACTATCATAAAATAATACTTGACATTTCCTCGGCGCAGCTTCGGCGCAGGTGGTTCGTATTTTTTGGGACCGCTGGGGGACACTTGGGAGACTGATGAGGAAATGGCTAGGAACATTTTGGGGACATGTGATGGATGGACATGTGGGGAAATGAAGAGGGCAGATTGGATTCGGATTATGTTCTTTGTTTTCTACAAAAAAAACCTTTTTGAATTTTCTTTTACAATTTTGCAGATTCAGTTTCTTTGAGTGCCCACATTCGATAGGGAAGAGCAGGTCAAAAAAGTAAAGAAACAAAAATGTATGTTAAATTAAATTTAAGAAAAATACCAAAAAATCTTTTGTGGACAAATTAATGGGACTACTTGTTTTTCTGGACATTTTAATATCAACGCTCAGCAATACGGGATTCTTTCCTCTTGCATAGCACAATCATTATAATGCTGTAACACACATGCTGTTCGGGGGATGGCCACTCGAAGTTGGGTTCTATATTTAAATCAATTTTCAGTTTTACAACAATTATTATTTATAAAATATAGTTTTTGCACAAGCCCAAATTGATTATTTATAGGCATTTCAGAATAAATATTCAGCTGAGGAAGAAGACTAACTTTTCTCTGGTATGAAGCAACTATAAATGACTTTGGAGAATCGAAGAACACTAAAAAAATCACAACAACCGGTGTTTCGACGAAAAGTTTTGAGATTTTGTTCGTGCCTGATCCTTCGTCATAAGACTGTACAAATTAATATTTATTAGTTACTTTTTTATCATTTATCATCGCGAAATTTTAAAAAATTCAAGTATAAATCATATAATTCTTTTAATATTTTGGTTAAAGTAGGGTGTACGGTGCACCCTCAGAGAAGCGATGTGGCGGAGGGGGGGAGGGGGGAAGGGGGAGGGTACGTTCCAAACAAGAAACATTCCATACTCTTATTTTAATTTTAGAGACATAGTTATCCACCGTACATTGTCTTGACCTCACCATTTGTAAACTGACATAAAATGCCCTAGTAATATCACAAGCTTACTTGCAAAAAGCACAGCCGAAACCAAAACGAATAAGATATTTCTTACACAAAAGACATTGATAAACGTCAATATCCTCGTAACTAACAGTATTCTATTCCTTTAAAGTCATTTATAACATCTATCGCCGAATCCTGTTACGTGCAAAATTTAAAAGTAGCGTCTGACGAGGTTACAGAAAATATGTTGGAGTTAGATCAAATGTTACGTAACAGTAAGAAGCTCTAAGAAATCATCCGAAAGCATGATACATACAAAACTTCAAAATGGTGATACTGAACGTAATTGTTTATTACAACTGCAAAATGTATTACTCCAGGTGAACTAAATAAAAAAAATTCAAACCTACCTTAATTTTGAATTTTACGTTGGCTGTATTGCAAGACTGTCGACATGATGGTACCTGAATTAAAAGTGTATAGGCCGTTGCTCGAAGGATTTTCAAGTCTTCAAGATGTAGTTTGTATAATACTGGAACTGCACAATCCAAAAAATAGTAGACACATAATTAATTTTTAATCGTAATAATATTTATCTTTATTTATCGTTTGACATATTTAGCTTTAAGAGGTCTTGCAAATTTTTAGAGAGTTCTTTTTAAAGTACTTTTCGATATTGTTCATTCAAACTACCCATTAGTGTAGTCGTGAATATTATTCAAGCAATTGAGCTGAAGTTGGACAATATTATCTCAAATATTACAGCATACCTGCATTAAGATATAATATACATATAATTTATTTATTGATTGTTTGATAATTACACAGTTCCGCAATTAATTCCTCTACCATGTGTTGTGATGGCTTACATTATAATTTATAGTAAACTTAACACTTAACTATAGTACTCTTGGTGTAGGAAACTACAAGGCCCCTACTTTGAACAGTTAATGGAGGAAATTTAGTAAGAAGGCTTCGCAAGGATGTCTGTTTTTAATTCTGTTTGAGAAGTCACTTAATGAGGCCAGGTTGTTGGACGGCTTGGTTTATTGTATTTAGGTTGGAGTTAAAATTGTTGTCAGAGAAAGAGAAGAGAGAACGTTACGTATCAAACCAATACAATAAAACACACTTCCCTATAAATATCACACGATTTCCGTCAGTAAAAAATCTGTATCTTCAACATTAATTGTAGGGAAACGAGGAACATTTTTTGAACTTTTACAATTTTCGAATAATTAAAGATTTTGAAGAAAATGAGGCCTGGACCATTCTCTAGGTATCCGGGAACAATGTTTAATTTAAAAATTGGAGCCATTTTTGAGAACATTTCAAAACCCTTCCAGTGGCTTCGTGTAGAGTGAGCCCAAAATATAAAGAATGTTTAAAAATCGTAAAGCTACGAGTCTGGCCAAATCGACGAGGAAATATTAATTTCGAAAAAATATCCTACGAATAGTTTAGGCGCTAGTGTTGTTTACAGGCTGACAGACGGATAGGAGTGTTAAAAAATAACACTTTTTCGATATCAGATGACCCAAAAATGTGTATCTCTATTGAATTCTCGAAATCAATTCTGAGCAGCATTACATAACTTTTCTTTACTACGTCTTCGTATATACGTACGTATGCAAGAAGGAAAAAATATATTTTCAATCGTACTTTTCAAGATTACAACACCAGAACATATATATTTAGAGTAGTGAATTGCCCATAGTGCGTCGAGAAATTCATAGTATTGCAACATTCACTCAAGCTTACGAGTTCAGAATTCCCTTTTATAGAAAATGATTTGAAATTACTTGGAAGTTCTTTGCCTCACATTTTCTTTATAATAATGGTTTGCCTACTGTAGTTTTACTGGAGTAGGTTTATTATTATTATTATTATTGTTATTATTATTATTATTGTTATTATTATTATTGTTATTATTATTATTATTATTGTTATTATTATTATTGTTATTATTATTATTATTATTATTATTATTACTTCTATTTGCAATTGCAAGCAACATATCTTTAAGTACGTTTACATTGTGACAATTTCCTTTTTGTGATTAAGAAATTCTCACTTTGTCTTGACCTACAAAACGCGAAGAAAGCAAGTCTTTGACCTTCACCGAAGAGTGATAAAAGAGGTCATCTGTACACAGTCTTCTTTTTCCTCATAATGAAATCATACTGTACACATTTCCTGCATGTAACTTACATTAGAAAAAGACAATTAAATTAAAGTTAAAATATCTATTTTAAAAAATGTGAGTATAACTAGTTCCTTATCCTTAAAAAAATAATAAATCATTTATCATCTACAATACAATTTTGACGTAAAGGTACTTTTCACAAAGAATATAATTACTTTTAAAGCTAAAAAACGCTAATAGTGTAAGTCCTTCAAATTACTCGCAATATGTGCATTAAAGGAGACAACGGCCTGTAAACCCCAGGTTATTCTTATCTTGCTTTTTCCAGAAGCAGTCTTAGAGATCTATTGTAGTGTTTTACAGTGATACTTGTACTAATGTTGTGGACTGCTAATTCTCTTCAAATAAATGAGAAATGCTCAAGGTTTTCGTGTCCTTATGAATATTAATTCTTCCTTTGCATATGAAAGTTATAAAACCGTGATATATGTTGTACTCTAATACACACAAAAAATGGAATATTGACTAATCATTGTACTGATTGATGAAACAAGGAATAAAATGATATAAAAGTGCATTGCACTGTATACATTTAAGTTAAGGTATTCTATTGAAAATTATTGTAATTTAATACTATACAATCTTCCAGAAAATACTGAAAACGAAACAAACTACATGTTGAGAAATGTTCATTAAATTTAGTAACAGAACAATTATTGGCGGTGCACGTGCGAAAGGGTTTAAGCCACTGCGATTTCACTCCGCAGGATTGAAAAACAAAGTTTAAGTGGCAATGCACAATCAGAATATTATAAAAATACCAAAATACTGCTTAAATTGTGCATTAGTTTATTTCTTTAATACAGAAACGAATAACAATCGGTAATTTTTTTAACAGCTTTATTTTCTATCTGTTCAATCCACAGATTTTACGGAGATTTGCATTACTTAATACTAGAAATGGGTTGGGGCTTAAGCAGGCGGGGAATTCATTTAGTCGAAGCTCTCTTTCACTTTATTACGTTTCCATAATTTAGTGTTTGGGTTTGGTAAAAAGTCAATCCTGACATTAGATAATAAAAAGGAAAATTTATTGCACTTATGACTGCCTCTTAGCAGATGTATGTTAAGAGACAACCATAAGTGCAGTACACCTATTTTGTTTTTTAAAGAAATAAATCTTTAAGACTTAATTTAATTTACATTTACATGAATTGTGTACAAAAACCTCGAGCGGCTTGAATCCCTATTTTTTTCTGAATTGTTGACAGAATGATCTTACAGGTAAAAAGACAATTCTGACGTACGATAATAAAAAGGAAAATGTATAGCATTTATAGCTGCCTCTTCGCAGAGGAGTGCTAAGAGACAACCACAAGTACACCACATCCATTATGTTTCTTAAAGAGACAAACCTTTAAAACTGAATTTAGTTTATATTTACATGAATTATGTATAAAAACCTGGAGCGGCTTATTCCTAAAGCACATTTTAGTTGATTCTTCGCCCTCAAAACGTAGCTTCGAAATGCAGGTGTACTTACGGGAAACGTTGGAAGAATCCCCGTAGGCCCCTGCAATGGCAGCGCCCACCACCAGCGCCAGGAGGCGCACGCCGGCGAGGCCGCGCATGACGGCAGACGCGAGGCCGACGACGCCACGACACACCACGCCGCGCCGCGCCGCGCCGCACGACGAGAGCGCCGCCGCTGCAATCTCTTGCGGTTCGCGGACTTCCTGGTGACGCTTATCGTTGCTGGAACATTACCAGAATGCGCCGACATTCTCTCTGCGTTCGCACCTTAACAAACATCTCATAGGACCGAAGAGGACAAGTCGCACTGTCCAGAATAAGATCAGCCCACACAAAATTAACCCATCTCTACTTAATTACCAAAACACCCCTTCCAGTTTGTGATACTTATAACACTAATTTAACAATATACCACATAATAGAAAATTGCCCTAAATTCAATAATGAAAGAAAATTTAGTAATCTAAATAAACCTTTAGATACCTTATTGTATTGGACCAAATATCAGAACCAACTGATCAAGTTTTGTGAAAATTGTAACATCTTTAATGACATATGAAGATATACAATTAAGTTATGTATTACATATAACATATGTTGCCATACAATGTTAATTTTATATATATATATGTTATAATATTTTTGTTAATATAATTATGGATAAAATTATAATTGTATAAACAATGTAGTCGCTAGTAACCTTAGCCGTTGATGCGACTAAAAATAAAGTAATTAAAAAACTCATAAATTTGCGATCCCAAAATTATTTTCAATTTTTTTATTTAACAGTTTTGCAGTGTTATACATTTATAACATTTTCCTGTACCCAAAACAGAAATAACTTTAATGTAATGTTTATGACCGTCTGATAATTGTACTGGATTAGAGTATCTATTGATTATAGACAGTCAATTTCCAGTAAAAATGTTTAAGTAATTAAGCATTTTACTGTAAATGCCTCAATGTTTAATTAATGACATGAAAAGTTCTGTTATAAATACGAGTTACCAAAATCAAAGGTATTAAAAATATATAAAATTCCCTTAGGAGGAAGATAAGAATTTTGCGATTCGGTTTGCTCGAATTGGTTTCTCTGTCTCCACATGAAGTGGCGAGTTCGATAACGCTTGACTAGTTTCACACAACCTTACCGCCAAACGTTAAGCTCTCTCTTACCTAACTACTTACCTGTTTGCTCATCGCTAAACCCAACCGTGATGTTTTGTCAGTAAATACTTTAAATCGTGCTGCGAAGTTCTTTCAATAGTCCGTGTATGACCATTAGTATAGGGATCAGTGAAGTGGCAATGCAACAACTTTTATAATGCGAGCTATCTTGTTCTCTCCTCGACTTGATGTTACTTCAAGACCTACTCGGCATTCGACAAGACAGCATCAATTGCATGCCATATAGTACAGTCAGTTGCTGCTCGAAAGAGTTCGATCCAGGAAAAATGTCCGCTTTTTTCTCAACAGTTCTATATGTTTTTGAAAGTGCTAAATTCTAATTTGATGTTTGGTACCTCAAAAAAGTGTCTGCTTCACAGGGAAAATTACCAAAACCTCTAAACATTTTTCGCCTACACCTACAAAACTATGCTTTTCATCGAAACAATTGTTATTTACAAAATTATAGTCGATAAATATCCTACAAACTGCATGTGCGCAAATGGGAACGGATTCAGTTTTTATTTCCACAGATTATTTTTTTATCATGATTTGGCGATGTTTTTATAGCCAGATGCCCATTCCTGATGTCAATCACACGAGATACACAAACAATTCCACGTAGACAACACACACACACACAATCACCAAAGCCGCACAACCATTCCCGAAGGAGGATTTGAACCAGCGTTGCCACATCCCGCTTCTGGCGGGACGTGCCGCTTCTTAAGACTAAAATTGAATGTCCCCCGCGTTTAAACCAAAATCACGCGTTTGTAAAATTTTCTATTTGAATTACCCAATGCAAAAAAATACAACAAAAAAGAGAACAAGAAAAACATTGCGCAGCAAATCTCAGCGACACTAAGCGGGTGATTCGGTTGTCGCCTGATGCAATGGGGCGAGTCGGATCGTCTGGTGAGTAGCACATTGAACTAGCGGTATCGACGCCATCGCAGATCACAACGCCCTATTCATTTTTAACGAAATGTATGCTCGCTTAGAGTATTGAATGTCTTGTTTATATGTTAGTGTTGTTTGTGATTGAAATCTGTAGAAATGTATTTGTTTCGAAACTTATAACTAAAATATAACCTATTATTGGTTTTTTATTTTGTACCGTTTTTTTCTCACAAATTACGCCTTTTTATAAGATTTGATAAAAATCACGACTTAGACGAAAAATTACCTGACAATACTGATTCGAACCCACAAACCTTCGGTCCGAGCCCGCCACGGCAATACTGTCTTAGCAATCTCAGCTATCTGGATTGGCGTTATGTACGCCTAATAGAACTACAAATAACAATATACTTAAAAAATAAGGTATTCTGCCACGGCTTCGTTTCTAGCTTCTACTGAAAATATTGTATTTATTTTTCCATTGAATGAAAGAATGTGATCCCTAGATGTGTTATCAGATATTGTTTGTATTGATGCACTAGCATTTACGGGGTAAATAATAGTAGACTTATCAGTATTCGATTGTTTTCCTCCAAATGTTATTTTAATTATCGATAGATATAGTACATCGATAGATGTAAGCCCTCGCCGCTTGATACAGCGTTTATTATTTACAATTCATCAAGTTTGTGTTTCAGGAGTAATAATTGCATTTTCGTACTGACAGTGTTTGCATGTATTTGTTTTTCGTCGTATAATTTGTTGAGAAGATTCGGACAATGGGTTTTGTTTGTTCGGTTTTACTGAAGTGAAGTTGTGCAGAGGTTCTGTCGCGTTCCGAAGTGTCCACGCAAGTGTGACAGTGAAGTAATTTCTTTTACTGTTGGGTCATACTATATGAAGTGTCAGTTTTGTTGTGCCTTGTACTTCCCAAGTGAGAGAAATTCTGCAAACCACTTTCCTGCGTGTTGCTTAAAAGGAAAAATAAGTTTGCCTTTTAGCAATATGTCAGAAAAAATGAAACTGTTGTTTATAAAAGATGATGACATCAAAAAACTTGAGAAATAATATCCGTCAATATAATTATACTCTGTCTTCCGTGTCATTTTGGTGCTGATAACGCATTGCCAATTGGTAATGGAACACGTGTTCAATTGTGTAAGTATTAATTTATCAATCATAAAAGATTTTGTGCTGCATAATATCTAATCGTCCTGCCCATAAAAGTCAATAAATACAGAGATGCACAAGTATGCATTACATTAGAGAACTTAGCTCTTTCTTCTTCCTATTCCAGAATTTGCTTTGTGAATATTAGTCTATGCACAGTATTTTATATTTATCTCACATCTCACCCTCAAAGTTTGATGGCTTCCCACTGGTTACGGGTTAAAAGACATATGAAGCTAGTATACATTTTGATGTTACGAACAATTTCTTCTTCATCACGACACATTTAAAATTACACTTCACAACCCTTTTTTTAAAATAAAACTTGTTTCAATGCTACTTTGCTTGCTGCTCGAACTCAAATATTAATATAGAAATGGTTTTAGAATTTAAAAAAAGTCTTGTAATATCATATTCAGTTGTTACTATAACAACAAAATTATTTACTTTACTCTTGAATGCCGATTCGATTACCCGAATCATTTGTGGTCGTGAGATTACGTGTTTTTTTGTATTTCAAGACATCTTTTAATAGATTTTATGTGTCTACCGTAATGGAATACGTAAATTCAGAATTTATTCATGATTTCTTTAACATATTATGTAATATTTGCTTTAAAAATAGACGAGTTGCTTTTTAATATAAACTAGCGGTGCTACAACAGCACTTACTTTCCCGTATTAGAGGAAACAGCTAAGTAGTACTGTAATATTGCACTTTATGCGCTACTAACATCTTCGCTTGGAACTCACTATTTCCATTGCAGTGTTGTCAGAACTATGTGAATTCTACAACTTCACAAAAATAGAATGCAAAAGTTTTGTAACCCTGTATTGGAAAAAGAAGCCTCATACCCTGGAAATATAGAAATGCCTTCCATTGGGCCATGATTAGGGAAGAGTATTTTAAAACCATGCAACAAATTCTCTACTCACTACAAATGGTACAGCATTTGGTGCAAAACTAAACATTGGCCTGCAAATATCAACATAAATTAGACAATTATAACTCCTTTTCATACAGCTCCATTACGTCACAAAAATGACACTAATTCACAGATATTCGCGAGCGCAAAGTGAATTCCATTGTTGCAGAACCTGCATTGTCGCTATTCTGAGAGCTATTAATTCTTTTTACTTATTTCAAATATTTCAAAATAAACAATTTCTAAAATATTAATGTGTAAGTCTACAACAAAGTTCGAATGTAAGAAACGAAGAAAGAAATAATATACAAAATTGCACATTCTAATTTACGACGCATCCAGCTGTCCGAAGCGCAATAAATTTACAGCGGCCTATTACGTTTGTCACAAAATTAAAGAAAAACTACTCGTATTTTGAAAAAATTAAGCATGACCGTATTTATTTTATTTATTTATTTATTTGTCAATATTCGGAATTGCCACATACTCTTTCTTGCCAGCTACCATCCATCATCGCCAAAAGTACATTTTTTTGTCATTTTCTTAATTTTTCGGTTTCCTATTGGTAGAACAGAAACATTAATTTTAGAATATTAAATAACACAAAAACCTAGCCGTAAATGGCTATTTTCTTTTAAAAATTATGTGCCGTTTAAGAGAAAATGGCGTTTTAGCACTACTAAAAATGCGAAATTTGAAGCTCATTTTCACAGAACATTTTTGAGTTTTCAAAATACTTTATTTGAAGTTATTTGAAGCACTTACACTCACAAATATAATCATCTTTACAAATTGCGGATAATGTGCATATTAAAGATGTGAGAGATCTTTCAAAAAATTTACATTTATATAATTTTTGAAAAAAACAAAAAAAACTCAAAATAAACTTCACGCTATACTAATGAGTGTAATTAGCACTATCCGTTACAAAAGTTTCAAGAAAAAAATTGCAGCCATATACGAGAAAATGACGTTTGAGCATTTCTGAATATGCCGACATTTGAGCTACTTTTCACAGAAAACGGTAGTGTTTTCGAGAAACTTTACTTGACATTATTTAAAGCATATATACTCGTAAATATAATAATGTAAAAAAATCGCCGATAATTTAAAAATTAACGACGTGAGAGAGAAGTAAAAAAAATTACATTTTGGTAATTTTTGAAAAAACCAACCGATAGACCAAAATGGCTTTTATGTCATTGATAGAGTACATTTACGACTATCCCTACCAAAAGTTTAAAGAAAAAATTTGGAGCCGTTTTTGAGAAAATTTTGTTTTTGTAATTTTTTAAAATTGCACATATTGCACGCAATATTGCACGAAAACTACCAAAATTGTGAAAAACATTTACATAACCTTTATTAAAGAACTCAATATGCGGAACAAATTTTATTTGAAGAAAAAATCTCTATCTTCAATTTTGTAGTTGGAGAAAGACGTCGAAAAAAATTCAAACTTTCACAATTTTCGAAAATTCAGAGCTGTACGTGAAAATCGGACCTATGCCATGTTAAAAAGTGTATTTTCCTCTATTCATACAAGAAATTTAAAGATAAAATTTGGAGCCGTTTTTGAGAAAATGTTGAAAATCCCCGGGGGGCTTCATATAAAGTACCCCCAAATTTTAAAGAATCTTTTTCAAAATCATAAAGCTTCGACTAGAATCAGATCGACTGGGGAATATCAATTTTGAAGAAAATCGACCGAACGGTTTAGGCGCTAGCGTTGACCACAGACGGACAGACGGACGGAATGCCGTCAATCGATTTTTAAGTATAAAGAAGCAACAAGTCATGGAGTTTGACCACACCACGTGTTAGGGGATTTTTTTTTCTTAATTTAGCAAATGTTTTTATCCACTTATTCGTTTTCACGGCCCGGCAATTAATTTTTTTCCGCCGAAAATTGGCAATTTTTTCGCGCAGCATTACATAACTTTCCCTATACTACGTATATCACTCCGTGTATACGTACGTATACGGGATAGTAAAAATGGAGGATTTGAGCGGTGATAGTCTCCCAATAATAAACGTGTAAGTAGCATGTGTTTGTGAAATAGAAATTATTTTAAATATTTATATTTATTTTATTAACATAATGAACTTTACAAGTTAATTTTTTTATTTCTTATTAATTTTTTAAGCTTCGGTTCGTAAAAAGTATGTATTTTTTCAGAAACAAGCAGATTTGGAGCTACTACAGTTTTTCGTGTTATAAGGGTGTAATTCGTGCAGAGATACTACACTAATTTAAAGTATTACTATGGTAGTGGTAATACTATTAAAATTGAATAATTTCGTAGAATATGTGAGTTGACTTTTTCTTTTAAAATATTGCTTTCTTTAACATATAAAGTAGAATTATTTTAAAAACAGACGAGCTGATTTATTAGTATTAAAAAGGGGAGTTTGGGGGGCGATAGCATTGAATTACAACGAATACGTGAATTATACTTTATCCATTTATATTCAGTGCCTTATAGAGCATATAAAAATGTAATAAGTAGTATTTGGTTAACTAGGTAGACGAGTGGCTGTTTTCAATAACAAAAACGTGTGGTTTAAGTAGTAAAGAATGTTTAAGTAGCATGCGCTTGTGAAACAGATTGTATTTTAAATACATTTATTACGTTACCACGTTGAACGTTACTACACGCGAATAGTAAACAACGATTCAGTTCATGGAGTCGATTCCTCTTTAATGAACCGGATTAGTGAACCAAAGGAACCGTGCCACCCTAAACCCGGGATCAACCGCTTTTTCTACTTCTTATTTCAGAATTCGCTTTGTGAACATTAGTCTATGCCCAGTATTTTATATTTATCTCAGATCTCACCCTCAAAATTTGATGGGTTCTCACTAGTTACGGGTTAAAATTATTTTTAATGAGTTTGTGATGAGGCAAACTAACTTTAACACTGCCAATGTCACGCCAGCGCGTGGGGTTGGGTTATCGCTGAAGAGTCAATTAGACTCTAGTTGCCTCGAGTAGGAAGATATTTTACGAGCCGGCACATGAAATACTTCGTAGAATAATACGCAAGTAATAGGTTTTGAAAATTCGCTACGAGTATCTGCATATCACGCGCGAGATACGAAATTATCACTGTCGTTTTCTTGGTAATTACATAGTATATTGCTGTCGGAGATTCGTAGAAATAATCACATTTCTCTGTCCAGTTTTATTTTAGACAGTCTAATACTATACGTTTGGAAACCAAAAGGTTAATTGAAAGACATATTTTAAATTTGGAAATTTATTGAAATATGGTTCTTTAAACTTTCGGAATCATTACTATCTCTTGACGTTTCGAGGAGCACTTTTCCTCTTCTTCAGGAGTTTAATTATAAAACAGAAATTCTTACAAGCTTAATTACAATTTCTTGTTTTCTTTTCTAACGTCAGAATTTAGATAATAATTAACTTTATCCAGAATAATTTGTTGATTTTCCAGTTCATTTTTATATGGAGTAAACTCATTGAGATAGTTCACTGTGCTCGATTTTTTTGCAAATGTATCAGCAAATTCATTGGCAATTAGTACAGGGTCAGTTACAACGTGATTTTCAATGTGTATAAAGTTAATTGTGTTATTTCTTTTGTTTCCTTGAATTCTTTTGACTTTTTCCAACATTCAGATATACTATTTTGACTGGATAATGATGAAACATAGTTAGTCCAGGCTTTAGCTTTGCGGTCTTCAATGGTTCTTCTGGCTGCAGCTCTGGTTCTCTTGTATTCAATTTTGTTTTCAAGAGTACTTTGTTTTTTATATCTATTAAAAGCATGTTTTGCTTTTCTGATAGTCTCCTCACATTTCTCATTCCACCATGGTACCCTTTTCCTTTTGAATGAATTTTTATATTGACAAATTGAGTCATTTGCTGCTTTGGTGATGATATCTGAGAAGGATTGAATAGTTTTGTCTATATTCCCAACATCGTTGAGTAGATTAGCCTGAGTAAGGAAAACATCAATCTGATTTTGGTACTTAGTCCAGTCAGCAGTGTTGAAATTCCATTTCGGGGCAGCAGGCGGAGGTGAATAATTGCTTTTGGGACTGAGTAAATCGATGAATATAGGATAATGATCACTATCATAAGGGTATTCGGATGCATATCAGTTACAATTTTGGGCGAATCGGGAAGAGGAAAGCGTAAGGTCAATGGCACTGAACTTATCATTATTGATGTTGATGTGAGTAGGTTGTCCAGAATTAAGAATTATCAGTTCATTCTCTTCTATAACAGATTCAATTTTCAACCTTCTTGAGTCAGTCTTATATGATCTCCAAAGATAATGATGACAATTAAAATCTCCTAATAATATAAAAGGTTTCGGTAACTGTTTAATAATATCATATATTTCATTACTTTCAAAGGAATAGCTGTTTGGAATGTATATATTGCATATGCAAAGGATGGTGGGAGAAAGCATCTTAGTAGCAACAACTTTTATTTTTGATTCAATATTGAGTTGTTCTGTGAGTAGATAATTTTTAGTATATAAGGCTACACCTCCACAAGCATAGTTCAAATTGCTTCTGTTTTTATTCAAACATTTAAATCCATTTAGGTTGCCAAAATGTTTATCTTTAAAATTAGTCTCTTGAATACATAGAATATCTGGATTATGTAGATTACAAAGAAACTGGATACTTTCCAATCTAGTATAAAAGCCATTAACGTTCCATTGTAAAATTTTCATAATTATTTTAGAAGTTATCAGAACTTGTATCAGTTCCAGAAACTTCTTGTACTGAAGTACTACTTTTCAGTTTATTAATGATCCTTGTAAATCTATTCTTGATGGATCTTTCAGTAAGTTTAGGATAGGTCACAGTCATCATTTTTATAATAGCTTCAGTGTCATTGGAGTAATCTTTTACTATCAATATGGGATCTGGAGATCCAAATGAATTTTCTAAAAATGATTTAAATTGATTATATGTTAAGGGGAATTTATTTGGATTTGATTCAATCATATCTTTTATGGGGGCAATAAGTTCTTCAACAGATTTAGATGGTAAGTTGTCTTGGTCATTGAGTTCTTCATTTTTGTTCTTCCTCTTTTTTTTTCCTGGGTTGCTTTTGGGACACTTCAGCAGTAGTATGCATGTTATTGTTTAATGTTTCTTGTAGTGATGAAGATTCAGAAGGAATACTCCTTTATTTAAATTAGGAAAATTTGTACTGTCCATTGGAGGAGGTAAGTGGTCTTGTGTTAGAAATTGGGTTCGTTGCTTCTGAGTTTCTTCATTACCAGTAGTGATGTTTGGTATGTCTGTGGGGTTATGTTCTTTTCCATCATTCAAAGGCTTGGAAGGACATTGACTGGCAATGTGTCCTTCTTGTTTGCATTGAAAACAAGTTATATTGTCTGTAGAGAAATAAATTCTGTAAGTAGTGTCTTGATAATATAGTAATGTGGACTCCGGTAAATTTTTGACATCATCAGGATCAATGAAGACTTGTCTTCGGAAGCTCATAATGTGGGATAGGCTTGGTTTTGAAATACCAGCTCTAATGAATGTGATGTTGGTAGTGTTCTTAATTTGTTTGGCATGAAGCACTTTTAAAATTTCATCATGAGGAATAACCGGACAAACGTTGGATATTATGACACGTACGTGTTTATTAATTAGAGGCCTTACATTTAACTTGTGGTTATTGATTTCGATTACTTTGTGTCTTTCTGTAATTTCCTGGACAGTTTCAGCATTAGAAAATAAAATGCATATTCTGTTATTTGATATTCTTGATATGAATCTAATTTTACTGGGGTTCACAATAGAGGCAATTTTGGTTATATAGTCCTTATTGCTGATGTCATCATTTGCTTCAATTATAATAGCTTGGTCTTTGTTGGGAAACATATCGCTTTGAGCAACGTTGGAGTAAGATTTATTTACCTGTGTTTGTTGACTACCAGTAGAATTGGAGGTTAGGAATCCCCTGTTGTCAGAAGAATCCATTTCCTTTAAACCTTCAGGCACTTTCGTCGGAGATACAATGTTTCTGTGAGTTTGTGCACGATACTAAAGTGCTTATTCACAACTCATTCGTGATTCAGTTTAAAACTAGTTCACAACTTTGTAAAAAAACAGTCGCACTACTAGACACGTCCGTACGCGGTGGATGACAAGCACCGAATGAAAGATAAAGAAGAAAACTGGATAACGTGTCAACTTAATGAACCTATTTCACTATCTAAATTAACCTCCACCATTGAGTCCACAACTAATACCGCTCCTGGTCCTGATAATATTCCCAATGCCCTTATTAAAAATCTCTCTTTCAAAGGCAAACAAACCCTACTTGCAATATACAACATAATATGGAATAATAGTATCTATCCTGAAATATGGAAAACAGCAACTGTTGTGCCAGTACTGAAACCTGGCAGAGACCAATCGAAAACTGACAATTACAGACCTATATCATTAACATGTAACATGTGCAAAATTTTAGAAAAAACTGTGAACAAAAGAATTAGATGGTTTATGGATAATCAAAAAATTATTCATGACAATCAATTCGGTTTTCGTCCTGGTCATTCTACACATTCCCATCTTATCAGTACCGAAACTTATATCCAAGAGGCATTTATTAATAAGCAACATGTGATTGCTGTCAACCTCGATATCGAAAAAGTCTATGACATGGTCTGGATACATCGCATCTTGTATAAACTTCAAGAAATAGGAATCACAGGAAATATGTTTGAATTTCTCAAAAATTTTGCACTTGACCGTAGAATACAGGTGAGAGTTAATAACCACCTATCTGATATAAGGAAACCAGAAAACGGCGTTCCTCAAGGATCCGTCTTAAGTGGGACATTATTTCTTCTGGCCATTAATGATGCAGATCAAGATATAAAAGCACCAACAATAGTTCGAAAATATGCCGATGATATAATTCTCCTCTGTAAAGGGAAAAACTTAACTACCACTGAAGAAGCTGTACAAGAAGCTTTAAATAAATTATATTCCTGGTCCCTTAAGTCTAGTTTTAAGTTTTCAGCCAAAAAAACCCAATGCATATTATTCTTCAAGCGCAACCTAAACACAACTCCCCATCGGTATTTAGGGCAACAAATCCTACGATCTGTGCAAAACACCAAAATACTAGGATTAACTTTCGATTGTAAAATGACATGGAAGAACCACATCCTAAATGTGATTAACTGCTGCAAGAAGAGACTAAATATTCTTAAATGTATAGCTCACAGCAACTGGGGAGCTGACAGAAACTCTTATTACTAACGTACTAATCAATTATTAGAAGCAAAATAGATTATGGATCACTGATATATAATTCAGCCAAACCAAATGTATTAAAGACACTTGAAACCATTCATAACCAGGCCTTGAGAATCTGTACAGGTTGTTTCCACACAAGTCCTATTGGAAGCATCCTAATAGAGGCTGAAGAACCATCACTAAAATTCCGAAGGCAACTGCTGAGCATTAGGTATGCAATTAAAGCTGCCTCTTCAATTAATCCTATTATACATAATGATGTATTTCCCCCATTGCCAACTGTACATCAAGACTACTCTCACCACAAACCTTTCTACTCCAGAGTTAAAAATTTACTAAATGAATTCAATATTCAATACAATCATATTGAGAAACAAAGAATCCCTGCTGGGCCACCTTGGACTATTCCAAACGTCAAAATCGACTTGACCTTAACCAAATATCAAAAGAGAAACCTATCAACTGACAAATGGCTAAACAAGTCCTGGAATTATAATGACGCAAACTACTCCAACTATTCTGTAATCTCCATTCACGGCAGTTCCAATGAAACCGGAAAAGAAGCCATAATATGCATGCCTGACAACACAATAAAGTTCCAGCTTAAGCAATATGGCAGCCATAAAACTACAAAGTCCTATGCCTTAATGTCAGCACTTAAATACATCCCCAAGCTTCACTCTCCTAATGTCATTCTGCTCACAAGCTCATTATCATCAGTCAACTGGAGCAAGAGTACTAAAACAGAAATAAACATCGTTATTATAGAAGAATATCTTCAGATCATTAAGGCGGGAATAAATTTGGTTCTAGTATGGATCCCATCTCAAATTGAACCGGTCTTCGTAACCAGAGGCACCAGTATAAGTAATACATTAATTGATCTTCAAATATCAACAAATGTACATAACTTATCATGCACAGTTGAAGACATTTTAAAATTTGTTGAGGAAGAAATGAGAAATAAATGGAGCCATGAATGGACAAATTATAAAGCCAGCTATCTTCATAAATCTGTAAACACTTTTTATGCACTAGGCACCGACACTAAAGGGAGCAAGTAGTACTTTCAAGAATACGAACTGGACATTGTAAATGAAGCCATCTCTACTATTTGATCCAAAAATCACCTCCAGCCTCATGTGATTTATGCAATTTACCTTTAAACCTTCATCACATTTTCAAAGTATGTTCCAGGTATAACAGCCAAAGAGTATCAAATGGATTTAACCACCAATCAATATTGCATTCTAAAGAAGACCAAGAAAAAATAATCAAGTTTTGTTTTTCCATTAACATATTTATGGACATTTAAAGCCAATGGATTCATGTAAACTTTAATTGTTGTCCCTGAATTGTTATTACTATTGTAAGATAACTGGAAATGTAATTGTTATAATTTTCTACTACTGTATTGTAACTAACTGCATTGTAATTATATTGTAAATGTATTATACAGGAAGTCGCTAATAACCGCGATGTTGATGCGACTAAAAATAAAATTAATAAAAAAATAATTAACTATATTACGTTATTTTTTTCTAATTTATAAATTTTTAGTAAAAAAAATTAGTATAAGTTATAATAATTGTGTTGCAGATACAAATCAGCTCACCTTAATAATCTATGTTATTCCTTCTTAAATTATATTTGTAATGTTTACAAATTATTACATTTTGCCAAGAAAGAAACCCCCAACAACACTCTCAATGGAGTCAGGCCAAACTGAGTGGAAGAAGATAATCTGGGGAAAGGGACAATCTGGTAGATTATTTGAATTTTTAAATTTAAACTTTTGAATTGGATTATTTAAAATTTGAATTTGATTTTTTGAATTTCGGGTCCCGTTGATCAGAAACCACCAACGCCTAAGGCAGCAATGGGCACGCGAACATTTTTATTGGTGTGCTGAGTGGCAAAATGTAGTGTTTTCGGACGAGTCACCCTTCAATTTTTGCTACAGTGATGGCTGCGTACGTGTTCGAATCTTCCGTGGTGATCGCAATCTGCCAGCCTGCATTGTTCCGCGCCATAGCGGACAAACGGCAAGTGTGATGGTTTGGGGCGCCATTGGCTACAATGTACGATCTCGCCTCATACGTATTGAGGGCAATCTGAACAGTAACCGCTACATCAGGGAGGTTTTAAAGCCCTAGGATCTGCCTCTCCTGCAAGCATCTCCACATGCCATAATTCAGCAGGATAGTGTCGGACCGCATGTGGCAAGGACTGTGCAAGACGTCGGTTAAGCTAGCACCCCCACTTTCTCCAAACTCAAAAATTCTTCCGCCATAATTTTGGGCTAATTTTGGGCTAATTTCAGCCCCCTTCCAAAAATTTTGGGCTACCCCCCATCACCCCGAAATTACGATTTCAAATTTTGGCCGGTAAAGTTAGCACACCCACTTTCTTAAAATTCAAATTTTTTTGCACGGTCAAAACAAGTGAATTTTGGGCTTTTGGGGGCCACTTTTCAAAATTTCGAAACAAACCCCTAAACTCAAAAACAAAAACTCAAAACCACCCCTAATTCTCAAATTTCAAAAATTCTTCCGCCATGGGTTTGGAATAATTTTGGGCTCTTCAGTGACACCAAGAACATTATTTTTGGTGTCCCACAACACCCCGAAATTAGGGTTTCAAAAATAGGGGTGGTAAAGCTAGCACCCCCACTTCCTCAAAACTCAAATTTTTTTGTACGGTCGAAACAAGTGAATTTTGGGCTCCTGGGGGCCACTTTTCAAAATGTCAAAACTCACCCCTAAACTAAAAAACAAAAAATCAAAACCACCCCTAATTCTCAAATTTCAAAAATTCTTCCACCATGAGTTTGGGATAATTTTGGGCTCTTCAGTGACACCAAGAACATTATTTTTTGTGCCCCACAACACCCCGAAATTAAGATTCCATAAATAGGGGTGGTAAAGCTAGCACCCCCACTTCCTCAAAACTCAAAATTTTTTGTACGGTCAAAACCAGTTAATTTTGGGCTCCTGGGGGCCAATTTTCAAAATTCCGAAACACGCCCCTAAATACAAAAACCAAAAATCAAAACCACCCCTAATACCCAAATTTCAAATTTTCTCTCACCATTAGTTTGGGATATTTTTGGGCTCTTCAGTGACACCAAAAACATTATTTTCGGTACCCTACAATCTCCGAAATTAAGGTTAAAAATTGTGGGTTGTTAATTTAACACCCACCCGTACTGAAAATTCGAAAATATTTGTGTGGTCGTAAACATGCGAAATTTTTGTTGCTTATCAAAATTTTGAAACTCCCCCTAAGTACGATAAAAAATATTTAAAACCATCCCAATTGCAACTCAACTCAGAAAATATTGCGCCATAATTTTGGGTTCTTTAGTGTCATCAAAAAACGGCCCGAAATCAACTTAGAAAAAACGAGGATGGAGAAGCTAGAATCTCACTATCTCAAAACTAGGAAAACCGGAGAAACTTCACTCATATTCTGGGAGAATTATACCGTACACGTGTATTTCCAACATTAAAAAAGAAAAAAAATGTATTTGTTGAGAGTTTTACCATTTATTCCGACAGGATCAATATCAAGCCTTAAAATAATTACTTTGATTCATTCCTCTGTAAACATCCAATTTGGACTTGTTAAATATTTCATACAAGAAAAATTCTCTCCACCGACGAATTAAAAGATAAAATAGTTATTTAACTATACATCTACAATTCTAAAATCACAATCAAAAATATAGAAATCCAAAAATGGGAAAAGAATAATGCCTAGTGTAACAGGCAAACCACATTTTTTTCTCAATCTTTCATTCGTCAAAAAAAAAATCACATTTGCACGGAAATTGCTTCTCAAATTAGCTAATCTCAAATAATTTCGGGCTAGACTCTTTCATATTGAAAAATAAAGGAATAATAATCAATAGAATAACTTTTGTTTCTGCTATCCAATATTTGCGATCTTATAAAACCTGAACTACAAGGATTTCGTTCCTGGCAATAAAGGGCCATATACAACACATGATAGGGAATACGGCTAGACTCATGAATCATTTTGAACTTCGCGGTTACTTTTCCAAGAAATGGAAAATTCGCGTGAGAACTACAATATACTTTTTGACCACGTTTCCACATCAGAAAAAGTAAACCACAAAATTCTGTACCAATTCACGTAAAGAATTTATTAACTATTGCAAATAAATTAGCTAATAATATTCAAATCTCAAATAATTTCGGGCTATATTAGATCATACTAAAAACGGGATATTAGTCAAAACCAGTCCATATTTTTTTCGATATTCAACATTTCCGTTCTTATAAAAACAGAAGTACTAGGATTTGCCTCATGGCAGTGCCGTGTGACATACAACACATAATAAGGAATACGGTTATACCCACAAATAATTTTACGGTTATACCCACAAATAATAATACAATATACCTTTTAACTAATTTTTCATTCCTCAAAAATTACATTACATATCAATACATATCATACATTACATATCAATATGCCAATCTCAAATAATTTTAGGCCAGCACCGTTCCGATTGAAAAAAATTGAATATTAATCAAAACACACCCACTGTTTAAAGATATTCAATATTTGAGTTCTTATAACACCTGAACTACAGAGATTTGGCTTCTGAAGATTAAACGCCGTCTACAACATAGTATAAGCAATACGGTTACACTCACAAATAATTTTGGGCTTTCCTCTTTCTTTTCCAAAAAATGGAAAATTCCCGTGGGGACTACAACATACCTTTCGATTAATTTTTAATTCCTCACAAAATAAACTCTGAAATACTTCACTAATTCAAATGAGAAATTTATTAACTATTTCCCATACATTGCTTACTAATATGCTAACTTAAAATATTTTGGGCTAGCACCGTTCTGATTGAAAAAAAATAGAATATTATCCAAAACACAACCACTTTTTTTCGATATTCAATATTTGAGTTCTTATAATACCTGAACTACTAAGATTTGGCTTCTGAATTTTGAAAATCACATTCCACACATTATGGGAAATACTTTTATACCCACAACTAATTTTGGGCTTCTCTCTTTCCTTTCCAAAAAACGAGAAATTCCGCTGAGAACAACAACATACCTTTCGATTAATTTTTCATTCCTCACAAAATAATCTCTGAAATACTTTACTAATTCAAATGAGAAATTTACTAACAATTGCCCATACATTGTCTAATAATATGCACACTTTAAATAATTTTGGGCTAGCAGCGTTCTGATTGAAAAAAATAGAATATTATCAAAAAAAACACCAACATTTTTCGATATTCAATATTTCACTTCTTATAACACCTGAACTACAGAGATTTGGCTTCTGAGTATTGAACGTCATATTCCACAAACTATACGCAATACTATTATACCCACAAATATTTTTTGGCTTCCCTCTTTTTTTTCCAAAAAATGAGAAATTCTGCTGAGAACTACAACATAGCTTTCGATTAATTTTTCATTCCACACAAATTAATCTCTAAAATACTGTACTAATTCAAATGAGAAATTTACTAACAATTGCCCATACATTGTCTAATAATATGCACACTTTAAATAATTTTGGGCTAGCAGCGTTCTGATTGAAAAAAAATAGAATATTATCCAAAACACACCAACATTTTTCGATATTCAATATTTGACTTCTTATAACACCTGAACTACAGAGATTTGGCTTCTGAGTATTGAACGTCATATTCCGCAAACTATACGTAATACTATTATACCCACAAATAATTTTGGGCTTCTCTGTTTCTTTTCCAAAAAATGAGAAATTCCCGTGAGGACTACAGCATACCTTTCGATTAATTTTTCATTCCTCGCAAAATAATCTCTGAAATGCGTTGCTAATTCAAATGAGAAATTTATTAACTATTGCCCATACATTGCCTAAAAATATGCCAACTTTAAATAATTTTGGGCTAGCAGCGTTCTGATTGAAAAAAATTGAATATTAATCAAAACACACCCACTGTTTAAAGATATTCAATATTTGAGTTCTTATAACACCTGAACTACAAGGATTTGGCTTCTGAGTATTGAACGTCATATTCCACAAACTATACGTTATACTATTATACCCACAAATAATTTTGGGCTTCTCTGTTTCTTTTCCAAAAAATGAGAAATTCCCGTGAGGACTACAGCATACCTTTCGATTAATTTTTCATTCCTCGCAAAATAATCTCTGAAATGCGTTGCTAATTCAAATGAGAAATTTATTAACTCTTGCCCATACATTGCCTACTAATATGCTAACTTAAAATATTTTGGGCTAGCACCGTTCTGATTGAAAAAAATAGAATATTAATCAAATCACACCCAATTTTTTTTGGTATGCAATATTTGAGTTCTTATAACAACTGAACTACAGAAATTTGGCTTCTGAATATTGAAAGTCATATTCCACACACTATACGAAATACTATTATACCCACAAATAATTTTGGGCTTCTCTCTTTTCTTTCCAAAAAATGAGAAATTCCCGTGAGGACTACAACATAGCTTTCGATTAATTTTTCATTTCTCACAATATTATCTCTGAACTACTTTGCTAATTTAAATTGGGAATTTTTTAACAAATGCTCATACGTTACTTATCAATATGCCGTCTTCAAATAATTTTGGGCTAGCACCGTTCTGATTGAAAAAAATACAATATTAATCCAAGCATACCCACTTTATTTCTATATTCAATATTTGAATTTATATAACACCTGAACTACAAGGATATGGCGTCCGAAGATTACACGTCGTATACAACATAGTATAGGCAATACGGTTACACTCACAAATAGTTTTGGACTTCTCTCTTTCTTTTCCAAAAAAAGGAAAATTCTCGTGAGAAATGCATGATGCGTTTGACTAATATTTAATTCCTCACAAAAAACACTCTAAAATACTATACTAATTCAAATGAGGAACTTAATATCAATTGCTCTTACATTATGTAATAATATGATAATCTCAAATAATTTTGGGCGAGCACCGTTCTTATTAAAAAATTAATATTACTGTATACTGTCCTAATTTGTTTGCAAAATTCAATATTTCCCTTCTTATAAATCCTGACCTACAAGGATTTGGCTCCTGGCAATGGCATGTGGAATACAACAGAACATAAGGAATACGGTTATAGCCACCAATATTTTTGAGCTTTTCTCTTTCTTTTCCAAAAAATGGAGAATTCTCGTGAGAACTACAATGTACTATTCGATTAATTTTCCAGTTCTGACAATATAATCGCTGAAATACTTTACTAATTCAATTGATTCTTTACATTTGCTCATACATTACCTATTAATATGAAAATCTCAAATGATTTTGGGCCAGAACAGTTCTTTCTGAGACTTATGAATATTACTAAAAAAATTTCCAATTTGTTTTCGTCTTTCAATATATCCGTTTTTATAAAATCTGAACTACTATTGTGACATACAACACATTATATGGAATAAGGTAATACGCGCAAATAATTTTGGGCTTCTATCTTTTCCAAAAATTGAAAATTCTCGTGAAAACTACAATATACATCTTAACTAATTTCACATTCCTCAAAAAATCAAGTCGAAAAAAAGTTACTAAATCAAATGAGGAATTTATATAAAATTGTTTATACATTAACTAAAAATACGCCAATCACAAATAATTTTCGGCTTACACAGTTCTTATTCAAATAATACGAATATTAATCAAAACACTACCAATTTCTTTCCGATATTCAGTATTTCCATTCTTATAATACATGAACTACAAGGATTTGTCTCCTGGCGATGTAGTGTGATATACAACACAAAATAAGGAACACAGCTGTACTGACAAATATTTATCGTCATTTTCGGTTACTTTTTCAAAAAATGGAAAACTGAATGTGGACCACTAAATACATTTGCCTGAATGTGTTTGGTAAACGATCACCAAACAGCAAAGTTTTCTGCTCTGCAATAGTGTAATGGTTTAAATTTGTATGCTATATGAATGTATGAGCAATTGTAAATGTAATCCTTATTTGAATTATTTGAGTATTTTCGAGTTTATTTTTTGAGGAATGAACTATTAGTCAATAGGTACAATGCAGTTCTTAAAAGAATTTTCCATTTTTTGGAAAAGAAAGAGAGAAGCGCCAAAAAAATATTTGTGGGTATAACAGTATTTCTTATGATCTGTTGTATTCCACACGCTATTGCCACGAGTCAAATCCTTGTAGGGAATTTGCCAGGATTTATAAGAAGGGAAATATTGAATTTTGGAAACAAATTGAGACAGTTTATAGTAATATTAATTTTTTGAATAAGAACGGTGCTAGCCCAAAATTATTTGAGATTATTATATTATTAGATAATGTAAAAGCAATTAGTAAAAAATTCCTCATTCGAATTAGTAAACTATTTTAGAGTGGTATTTGTGAGGAATGAAATATTAGTCAAACGCTTAATGCATTTCTCAAGAGAATTTTCCATTTTTTGGAAAAGAAAGAGAGATACCCAAAACTTTTTGGGGGTTTAAAAGTATTTCCTATATTCTGTGGAATATGACGTTCAATTCTCAGAAACCAATTCCTTGTAGTTCAGGTAAAATAAGAACTCATATATTAAATATCCAAAAAAGTGGGTGTGTTTTTATTAATTTTCTATTTTTTTCAATCAGAACGGTGTTAGCCCAAAATTATTTGAGAATGGCATATTGATACGCAATGTATGACCAATTGTTAATAAATTCTTCATTGTAATTAGTAAAGTATTTCAGAGATTATTTTGTGAGGAATGAAAAATAATCAAAAGGTATGTTGTAGTCCTTACGTGAATTTTCCATTTTTGGGAAAGGGAGATAAGTACAAAATTATTTGGAGATATAATAGTATTCCATTTAATGGGTAGAATACGACGATCAATTTTCAAAAGCCGAATCCTTGTAGTTCAGGTGTTATAAGAACTCAAATATTGAATAACTTTAAAAAGTGGGTGTGTTTTAATTAATACTCTATTTTTTTCAATCAGAACGCTGCTAGCACAAAATTATTTAAAGTTGGCATATTATTAGACAATGTATGGGCAATTCTTAGTAAATTTCTTATTTGATTTAGTAAAGTATTTCAGAGATTATTTTGTGAGGAATGAAAAATTAATCAAAAGGTATCTTGTAGTTCTCACCGGAATTTCTCATTTTTTGGAAAGGAAAGAGAGAAGCCCAAAATTATTTGTGGGTATAAAAGTATTTCCTATAATGTGTGCAATATGTCTCTCAATATTCAGAAGCCAAATCTTTGCATTTCAGGTGTTATAAGAACTTAAATATTGAATATCGAAACAAATTGGGTGTGTTTTGATTAATATTCAACGTTTTGTCAATCAGAACGCTGCTAGCCCAAAATTATTTAAAGTTGGCATATATTTAGGCTATGTATGGGCAATTGTTAATAAATTTCTCATTTGAATTAGTAACTATTTCAGAGATTATTTTGCGAGGAATGAAAAATTAATCGAAAGGGATGTTGTAGTCTTCACGGGAATTTCTCATCTTTTGGAAAAGAAAGAGAGAAGCCCAAAATTATTTGTGGGTGTAACAGTATTTTATATACAAATGACTTTTAATATTAAGAATACAAATCTCTGTAGTTCAGGTGTTATAAGAACTCAAATATTGAATATCGAAAAACAACTGGGTGTGTTTTGATTAATTTTCAATTTATTTCAATTAGAACGCTGCTACCCCAAAATTTTTTAAAGTTGGCATATTATTCCGCAATGTATGGGCAATTGTTAATATTTTTCTCATTTGAATTAGTAACTATTTCAGAGATTATTTTGCGTGGAATGAAAAATTAATCGAAAGGGATTTTGTAGTCTTCACGGGAATTTCTCATCTTTTGGAAAAGAAAGAGAGAAGCCCAAAGTTATTTGTGAGTATAATAGTAGTTTATATAGTGTATGGACTATGACTTTCAATATTAAGGAGCCAAATCTTTGTAGTTCAGGTGTTATAAGAACTCAAATATTGAATATCTTTAAACAGTGGGTTTGTTTTGATTAATATTCAATTTTTTTCAATCAGAACGCTCCTAGCCCAAAATTATTTAAAGTTGGCATATTTTTAGGCAATGTATGGGCAATAGTTAACAAATTTCTCATTTGAATTAGCAACGCATTTCAAAGGTTATTTTGCGAGGAATGAAAAATTAATCGAAAGGTATGCTGTAGTCCTCACGTGAATTTCTCATTTTTTGGAAAAGAAAGAGAGAAGCCCAAAATTATTTGTGGGTATAATTGTATTACGTATAGTTTGTGGAATATGACGTTCAATACTCAGAAGCCAAATCTCTGTAGTTCAGGTGTTAAAGAGGTCAAATATTGAATATCGAAAAATGGTGTGTTGAATGAAAAATTAAAATGAAAAATTAATCGAAAGGTATGTTGTAGTTCTCACCGGAATTTCTCATTTTTTGGAAAAGAATGGGAGAAGCCCAAAATTATTTGTGGGTATAATAGTATTGCGTATAGTTTGTCAAATATGACGTTCAATATTCAGAAGCCAAATATCTGTAGTTCAGGTGTGATAGGAAGTCAAATATTAATTATTCCAAAATGTTGGTGTGTTTTGGATAATATTCTATTTTTTTTCAATCAGAACTCTGCTAGCCCAAAATTATTTTAAGTGTGCATATTATTAAACAATGTATGGGCAATTGTTAGTAAATTTCTCATTTGAATTAGTAAAGTATTTCAGAGATTATTTTGTGTGGAATGAAATATTAATCGAAAGGTATGTTGTAGTTCTCACCGGAATTTCCCATTTTTTGGAAAAGAAAGAGAGAAGCCCAAAATTATTTGTGGGTATAATAGTATTGCGTATAGTTTGTAAAATATGACCTTCAATACTCAGAAGCCAAATCTCTGTAGTTCAGGTGTTATAAGAAATCAAATACTGAATATCGAAAAATGTTGGTGTGTGTTTGGATAATATTCTATTTTTTTTCAATCAGAACGCTGCTAGCCCAAAATTATTTAAAGTGTGCATATTATTAGACAATGTATGGGCAATTGTTAGTAAATTTCTCATTTGAATTAGTAAAGTATTTTAGAGATTATTTTGTGTGGAATGAAAAATTAATCGAAAGGTATGTTGTAGTTCTCACCGGAATTTCTCATTTTTTGGAAAAGAAAGAGAGAAGCCCAAAATATTTGTGTGTATAATAGTATTGCGTATAGTTTGTGGAATATGACGTTCTATATTCAGAAGCCAAATCTCTGTAGTTCAGGTGTTATAAGAATTCAAATTTTGAATACCAAAAAAAATTGTGTGTGATTTGATTAATATACTATTTTTTTTCAATCAGAACGCTGCTAGCCCAAAATTATTTAAAGTGTGCATATTATTACACAATGTATGGGCAATTGTTAGTAAATTTCTCATTTGAATTAGTAAAGTATTTTAGAGTTTAGTTTGTGTGGAATGAAAAATTAATCGAAAGGTATGTTGTAGTTCTCATCGGAATTTCTCATTTCTTGGAAAAGAAAGAGAGAAGCCCAAAATTATTTGTGGGTATAATAGTATTGCGTATAGTTTGTGGAATATGACGTTCAATACTCAGAAGCCAAATCTCTGTAGTTCAGGTGTTAAAGAGGTCAAATATTGAATATCGAAAAATGGTGTGTTGAATGAAAAATTAAAATGAAAAATTAATCAAAAGGTATGTTGTAGTTCTCACCGGAATTTCTCATTTTTTGGAAAAGAATGGGAGAAGCCCAAAATTATTTGTGGGTATAAAAGTATTGCGTATAGTTTGTGAAATATGACCTTCAATACTCAGAAGCCAAATCTCTGTAGTTCAGGTGTTATAAGAAATCAAATACTGAATATCGAAAAATGTTGGTGTGTTTTGGATAATATTCTATTTTTTTCAATCAGAACGCTGCTAGCCCAAAATTATTTAAAGTTGGCATATTATTGGACAATGTATGGGCAATTGTTAGTAAATTTCTCATTTGAATTAGTAAAGTATTTTAGAGATTATTTTGTGTGGAATGAAAAATTAATCGAAAGGTATGTTGTAGTTCTCACCGGAATTTCTCATTTTTTGGAAAAGAAAGAGAGAAGCCCAAAATTATTTGAGGGTATAATAGTATTGCGTATAGTTTGTGGAATATGACGTTCAACATTCAGAAGCCAAATCTCTGTAGTTCAGGTGTTATAAGAATTCAAATTTTGAATACCAAAAAAAATTGTGTGTGATTTGATTAGTATACTATTTTTTTTCAATCAGAACGCTGCTAGCCCAAAATTATTTAAAGTGTGCATATTATTAGACAATGTATGGGCAATTGTTAGTAAATTTCTCATTTGAATTAGTAAAGTATTTCAGAGATTATTTTGTGAGGAATGAAAAATTAATCGAAAGGTATGTTGTTGTTCTCAGCGGAATTTCTCGTTTTTTGGAAAGGAAAGAGAGAAGCCCAAAATTAGTTGTGGGTATAAAAGTATTTCCCATAATGTGTGGAATGTGATTTTCAAAATTCAGAAGCCAAATCTTAGTAGTTCAGGTATTATAAGAACTCAAATATTGAATATCGAAAAAAAGTGGTTGTGTTTTGGATAATATTCTATTTTTTTTCAATCAGAACGGTGCTAGCCCAAAATATTTTAAGTTAGCATATTAGTAAGCAATGTATGGGCAATAGTTAATAAATTTCTCATTTGAATTAGTGAAGTATTTCAGAGTTTATTTTGTGAGGAATTAAAAATTAATCGAAAGGTATGTTGTAGTCTCCACGGGAATTTTCCATTTTTTGGAAAAGAAAGAGGAAAGCCCAAAATTATTTGTGAGTGTAACCGTATTGCTTATACTATGTTGTAGACGGCGTTTAATCTTCAGAAGCCAAATCTCTGTAGTTCAGGTGTTATAAGAACTCAAATATTGAATATCTTTAAACAGTGGGTGTGTTTTGATTAATATTCAATTTTTTTCAATCGGAACGGTGCTGGCCTAAAATTATTTGAGATTGGCATATTGATATGTAATGTATGATATGTATTGATATGTAATGTAATTTTTGAGGAATGAAAAATTAGTTAAAAGGTATATTGTATTATTATTTGTGGGTATAACCGTAAAATTATTTGTGGGTATAACCGTATTCCTTATTATGTGTTGTATGTCACACGGCACTGCCATGAGGCAAATCCTAGTACTTCTGTTTTTATAAGAACGGAAATGTTGAATATCGAAAAAAATATGGACTGGTTTTGACTAATATCCCGTTTTTAGTATGATCTAATATAGCCCGAAATTATTTGAGATTTGAATATTATTAGCTAATTTATGTGCAATAGTTAATAAATTCTTTACGTGAATTGGTACAGAATTTTGTGGTTTACTTTTTCTGATGTGGAAACGTGGTCAAAAAGTATATTGTAGTTCTCACGCGAATTTTCCATTTCTTGGAAAAGTAACCGCGAAGTTCAAAATGATTCATGAGTCTAGCCGTATTCCCTATCATGTGTTGTATATGGCCCTTTATTGCCAGGAACGAAATCCTTGTAGTTCAGGTTTTATAAGATCGCAAATATTGGATAGCAGAAACAAAAGTTATTCTATTGATTATTATTCCTTTATTTTTCAATATGAAAGAGTCTAGCCCGAAATTATTTGAGATTAGCTAATTTGAGAAGCAATTTCCGTGGAAATGTGATTTTTTTTTGACGAATGAAAGATTGAGAAAAAAATGTGGTTTGCCTGTTACACTAGGCATTATTCATTTCCCATTTTTGGATTTCTATATTTTTGATTGTGATTTTAGAATTGTAGATGTATAGTTAAATAACTATTTTATCTTTTAATTCGTCGGTGGAGAGAATTTTTCTTGTATGAAATATTTAACAAGTCCAAATTGGATGTTTACAGAGGAATGAATCAAAGTAATTATTTTAAGGCTTGATATTGATCCTGTCGGAATAAATGGTAAAACTCTCAACAAATACATTTTTTTTCTTTTTTAATGTTGGAAATACACGTGTACGGTATAATTCTCCCAGAATATGAGTGAAGTTTCTCCGGTTTTCCTAGTTTTGAGATAGTGAGATTCTAGCTTCTCCATCCTCGTTTTTTCTAAGTTGATTTCGGGCCGTTTTTTGATGACACTAAAGAACCCAAAATTATGGCGCAATATTTTCTGAGTTGAGTTGCAATTGGGATGGTTTTAAATATTTTTTATCGTACTTAGGGGGAGTTTCAAAATTTTGATAAGCAACAAAAATTTCGCATGTTTACGACCACACAAATATTTTCGAATTTTCAGTACGGGTGGGTGTTAAATTAACAACCCACAATTTTTAACCTTAATTTCGGAGATTGTAGGGTACCGAAAATAATGTTTTTGGTGTCACTGAAGAGCCCAAAAATATCCCAAACTAATGGTGAGAGAAAATTTGAAATTTGGGTATTAGGGGTGGTTTTGATTTTTGGTTTTTGTATTTAGGGGCGTGTTTCGGAATTTTGAAAATTGGCCCCCAGGAGCCCAAAATTAACTGGTTTTGACCGTACAAAAAATTTTGAGTTTTGAGGAAGTGGGGGTGCTAGCTTTACCACCCCTATTTATGGAATCTTAATTTCGGGGTGTTGTGGGGCACAAAAAATAATGTTCTTGGTGTCACTGAAGAGCCCAAAATTATCCCAAACTCATGGTGGAAGAATTTTTGAAATTTGAGAATTAGGGGTGGTTTTGATTTTTTGTTTTTTAATTTAGGGGTGTGTTTCGGAATTTTGAAAAGTGGCCCCCAGGAGCCCAAAATTCACTGGTTTTGACCGTACAAAAAAATTTGAGTTTTGAGGAAGTGGGGGTGCTAGCTTTACCACCCCTATTTTTGAAACCCTAATTTCGGGGTATTGTGGGACACCAAAAATAATGTTCTTGGTGTCACTGAAGAGCCGAAAATTATTCCAAACCCATGGCGGAAGAGTTTTTGAAATTTGAGAATTAGGGGTGGTTTTGAGTTTTTGTTTTTGAGTTTAGGGGTTTGTTTCGAAATTTTGAAAAGTGGCCCCCAAAAGCCCAAAATTCACTTGTTTTGACCATGCAAAAAAATTTGAATTTTAAGAAAGTGGGGGTGCTAGCTTTACCGGCCAAAATTTGAAATCGTAATTTCGGGGTGATGGGGGGTAGCCCAAAATTTTTGGAAGGGGGCTGAAATTAGCCCAAAATTAGCCCAAAATTATGGCGCAAGAATTTTTGAGTTTGGAGAAAGTGGGGGTGCTAGCTTTACCGACGTCTGTGCAAGCTCTCTAGAAAAAACGACGGGTACCATTGCTACCCTAGCGTTCACCTAACGTTCGTCTGACATGTCTCCCATCGAACACGTCTGGGATATGATCTGTCGGCAACTTGTTCGTTGAGGCCCTCCTGCAACCAATGTCAATGCTTTGTGGTCCAAGCTTTGGTGTCAATGCTTTAGAAACCGAGTGGAGATGTGTCTCCCAGCAGCATATCCAGGCTTTGATTGAATCCATGGCACTACGTCTAGAGACTCTCATGACACCGTACTAATACCCAAGATCAAAACGCAGGTACAGTCCTGTAATTCGAATCATTTGTATATTGTGACATTCCTAAACTGTGGAATAAATTTCATTGCAAAGGTATGTCTCCTTCTTGGTGTTCCAGTTTTCACAAACACCATTGTAGCAAGCCATGAACTTTTATTTTCGACCTGCACAGGAGGATAATTCTTCTATACCAGAGAAATAATATCAGTTCAATTAATGAGCTCATTTGAAAGATGTAAATCAATAATTGTTCATAAATGTTAAGTCATTATTGGAAAACAGCTGATAATTTATAGTTAGTTGCTGTCAATTCAAAATAATCTGTTTAAAAAACAAAACTTCCAGAGATCGCAATTACATACATATTTCCCGTTTACATATAACAGGCAAGAAAGAATGTTGTATATCGATACCAATAAATAAAGGGAAATAGAATCAGTATCATAAACATTTCAGTATATGGCAAATTTATGAGCATAGGACAAATCAATGATAGAAATATTTATAGATTAAATGAATTAAATATCATTAAAGGTCTAGATAATTGTTTACGCGGCGATATAGCTCCTTTTTCAGATTTCAGATTTAGGTTATTGCTCGGGAGAGCGCATCAGTTGATTTTGGCGAGACGAACGGGTATGCTCGCTTGCTCGATCTCTGAAAAGACACAGTGTACCCCTCTTATTAGAAGATAATATAAAGAAATAAGCAATCAGAGAATAAATCGTTCAATCTTTTACCTCAGTCTCACATGAAAAGCAATGCCTTCTTTTAATCTGTATTCCACAAAATTTACTCATGCATTCACAGTGCTTCCCGCGGAAAAATGGTTGCTCTTGGAAATGTTTTATAAAAGGCGACAAGTATGCCAACCTTGCTAAGTTAAACTGTTCTCATGGAACGTTAACGAGCGCACTGAAGCTCGTTCACTGGGCGGAGCGACTACTTTGAAAAACTTGTTTTGCCGTTTGAATTTTTGATTCAATGCTGTCATTCGTTTAAAAAAACAAACGGAAATCTGGTGTGTCTAAATAATTTTCTCTGCACTAGTGTTTGGGAGCGTAGTCCGGCCGGTGCTGCTCCCTTGCGACGAGAGATGATACTATTACGAAAAAGCCTCTGGGTCGAATGCTATTATGACTAACAAAGAAATCGTATATTTCCGCGCTTTTCGCCACCAGCACTCGGATTTGGAGGGAATTTTTTATAAGTCCGACGCGGTACGTTCAAAATGCAAATTCTGAGCTAGTAATAAAGGGCCAAAGATTGTTATTAAAAACCAACCTCTCGCCCCGGCGCCAAATACGAATCCTATTCGATGCGTATGTGCCAACAATAATATTAATATCAATGGAAGGAGAGATCATTCGTGGGTATTTCACAAATTAGATTTAGCGGTAATTCACAATGCCTAAACTTTATTTAGTTTTATTCTTAGTTTTACGTCATAATTTGGCACGTATCGACAAAATATATTGTTGGTAAAGTTTTGTGAATATATTGTATTGTCCAGAACGTAGTGTCGTAATAATTTTCTTTATTTCCGTTTTATTTTGGTTACCTACTGCTTGGATTTATGGATACTCTGCACGAGCAAATACGTCCTAACCAAGTCTGTGAGTATTGGTGTGTCAATCATTTAACAATGTAGATTATTTGTTCACAAGAGTTGTTTTAAAGCATGATAAAGTGAAAATATTGTGCCGCCGTGAGATAGGTCGACTGGAAAGAGCTTATCTCTCGCCAACACCGAGGTACATACACGACATGCCCATTTAGATCAAAACTCATTTTAAAGTTATTGAATTCAAAATTATGACGTGATCCCAAGTCCAATTCAAATAACATTGTGTTACTGTGTTACAGACTTCTTCTTTTTCCTTCTGCGTTACTTTTCAACTTCAAGGAATGCCAATATTTTACTAATCACGCCGGGTACCCACTATTTCCGTTACGGGAACACATATTAACCTTTTAACACTACGCTGTCAGAAATTACATTAAATTTAATGTTGTTTAATGCACTTTTTCACATTAAATTTAGTGTACCGTGTACATTAAAACGATATTAATGTACATGTACATTAAACATAATGTGTAAATTAAAATCAATGTAGATTTGATGTAGGACTACATTAAACGTAATGTACCCTGTAAATTAAACCGATATTAATGTGTTGTACATTAAATTTAATGTTTAAATTAAAATCAGTGTAGGTTTTAGAAATATTTTCTTCCGCTATTTGAACTTACGTAATAAATTTAAAACATATTTTCAACATGTATACAAAAATATAAATGTTTAAAATTTGTATTTACATTCAAATTGATAACAAATAAAATTGTAAAAATCTTTATAATAAAATTGTAGCAATGTACATAGTACGGCAATTCTTTAGTTAACAATTTTTTCAAATTCTCCGGAAATATTTAAATTTTTTCAAAGAATTGTCACTGTAACAATATCAGAATTTAGTATTCTTTACGGCTACGAAACGTATTTCTGAGCGTAAACACGTCCAAAACAGGTGAAGAAGTAGTGACAATTTTAAATAATATACATAATTCTGTAGAGTTAATACATATTTAATATATATTACGTCTAAAGAAATATGTTTCCAAGACGTAAAGAATATATTATACATATCATAGAGAGCAATATATTAGGCCTAAGAACCTGCTAAAGCAATTGTATGTCGCACTAGCTCAGTGGTTAGAGCACCTGCGCGTAAACCAGAAGTCCCGGGTTCGAATCCCGGTCGGGGTGACTAATCGTTGAACGAATTTAAATATTAATATACATTTGTTACTACCAAGATCAGAACTTAGTATTCTTCTATCTGCGGGACATATTTCCGAGCGTAAACGCGTCCAAGAATGTGACAAGTGCATGAATACCAACGGGCAATTCACGCCCAAGAACATCTTCAAAGAGTTGATTGTCTCGATAGGATAGTGGTTAGAGCAAGTGGGCCAAACCAGGAGAGACGGGTTTGAATCCCGGTCGGGGTGACAATTATTTGAACAAATTTTAAATATTGAGGTTAGTACATGTACAGTAAATTTCATGCACACGTACAGTAAATTTAATTTACGCATACAGTAAATTTAATTTACACGTACAGTAAATTTAATGTACACGCATACAGTAAATTTAATTGTACACGTACATTACATTTAATGCACACGTACTTTAAAGTTACTGTACGTGTACATTAAATTTCATTTACGTACATGATACTTACTTTAATGTACTTGTACATTAAAAGTAATGCGGAAATTTCTGACAGTGTAGGCACTGACACATTTTCGGGATTGTTGGTGTGTGGTCAGCAAATTCACAAGGCCTTCCGCAAGAAAAACAACAACACATGTGCATGAAAGGCAAGTGACTATTCCCACGACGGGGCTTGAACCCACGAGTCGGCGCTGAGTCGGCACAGACTCTAGCCACCTTGGCCATCTAGGTCGGCTTATACCATATTTTTCTTCTGAAAATTAAAGTTTTTTCTCGTTTTTAAAGCAGCTAGATGAAAGTTCGCAGTACACAAATAGATATAATAATTTGATTCTTTAATACATAAACAAATTACGTTGGAACGAGAAACTATTAGGCATCGAAAAAAATCATTAAAGGTAATAATACGGCCTCATCATTAAAGGTCTCCCACAGTTTCTTCAGCAAGAAAAGAACCATTCTTTAACAAGACTCGCTTTGTGAAGGTGTACAAAAAACGGAAAAGATCCACAGGTAATTATGATATAGATACTTCCGTACATACTTTGAAAATGACTTTCAGGATTAAATTTTATTTAAATAAATATGATGTTCTTTAAAATAAATATATTTATTTAAATTCTCTTACAATTAATCAACAAATCCAACAAATAAAAATTAATGCACTTTGAAGTAAAAAATATCAATCAGACATTTCTAGAAATCGCTAATTTAAAGTGATACACAATACAATACTTGTTAATTGGTTTCATTCAACATCTAGTTCTCTGAAAATATAGATAAAATTGTAACATTCCAAAAAGGGGACGAAAGTTATCAAAACCGACTGCAGGAGTAACGTGCATATAGTCAATAACTAATAACTGCCTTGAATGATTTAGATTTTACTTGAGAATGTAACAGCACAGATACTAAAACTAAGATTGAGTGTTCGCTGGTACGTGGATCTCCTCGTACAGATCTTCGTCGTATTCAGACTTCTTCGCGCCAGAGAGCCCCATCTCCGCTGGGTCCACGTACCTCTCCTCCATGTACTCCGCCGGCGGCAGCTCCACCTCGTCGGTTCTCTCCTCGCGCTCGGCGGTCGGGAGGCTGTGGGAAAACGGGCATTCGATTTTAGAAGTTGACATTTTCTGATGTAATTAAAGAGGTTCGCATTAGATGTAATCATTGTTGGATGTTTTATATTGTTAAAAGATAATATTAAGAAATGTAAACAATGATGCACATTTTATTGCTATGTAAAATATTGTAAAATAGATTTTGATCGCTTATGACCAATAAGTTTCACAGTGATCTAAAATTAATTAAATAAAATAGGTTCGCACAAATGAATGCAAGTATAATCCCTATACCGTATTTGAGTGAACTCCTCGTGTGCGTGCGTGGAGAAAATAGAGTTCCGTGCCTCACAGTTAGACCACTTCCCGTGCACTAATCGAGACATTCGACGCGTGTCATTCGAGGTGTCATTCGACGCGTTGCGGTCTCCTGAAGGGGAACTGATAATTTGTTTTCAGGTCCGGCCTGAAGATTGAAATAAATTTCCAAAAATGTGTTTTTGCGTGTTTTGTTGCTGCCATATTCGTGAGTATGCCGGGAAATAAACCATTGCCATTTAAATAGATCTATGTAGGTAGCGTTGATTAAACTCCAGTATACAAAGACTTTTTTTTTGCTCAATACGCCATTATTTTCTTTCAAGACGTTGTCGTCACTGATGTTGACACATTTACATGTACAATTGAAGTTAACTTGAACACGTGACGCACGAGGAATATTTCAATTATATCTGTATGCCTAATACCGTATTTAAAAAAATAATTTGCAAAATCTACGAACTGTATTGCCTTGGAACGTATTCAATTTGAAGAATTTCAAGTGAATACGGAGAAAACAAAAATGTGAGTAATGTTAGAGAATGAATTAACTATATTCGACTTCTTACATTTACCTTCTTACTTTCTTACTTTTACTTAATCATTTACAACTACATTTAATATAGTTGTAGATGATTTTGCGGAACTATTTTGAAACTAATTGAGAATGATCTTATATTAGGATTAGAGAATAACCTAGAACAATTTACAGGTAATCTTTGTGCACTTTTGCGCATAATAGCAAAAATCGTAAAAAGTGTAGCTTGACGAAACTTAACTATTCGCATCTTCAATATCTTCAAGTATTTTCTACGACAATTATAATTTTTAAATTGCAATATTACAACTTCATATCCCATAAGAAGGTAACATACAAGGCCATTGGATGTTAGGAATGTTTGAAGGCGAGTATAACATTATCAGCTACTACGATTCATTGGTAAGTCCAATGTCAGATACAGTAAGAACATATTTGAACAAAGTTACGAATGAACGAAATGAAGTATGAAAGAAATTTTCCACACATGAAGATACTTTTAAAATAGTTTAGCGTCGGCAACGCCCCATTCAGCTAGTATACTCTTACTTATACTCATATTATTCGTACCATTATTGTTATTGTTGTTGTTGTTAATGCTGTTGTTATAAAAAATAATGAATTATTCCTCAAAACTGGCGGTTCCAACACGTAATACGCATTATTCTCCTTCTCAAAACATGTGACGTTTTATTATATTCGATGTTCCTTTCTACACAAGAAAATAACTCATAAATCACAATTACTAGGCATATTCCGAAAAGTGTATATTAAATGATTCAATAATCTAGTATTTTCAAATAGATTTCACTCAAGAAGGAACTTACACCTTAAATATTGAAGATGTAGGACAAGTTTCAAAGAAATTTAATTTGGCTGCAATAAAACTTGAAATTACACGAAAATGACTTACATTTTGAAAATAATATAATTTCAAAATCTTAATCGTTTTCGTGTAAGTTTCTTGTAAATTTTCTTTGGGTATCATTCTTAAAATGGTTGTGATTTTTGTGAATATAGATATAAAATGATTTGAAGGTCTAGAATTGATACATTGGATTAAGAGTGAAATCTTATCAGAGAGTGGTGTCTTCAATATTAAAAGTGTAGTACAGATACAAAAAAAGGTGAATTTGTGAAAATGTGAATGGATGTCTTGACGCAAACCAATCAAATTACACACCAGTTTTGCAAACGCTGGATCTTGTTAGCCCTGAGGATAGGGAAGATGAATGATGATGACAGTGTGGAGTGAAAGGACGGCACACGTATAGACATACACGAATACACCCATGCCCATGGTCCCATGCGACCATAGTGTCCGAGAACGCCAAGACACTACTGTATTAGAGATCTCGGCCACGGGGGCGGCCTAGAATCCTATTATTAAATATATTCCAATGTAATTCGCTACCTTAGGGTCAGACGGTCTTAACTACATACACGAAATGTTCTGAGACACAAATACGACATCTTTTACTTTCTTTCTCTCTAATGAGATATGCAATTTTGTAGATTCGACAAGGCCTAGTGATACGACATACCTAGTGATATGTTTGTTTGCTCCTAGGATGAAGAAATACGTTCTGATCTGATAGTGGATGTGAATAAAAATCGCAAAAATTGTAGTTACGTCAGTCTGACCCTAAGGTAGCGAATTATATTGGACTCGTACTATACCTGTATTTTACACATAGTCCAAATATAATAGCGATGACGATAAAAAAGAGAACTCCTAGCAAAATAAGAATCCACATCGCAAGGACCACGCCTCCATCAGATGACTTGGTTTCTTGATCCTCGTGTTCATTCCGTACTGTTTCCTGGAAGTAAGGTTTTCAGTTAGTAATATTTCCTAGCTTTACAACATATTCAATGAAAGGTTCAGATGTAAACCATGGTAACCCGCATGGAAACTTTTGCGAGATAAACGTGTTTACTGGAAGGGGATGGAATGGGGTTCATAAAGATGACAAGAGTCAGGGGACAACTATGCACTATAATTTGGACTGTTTGAGAATCACAGCGCATGGACGGGAGATGGAAGCGTACGAAAATTTCACTATAACACAAAACTATGATATTGAGGATTGGCATCTTTTACTCACAAGCCCTTCATATTCTAGGACTAATCCGTCAAAAATGATGAGAACAATTTCCCATATTAATATTTCATTATAGTGAATAATAGAACACAATTTTATTCTTGAATACTAAATTTGTTCTTCTTATTACAAAATTTCGTTTATTATCACACTCTTTGAATATATTTTGCGATGTACTATTTTCTTACAATCAGTATTTTATAGATATTTACGTTTATTTCAAGAACCGCGAAGATATGAAAATTTCGTATTTGCTCATAAATATTGATGGCGTGAAATGTATATATATATATATATTGCAACTACCCTCGGGTCTTCGGTTGGGCGCCTCAGACGGGTAGCCGGCCCGCTCAGTCGACAGATTACCTGAAACGGCGAAGATGGAGGAAGCCGGTGGCCTAGGTTGAATGAGAAGTCAAACATGTGAATTTAGAACAAGTTGAATTTATTCATTAAAAAAAAGAAAACGCTAATGGTCTGGTGATGATAACTCTGGCGAGCATGCCCCCAAAATCGAAATAAAACAAAAAAATGAAATGTCATGCACATAAGAGAACAAAAAATTACAAAGTGATTACAATCAGATGAAACTCTTCTTCGCGCGCGAATTCCCGCTTGACGGCCATGCGCGGCCGGGAACTCCTCTTCGTCGCCCGGTCGAGAGGAAGTCAACACTGATTGTCTGATGTACTGTTCACACCTCTCGATCGCGGGTACGACATAAGACACTCGAACAGAAAATACCTCTGTTAGGCGGCCTGCGCCACCCACTGAAGTTGAACGACCTCAGGTCAGCTGGCTGCGAGGTTCGTGGCGAGCGAGGGGCGCCGCTCGGAAAATGTAGGTCAGATCAGGTACTTGCGAGGGTAGCGGCCAAGGCGGCCGGAACACAAAAGCGCCGTCTGCTCGCTGCGGTGAATGGGTCAGCACAGTTCATTCACTGACACGGTCGGTTCATTCCCGGTCGATCTCACAATACTTTGATACTAATGAGCCCGTGAATTATCGCACAAATTCACTAAGGAAAAGAGAGTCTCGAGTTCGCACGTAAATCGGACGTAATATAATACGAATTGCTGTCAAATGTTCATAATACTGTTCTGCGGCCTGCGTTCGTCACAGAAGTCTTGTACCCAAACTCTACAAGAAACTTAATAATTTTTCTAAGTCCATCGAACCGAACGCCACAACAGAATATAACAGGTTCCCCCCTGCGGCCGCCACTTGCGTCCGATTCTGAACACAGCTCCCCAGCTTCTCTTTTGTGCCTCGTCGCTCCAAGTTTTAGGAAACCTCGTTCCCCCTACCAAAATTATCCCTGTGACTCTGGAATATTCTAGAACAAACCCGAATTCTGGTTGCTATTGGCGAAAGGGTACTGCGCATTAGATATTTTCTGCCCAATCAGAGGATGTTTTCGAGGCCGAGAAAAGAGTGAGAGAGGGGCTGGTTATCGCTCCCTCTCGCTTTAATTTTGCGTCGAAAAGGGGCAGTTATTAACGACCGGGGGGGTGTGAGGGGCTAGGAATCTCTAGGGAGGTTGACGGAAGAGTTCCAGGCGTCGTGGAAAAATACTGAAGGGGTCGTGTGCAGAGCGGCTACCCAGAGTTGGGGCACACGTGTCCGCGACGAATTAGGGAGCGAAGGGTGCCGACACCGTGGCGCCTCGCATGGCCCTCGGGTCGCCCCCGTGGCGCCTCGCATCTCTCGCGTCGCCGCCTGCGTGGAGTTATTTTGCGGCAGAATAAACTTGAATCTATTCGGTATCACTACATTGGCCTCCCTTCCCGCAGTAGAGATATGCATCGTGTTTTAAAATTCGTAAGGCGTGGTGAGAAGTTTTGAAACCTGAGATGCTTATCTCGTCAAAAAAAATTTAAAAAAGTGGTACCGAATTCTAACGACTAATTTCTGTGATAACAATTACATAAAAGGTCTTATTCAAATAATTACCCTTAAATTAAACTCATTAACCCTAATAATGGTGGAGTAATAAAATAAACTAATAAACTACAAGAAAATCTGAATTCCCTAATCTACGGTTACAAATATTATTTCTTAAACAGTGAAGGCACGGCTATCACGAACTACTCGGTAAGCTGTACGGTTCTGGCGAGTTTATTTTAGAGATTAATAAAGTTTGGAATTAAGTTTTCATTCTTTAAAGGGTCGCAGATTAAAAAAATTGAATTTGCCTGCTGGGAGACCGTTTGCATCTTTAAGTTGGCACACGTTAGGGTGCGGAATGGCTTCAATAATAAATGGTCCAGTAAACAATGGAAAAAACTTATGGAAAAGACCTGCAGGCTGATCACTCACTCGCGGGGTTCGAACCAACACCTTCTCGCCTACGTGAAACTGATAGGGATTTTTGACCTGTGCCTCCCTTTTCCTGGCATTTTTACTAAGATTGTCCATGATAATTCTACACCGAGTTTCGTAATTTGGTACGGGTTGCCCCGATAACCTTGCTAACAATGGGAACAAATGCTTTGGTTTCTTCCCGATCGATTTGAACACCTTCTGTATTAACACAATAGCCTAGAAAAGAAATTTCACGTGTGCAAAACTGTGACTTAGCTACATTTAATCTCATTTGATTGGTAGAAAGGCATTCTAACAGTCGCCTTAAATGACAAAGATGTTCCTGAAAATTTCGAGATGAAATCACAAGGTCGTCAATATAAGGCGTAACGAAGCGTTTGAGTTCGTCACCTAATTTTCCATCTAAGCATCGAGTGAAGGCTGCGCCACTGTTCTTTAGGCCGAAAGGCATCCGCTTCCAGACATAAGTGAGGCCGTTGTAAAAGAATCCTGTAAATTTTCTGTCGTCTGGGTGAATAGCAATTTGCCAGTACGAACTAGAAAAATCCAAAGCTGAGAAAATTTTTGTTTGGTTAAACTTCCAAAGAATATCATCAATATTCTGCGGCGCCTCATTTTCTGGAACGGTCACTTCATTAATTCTGCGAGCGTCTAAACAAATTCTGACCCCTCCGTCTTTCTTTTTTACAACGACAATCGGATTTAGATAGGCGGTCACTGATCTCTCGATGATGCCCTCGTCAATCATTTTTCTGACGGTCTCATCAACTTCCCCCCTTAAAGCTTGTGGAATAGGATAGTTTTTCATCTTAAACGGCGAGTCATCGGTAACCCTAATTCGAAAAAAAAAGTCTTTAATTGGATGAACGGGGCGACCGAAGACATGTAAATAATCAAGTAGCACTGTCTGCAACTGGGAGCGTTCATCATAGTTCAAAAAATCACATTTTTGCACATTTTGGCAAATAATCCCCTTCGTCGTTTCCCCCCCTTCCCAAGTTGCACTAGAAATGCTAAGATCAATCCTATCTTCCCCGTCATCTTGAATAATAATTTCTTTACCGGCACCGAAGCTCATAACATTTCTGGAAAAATCTATTATTCCACCGTTTTCTCTTAAAAAATCAACCCCCAAAATAACATCATGATTAAGATCTTCAATTACTAGACAGGGCACATCAAACAACATATCTCCTATATTAATTGAAATCAGGACCTGCATTGAAATTGGCTTGCTTCGTTTTCTCCCAACCCCTATGACATAGCATCTGACGGTAGGTAATGTCGGTACTGGAATCCGCTCGCTTATAAGTCGCGCATAAAATTTCTTTGACACAGCACTAATTTCACTACCAGTATCAATAAGAGCTTGGACACATAAATTTCCCATAAAGGATTCAATAATAGGGCATTTTCTGGCACGTTCTTTGATAGTCACATCCTCGTCTTCGTTAAAATCAAAAAAGGCATAATTCACTGATATGATCGCATGAAATGGTATCTCTAAAGAAACTCGTCCGTCACCCAGATACCGAGACAGCTGGGGACGTTTCTAATTTGTTGAAGCCGGCCGGGATGAATTTTGCCGTCCATCTCTCTCATCGCGATGTCCACGGTTCTCACGGGATTCGGGCGGCGCTCGCCGATCATCTGCCTCGTTCCCTCCGGCCCTATTATCTCTATGCCACTGCGGCCTGCCTTGGTAGTTTCCGTCGGGCCTGCGATTTCTGTCGCGGTTCTCATTGTGATAGTTGTCCCGCGTTCTATCAAATTGTGCCAACAGTTCTTGGAAACGTTCTAAATCTCTACACTCCACGCTGTTGACAATATTCTGTACATACGTTGGGAAATGAGCTGTCAGTAACCAGATGATTTTTCGGTCGTTTGCCTGCGGGTCACACAGCTTGATGGCGGAGATTTTCTCCATGGCGTAGTCTAAATAGGACTGCCCGTGGCGGTTTTCCCATCGCGATTCTAAAATCTTCCGCTCGAACTCATATCTCCGTTGTTCGCCCCAGTATCGATTCAGAAACTTCTCCCGAAACTCTTCATAATTTTGAGGGAAAGGGTTTAAAGCGGAAATCCAATAAGATGCATTGCCTTTCAACAATTCTTGCATAAATTTAGCCTTCAAGTGTGAAGGTACCGCCTTCGTGAGATTCATGTAATTTTCCGCCCGGTCAAGGAAAACTTTGGGATTTTCATCGGGTTTTCCGGAAAAATACAGGTTTTGCGGTGGAGCCCACGAGAAGCGAAGGCCTGAGCCACCAGAATTCGGATTTGGGTAATTCTCGCGTTCCTTTTCAATTTCCTCCTTTACCAATTCTAGGACAGTACGATCAATTTCCCTTTTTAATTTGGCTTCTCTCTCCCTGATGTTTTCCTCACTAATATTGCCTACTTGCGCGAACTTTTCGTGGATATGCGACACTTCTGAATGGAGTTTCTGTCCGATTTTATTAAATTTTTCGCCCATTTCCTGCTTAACTTCAATGATCTTTTCAGTAACCGACTCACAGCACGCTTCTACTTTGTCGTCGCATGCCTGTAATTTGGTCTGAATTTCGATTTTAAAAATTTTGAAATTTTCGGTAGTTTCCGCTTGTGCCCTTCCCAACTCCTGACTGAGTTTTTCTACGTTCCCCTCTATTTCCCCGCATCTGCCTTCGACCTGATTCTTTAAAATCCCTATTTCATGGTTAAGTTTTTGCTCGAGACTTTCTAATTTATTTGCTTGGGCTTCCAAATGACTTTCGATTCGGTTAAATCTGTCCTCACACTTGCTCTCATGTGCTGTGAACCGTTCATCTAACATTTCCTGTAATTTGGCAGTGTTATTTGAGATTTTCTCCTCTAATTTCGCGGCATTATTTGAGATTTTCTCCTCTAATTTTGCGACATTGCTATCTGACTGGTCTTTAATTTCTTTCAATTTAGCGGCGTTGTCTGAAAATTTCTCCTCAAATTTGGCAACAGTGTTATCTGAAATTTCTCTCATAACGCGCAAGATCTCACTTAAGGTGGGACCTTGCGTCGACGGCTCCTCAAAACTGTCTTCACCCGTCACGTCAATACCTGATTCGTCCTGCATTTTTACAATGTTACGCGGTTTCACTTGTTTTAGTACGCGCACACGGTATTCACACAACACAACACAACACAAGACAATGACACTTACAAGGAAAACACAGTACAAAATGACATCCTCAACAGACCATAAGTTATTAACTTCTCTACACCGTGCTTCCATCCATCATCTTAATAATTTAAACAATTTAATAATTTAGGCAGAGAAATCTCAGGGCGCTTATCTGGGATATTAAAAAATGAAAATTACGATTATTTCGCGTTAATCGAGCCCCACGGTGGGAAAGCCAATTGCAACTACCCTCGGGTCTTCGGTTGGGCGCCTCAGACGGGTAGCCGGCCCGCTCAGTCGACAGATTACCTGAAACGGCGAAGATGGAGGAAGCCGGTGGCCTAGGTTGAATGAGAAGTCAAACATGTGAATTTAGAACAAGTTGAATTTATTCATTAAAAAAAAGAAAACGCTAATGGTCTGGTGATGATAACTCTGGCGAGCATGCCCCCAAAATCGAAATAAAACAAAAAAATGAAATGTCATGCACATAAGAGAACAAAAAATTACAAAGTGATTACAATCAGATGAAACTCTTCTTCGCGCGCGAATTCCCGCTTGACGGCCATGCGCGGCCGGGAACTCCTCTTCGTCGCCCGGTCGAGAGGAAGTCAACACTGATTGTCTGATGTACTGTTCACACCTCTCGATCGCGGGTACGACATAAGACACTCAAACAGAAAATACCTCTGTTAGGCGGCCTGCGCCACCCACTGAAGTTGAACGACCTCAGGTCAGCTGGCTGCGAGGTTCGTGGCGAGCGAGGGGCGCCGCTCGGAAAATGTAGGTCAGATCAGGTACTTGCGAGGGTAGCGGCCAAGGCGGCCGGAACACAAAAGCGCCGTCTGCTCGCTGCGGTGAATGGGTCAGCACAGTTCATTCACTGACACGGTCGGTTCATTCCCGGTCGATCTCACAATACTTTGATACTAATGAGCCCGTGAATTATCGCACAAATTCACTAAGGAAAAGAGAGTCTCGAGTTCGCACGTAAATCGGACGTAATATAATACGAATTGCTGTCAAATGTTCATAATACTGTTCTGCGGCCTGCGTTCGTCACAGAAGTCTTGTACCCAAACTCTACAAGAAACTTAATAATTTTTCTAAGTCCATCGAACCGAACGCCACAACAGAATATAACAGGTTCCCCCCTGCGGCCGCCACTTGCGTCCGATTCTGAACACAGCTCCCCAGCTTCTCTTTTGTGCCTCGTCGCTCCAAGTTTTAGGAAACCTCGTTCCCCCTACCAAAATTATCCCTGTGACTCTAGAATATTCTAGAACAAACCCGAATTCTGGTTGCTATTGGCGAAAGGGTACTGCGCATTAGATATTTTCTGCCCAATCAGAGGATGTTTTCGAGGCCGAGAAAAGAGTGAGAGAGGGGCTGGTTATCGCTCCCTCTCGCTTTAATTTTGCGTCGAAAAGGGGCAGTTATTAACGACCGGGGGGGTGTGAGGGGCTAGGAATCTCTAGGGAGGTTGACGGAAGAGTTCCAGGCGTCGTGGAAAAATACTGAAGGGGTCGTGTGCAGAGCGGCTACCCAGAGTTGGGGCACACGTGTCCGCGACGAATTATGGAGCGAAGGGTGCCGACACCGTGGCGCCTCGCCTGGCCCTCGGGTCGCCCCCGTGGCGCCTCGCATCTCTCGCGTCGCCGCCTGCGTGGAGTTATTTTGCGGCAGAATAAACTTGAATCTATTCGGTATCACTACAATATGACACTCCTGGCTCTGAAATTTTCGGTTGTTCATTGCATTCGAGTATTGTTACGTGCTATGGCAATTAATTATTGTTGCATGTTATTGATATACACTATTGTTGCATATTATTGCTATTGGTATTGTTGCATATTATTGATATTCTGCATCATGTTGCTATTCAATACTATTGTTAAAAATTGAACTTTGTACAAACTTCGTTTGTGACTTTTGGAATTTTCCTCCGGTCGGAAACTTCGATAGATATTTTCGCGTTTAAATTTGTTTCATTTAAAAATGAGAGTGCAATGTTCCGGAAAACTCTGAAAAAAAATCTTCCATTCTAGGACTAAATTAACCTTAATTTTATTTTTCAAATACCCTAGGTATTGTAAAAGAAATCATGGAATGGCCTATATTTTGCATGGGAGGGACGGTGAGAAGAAATAATAGTCTCAAATTCTGACAAGAAAGTAGAGTTATAAAAGAAAAATTGATGCAGGGAATGTACTGACATGGAATTCTAGTTAACGTAGTTTTCATTGTAATATTATAAATAATGTGTTATCACTCCTACCTCTGTTAACTGTACCTCATCAGAAGAAGAATTATGTTGCTTTTTCTTTGTGTCGGGACACGGTATGAAGTCCACAGGTCCTGTGTTATCGGCGTTGGCAATTCCACTTAACCAGAACTCTCCGGATGTCTCATTGTCTCCACCAATTCGTACAATCTTCAACTAAAAGAAGTCAGTATTGCAGCATTCATAGCACTCAACTCACAATTAAAAAATAAGTCTAAAATAAAATCTAAAAAAAATTCTCAAACTTTTAAGTGTTTGGTAAAAGTGGCCTTTTTAATTTAAAGATAGGAAATGTCGCACCAGGTCGGTAAGCCTAAATTAAAATCACATTCCCCACGTGTGACAACACTACATTTTAGTCGCCATCCTACTGACTTGCATTCTAAAGGTTCTTAAAGAAGAGATTTTAAGCTTTAATTGTATCTAAATTAAACGTATTTTGGATAAAAACTTACAGAGGTATGGCCATCTATTTCTATGGTTTTAACGTATAATTGGCTATATTTGAACAAATGTGATACACTGGTAGAGACAAATAAGTAATGTTTGGTCACGAAAGTGTTGTAGAATAACGTGAACACCATCTCAGCCAAAAACCTGTCAATAAAAATACCATTAAATAATATTTATTCATTATTTTCTAAAAAGTAGCAAACAAGGCCCACAATTGGGGGTTTACGGAGCTTGTAGCACCCCTAAACCGACGGTTTTCAAGTTCTTCAAGTCTTTTGAATACAGTAATGTATATTTTACGACAAAAATAATATTAGTTACTATACTACTCTCACAAATTTTATACGTTTGCTTGAAAGCCATTATGCTTCATTGAATTTCAAAATGCTCTCAGCATTGAAAATAAGCACTTACTTCAATTTGGTGATGACTCCCAGCAACGACGTGGTCCGTTAGTAACACACAGAAGTCCTTGCCGCTGCACGGGTGTGAGGGCTTGACGTAGGCCTTGGAGTGCGACACGTCAAAGTAGCCGAACCTCTTGGTGGGCGAAAAGAGCCCGCCGTATGGTTTGTAGCGAACGTCGTAGTAGTAGAAGCTCTTGCAACTCTCTTGGGGCGGCGTCCACCGGATGTCGAACCAGCCGGGTCCGGCGCTCGCCACCCGGAAGTCCGTCACCGGCGGCGGTCGCTCTGTGGACACCCGGCGAGCGACGATGATCAGTGGTGGCAAGTTCACCAAAACATCGACACATCACCAAAACGTTTACGAAAGCACATTATCGCCGGAAGTCCGTCACCGGCGGCGGCTGTTCGGTGGACACCCGGCGAGCGACGATGATCAGTGGTGGCAAGTTCACCAAAACATCGATACATCACCAAAATGTTTACGAAAGCACATGATCGCCACCCAGAAGTCCGTCACCGGCGGCGGCCGCTCTATGGACACTCAGCGAGCGACGATGATCAGTGGTGGCAAGTTCACCAAAACATCGACACATCACCAAAACGTTTACGAAAGCACATTATCGCCACCCGGAAGTCCGTCACCGGCGGCGGCTGTTCTGTGGACACCCGGTGAGCGACGATGATCAGTGGTGGCAAGTTCACCAAAACATCGATACATCACCAAAACGTTTACGAAAACACATTATCGTCGGAAGTCCGTCACCGGCGGCGGTCCCTCTGTGGACACCCGGTGAGCGACGATGATCAGTGGTGGTAAGTTCACCAAAACATCAATACATCACCAAAACGTTTACGAAAGCACATTATCGCCACCCGGAAGTCCGTCACCGGCGGCGGTCCCTCTGTGGACACCCGGTGAGCGACGATGATCAGTGGTGGCAAGTTCGCCAAAACATCGATGCATCACCAAAACGTTTACGAAAGCACATTATCGCCACCCGGAAGTCCGTCACCGGCGGCGGCCGCTCTGTGGACACCCGGCGAGCGATGATGATCAGTGATAGCGTAGGCTTCCGTGGCCGGAGTTAGTGCAGTGAGTTAATACAGATCAGTGATGGCAAGTTTAGCAAAACATTTATAGATCACCAAAAGGTTTACGAATGCATATTATCGGCCATGTAAGCACAAAAATTTCCAATATATTTGTACTTCAAGATAAACGTTTGTACCCCATTTTAAGCAGTTTGCGCGCTCGTAATGCAAAATTTGACATAGTTAAAGTGTACAAGGAGAAGAAGTGTAGAAAGCTAAAATGTATATATGTGTTACAAATTCAATAAATCAAATAAAATATACTCGCGACAATGCATGGAAAAAACACCTCTTTTTAAAGCATTTCTTCTGTACCTGAAAGTTGGTACAGAAGAAGAGGTGCAGTTGGGTTCTGAATTACTATTTCGCATTTAAAACTCTTCATTCACGTTTGTTCTGTTGGATTTTCTACAGAATATTACGACACCTCTTTCCCGTAGAGAGACGGGGATTGGGAACCTGGAAGACACTGATACATTATTGATTGATTATAAAACTGAATGCGGTGGTTGCTAGTATATTTATTGCATGCTCGTGAACTCTTGCAGAGCTTTATTACACTGACAGTCCTACGCGGTCACGCTTGCAGCGATTCAGGCACGAAACTTGTCGTACGGCTGCTGCATGGCTTCCTGTGACAAATTTGGACACATTTTGTTTCAATGGAAGTTTTTGTGGAAGTGATGCGTCAGAAATTACAGGAAAGGAGCCAGCCGACAGAATGGGCATATCTTGCTGCCTTCTGCTTAAATTCCACCTTTTTCCAGTACCAAGACCGTTTCTATGCCCAAGTGAAAGGAGCGGCTATGGGCTCGCCTTTGTCACCCATCGCTGCCAATCTATTCATGGAAGCGTTTGAGACCTAGGCTCTACGGAACGCCCAACATAAACCATCTCTCTGGGTTCGGTACGTGAATGATACATTCGTAATCTGACCTCACGGACCGGAATTATTAGAAGAATTTCTACGGTTCCTCAACAATATCCATCACAACATCAAGTTTACTATGGAGACAGAAGTGAACAACTGTCTGCCTTTCTTAGATGTTCTCGTCAGCAAACGGGATGATGGCACCTTGGGACACTCAGTCTACCGAAAACCGACCCACACAGACAGATACCTGCACGCAGATTCGCATTACCATCCGTCCATAAAACTAGGTGTACTAAAGACACTGACCACCAGAGCTGTCAAGGTATGCGACGAGTGCTCTCTTCCCAAAGAACTCCAGAAACTTGAACATACGTTCAGAGTCCACGGCTATTCCCGAACAGCGATTAAAAGAGCACTTTCCTCTGCTACGGGCCACCCCGAAGGTTGCGGCAATGCCGACGGTCGCGGTGTCTCCGAGGGCCGCGGCAACATCGAAGGTCACCACGCTTCTTCGGAGGCAAAGGAAAGTGATCGCACTCGATTAGTCGTGCTTCCTTACGTCCGCAGCGTCACGGATCGTGTGGGAAAATTACTATGGGAAAACAACATCTGTACAGTGTTCACAGCTCCCGACAAGTTGCACAACGCCTTGGCACGCATTAAAGATGCGTTATCACCTCTCCAGTCGGCAAGTGTATATGAAGTTCCCTGCAGCTGCGGCAAGATGTACATCGGTGAGACCGGGCGCACTGTGCTTGAACGGCTTAGAGAACATATCGCCCACTATAACCGGAACCATACCAACCGTTCGGCTAAAGCGCACCATTCTGAGACCACGGGACACGCTATCGATTTGACAAGACCCGGCTCCTGCATAAGGAAATCCGCTACTGGCATAGACGAATCAAAGAGGCTCTAGAAATTAATAGAAGGCCGCACAATTTCAACGCGGAAGCAGGCCTCAATTTAAACCACGTCTGGAAGTTACTTCTACCATCCATTCGGGATTGTCAAGGGACTGTTCGCCGCCGTCCGACTACGGGGACGACTGGCGTGGGGCCTGGGTTCGCCCCATCCGCCAGCCAATCGGAGGGACCTCTCCGCCAATCACGGCGCATCTGCCCCACCCGAGCGCCCAGGAAGAACAGCATTTAATGCTGGACGCATACAATGTCATGTCACTGCCCTGAGGAAGCCTGCGACATACCCTCGATTCTGCTCAATTTCCACCCATCACTACCAGATCTTATGCCAACTCCCTCAATACTGTTAACAACTCTTCTAATCAGACATCGCCAAACCAAAAACCATCAACTTCATCTCAACCATCTTCTTCTAACACCTCTTCTGACTTTAAAGAACTTCTTACTCTTATCAAATCCTGCAATCTGTCTAAATTACTTCAAACTATAAAGGAAATAATCCAACTTTTCAAATCTTCTGATGACACTCTCTCCAAATTAATCTCCGCTGGTACCAAACTATGTGAACTCTTCTAAATGGCTACTTCTTCTCACCCTCTCATCGTATGCACCTGAAACTCCAACGGGAACCTATCCTCTAAAAAACCTTCCATCAAACACTTCTTATCAACCTACTCAATCAGTATTCTTCTTATCCAGGAAACCCACCTTAAACCGAACATTCCCTTTCACATCCCAAACTATATCACCTACCGTAACGATAAACCATCCCGCGGAGACGGCACCGCTATTCTTACACGCAATAACATTCCTCACTCTTCTATACCCCCCCACCCACAACCAGTCTAGAATCAACTATTATTCAGCTATCTTCCCCCACTTCCCTCATCAACATTGCCTCAGTATACAAACCACCTAACAACCGACTAGACCCAAACGACATCTCTCTTCTTCTTACTTCTTCCACCCCCGCTATCATCGCTGGAGATCTTAACTGTAAAGATATTCACTGGGGTTGCCAGACAACTAATTCAAACAGACTTTTACTACACAACTACTAAGACAACAATCCCGAAATTATTCTTCTTGCTCCCCCTGAACCAACACACCTCTTACAACACACACCTCACGATATCCTGGATATTATTCTCCACAATCAAAATATAAACGTCACCGCCCCCTACGTCCGACATGAACTTACCTCAGATCATCTTCCAGTAATCTTCTCTACCAGATCCATCGCCTACCCCACACAACGCTCATCCCCAATCATCCACACCAACTGGCCAACCTTCAAAAATCACATAGCCAAGAAAATCCACACACCAACATCCCTACCCACACCAGAGGAAATAGATTCAGCCATAGTTCATTTCAATCATCATGTTCACAAAGCTTTCAACAAAGCATCAACATTCACCCCACGCACCCACCCCACCCTACCCCCCGACATTTTGATTCTATTAAGACAAAAGCGGAAAGCACAAATATTCTACTACAGGACTAGACCACTAACCGACAAAATCACCTACGTCACCTTGAAAAAACAACTACACGACAGACTAATACAATACGACAAAACTAAATTCAACGACATAATACAAGACATCAACACAGGCAACCCCAACAAATTACATACCTTAATCGAATCCATCAGACTTAAAAACTCTCACTTATCTCCACTCTTTACTCCTGACAATTCACTCACTTATAACCCCCAAGAAATAACAAATATCATTGCTTCAACTCTTGATTCTCGTTTCACCCCAACAAATAATCAAATACCAGACACAGCTCTTCTTCAGTTTCTAACAACCCCATCTTTACCTCCAGAACGACAGACTATGTGTACTACACGTAACGAAGACACTACTGAGGCAATTAAACTACTTCAAACTTCAAAATCCCCCGGAACTGATAAAATATATCCAATCTATCTCAAAAACCTTACTACCAACGCTATCTCTCATTTAATCTCTATCTTTAACGCCTGTCTTCGAACAGATTACTTCCGAACACTCTGGAAAACCGCCTCCGTTATTATGATCCCCAAACCCCGCAAAGATCCCAGACAACCCACAAACTATCGTCCAATCAGCCTTCTCCCCATTCCAGGAAAACTATTCGAAAAAATTCTTCTTAAATTCATGAACCCCTACCTCCAACTTCATATTTTCTTTACTCACAATTCGGCTTCCGTCCTGATAGATCTTCGGCTCTCCAAACACTTCATCTTGCCCCAAATATTGCTACAGAATTCCGTCAGAAAAACCGCCACTCCAGCACTTTTTACAGACCTATCCTTCGCCTTCGATACTATCAACCATCAAATTCTTCTTTTTAAATTAAAAACATATCTTCCAACTTTCGCCCTAAACCTTCTATCTAGCTATCTTTCCCATAGAACATTTAGAATTAAATATCTTTCTTACTTTTCCCCCTCCTATCCCATCTCGGCAGGAGTTCCACAAGGTGCAGTTCTTTCTCCTTCTCTCTTCTCTATCTTAACGACCTTCCTTCCTGTCATGGTACCCAGCAATTTATCTACGCAGACGACCTGACTCTTCTTTCATCTCACAGCTCTCCACATCTTGCCATCAAAAACCTACAATATGCAGCTTCTACTATATCTGCCTGGTTTAAAGACAACTCTATTACGATTAACCCCTCTAAATGTCAATCTATCATCTTCACTTGGAAATACCACCCCCGTCTATTCCCAGCTATAACTATCAACAACACCCCCATCCCCTGGTCAGACAATATCAAATATCTTGGCATCACTTTCAATTCAAAATTAACCTGGACTCCCCATCTCAATTCTATCATATCTAAAGCAAACCAAAAAATCAACTTCATCCAACCCATTCTTCGTCACCCCTTCCTCTCTGTAAAGAAAAAACTTCTCTACTTCGCACATATTAGATCTATTATCACTTACGCTTCATCCACTTGGGCTACCATCCCACATTCTTCCAACAAAACTCTCAAAACTCTCGAAAACCGTGTCATCCGCCTTATCTTCCGCCCCATTCCAGGTCAAAATTACAACTCTTTCCGTATCCAACACAATATTGAACCACTTTACCAATACATTTTCCGTTCATCCTGCAATATGGTGCAACAATATATCAATAACCCCATCTTCACACCACTCATTCAACCCCACCAATATATCTTGAACCATCCACCACGTCACTCCCGCAAAAAACATCCCTTCGACATTCTTCAACTTCCCCGTCCACCAACCTGAGGTGAAAGCTAGTACCATGGCAAAACATCTATCATCTTCAAGAAAACATTCTCTCTTCACTCACTTCCCCCACCTCTACCCTCAACAAAATAACCCATCTATCCTCTACCTTCTTTAAACCTTTAACAAAATAACCTTTCTACTTCTTTCCCCCCTGCAATTTTCAAACCCTTCAATAAAATAACCCATCAACCTCTATAAAGTCATCCCTTACCTACCCACCCCCAGTCTTATGGGAAACGGGAGGCAATTGGCGCGCGTCAACTTAGAAGAAGCAAGACCCAGGATGGAAGAGGACAAGATCCAGGCCATCCGGATCCAGCTTGCCTCTCAGTGCGGCCTGCGACATGGTAGACGAAGCGTCGGCCTCTCTGCCAACGACGTGGCGTCACCCGGACAGCCGAGAAGTTGCATTTTGTTTCAATTTAAATGAGCGTTTACAGTCAATACCGTTATATTTTTGTTTCTCAACGGCTAATATACCATGATGTGCAACATTATTCGTCATTTTTTAAGTTAACCATTGTATGAGAGCCATTTGCTCATACACAAATCAAATCTCATTATTCAAATCGTACTGCTGAAGCAATCAATATAGCCGATTTTAAAAATGTATAAATGTAATTTTTAAAAGTTATTTATGTATTTTCAACTTATTAACTTTATGTAATAGATTTTTAATACCCATTTATCAAAAAAATCCACTTTACGTGTTATTTTAGAAATGGATATTAATGAGGTTTTTCTACATGAACAACAGTTCCGAATATGTTATTGTCAAATGTAATTGAGCAGCTTCCATGTCATACGGGCCTTTCATCGTTACCTTCCCTAGCTGTTGGCGGGCCAACTATCCGTTTGTAGAACGTTAATTGCACTAAGTAAACATTTCAGTAATTCTTTAGTATTTATCTCTAATTATGTGGAATTTTTGGAAGCAAGTAACCTCTCAATTACGTTTACTGAGTTCTTTCTCCCTGGTACTTCCTATTGCTGCTAACCTCACAATTTTCCGCTTCGTTGTGTTAATATTGTGTGAGGAAGTGTAGCAATGAGTTGGTTTTTCCCTTCTTGAGAGTATGCGAACTTCCTGTTTCTAAACAATGTCTATCTCTCTCCTTTCTCTTACATAAGGTCAGTCATTTCTCATTATTACTTGATCACATTAAAATCTCTATAATGAAGGTGTTGGCAGACAACTTCTCCTCAATTTGAAACCGATATTTTAATTTTTTCGGGGGGGTGGTACGTTACATGAAGCCCCTGAAACATATTCAAAATTTTCAAGAAAATGGCTCCAAATTTTTTAATTAAATTTATAATTTTAATATAATTATTTAATATAATTTATTGAATAGTGAAAAGGACGTTTAGAAGAATGATGCAGGTCTCAATTTCGTTCAAATCCCCGATTTTTGGAAAGTTGCAAAAAACAATTTTAAAATTACAAAATTGAAAATAGAATTTTTTGTGTCAGATAGTCTGTTGTGCAAAATTAGCTCTTGAAATAAGGTAATGAACAATTTCTTTTAAAAACAATTTTTGCGTAATTTGCGAGTGAAATTTACAAAAACCTTGTTTCTCAAAAACCGCGACACATTTTTCCGGCGCACGATTACGGCACTTATCTTCTTATGAAGCAAGAAAATAGCTATAAAAATAGTTTTTTTAGTAAAATGTTAAGATGTCGTTGGTGCTGTATACAGAGTGAGTCACGTAACTTAAGCACCACTTGTAGTTTTCGGTTGGTTGCAATGCAATTTTCACGGAAGAGCATGGGCAAATAGGGCTAACTAATAGACGTATTTATTTCTACTTTATCATTTATATTTCAAGAGACATTGAGGTAACTTGTTGTTGTTTATTTCAAATGGAACTATACATATTTTTAATTTATTTCGATGAGCGTAAAAAGACAAATCCAATGATACACAAATTGGTATATGTTAGATAAGCATTTTTTGAGTTCTTTTGAGTTTTTGGGCTCAGATTTCCTTGCCCAAGCGTGCTTTAGCAGAGGGGAGCGCTGCGTGGCCTTGAATGGCGGAGTGTTACATACAGAATATCCGTTAAATACGAGTGGCAAAACAATGGACCGGAGGCATGCGGGTATCCACACAGAAATTGTGTTGCGGTCCACTGCGGAGCCGGAGAGCTCCGTCTATCCGGGCAGGCAGTGAGGCCCCGGAATGGTTAGTTCTGGAACCCACGGCAGGGCGCAGGCGAAGCGGCAGCAACCGGCCTCGCACACTACCGCGAATGAGCGGTCCGCGGGAGAGGCACCGCCCTTCCCCTCACCTCGGAATTTCAAACAAGATTTAAGAATTTGTTTGATTTACAAACAGAATTTAATAAATTTGCAACACCCTTTTCTTTTGATGTAGACTCTGTTCCTTCTGATTTTCAATAAGAAATAATTGACTTGCTGTGTGTCACCGAATTAAGGGACAAATTTCAAAAAACAAAAATTGTTAAGAGTTTTATAAGAGCTTCCCATAAAACTGTTTTCCAAAACTACAGCGGCTATGCTGCTCCATTGTTAAGTATGTTTGGATCAACCTACAACTGTGAGCAATTTTTTTCTTCTTTGAAAATTTGTAAATCTCGAATGAGAAGTACAATTACAGATCACAATCTGAAATGCATGTTACGTCTCAACAGCAGCCTGTCATTTATTCCAAACATAGAAAGTATATTGCAAGAAAAATCAATTAAAAGGTGTAAGAAAATAATTTTATTTTGCAAAAATCTTTTTTTTCCTGACTTTTAGTATTTTCATTACTAATTTATTTCATAGCATTTTTGCAGTAACAGCAATGGACAGCATGCAGTAACAGCAATGGAAAACACCCAATAGAAATACGACGCGACCCACTGTGCCGCACGCCACCGATCGATATCCGATGATGTAATTTGCTCTTTCTGCTGCTAAAGAGAAGAGAGCAAACGGCGGTTCCTCCTCGGAGTAAATTGTTGAGCGACCCTGTTCTAGGCAAATATACCGATCTGAAGAAAACATCGATGTTAATACATCGAGGTTTCTGTTTGAAAAAATCGAAGTTTACAAAACATCGATGTTTAAGGTTGAAATTATGTATTCAGGACCAATATTGTATTGTCATATTATGATGATAAATTTAAACTATTCTTACTTAAGTAATGTAGAAGCTTAACAATGTTTAACTCTAAGATTTTTAATTAATTTTTCGGCAACTTTGATGAAGTTTACCCATTGTCTATAAATCAAGGTAAAATTTATATTAGTTCTATTGAATGGAGCGGAAAGGAGAGGAAACATTGTATCTCAAAGTTGTCCAAATCTTTAGTCGTACGATAAATGAGGTGAAACAAACCTCTCCTCGCAAACTATTATTCGGGGACAAACTTTCAAAACATTTTATTGAGACATGTGGAGATCGGTTGGCAAAATTTCGTCAAAATCCGTGACACTTATGCAGGACTCGTTTTTGAATTTAGACCTGGCATTAATTTGAAGAACCATTCTAGTATATTTCAATGAACAGATGCCTCCTCGTTTAATATAATTCTACACGCATGGACATTAGATCTCTGCGATTGGCTCAATCAATGAAAATATTTACTAATATTTTTTATTTCAATGAAATATCTGAAGCTTATATTTCGCATGAAGCTATATAAGGGTTTCCCACCGTGCGTCATGTCGGTCTGTTCATGAGTCAACTGATAGTGCCCTGACGTTTCCTTCCTCATGAACGATAATCAAATACGGAGCAAAATCCCGAGAAAACTGTTTCTATTGTTCTGCTGTACTCGCTCATATTCTCAAAATACGATCATATTGATACACTTTTAATGTAAAACTTGAGGGATGTGTATAGGTTCTGCAGGAAATCCAATTTACATTTCATAATTTTTTTTATTATTCCACATCGTCATGACTATTATTATTATTATTATTATTATTATTATTCCTCTCAATCACGACTAAAGATGTTATGTGTCGGCTGAATACAAAATCTACTCCAGGTTGCAACCAGCTACCTAAGGGGTAGATCTAGAGAATGTCGGTGCCTCTACAATACTTTGCGCAAAATGTGGGCTGTTCCAAATAAAGCGATTTCTTGCACTTCCCAGTCTTTTGGATTACCTGGGAGTTTAGACAAATTCTTACACAAATTTTGCGGAACAAATCCCAGAGCTCCGATAACTATCGGGACGACCTGTGCTTTGACGCCCCACATTCGGCTGATCTCGATTTCCAAACTCTTGTATTTAAGACGTTTCTCTGCCTCCTTGGTAACGACGTTTTGATCGCAAGGTACAGCAACATCCACAAGTAAACACGATTTGTTCTCCAAATCCCGAATGACTATATCCGGTTTGTTTGCTGCTATCGTGCGATCAGTTTGAATTTGTTGGTCGTACAATATCGTACACAATCCCACAGGCGTCACCGGTTTCGGTGAGTGTTCGTACCACTTGGGGCATGTGTTCGGAACTTCGAGGGCGGTACAGATCTGCCAGTGGAGGTAGCTACACACCCTGCCGTGTCTTTTCAAGTATTCGGTCTTTGCTAGGATTGGACAAGCTGAGACAATATGATCAATGGTTTCTACGTGTTCCTGACAAATGCGGCATTTATCGTCTTGGGAAATTTTGAGAACCGCTTTGTCATAATGTCGTGTTCTCAAGGCCTGATCTTGGGCAGCTATTACAAGTGCTTTTGAGTCTGGCTTCATTCTTCCCCTTTTAAGCCACATAAATGATTGATCTTTATTGATCTGCACCTTGTCCATTCTTTTTAGATATTGTCCGTGGAGTGGTTTGTCTCTCCACGATTTCTTTAACATTTTCTGTGTCTCAAATTTCATGTTAAGTAGCATCAGAAGTTCAGTGTCTCTGTCATTCTGGGTGTCTTGCATAGTCTTGTTCGCAATGCTTCTTGCTACACTTACAATGCCTCTGTTTCCCATTCTTCGGTCAGATTTCATGACCTACCTCATTAGTGGGTCATCTTGATGGCTGACTATATACTTTCCCAACCCGGTTATTGCATTGTGCCAGGAGGCTTCAATTTGCCTCAGGCCTCTTCCTCCTTCCTTACGTGAAACATAAAGTTTATGTACATCAGCTCAGGGGTGGGCGACATGATGCATTGTAAGCAGTTTTCTGGTTTTTCGATCCATGATGCGAATTTCCTGTTCAGTCCAGTCTACTAGTCCGAAACTGTATTCGGCTACAGGCACCGCCAAACTACCTATTGCTGATATTTTATTCCTTGAGTTCAGAGCGGACTGCAGGACAAGTTTCACTCGTCTATAATACTCCCTGCGAATTCTCTCTTTCATTGTGTTATTATTATTATTTTTCTTTATTTTCCTCATTTTTTGGTAATTAATATTATTAATTGTACAGATTTACAAAATCAAAGCACAATCAATATACAACATTTATGAAACATGAAACACTCATTCACACCGCATAATTTCCCAGAAATTTCCGCACTATTCCTGTCGTTGCAATCACCACTGCCTTCTGCATAAGTTTGTATATGTCTACTATCACTCCCAGATGTTGAAGGCTCCGCATCAAATTTCTAGGGATGACACCTGTGCTTGAGAGGATTACTGGAATAACTTCAACCTTTTCAACATACCATTGTTTCTTTATGGATTCAGTGAGTTCTGAGTACTTATTAATTTTTTCGGCGTATTTACTTTGCAGGTTGCTAGTATTTGGGATAGAGATATCTATCAGCGCGACATATTTCTCTCTCTTGTTAAAGACAGTCAGATCTGGTCTGTTGTTCATTACCGTCCGATCTGTTAAAATAGTTCTATCCCAATATAAACGCCATTCTTCGTTTTCCAGCACACTTACAGGTTGGTACTTAAAATAGGGCACTTTAGCTTCAGGGAGAAGTTGAAATTTCTCAGCCAACGTTTGGTGTAAAATCTTGGCCACTGCGTCATGCCGTTGCTTATATTCTGTTCCACAGAAATGTGTGCATCCCGAAGTAACATGTTGGACTGATTCAACAGTTGGGCAACCATACCGACAGTACTCATTCTCCACACTTCCATCTTTGACAATTAGCTTTAGGTAACTTCTTGTTGGGATCACTTGGTCCTGAATGGCCAGCATGAAACCTTCAGTTTCTGGGAAGATTTGTCCTGATATGAGCCAGAAGTTCGACGCTTTCATGTCGACATGCGCTTGACTCATCTCATGAGGGTGTCTTCCATGAAGAGATTTCGCCATCCATGAATCCAGCTTCTCACGATCGCGACATGTGAAGTCAGCAACCTCTTGTCGTGACAACTCTAAAGGTGTAAATGTATCTGCTTCACAAATTGCTTTATGCAGACGTGATGTATTTGCTGCAGAAATGAAAAACTTTCTAATATTTGTCACTTGCTGACAAAGCTGATTGCCAATATCCACCAGTCCTCTCCCACCCATATTTCTCGGCAATGTAGTGCGTTCAACTGAAGACTTCGGGTGATGCATGCGCGCTTTTGTCATTAAAACTCTAACCTTACGTTGTAAGCTGTCAATATCGGTTTTGCTCCATTTAATAATGCCAAAGGAGTAGTTCAAGACAGGAACAGCATAGGTGTTTATAGCCTTGATAATATTCCTTCCATTCAGTTTTGTTTTCAACACCTTCCGAATCCTTCGGTAAAATTCTTCAGAAAGTTCTTCCTTCATTTTACTTTGGTCAATACACCTTAGTTGTCTCATTCCCAGATATCTGTATGTTTCCTCACCAGATATTGCCTGTATCATCTGTCTGTCTTCAAGTTCAAAGGCTCTTTCCTGCAGTTTTCCTTTCACAATATTTACTGTTCTACATTTGTCCAAGCCAAACTTCATCCCGATATCTCTCGAAAATGATTCTACAATTCTCAGAAGATGTTCAAGTTGAGTTTTCGTAGACCCAAACAACTTCAGGTCATCCATATACAAAAGATGATTTAAGCGGTACATCACAGTTGTTCCTACTTTAATTCCAAAGCCATAGTTTGTGGAATTCAACAGATTTGACAAGGGATTCATGCAGAGGACAAACCAGAGAGGGCTAAGAGAGTCACCCTGGAAAATACCTCTTCGTACTTTAATCATTTCCGTTTCGATATAGTTAACGGGTGTACTCAGGATGACTTTTGTTTGCCATTTCAACATCACATGCTTCAAGAACGAGATAACAGTTGAATTGATGTCGTAGATCTCAAGAATTTCTATCAGCCAAGTATGTGGAACTGAATCAAAGGCTTTCTTATAATCAATATATGCCATATGCAGATTGCGGTGTTTTAGATAGGCCTGACCACATAGCACTGAATCAATTGTCAATTGTTCTTTACACCCCATGGACCCTTTGCTACAGCCTTTCTGCTGCACTGCAATGATATTATTGTTACTACAGTGAGAGTATATGCGTTGTGAAAGTAACGATGTGATGATTTTATACATCGTTGGCAAGCACGAGATAGGGCGATATTTTGTTGGATCTTCTTGATTTTGGAAGTCTTTTGGTATTAAATACGTAACACCCTGAGAAAGAAATTCTGGCATCTTATCTGGGTGCTGTAGAACATCGTTAATCAGCTCAGTTAGTTTTTGGTGGGTGCACCAGAACCTTTTATACCAGAAATTATGAATTTTATCTGGTCCTGGTGCTTTCCAGTTAAGCAAATTTTTTATTACTTCACTAACCTCTTCATTCGTAAATACTTGGTGTTGCATAGCAGTAAAGTTCTCACAGCGTTTCTTTTCTTCGCCAATCCAACTCGCCTTCAGGTCGCATTGCATCGGATTGGACAACTGATTACTCCAAAAATCACTCACTTCCTGCTGTGTTGGGTACAATCCCTCGTAATTTTCTTCCTCTTTTTTCCCCAGTTTTCGATAAAAGTTCTTTTCAGATCTTTCAAACAAAACATTATCTCTCTTCCTACTTCTGCTTGTCCTGTATCTAGACAGCCTGTTTGTTAGGACTGATAGCTTCTGTTTCAGCGTATCAATACACTGTTGTACTGTCGTATTAGGCTCATCGTGGTGAGAGTGAGTGCTTGTTCTATCCATAATACATTTCACTATCTTTTCCAGTTTTGTTGATCGAATACCGTCAGCATAACTAGTCATACGAGCAATATCACATCTCAGTCTTTCAATGTTTCCAACAAGACGTCTCTCCCAAGGTGGCATCAGCCGACCTCTTCGCTGTCTCCTTGTCGATTGTTCACAATCTACTCCCAACACTTTAACCACCGTTATTGCAGCACAGTAGATGACAAAATGGAGAGTTTGCAGATCCTGCGCTATTGCAACTTCTTCTGGCAAAACCTCGCGGTTCATGGTATCCAGAATTCGTGCCATTCGTCTTGAAGTGTTTATCTTAGGTATCACCGGTCTCATGACGGGACTGGTTCCCTCGAATTGAAACATAACTTCTTTCATTCCATTTTTTAGTGTCTTTGTCAGTCTTTCATCCCAGGTTGTTGGGACATTTTTGTGAATATCTGGGTGAATCTGCGATCTGGGTTCCAAATCTTCCTCTTCATTAATTGTCAGCTCACGTGTAACTTCCATTTTTATAGTCTGAAGACGTATCTCAGGGATCAACTTGTTACGTAATATCACACGGTACTGATCAGCTACTCTCTGTTCAGTTACGGAAAAGTCAGGGAAATACCGCATGAACTCTTTGTATAACTTCTGCCTGTATCCGGTCACATCTGTTTCAATTTTTGTGACCCGGTAATATATGCGCATTATTGTTTCGTTAACGGCCGTTGACCATTTCCTGCGCTGTGTCGGCAGTCCTGCTTGGGTGAGCGCTGGCTGCAGTACCTGCGCAGCACCTTCAGCAGGGGAGGCATTAGTTGTAGTTTCGCTCCTTCCAGGCAGTCGCTCTTCGGGTAACCCGACCAGGGCCCGCCTGTTCAGCACCTGATCACCACCGGCTCGCACACTGTCACCCCCAGCGGTGGCTCCAGGGGCGCCCCGACGCTCCTCGGGCAGCGGCAAGTTTTCCGAGGCTTTTCTTCTAGCACGAGTCTCCATCTTCAAATCTCCAATGGGTGCATTTTATTCCTTCTGCCAGGACCAACTGTAGTCTTACTGACACAGCCATGAGAGCCGCCGTTGACCACTTAATTGGTTCCTCCGCCGACTCCCTAGGTACAAGCCCAGTTGGTTAACCTGTACCATTCTGATAGGCCTTATTCTAGAATTACTTTCTAGCAGCCCTATCAGAACCCCCATCTCTCATCGGTTCGTCGAGAGTCCCGCCGAAGGGGCTGGTTACCACAACCTTGGGACACATTCGACTTAACAGGGCTCACCGCGTGAAGGTTGAGAGTGGAGTTGGGTGCGAGAAGTTGTAGGATGTCTTAGGACACTTCACACCCCTTGAGCCCCTTATTATTATTATATATATTTATTATTATTATTATTATTATTACTATTATTATTATTATTATTCCTCTAAATCACGACTAAAGATGTTATGTGTCAGCTGAATATAAAATCTACTCCAGGTTGCAACCAGCTACCTAAGGAGTGGACCTAGGGACTGTCGGTGCCTCTACAATACTTTGCACAAAATGTGGGCTGTTCCAAACAAAGCGATTTCTTGCACTTCCCAGTCTTTTGAATTACCTGGGAGTTTAGACAAGTTCTTACACAAATTTTGCGGGACAAATCAAAGAGCTCCGATGACTATCGGTGCGAACTGTGCTTTTACGCCCCACATTCTGCTGATCTCGATTTCCAAACTCTTGTTTTTAAGGCGTTTCTCTGCCTCCTTGCTAACGACGTTTGGATCGCAAGGTACAGCAACATCGACAAGTAGACACGATTTTTTCTCAAAATCCCGGATAACTATATCCGGTTTGTTTGCCGCTATCGTGCGATCAGTTTGGATTTGTTGGTCATACAATATTGTACACAATCCAACAGACGTCACCGGCTTTGGTGAGTGTTCGTACCACTTGGGGAATGTGTTTGGAACTTCGAGGGCGGTACAGATCTGCCAGTGGAGGTAGCTACATACCCGGTCGTGTCTTTTCAAGTATTCGGTATTTGCTAGGATTGGACAAGCTGAGACAATAACATCAATAGTTTCTATGTGTTCCTGGCAAATGCGGAATTTATCATCTGGGGACATTTTGAGAATCGCTTTATCTGATGTCGTGTTCTCAACGCCTGATCTTGGGCAGCTATTACAAGTGCTTTTGAGTCTGGCTTCATTCTTCGCTTTTTAAGCCACATAAATGATTGATCTTTATTGATCTGCGCTCAGTCCATTCGTTTCAAATATTGTCCGTGGAGTGGTTTGTCACTTCATGATTTCTTTCACATTTTTTGTGTCTCACATTTCATGTTAAGTAGCATCAGAAGTTCAGGGTCTCTGTCATTCTGCGTGTCTTGCATAGTTTTCTTTGCAATGCTTATTGTTACACTATCAATACCTCTGTTTCCCATTCTTCGGTCAGATTTCATGACCTACCTCATTAGTGGGTCATCTTGATGGCTGACTACGTACTTTCCCATCCCGACTATTGCATTGTGCCAAGAGGCCTCAATTTGTCTCAGGACTCTTCCTCATTCCTTACGTGACACGTAAAGTCTATGTACATAAGCTCGAGGGTGGGCAACATGATGTATTGTAAGCAGTTTTCTGGTTTTTCGATCCATGATGCGAATTTCCTGCTCAGTCTAGTGCACTAGTCGAAACTCTATTCGGCTACAGGCACCGCCAAACTACCTATTGCTGATATTTTAGTCCTGGAGTTCAGAGCGGACTGCAGTACAAGTCTCACTCTTCTGTGATACTCACTGCGAATTCTCTCTTTCATTGTGTCGTTCGAGATGGTCTCACATTCTTCAATGCCCAGATAATTGTAAGTTTTACCTGGCTCAAGATCTTGAATCACAGTGTGCGTATCAACTTCAATGTTCTCTGACGTGGTCATTTTGCCTCTTTTTAAGTTGACTTTTGCACACTTGTCAAGACCAAACTTCATGCAAATGTCATTGCTAAAATCATTGATGACGGACAACATTTGGGAGAGAATCGCTTCATTGGTAGCGAACACTTTAAGGTCATCCATGTCAAATAAATATGACACAGGCCTTTTATCACCATGGAGCTGGTAACCAAAGTCAGTGTGCGACAACTGTCTCAATACTGGGATCACACTAATGCAAAACAACAGAGGGGATAGCGAATCTCCTTGAAAATTTCCCCTGTTAATCTGAATACTTCTTTTTTCTACTACCGCTGCTTCCGCGACAGTGTGGTACACCGTCAAAGGCCTTCTGGTAGTCAATCCAAGCCATGCTAAAATTATATTTTCGTTTTTTTACATCATTCAAAACGATTTTATTCAGAAGCAATATTTTCTTACAGCCATAGGAACCTCTACGACATCCTTTCTGTTCAACTGGCAACAGATGGTTCTTCTCTAGGTATTTGTACATTTTGTCAAAGAGCTGTCTCTCACTTTGGGTAGCAAATACGTGATGCCGCGAGCGAGCGATTCGGGGAGCGAGCGATTCGGGGACCTTAGGGTTTTCTAAAATGTATTATTATTATTATTATTATTATTATTATTATTATTATTATTATTATTATTATTTTGTTTGTTTCGTGAATCTGCCGTATGGAGCCAAGCGATACGTGTATACCTCCGGGGCTCATTCTTGATTACCAGGGAAGGTGCATGTTACTATTTCTAAAGGGGGAATCAGCAGTTTAATGCTGATTTAATTTTTATACCTCAAGGTTGTTAGCCCTAAAGGATGGTATGAAATGATGATGATGATGATCAATGATGAAATGGATACACCCAAACGTAAAGAGCCACATAACACAACCATGACCAAGATCGGGCTCAAACCCGAGATCCTTAGGTCCGAGACCGCTACTGCTCTACTGCCTTAGCGACCACGGCCATCGGATCGACCTTTCATTAATAATATTATTAGTAGTAGTAGAAGTGGTAATAATAATAATAATAATAATAATAATAATAATAATAATAATAAGTTTGGGTAGTAACAAATATTATTGAATACTTTTTTATAAATTTTGGAGACTTTTAAAATCATTTTATCAAACTTTGAAAGTGTCTATGCACTGAGAGATCCAATGAGCAGAGAAAGTGTGAGTTCTTGTAGCACCACTAGGCCACGCAGATTCTTCTCCGCTATCATTGATGAATGCAGAGGCTTCCTCTGACGAATGAAATTCCGTGTATTCTATGGTAGTGCGCGTCACAAAATGCTAGTTATGAGTCAAAATCAGGACCCAACATACAGAAAGTGAAAGTGTCATCAAGTGAAGACTCTTTAATTAAACTATCATGTGACCAGGCCCATTATTCAATAACCCGGAATTTATAAAAATAAAGCTGTGCTTCTGATAAAAGTTTCCTTAATTTTTTTATATGTATTATTTGCAGTGCCTGAAATAAGAACAAGAATAAACTAAACTAATTACATACATAAAACTAATACCAGTACACTACATTATAAATGAATATGCATCAATCTATTTTATAAAAAGAATTACTTTTAAGAAAATGGTATCATATAATTTACTCTTTATTTCATCATCCATCGCAGACATTTCTGCCGTCCCCACAATTCGGAAAATAACAGAACGAGACACTTTTCTTCTCTTATTTGTTTCACGGAGCACTAACAGCATTGTTCACACTTCCTTAAATCGTCCGCCTATGAACACAACGGAAGTTACTTCATCTTTATCATGCGTTTCGGCTTCAGTTTTCAGATTTCTATTAAAACTGCACACATGTCTCTAAATCCCTGTTGTTTCTTAATTTTCTTGCTTTTGTTTCTCTAACAATATCTACTCACTAAAATTCCGATATTGTTTAAATTTTTGTAGTAATATTTACATTTTACTACCGTTTACGCAGAAGAAAGATATGTAGTGATGCGCGAAAAAACCGGCGAATTTTTGGCAGGAAAACTCTTATTACAGTACCTTGGTATCGAAAAAGCGGATACACACAGTTTGCTAAATTTAGAAAAAAATCCTCTAGCGCATGGTGGAACCAAAATCCATGTTGGGGAGTCCTTAAAACCGAAAAATCGAATGACTGCAAAACGTCTGACAGTTCGTCCGTCTGTGAACAACGCTAGTGGCTAAACGGTTCATTCTGTTTTCTCCAAAATTGATACTCCCTAATCGATCTGGCTAATCTGACGGCTCCTTGAATTTGAAACCGATATTTTAATTTTGAATTACATGAAGTCTCTTAAACATTTTTCAAATTTTCAAAAAAATGGCTTCATTGTTTTTGATTAAATTTTGTGGTTAGATAGTGTGAAGGACTTTTATATCGACTAGCGTGCTGCAGCACGCTCTGAGGAAGACCACAACATGTTGGCCGAAAACGACAGCCACCACGACAGACACGCGGTTCAACCCGGATAGCCTAGACAATACAAACTCCGACCGCGGAAGCCCAGGCAATCATAGTGGGAGGGACGACGTTTCAGATAATTGTGCAGGTCATATTTGAACTCTAAATTTTTGTGAATTTCAAAAATTCAAAATTTGTTCGCGTCTTTCTACAATTACAATTATGAAGAAAGAGATGTTTTCTCTTAATGAAATCTCTTCCTTAATAGATTTTGAAATTAAATCATGAACAATTTTTCAAAAATTTGAGTAATTTTCGAGAAATTTTGCGAAACAGTCGAGAAAGTACATGCTGTCCTAGCACAACTAGTTACTTAAAGAAATGGAGAAGAACAAACATCAGAATCACTAACGTTACCTTGGGCGTGAGGCATTTCCTCCCTTCTCAAAATGCAATCTAGATTATGTTTCCTCCTACCCACAAGCACTCGACTTGTCTAGTCATCGACAAACAACTGATGGAAGCTTAGGGAGCTTATTTTTGCTGCGCTGATTTTTGGAAATTTATCGCAGATTCTTCTTGCTTGGGATGCTTCACAGTTTGCCTTACCCATCGTCTTCACCAAACAATTAATCCAAGCTTTATGTAAAGATGAGGGAGAAATATCATGTTGGGATCAACGAGAGGAACACTGAGAACACTGTGTTTTCCTGGCACTTAAGTGGGGGGGGGGTGAGGTTAATGAAATGTATTTTTTTTCTTTTCACTTGAAAACAATACCCTTCTAGTATATACATTAATTTTTTATATTATGTCAAAACGAAATGAAACATATTTTAGGGTATTTTTTTGCAATTTTAGTCAATTTTGACTAAAATCTACAAAAATCGGGTCATTTTTACCTGTTTCCGTCATTTTCAAAGCATTTTTCGCTGATTTCATAGATTTTACTGGTACTTGCTTCAAATACTATTTATGAGATGCAAAATATGTCCACATAATTCCTAAATAGCCTTTTCAGTTTCTTCTTCACTCAGAAATTGTAATGTACGGTAGGTGTGACGCCTATCAGTGTCATTATCAGTTCGGCCAATTTCGGAATAACTAAAGACAGAGATTTCCTGGTAAAGAACAGTTCAAACCAAAAGTTTGCAAACCGAGTCTCATGGAACGAAAGGAAGAAGCCTCGAGTACATCTGTACCATATCAAACAGTTTGAGTTGTTCCTCTGATATGGTTTTGATCAAATTTTGTCATTTTTCTTTGCTTTTATGTTATTTTAAAAAAAATGTATGACCATTTTATTAATCGTTTTTGGCGATGTTTTAGGTCGTCAAAATCCGCCCCTGCTCATAAGAAACTCTGATCTTTCTGTCTCTTCTGTATATGTTTTGGAATACACTGGACAAAGAAAGAGTTTATTATTTTCATCCTCAGCAACAGCAGTTCCTGAACTAACGGCTTTGCTTTGGGGATTCGCAGTCATCATATGAAAATCGTCCCATCTCAGAAACTACTCGTGTTAAAGAAAATCTAAACACGTATTTGGAATCAGGGTGTGACACTCAGTAAATCTGATCTTTTCTGACGAGTTTTCTTTGTTGCATAATGAGTAAGTCCTTATTTTAGGGGAAAGTTTGCACATTCCCAGTATTTAAACGATTTTATCACAAAAATGATACGCGATAGACCAATTGTAAGTACATATTTTGAATCTGGGGATGATAATAGTAAATCACACATTAATCACATAGTATTGTTTTTTATAATATTTTATTGTTGATTGATTGATTTTGATAGTATTTCGTTGTTGATTTTGATAATAATTCATTGTTGATCTGCATTATTTTTAAAAAACAGGTGGTCCCCAATCAGAAAGTTCGGGAACCGCTGATACACTATAAGATCAACAAACACCAACAAAGGAAGAGATGGTCATTCTGATGAATTTTTATTGATTATTCTTAAACAATAGGCAAATATGTTGTTGTTTTTTCAGACAATCGTACACAAGATGTACAAGCTGAATTAGGAGCATTGTAACGTTTTACATAGTTTTGACAGCTTATTCTTTGTACTCTTCATCATCTAATATTCGCATATTAATTTCCTAAAATATGTGTAATTTCTTCATTTGCAGTTTGTGCTGTCCATTTATATTTCCTTTCTTCACAAAATTCTTGAAATTGCTTCCACATGCATTCTCTGTTCCTTTTGCTGTTTTCAGCACTGAATCTTTAATAATAGATTACATTTCAGAGTTTTAAACATTATCAAAACGACACATTTTAATATTATAATTGATGCGTACAGGCTATTTTGGACCTGGAACAATTGCTATCGTTATCTTAAAAAGGTAAACAAAGTAATTACAGCGGAGTGCAAAGGTAAACAAAATCATTATCATAAATGGCAACAGACATCTGGGATTGGTTTAATTTGACTCTATCCTTGCCTAGCAATGGTTACTTACGTTACGAACAGATATGAGTGAAATAGAGTAAAGCAGAAACCCGGATATTGGTCTTAAAATTCAGTCTTCGGGGCAAACCCGAAGATCTACCAACTCTATGGTTTGGCTTTAGAATGAAATTTCGATTCTTGTTTTTAAATGTTTCAATTAAGAGCTGGTATTTCATATTTATTTGATTTTTATTTGTAGTTATTTCCTTCCTTGATATTAAAACATTATAGTACTGTTCATAAATATCTCTAGAATTCGAGAAAGTCTTCTGTTGCTCTTAAATTACGGATATCTTCACTGAGGGAATTTAGCTCAAGGAGCCTTTAATTTGTGAATATTCCATTGCTTCCTAGAGAAATAAACAAAATGGGTTTGTAATGAATAATAAGCAAATTAATGGCTAAGTACTCTGCTTGACCTGTACGTAATCTCGAACTCTACAAACAATTGAAAGTGAAAAAAATCGTACTGAACTTATCAGACCTCAAAGGAAAATTATTGCTACTCGTGACTTCAATAAAAATGTTTCCTTTGATATCCTACTGAAAATAAACTCAAAACTAATTTGTAGTGCTTTTAGAATTTAACTCGTTTTTTTACTCTAGTACACTATTACTTGTGATTTCGTATGTGAAATATATATATTTGTGCCTTCTGTTGAATTTCATTTAGCCAGGTATCGAAAAAAAATATTATTATACACAAGATTGTACAGACAGACGCTTGAGAAAGATTACTTCTAGAGAATGCACAGCGGACCAAAAGTTCAATTTTTTGCACTAATGATAAAAAACCCACTGAAATTTGAAATACATCGCCAAACTATTAAATATTTTAAAAATACTAAACAGATTACAAGAGTTAATTATAAAGACGCTTTTAAATATATTTTAAACACAGTGTCCTAAAATAAGGGGGACTTAACTTTTAAAAAATTGATGAAAATTATGAAACTTAATTCGTATAGGCTACTATATATAACTTAAGATCACAGGCCTTGTAGGAACTTATTTTTTATTACAGCAAAACAATGAAATTAAATCGAGTCTGCAATACTCGTATACTACAATCAGCTATCCATTTATTTCAGACATTAATTCAACAACACTCCGATGTTTTGTGACTCGTACATGTTTTCATTCTTTAACTTTTTTAACACTGATTAAGTTGGTATGAAATTTTGACAATCACCAAGCAAGCCTGTCACGCCTCTAAGTATCGTATTTGAAAAAAATATACCTGCAATAATTAAAGATAACTATTTTATGGGGTTGTGATATATAACATATATATTTTTAAGTTTAACATTTCAAAACCTCAACGAAACCCCCCAACTAAAATACCTAAATACATTTGCTGCCTAAAACATCCACCAAAGACAAAAAAGATCCTAAATTTAGGAGGAAAATCTCTAACCTGGCAACATTGAGACGATGCTGAAATGTTCAGATGAAACTATAAATGCGACAAAGGAAACAAAATACTTTCGTCTTATCGCATCATCTAACACAGAACTTAATATTAAATAGGACACAATCAAATAACTTCTATACGTGAATTAAAAGAAAATGAAGTTCAGGAAGGTAAATGTGGTAACAGTGATTTTATTTCGTTCGTAGGATTGCGCCACTCGGCTTATCGGCCTCGTATTGCCGTATTTATTACTGGCATACTAGTGGCACTACACTAGTGGCAAAAAATTAAATGCCATTTTTACCACTCGTATCATAAATATTTAAACAATCTCGATAAAAACATAAACCCACTAGGCGAAAACAGAGGAACAACTCACTTTCACACGTCCACTCCTTAATTTCGTTCGAATATTGCCCAGTGGGATTGTGCCGCACTCGTAGGTAATGCAGTGTATTTTCTTTGAGACCACTGATGTAAAACGCAAATGGATTGTACAAGTGGTCCAACAATCTCGGTGGGTTGCCCCAAGTCCCTTCAGGTGATGACTGAAAAAATAAAACATCATATAATTTATACTTAATGATTGAACATGTCAGAAATGCAATGAACATGTAGAATTTATCTTTTCTTTGTTAGTCAAGTTTTTTATTCTACGCGCGCACGTTTTCTTGATCTTCCAGCCCCTAATTTTCGCCCAGCCTGGCACAGCACGGCCTGGTAGAAAATATATCCACTCGGAACGTCACGGCTCAGATTGCAATGGTGCCCACCTTCTTTGTTTACAACAGTGGACCTCTACGTTTGAAATGACCTCTTCGTACCGTACTCCTTGTTACTCAATAATTTCTACAATAATTAATTCTTTCTTCACAGTTGGAAAAAAGATCTTGCATTGTTTCTCATTGTTTCTAGTCCAAAACACGTTATTATGCTGTTTTCTGTCGATAATGTTTACTGCACTGTATTGTCATGATGTAGACATCCTCTCTCCACATCCCCCGGCTGTGGAGTATCAAGAAAATGTGCGCCTATAGTACTTTGGGATGTGTTTATTGAAATAAAATAGTGCGAAACGTTGTTGTGGACTTTTGAAAGTGGTGCAAAACAATATTTTCACTTTTTGCAAATGAGCTATTATATGTAATGAAGTGAAGCATATAATTGCAAGAATTACAAATGTGTTTCGAGATAGAAATTGTAGGACCCAGTAGAGGTAAGATAATCCAGGATTTTCTCAAAGTTTTATACAAAAAGGACCACTTGAAAAATTTGAAAATGTCTGGGGATAAACACATTACAACTTTCAATTGTATTTTAAAATGCGTAATTCGTGTGTTGTCTTCGTTTCAGTAATATCAAGGTCGAAGGAAGTCAAATAAATAGTGTAATAATTCTTTAATAAGGGGTCATTCCATATTAAATCAACACAGTCATTTTACATCACTATCTCAGATTCAGATGAAATTTGACACATAGGTAGTATGAATAAAGAATAAGAAAACTACCAATTTTGAGTAAAATATTCCCACCCGTTTCTGAAATACAGCCATGTAACATTCTGCAAAATTGGGTTCCCGAACATTTTTAAATTGTCGTAGAACCGCTCCAAATTAAGATAAAGAGCTGGAACAGGTGTCATTTTTCAGCTTTCTTTATGGCCTTTTATATGATATATAACTCAATAGGGGTTGCGTTCAAAACGTTTTTCAAATTTGAACTTAAAATTTTTATTTTGAGTTTTTTCAAAATGCTCAACTTCAAAAATATTTTAAAAATTCTAAAATAATCCTTATATGTTTCCAAACAGATGGTGCAGGTTTGAAAATGGGACTGCAATGGATTCATGTGGTAATCTTGACTTAAAATGCACAATATTTACTTACTCTAGATTTTACTGATTTAAAGTGTATTTATTTCAAATTATAAGCCTTAATACATACAAATTATTAATTAAGTGTTTTTATTGGTGAGTGTGTTGTGTTTTATTGTAATGATTATTATTATTATTATATTATTATAATATATTATTATATTATTATTATAATATATTATTATATTATTATTATAATATATTATTATATTATTATTATAATATATTATTATATTATTATTATAATATATTATTATATTATTATTATAATATATTATTATATTATTATTATAATATATTATTATTATATTATTATTATTATTATTAATCCACTACATCATGACTAAAGATGTTACGAGTCGGCTGAATATAAAATCTATTCCAGGTTGCAACCAGCTACCTAAGGTTCTGTTCCAAAAAAGCGATTTCTTGCACTTCTCAGTCTTTTGAATCAACCAGAAGTTAAGACGAGTTCTTACTCAAGTTTTGCGGAACAAATCCCAGAGCTCCGATCACTATCGGGACGACCTGTGCTTTTACGCACCACATTCGGCAGACCTCGATTTCCAAACTCTTGTATTTAAGACGTTTCTCTGCCTCCTTGGTAACGACGTTTCGATCGTAAGGTACAGAACCATCGACAAGTAAACACGATTTTTTTCTTCAAGTCCCGGATAACCATATCCCGTTTGTTTGCCGCTATCGTGCGATCAATGTGAATTTGTTGGTCGTACAATATCGTACACAATCCAACAGACGTCACCGGTTTTCGTGAGTGTTTGTACCACATGGGGCATGTGTTTGGAACTTCGAGGGCGGTACAGATCTGCCAGTGGAGGTAACTACACACCCTGTCGTGTCTTTTCAAGTATTCGGTCTTTGCTAGGATTGGACAAGCTGTAACAATATGATCAATGGTTTCTACTTGCTCCTGGCAAATGCGACATTTGTCATCTTGGGAAATTTTGAGAACCGCTTTATCATAATGTCGTGTTCTCAACGCCGGATCTTGGGCAGCTATTACAAGTGCTTCCGATTCTGGCTTCATCCTTCCCCTTTTAAGCCACATAAATGATTGATCTTTATTGATCTGCACCTTGTCCATTCTTTTTAGGTATTGTCCGTGGAGTGGTTTGTCTCTCCACGAGTTATTTAAAATTTTTTGTGTCTCACATTTCATGTTTAATAGCATCAGAAATTAAGTGTCTGTGTTATTCGATGTGTGTTGCTTAGTTTTCTTCACAATGCTTTTTGCTACACTAACAATGCCTGTTTCCCATTCTTCGGTCACTATTATAATAACTTCGGTCATTAAAAAGATAATAATAATAATAATAATAATAATAATAATAATAATAACTATTATAATATTTTCATTTTTGGTGATAGCTAAAGTTATATACCTTTCCTTACGATATGCACAGTCAATAAAAATATGCAATTGCATGACATACCACGATCTAATAATAATAATAATAATAATAACAATAACAATATAACACAACACACTCGTCAACAGAAAACACTAAATTATTAATTTGTATGTATTAGGGCTTATAATTTGAAATAAAATGCATTTTAAATCATTAAAATCTAGAGTAAGTAAATATTGTGCATTTTAAGTAAAGATTACCATATGAACCCATTGCAGTCCCATTTTCAAACTTGCACCATCTGTTTGGAAACATATAAGGATTATTTTAGAATTTTTTCAATTTTTTTGAAGATGAGCATTTTGTAAAAACTCAAAATAAAAATTTTAAATTCAAATTTGAAAAACGTTTTGAACGCAACCCCTATTGAGTTATATATCATATAAAAGGCCATAAAGAAAGCTGAAAAATGACACCTGCTCCAGCTCTCTATCTTAACTTGGAGCGGTTCTACGAAAATTTAAAAATTTTCGGGAACCCAATTTTGCAAAATTTTACATGGCTGTATTTCAGAAACGGGTGGAAATATTTTACTCAAAATTTGCCGTTTTAATATTTTTCATTCATACTACCTATGTGTAAAATTTCATCTGAATCTAAAATGGTGAGGTAAAATTTTAATTAAAACTGTGTTGATTTAATATGGAATGACCCTAAGTTATCACAGTCAAAACGGGAAACTAAGAGCAAAATATATATTTTACTGTACAGCAACTTCTCATGATAAGAGACTAACAAAAATAAGTAAAAATACTCATATTTTTAGTCGTTCAAAAATAAATAACTAAGGAAATAGAAGCAAAGTAAGAAAACACTTCTTTTATAGTATAAGCTTCTGTATTTTTTCCTACACTGTTCTCTCTCCCTCTCTCCCGTTCTCTCTCATTACCTCACACACACACACACACACACACACACACACACACACATACATACACACACATTATTTCACTCTTACCTATTAACATACTTTCTGTACAAACACACATTCATTATTCTTCTTATTCAATCCACACTACAAGAATTTAACTACAAATGGAGGTTTTATTTAATATTTTCCAAACATTTTTATCTGAACGCATGTGACCTTTTTTCCAATAATGACCATAACGCAACAAGAATATCTTACTTTGTACTCCCATGTGAAAGACTCGGATTCGCAGCTATCGCAACTGATTTCGAGAAGCAATGAAGAGGCGGTAGCACGATCCATCACCAAAGTCAAACACTGCACCACAGCACCCAAATAGCACGGCACCAGCACTATGACAGTGAGTCGCAGGGCTTGCGTGGTCGGCAGGCACATGTTGCTCCACACTCAATCACAACGCGACTCGCGCATCCTGTGCGTTCTTTCCGGACTTCGGGCTTCGCTCAGTGCTGCCAACAGCGCAGGAAACAAATAGTAGATAACTCGTATAGCTTGACAATGTGGAAATCTGTACCAATAAAAGTGAATTCCACGACATGTAACCGACATCCACACTACCAGAAGGAGTGTACGAATAGTTACGAAATGTTTACAGACTCTTCTTCAGAATTGTCGCAGTGTTCTTACAAAATTTGGTAAAGATGAATACAACAGAAATGCGAAAAATAAATATTTCAAAAAAATATGTTGGTAGATTATTATTTTTCGCCTGCCGCTAAGAGCAGATTGCTTCCTAATATATTCCGCTGAAGGACAGGAGCGTGCCTCTTGCGGTGGTTCGTTGGTTAGCGTGTTCGCTCTCCATGGAGCAACCCCGGGTTCGGTTCTCGGCCGAGGCAAATAATACCTCCGCGCTTTCCATACAAATGTCCTAGGATCTGTGACGATGAGAAAGCCCACTCTAAGGTTGTTTTTTTAACAGCTTTATTTTCTATCTGTTCAATCCATTGATTTTACAGAGATTTTAATTACTTAACACTAGAACAGGATTAGGGCAAAGGCAGGCGGGGAGTTCATTTAGTTGAAGCTCCCTCTCACTTTGTTACGTTTCCGTTGTTTAGTGTTTGAATTTTTTTTAAACTTCATTTTGTAACATTCTATTATTGAATGTTATGTCTGTAAGTTTAATACATTTTTTATTCTATTTGCTTTCTTATTTGAACGTTTATGGCGGGCGTAGTTTATCCTTGGGGAACCTTGAAATAATTTTTAAGTCTTCTGCTGATCGTCCTAGATTGAAGTTTTTAACGTATTCTGCTTTTGGTAGTGTTTCAAAAATTTTACTCATAGTTTACTAATGTAAGTTGTTATATTTTCTATGCTCAACTCGTTTCTGATTTGTCTATTTGATACGTACCATGGTGCTTTAATTATGCGTCTTAAAAATTTGTTTTGAACTACATGAATTTTCTCCAAATTACTAAGATTATGAAGACTAGTATATACGGTGAAGGCTAACCACAGCTTCGTGCTAACCACATGAACTCCTTATCTCATGGCCGAGAGGCTGGATCGCAGCTGCTCGGCCAAGGATCGTAGCGGGTTGTCGAGTCAAAGAACAGGAAATAGGACAGTTCCGGTGGGAAAGAACTGGCATCATCCACGCTCGTGGTCTTGAGTCCTGATATCGCTAGATGCGAGAGGCGTGTGGGGTTTTAATATTTCGACGGCAGGACTATTGTATTAAGTCTGTAGATCGCTTTTCGGTGCAAAGTAATTTCTTTTACATCGGAACGAATTTGTATCAGATTTTGTCAACTACGCTCGTTGCCATCTTTAATTATTTATTCAACAATGTTAGTAATGAAGTGGGGGTGGAGATTCGCTCACGAAAATATGTGCATATAATACCTATTTACTTGCTAGAGGAATGAACTCTGCGTGAGATAACAAAATAATCTAATAGCAATGTACTGTAAAATAAAATGAAAGAAAATTTTAGACTTGTTATTCAAATTTGAATCAATTACCTACATTAAAAATAATAACATTTAACACCATGGTGTATATAAAATTGATGTTTTCCTTTTTTCCAAGGACTGAATATAAAAAATTCTAGGTAATGCCGGGTATTTTAACCTAATGCCTATTAACCAACTCCCTATATCATATTTCAAAGCCTACGCCAGGATGCCAACACCGAGAGCAAACTGCGATCACTTCATTCCGTGTCGCTCAATATTACATTTGGCCTCGTCTACACCACTGCTGACTGAGCGTCTGGGTTTAAAAATATGAATTTTAAGGTTATGAAATATGCTATCATGTCTCTTTTATTTTATACATAGGAGAATCAAAGGATAACCGTAAAATTACAATTAAAATTAAAGTACAAAATAAAAGGGCATTTACAATACAAATATGGGGATCCTTTATTAATATCTATTAGTATCTAGGCAAGCCTGTCCGTTCAGCTTCTTCTAGAACATTCAAGAAATATTCATGATTTCTGAGAAAGAGAGGGAGAGAAGGAAAGAGAGAGGGGGAGGGAGAGAGAAGAAGAGACAGCGAATTTAATTATTTTACTAGTTTTATAACTTGACATTTTAAAAATATATTTAGTACGAATGAATTCGTGAACATTTGAAATGGATAGTGGAAATACTTTTGTGAATCAGGAAATGAAATATTATTAAAGAAAATGGAATAGAATACTTGTACAATATTGAGCAATGTACAATGTTTCACAGAGACGTTGAAAAATTAAGCTCTTATCAAATCAAATAACAACCATGAAAGCACTTAGAAACAGAACAAGAAATATATCACGAGAAGACCTCAAGACAGATACATTTCTGTAGGCAAGAGACGTGTTCGGTTATTCTTTATCTGACAAATATTTGTAGATCGAACTTTTTCTTCGTAGCACTCAAGTGCATATGTTTCGATTGTTTAGGTTGTGAATCATCACTAACAATAATATTTACTGAACATTCTTCTAAACGTCGATAGTGGAAATGATATCAAATTATCCAATAATGACAGTTAACTCAATTATCTTTACGGGAGGTGAGAATGCTGAGGTGTCTTTTTCCTTTCTCGCCATTACAAATGTAAGAATGGAAAGTTGTAATCATGCGCGAGGAAACGGCAAATTTTGGAGAAAAAACTCTAGCACATACTTTCTCGAATTATTTCTAAATTTTGTACATTTCAAAAATTCAGAGAATTCAACGAAAATGAGACCCACGTCAATCTTTTAAGCGTCCCTTCTTCTATCCGTAGAAAAAAGTTTGAAAAAAAAACTTGGAACTTTTTTGGGCAAAAAAATTGACACGAATTACGCGAAGCATTGTATTGGTTTCAAAACATTGTATAAGATATTTTTAAGAGCTGTGTTATTACAACTGACTAACGGGAAATCAGGTTGCAATACGACCATGGCAACACCGCGTCACGGCAGTTTGAAATTCACCAAGACTCACTGACTTGATAGCTACAAACTTTCTAAAATTTAAGTATACTCTAGTATTATATGTAGCTATCAAAGTATCATTTGATCGAGCATGTCATGATGGACTTTTGTTTAAAATGCGACAATTTGGATACTCCTATTATCTTCAAATATTAACGAAACTTTTACTATCTAATCATTAATTTCAAAGTACTGTAATATAAAAGTACTACAGTATAAAATTACATTAAGTACTGGAGGAAGAAGAAAGAAGGACAAAGGAAGATGCAATGAAATTGGTGAGTGGTCCCTAGATGACCCAAACGAAAGAAGAAGAAGAAATTACATTAGTTTAAAAGTACATTCTACTGATTATTGCATTCACGTAGGTGTTCCACTTAATTTATTATATTTCTCTCTGACATTCCTAAACTCATTAACTCGGAAATAGCTTTGTTTGAATTCAATATTGCATATTTTACAGCACATTAATATTTGACATGCAATAATTTACAAGAAGACTTAAATGGCTAATGGGTTCACAAACTGTATAATTAATGAAAATTCTTCTAAATATCAAGCAAACACATTTTCACTTCCAAAATTATGAGCACTAAACTCGTGAAAACCAAACAATATCCTCGTTCAGTGGCTTTCTTCTTCCACTCCTGTGCAATATTTAGGCCTACAAATTAATGGCAAGCTCACCTGGAAAAATCACATCACAAAAAATGTAAATATTTATAAAATATAATAGAATTAAACACTTAAAAATACATTTATAAAAATGCTGAAATAATATTCCTTCATTAATAGAAAATCAAGAACTAGAAATTACACCAGAAACGGCACTATTTCCGTATAGGCTACATTATTCGACCTTCTCTATTTTACGTTCGCCAGATTTAGGAAGGTACAGCTAAAACTAATTTTTGTAAACTAGAAGTAAATAAAAACAAATTTCTTTGCTGGTCATTAATTGTTCCGTGATTTATTCAAAATGGACAAATTTGAAAATTACTTTTCTTTCAAACCTAAAAGAATTCCTGTTTTACTAGAAACTAGGTAAAACAGCAAATTATTTTCCAAGAAGAAAAACCAATTGTTCCAAATATCTTTTGTATCCTTCATAATTTTAGTTAAATATTTTGTTTCTTATCAAATATAATTCAGATATAAACTTTTGTTTTTCTAAATTTTTAAATTATAGATATCAATAAAAAGTATGTAATGTTACTTAGATGTTTCTTCCTGATGTTAAGTTTATATATTATGATAATAATTGTATATCAATGTTGAAACATGTGAAGGCCTTAACTGCCAACCAAGGAAAATAAATTATTAAAAACATGTTTTTAAGAATTACTTTTCATTGTTGGGCACTGTTTCAGACGGTATGAAACACAGTTTTGTATTCTGAATTTATGTTGATGAATTTGCTTTAAAATAATTAGTTTTTGCAGCCGCTGCGCTTCAATTGGGAAGTGATATGTAAGTTGTGTTAACACTGAGAGAAATTGCAGTATTATAACATTACGTAGACGCTACGAATGAAAGAAAGTACGTGCTTTTGAAGCACTACTAGTTTAAATATGTATCCTAGTAATATTACAAGAAATATATTATTTAAAAATAAAAAAATTAATTAATTTAACAAAGTTTTGGTATCCGCGGCCTACTTGCGCTCGAAAGCGACTATCCTGCTTGCCTCGTCCTATGTTCGCTCATTGTAGTGGAGACGAAAGGCACCACTTTTTACTTTGAACAGGCAGTGCGAAATCTCATAAAACACAGGCAGGTGACATTTGCTCCTTGTTGGTAGGCAATACATCATACATTGGTGTCTGGCAGATGCACGATATCTCTTAGACTGCTGCAGTATGTGACTTGCCAAACATGAGTAAATGGTGAGATAATCAGAGGCAAAAGGCAGATGCGTAACTTACCTTCCAAAGTTTTTCTCTAAAAGTTTTTTTTTCTTGGTTAGTGAAAAAAAGAAAACCTCCGTTCTACACATCAGATCTCATTCCCAACTGAACCACAAAGCTATGCTGGCAAAGGGAGTTACTAAACTAATAGTTAAAATCGTTCCTGTTAGAATCTTTGCGATGTGTGAGCAGATACTAAAGGGGCTCATATTACATACACCGCTCGAGCAGCCTGGTCTACAGAAAGACAGAATGGTTTGTAACTGAGATTATGTGCTTAGAGGTCGTTAAGGTGACCGCTACGCCGACCACGCCGCGTGCTACGTTTTCTGTCATGTCGCGCATGGCTTTTATAATTGGCTCGCGAGCAGCATGACAGCGCGCTCTGTCGGTGATCGGCGGCGGCAGTGGCAAGCCCTGGACACGGCCTATAGGAGTTTTCAGGCTCAAATTGTCCCAGAGAAAGTGGATCATACCAACTTCATGAATATCACCCGTTATTCTAACGACATTGATTTAGGGACTTTTCGTTACACTTTAAGTTTAGTGCAGGTCCAATTCAGAGGAGTCAAACGTCAACGAAACTCCCTATGTGTTGGCACATACACGCCGAAATAGAATTTGTTTAGCTGCGGTTGGCATCTTTTCATTTGTTTTATTTTCTACCAACATGTTCAAAACTGCACTCTTGAACGCGTAGAAGCATATTTACAATTTTTTAAATTGAATTTGTAATTTTAATTTGATATTCTCATCGCATTATTTGTTTTTGGATTTTTAAACAAGGCAATGGAAACAATGCAGGTAAGCGTGTGAAAATTACGTATGCAAATCATGTTAAACAATGAATATTAAATAGTGCAGGAAGATATAATCACAGTTTAATATAACAGTTGCGAAGCTCCCTACAATTTTTTTCATCCGGTGCGTCCGCAGCGCTCCCAGTGGCGAGCAAGAGGCAGCACCAGTAAATGGAGATGCGGTATATGTACTCATAATATCTCATGACGAGAAAAATTAACCAAGATGGTTTGGAGAATTTTTTCTCACTCATGCGTCATAAGGGAGGATTTTGTAGTAATCCATCCCCACGACAGTTTATGTCTGCTTTTAACAATGCCACATTTTGCAAACTCTTTGATAGTACAAAGAGTGTAAGTGGCAATTGTGAAGTAATTGACTGGAGTCACCTGATTTCAGACATAAATTCTGAGAACAATGTGAGGTTTTCTTACTATTTAAGTAGCATAAATAATAAGTCTGAGCAACCTGCACTCACTGTCCAAAATGTTAGTATGCCAAAAGCTCTGGCAGAAGCAAACTCTATGTGATATACGTTTGGCTTCATTGTGAAAAAAGTACTTTCAGTGCATAATTGTACAGTGTGTAAATCAGCCCTATCTGATTGTAAGAGCCCTTCAAGTGATCATGACTTTACTAAGATGTACACCAATTTCAAGAGATTTGATACAGTCAGGGAAGATGGAGGCTTGACTGTATGTAGTGACAGGGCATTCATATTTTTGGAAGAATGTGAAAATGAACTTTAAAAACATTTCCAAGAAAACATTCATAGAATGAAATGGGGGGAATTATTGTTTGAAAAGTTGAGGAAAATAAAAGAATTTTCTATTGAATGTTGCAAAGGGACAAAATTGCTTGTATTAAAGATATTTATAAGAGTAAGATTGCATTATATAATGAAATTTAATAATGAGAACATGCCAACAAAAGGTAGAAATACCAAAATATTAAAATTTAATCATTTTGGATGCTAAAAAAGATTCATTGTCAGTTGGTAAATACCATGCTAATCTTGAATTATGCTCTTTTACCACGTTTAATGTATTATCACGATACAGTTGTAATTATTTTTTAACTATGTAACCTTGACAGTACACTTACTTTGAAAGAAATAAATTTGTATCATATGGTAAACATTGAATAGGCCTTTAATTATGTATATACCATTAACTTTTAGATGTTATGTCCATGTCTAAGTGTTGTTTTAATAGTGTTCTAAAATATTAAGCATTAAAAATTATGAATTTCTCGGCCGTCTCCTATTATTCCTAGTGGCATTCAAGAAACTCCTCTTGCTGGCCACCAGGGGCCCTAGTGTCGTGCGACCTGTCAAACGGATGAATTCTCCTCCCATTAGAGCTTCGCAACTGTTATATTAAACTGTGATATAATGTTATTGCTCTACATGAGAATTCGAAAGCGAATTAGAACGAGAAAAGATGATTAATACGAATTCCAAACGTACATGGAAGTGGCATATTAATTTCAGGTAAGATGATTATGAAATATTACAAATCTTGAATTTTCGTACTAAGGAATATATTATTTGTGCATTACCACATGTAGGTATTTTGTACATTTTTGGTTATAGCTATAAATTGTGAATTATAGTACACACGGTGAACATATTTTAATTCATATTGTTTGGTCTAATAATGAAGTTATATGTGAATAAATTAACATTACAAATGTATGTAAACCTCTAAAATGCAGTTCATATCGACTTCACATATTTTTTCAATACTGTGAAGTCAGTACTGAATAATATCACTTAGATGGTTGGGAAGAAAGCAATTGCAAGATTAATCTATAAAAATCTCATGATGTTAACATTCAACATATGAGTGTATATTTTTGTACTTTGTATTGGGTAATATTACACTCAATTTAGCAAAGAAGAAATAATAGGAAACTTTCTTTACAGGGAAAGTTCTTTCAGAAAAAGAAATTTTGGAGAACATCAGAGGCAATTATGATGCATTCTTTTTTCAAGGATCTTAACCTTCTTTGTTCAGAATTCTGAAATGAATTTTGTTTGGAAAATTGAAGTAAGTGTATTATTTATAGAGGAAAAGTTGATGTAAATTATCCAGAAGAATTATTTCTGTCAGCCTCATTAGTAATAATAATATCAGTAGTAAAAATAATAACAATAATGTCTGTCAAAGAGAATTGCTTCAAACAATGTATGACAAGATACTTTGCACTAGCAATTCATATCCAATAAATCATATGCAGATGTACATTGCTTTGAACGTACAATTATCAATTACACACTTTGATACTTTCACACTCTCATGGAAATATATTTAGTATTTTAAATGTGAGACAGTATTTACTATGTAAACCTATATTATTATACATTACACTATGCAATACTTTTATATTGTATTAGTGTAATTATATGATGATTACATTTATTGAAACTTTTTGATATTTTACAGTCATGACTAACCCAAAGAAAGGAGTGTAAGTAGTACACAATGAGAACAAAGATTTTTGAAGCCTTGCCAGAAAGCCCATGAGCAGATTTGTAATAGGTATCGTAAGTAAAATAAGACCAATACTGCTACCGCTCTGTGCAAAATGTGAATATTTTAAAAATATTTATTGTCAGGATACATGGTTAATGCAGTATATTATTATTCTATTAATTTTCATCTTCATGTATTCATATTCACCTTCATATATTCTATTAAAATGATTTCAGCAGTTATATCAATTAATTTGTTTCAAGTGTTAAAAGCAATTACCCACAGGTGTGCAGTTGATAAATTGCTGAAAACTGAAGGGCATACTGTTTCAAGGCTACATACAACATATTACATGTTCAATTCAACTGAAAATGTGTGATCTCAGTCAAAGGGATTCTTCAATAAGAATGTCCTTAGAAAATCTTGCTACAGAATGGAAAAGGCCAGAAATCTTTGGAAGCAGGCTTTAAAACAGGGATCTTAACTATCTAAATTCTTTGAAACATTTAACACAAGGAAAATTAGGTTCAGTATCTTAAATTTAATAGTTATGAATACATTATTTAATTTTTTTAAGGTGTCAACTACAAACTTGAAAAATGCAGTGGACTAATCTCAGAAAATTATGGTTGTATATAGAGAGAAGGATGGGGTAGATTGTGAAAGCAAATTTACTGTACACCTGATCAGGGACAGTGTAGATGAAGATTTCACAAAAAACCTAACTGTAAAAACACTCGTATGTAATTATTGTGAAATAAATTTACTTGGTAAAAAATTATAAATAGTGTTTTAACCCTTCTTCCTTAGTTTTCCTGTTGAATGTTGAGATGAAATATATTATTGTAATGATGAAATGGAGACAAATAAAATTTAAGAAATTCTTTGATATCAATTTTTTAAAAATTTTCCTTCCATTCATTCTATATTCTTATCAATCATTAACAATCTTTGTAAGAATATAATTTGTTCCTCTAAAGCTTTCTAATTATATTTGCATTTTACAATGAAGTAAAACATTAAACTTCTCATATTTCAGCATTATGAGTTTCAGGAGAAAATTATCAAAATAATTGGCCCAAATGATAATTATTTCAATGTTTCAAAACATTCAGTTGATTAAAATTAACATTATCGTGAGAGAAGTTCTTGATGAATTTCTCGAATTGCGTGTTTGAATGTAGCGCCAAAGTCTAGCTTCATGTGCATTTTCGAAGTTGGCAGACCCGAATGGCCGCCATATTGAAAATTCTAGGGACCAGAGCAAGTTGAAATCCCATATAGCAGGCTCGAGCCGTGAGAGCGAGTCTCACCGCCTATCATCGGCCCTTCAGGGTGCCAGCCGGCAGCCTGAAGGAGTCCCGAGTCGAGTCCAGAGAGCAGCAGTCGGGAGTCGACCGTCGGGAGGCGACGGTCACTGCCAGCAGTCAGCGGGGGTCGTCCTGGAGCCGGACGTGTGGAGATGTGGGGGACTGGAGATTGCCAACGACGGCTAGTGGTAGTTACCACCCGTCTGTCGGATGGCGTAGGAATCAATAAATTCTGGTTAAGAAGCGTGCAGACTTTCATTTGTGGACATAACATTTTCCCTGTTGGATAACTGTTGATCGAGCTACGAACTGATACATCTGGTCATATGGAATACGGCTACGAATTTGGTACTTTCTTCACTGGTGAGTGATAGACCTGGCATCATCATTCTATTTTTGATTGTGATGCTTGAGAAACCCAATAAACTGTGTAGAAACATCTGTCTCGCTACTTTTTCATATATTTCAGCTTGTACTTTAAATTGATATTAACAAAACATAATGGGGTTGGAATTGTCTTCCTTTTAATAATGGCCCCGATTTTAAAGCAAATGTTATTCCCACATGTTTTAAATGTTAGAATTTAGAGGCCTACAACAGCAATCCTCATAACATCGCATCATTAAAAACGAGATCAATTGTGGGTACATTTGTTGAAAATGGACTCCTAGCATACAAGTATCAAATTAAAAATCGGTCAGTCAAAAAATTAGTAGGAAAGAATACGTTAATTGAAACATTTTTATGTATATATAAGCAGGCATGCCTATTATTAATGACAAGATAGCACTGAACATAAATGTAATGCACCTAATTACTTAATGTACAGATGAAAAAGAATCTTGAGAAGATGTTTCAAGATAGCTTCGAATGTGATGCAATTTCAATTTCATGTGATCAGAATTGAATTCATTGATCCGTAAACTGCCGTAAACTGTAACTGTCTGTCGAGTAAATGAGCTTCTTTGAGTGCAACGTGATTTCAAAGTGCAGAAATCCAATCGTAAAACTGAAGTACGGTGGCGCACTTGCATTGCTGTAAAACACCAATTGCAAACGATTCTTTCTCCTGAACTAACAAAAGTTGGCTACTGTATTTGGTAGAAATCTCAGACCACTAATGGAAATTATCCAACACGCTTATCGATATTATCCTATATCAACTATATTATTCCCCGCTGGAGCCGATCTTTGATTGTGATACTTTAAATGCTTAGATTTCTCCACCTTATATGCTACCTGTGTACTCTCATGTTTTGCGCCCACTAGTGAGGTTTATTTACATAATCATTTTGACATTTTTGACATTTTGTTTCTGAGAAAAGTTTGTGATATAACCTACAGTACTCATGCACTTGGCATCACATTATATTGTGATATACCAGAACGGGACATGGTTTATTCATAATATTAGTTGTATACGGAGCGACTAAATGGACTTGTAAAATGGCGATATCCGGCCCTAGTAACGCCAGCGCAGAGGGTTGCTATGGTGCAGGGCAGGTAAATAAACTAGCTGCAAGCCTCGTAGGTGCCGGAACGCTGGCTAGATCGATATAATAAAGAATATGTGATTGGTCGAAAAACGTATGACGGACGAAGGCGCGGCTACATGGGGTTGTAAGAAATGAGCGGGTTGGCGGGGGGCAATTAGACTTTCTGGTGTTTACCGCCGTGTTTTGGAAAAATAGAACGTGAGACGCTACCGACCCATCAAGGGTTGCAAAATACAGAAAAACATTCATTCGGACTTGGAGCTTCGTTGAGTGCAGATCGTTACAGTCTGACTCAGAGTGGTGGAGTGTAGGTCGTGAACTCGGCTCTTGAGTTTCGTGGAGTGCAAATAGTGTGCGGACCTTGTAGTTGAAAGTGAGACTTATACATTTTCGTGCGAAAAGTAACAGTCGTCATCGGACTTAGAAATTATTTGCCGGAGTACATCCGCGGACTTGGGCAGTTTTGGGTGTTCACCGGACGATAGTTCGAACATTAGTATTTTATTAAACTCGTGTGAAAGATTATAAACCTAAAGCGTCGGAAAGAACTTAGCTAGATTTTATGCAGTGTGGACTGGATACTTCAGCAACCGCGCAAGATCAGAAGACAGAAGAGCGACTCGGATTCATCGGCCAAGTGAGAAGCGTCTTCGGAACGAGCGGGTCGGCAAGACGGTAACATATACTGCAGTATATTAAAATAATATCTTTTAAAAGGGGTCATGGCCATTAACCTTTTAAGTGCTACGTTTCTTTAGGGGTAGCCCGTCCCCCAGCGCTGGGGCACCCGGCCCGCTTGGGTCGCCTGTGGCCTGCTTTCTTTTCGGGCGCGCCCCCTTCGCACAGCGCGCGGCGCGGGTAGAGCATTAAGTATATTTCGCATCTTTTTCTTGATTCGACCTTTGGGCAAGCATTGGCAAAGTTAGAAATGTCTTTTTTTATTATTTTTATCTTTTTTAACATTTTTGGTGTAGTTTATTTTGTGAAATGCAGAAGTTGCTTTAATGTTTTTTTTAGTATGGTAAATCATAAATCATGGATACACACATAATGCTACGTCACATTACTCACACATATAGCTTGATTTACAACGTAGATTTTACTAGAACATTTGAGGCATCTTCGCTGTTATTTTTTTGTGAATGTGATGGGATTATCGTAAGAAAGTAGCTGGGTCAAACGGTGTATCTCCTCACCTTTTGCGTCTCCCAGATTTTCGTCTTTCCGATCTAAACTTTTCTACGATTTTTGGATTACATCCAGATGAAATTTTTTCGTTAATAACTTTTCCCGTTGTTAATTTTTGAATATCATGAGCATTCAACAAAGATAAATATAATATTTGAAAATAATGTATCCCACGTGATGGTTTTCTTCTCCCGAGGTGAGAATCGTGTCCACTTAATCTAATTATTCTATTCTTCGATTATAACATAAAACACGTTGTGGTTTTATCATATTCTTGCCGGTTTTACAATCAACGCAAGTAAGACGTCGCGAATCATGTTTTCAATCTCTTTCCAATTTGCGGCATGTCACGAGTGTTTTTCACACTGACTACAAGCGTTCGTGTCCCAGTCGTGCAACAACGTAAACAACGCTGTACTTGAGTACCAGTTGTCAACATATATTGTACAGGTATGGCCCTTCACTAAATACCCCTCGAGAAGGGTGGCTACAACATTCTCAGACTGTCCTAACTCGTCCACGATGCCACTCTTCTTTCTAATGTACACAACAAAATAAGGACATCATCCGATTTATAGTCGCAAAAAGAAATGTAATTTTGCCGAATAAATTCGCAAGCTTTTGAAGAATTGGTTTTGACGTACGCGCGGTCTTCGGGTCGCATGCCTTTGTTAGCCAGCAGCAGCCGGCAGGCCGGCCGCCGCCGCCTCCGCCGCGCCCGATGCAGGGACTCGCTGACGAAATCTGCCGGAACACTCCAATAGTGACCTCCAAGGGCCAGAAAAAAAAACTACAGCTAGGTAGTACCTACACACAGCCGTAGATGTCGTGCCATGACAATATCTACTAGTGCTCCCTAGGAATTAATTCAGAAAGCTGATGATGCGTCGCGACGGATATATCCGTCTTTAGCGCTCATGGCACGGCCGACCCGCGCCGGATATATCCGGCATTAGCGCTGGGGGCACGAAAGTCTTGCGCCGGATATATCCGGCATTAGCGCTTAACAGGTTAAGTAATCTGTTAAAATTAACATTGAATAAATTGTTAAATTTTGTTCTTTGGAAAAAGAAAAGAGTCTGTTCATTTGTCAATCATAAGCTTCTAATTAGTTGGAAGCAGAGAATTTCCATATTTCAGATTCCACGCCAGGCTGTACAGTCGGCAGATCAGGTAATCGGCTATCTTAGCGATAGCGAATACATGTAATCCGAATCCATCGGCCCAAGCTAGCTGGATGCCCATATAATTTTGACAGAATTAAATAGGGAAAAGTTAGTATTAGTTTATGTCACCTGTTCCTGGCGCCCACATCTTTCTATAAATTCGGAACAGGTCAAACTCACGACAACGTATTACGAAGTGAAGGATGAAGGTATATTTCAATATCTACTAATCACTAAATACTCATTTTTTCTTATTCAACAATTTTTTTTTCGTTTTTATTGCTCATATCTCAAATTTCAATCTCTGTTAATTTAAGTCAATATGCATTCATGCTGTTCAAGAGGGGAAAATATTTTTTTGAAAACATTAATTAAAAATTAAATCTGATGAAAGCGTGGGCCTATGTTTGTTTCACAATAAGGACGATTGTGTGAAGTGAAGAGGGTCTTGTTTAGAGTGTCTGTATCTTGTTAAGAATTTTTTTTCCTGTGCCAGTATTTTCTTTATGAGCAGTGATTAGATGAAAGGCTCTAGCCGAATAAGATGGTAAAAAGTGCCCCCGCTTGGAATCGAAAAGTGAATCTTTCCAGAGGATTGTGACCACGAAAAACGTTTTTTCATAGACTTTTAAATTCCTGCCCCCCTCACATCCGTCGTAATAACGAAAAACGTGTTTTTTTAACTTTATTTTTTTCACTAACTCCGCCGCATGAATTTTCATGGAAAATAACAGTTATTTATGTAAAATTTACTGAATTTTTCAAAAATAATTTTTAAAAATGTATTAGTCGCGAAATTCAACCTTTTAAATGGATTTGAAAATTTTGAAATTTTTTTAAAGAAAGTGGTTATTCTACCGGGAGCACGAGAAAATTCTCAAATGTTGCCCTAAAAATCATCTATCTTCTGGAATTTTTTCAGATTTTTATGATTGGTGCGCCATGTCTAAAAAAAATAAAATACCTATTTTCGTCCCATTTGGCGTATTTTCATGTATATAGAACTTTATAGAAACATGTAATTACAATATTATTTGTTTTCTAGCCACGGTATTTGCAATATTAAAAGGCTAATATCAGTAAATAATTCTGTCAATAATATTCTGACCGTTAGATATAATCGCACCAGATGGTGAACAATTTTGGTCAGTTATTCTTAATAAATTGAGAAGTTCGAAAAATTATCAATTATAAAGAATTGACTTTAATTTAAGTGAGAATTTCTTGAGAATTTGAGATGCAGTGGTGTATACTAACAAGATAAATAACTGATTAAACAGATTTTCTATCATATTAAAAAATACTTAAAGGCTTAAATAAAAAAATGAATAAAAAAACAGTAACTTACTTTTATCTTTCTACACTTAACTTCACCTTTTTTATCCTTTTTTCTTCAAAAATAGCATCTTCATTCTTTTCTTTTAATCATTTCAGAAATATTTTTTAGTATCAGACGGTAATGGAAAGCTGGATTTTTCCAGGGTGGCCGCTGGGATTCGCGAGTAGAGGGGGTAGCTGAAGGTGGTGGGGAGGGAGCCAGGAGGTGGCGCTCCCGCGCGTCCGCCCATACCAGAAGCATTAGCCTACCGCATCATACATGCTAGCGAACTTGATTGAGAATTAATTTGCTTTAGTGTCTTTGTTCGGTAGTGGAGGAACACCAAATTCATGTGATGGCCTGGCGCTGCTCGCATCATCTACAACTTTTCCACTGTCACTTATATCCGTTTCCTCAGTATCATATCTAGCATCACTATTTTTGCCAGCAGTAGCCACTCGCCTAACCCTTTGCACTCGTAAGCAAAGCGCATAATATACCTTCTACAGCTCTTACGGCATGTTAGAGATGCCACGAGAATAATGGCTACTAGCTCGTATCAGTACGTAATGTGCTCCGGCCTACCACTCGTAGGGCATGTCTCAGATGCCACCCCAAAGTCCGTAATTAACTCGTTGGGCATGCCACAGATGTCCACGTATTTTCCTGATGTGTAAAATAAAGTTTTCATTGTTGAATCGATTTGATTTCTTTGGTCAAAAAGCAGTAGAAACTGTATGTGACGTATGGGGGAGGAGATTATCAGGGTTACTCTTCTGTTTTTAAACAATGGCGCAATAATATGAAAACGAGCTGGAACGGGGAATGCCGAGTATATTATTTTAAAATGTGACTGAAAATATTGTTACTTAAGTTAATATATAATTTCATAAAATTGTCTTTATAATTTATAATTATAATTTATTTGAAGCTTGAGGATATCATCGAATAACAAGAATGGTGAACCTAGCACAAAGGTTAAGTTTACAGACGATAGAAAATGTATCAAATGTATGAAGTTCATTCGCAAAACTTGTAGAAAAGAAACTACAATTAGAAATGAAAGAGAAGTCAGAATTGTAAAAGAAAATTAATGGCGAGGTAAATATAACACTAGTCAACACTGATTTTGGTACAGACGAAATGCATGGTAAGTTTCTTAATGCACCAGTAGGAAACGTGAAATGTGAAATCAAAATGAATCTATCACGTCAGGATTACAAGTTATGAACAAAAAACCATTTTAAGAGCGTAAATGAATACCCATTTAAGGTTTATTGCACTATGTGTTTGAAGTCAATGAACGTAGTAAAATACAAAACTATTATTGAGGAATGTGTAAATTACGTCTATATTGGACTTACTAAATGTTCCTTTTATGTTATTTCTCCATTTATTGTTATTTTTTTGTTTACAGTACAGTGACAAGTGTTGGAGTTCGTTTCACCTTGGCAACCATGAAGAAATCAACACGTGGGTGTATTAATCATCCCGATACATTTTGTTATATCTGTGGTGAATTTACGACAAGAAAACAACGACGACCGATTTCTAAACGTCTCAAGATATCGTATGGGATGTATTTCAAATGTCAACTGGGAGATCAGGATAAGAAGTGGGCACCGCACATAACTTGCACAAGGTGCAATTCTAAACTGACCCAATGGTTGAATGGTAAGAACGAGCACTTACCTTTTGCAATACCCATGGTCTGGCGTGAGCCAAAGAACCATGTAGACGATTGCTACTTCTGTTTGACGAACGTTAACGGATTTTCGTCAAAGAATAAGAAACATATAGAGTACCCCAATGTACCGTCAGCAATACGGCCCATACCCCATGCACAAGACTTACCAGTTCCCACACCTCCATCTACATGGGAAGAAATACCTGATGATGGCTCAATGTCGACAAACTCTGAAAGTGCACAATTTCAGTCCAGTGGGGAAGAACACAATCTAGAAGAAGGCCCACATTTAATAAAACAGGCAGAATTAAATGACTTAGTACGCGATTTATTCTTATCCAAGGAGCAATCAGAACTTTTAGCGTCACGTCTAAAGGAATGGAATGTTCTTAATGAAGAAACGAAGGTTACCTATTTCCGAGGGCGCAATAAAGATTTGATGACTTATTACAGTTCAGTGGAGAGCATTTGTGCTTGTGTAGACGTATCAGGTTTAATGAAGGCACTAGACATACAATATCTTGACGAGGAATGGCGTTTGTTTGTCGATGCCTCAAAAAGAAGCCTTAAAAGCTGTGCTGTTACATAATGGTAATAAGTTGCCATCTGTACCTGTGGGTTATTCTGTGTCAATGAAAGAATCTTATGAAAATTTGTCAAAGATATTGCAAGCAATAAAGTATAAGAAACACAATTGGAAAATATGTGGTGATTTGAAAGTCATTGGTTTATTGCTTGGTCTTCAGAGTGGCTTCACAAAATATTGTTGTTTCCTTTGTCTCTGGGACAGTCGAGCAACAGACAGACATTATACTGTTGAGCACTGGCCACAACGAGAGGAATTTACTCCTGGGCGAGACAACGTGAAACATATTCCACTGGTGGATCCTCAAAATGTTTTTCTTCCTCCGCTACATATTAAGTTAGGTCTCATGAAGAACTTGGTTAAGGGAATGGACAAAAGTGGTGATGGATTCAAGTATTTACATTCAGTGTTTCCACAAATTAGTGATGCGAAATTAAAAGAAGGCATTTTTATAGGGCCACAGATCAAAAGGTTAATGGATGACAGAGATTTTGAAGCAAAGTTAAATCCGCTAGAGCTTCCAGCCTGGCGTTCGTTCAAGGATGTTGTCCACGGTTTCCTAGGGAATACTAGAGCAGAAAACAGTGACGTACTGATAGGAACACTTTTGAAGAACTATAAAAACCTTGGATGTAGAATGTCCTTAAAAATGCACTTTCTCCACAGCCATTTGGATTTTTTCCCTCCCAACCTTGGGGAAGTAAGCGATGAACACGGGGAAAGGTTCCACCAGGATATACTGCAGATAGAAAATCGCTATAAAGGCAGATGGAATCCCTCAATGTTGAGTGACTATTGTTGGTTTTTAAAGCGGGAAACATGTGCATCCCACAGCAGGAAGTGCTCATTAAAGAAATTTAAACCTGTTCCATTATCCACTCAATAAACATTATTGTCTCATTGTATAAATGCAAAATGGAAGGAAATATGTGCTAATATATTTAACATAAGGTATAAATGTGTTAAACAACTGTTTTTTCGGTTTTCAGTACCATCCTTAATTATTCGTCTGTATTTTTATTTTCATTCAATATTCTTAATGCAAATAACTTTAAAATGTTGTAACTCTGAAATGGAGGGTGATGAGGCAAATCTATTTGCATGTTTGGATTCAGCATGTACGAAATAATAAAGATCACCAAGTTTTCTTTCTGTACCTTACAAAAAAAATTTTTTTGTTGATTGGTGTAATTAATGTTTTGTGCTTTAATTGTAGAAAAAATTATTTTTCAATTCCCCGAATATTTTGGGACCATTTTATGCCACTGAAAACGATGCTACGATTATGACAAAAGTAACCTCCGACCCACATGGTCTGAAGAACGTATTACAGGAAGGAGACTTTTGCGTAGTAGACAGAGGTTTTAGAGACGCCAAAAAAGATTTAGAAGATAAAAAAAGTACATTGTTCTTATGCCTGCACTGAAAGGTAAACGAAAGCAATTAACATCTGAGGAGTTTAATTCTTCCCGTTTCGTAACGAAGATTCGTTGGGTTGTGGAAGCAGTTCATGGAGTCATTGCTAAAAAATATAAACTCTTGCATCACCAATTAGACAACAAATTATTACCAAAGGTAGGCTTGTATTGTAAAATAGCATGCTATTTGAACAAATCTTTTGGTCCAAGAATGATTTCCGATATGAGCAGAACAGAAGATATTGTTCAACGAATGTTACTTCCACAACCTACAACTAATACCCTGGCCAACGAAGTCGAAGAACAAAGATGGGCCCGACGAAAAGTCGATTTCAAAAATGTAACTCTAACAGATATTCCTGATTTTCCAGAACTCACGGAAGAAGATTTGATTTTTTTTCTGAAACATATCAATTAGGTCAGGCTATTTCATATTTAGCAGAAATGTTTACATACAACAACAACATCGATTTACAATATTTAAAATTAAAGCCAACCATCCTCAAGTTCGAAGTCCGTTCACGGCACATAAAAAGAAAAATCTATAAATGCTTTGTGGAATACAAACCTCATACTATTGGATCTTCAGGAAAACTAAGATGTTGTTGCGATTGTGCAAACTGTCTTCGTACAATCAGATGTTGCTTGCCAATTGCCGCCATAATTTATTACTTGTCTCACGGAAGATACAATGCAAAAACAATAAGGCCAGCGGAATTTTTGAATTTAATTTTTGGATACGAGGATACAAATCCTATAATTAATGAAGATAGAATATTACATATTAGACGAAGACTAATATGTTTAGGATGCTTACTACTAACTTACATGCTATGCTTCATCTATACAGAGACGAGGAACTTCTTTTAATTGTCAATTTCAGTGTATTTTTTTAGGAACGGGAATTTGTTTTGAATTCGGGATGGTGGTATAGGATTTCAGGCGAGGTGTAGTGCATTATTAAAATAGAATTTGGAGGCGAGGTAATTAATATGGTTGGCTAATGTGGTTCGATGGATAGTTTTTTGTGGAGTTGGTCGTTGGTGACAAACCAAGGGTCGTTAGTGATTATTCTTGATACTGATTTTGGAAAATTTGTATTTGGTGGATGTTGGTTTTTTGCGGATTTAATCCAGATGGGGCACGCCTGTATTATTATAGCTGTTCCCTGTGGTAGTAAGGAGTTATTGTTGATAATAGGTTTTAGTTGTAATTTTATTTTTACTTGACAAACTTAGTTTGTAAATGTTTTTACACTTAATTTTCGTGTTTCTGTTAAGTCCAAGATATTTAATTGTGCTCTGTGGATGACGGATTATTGGTTTGTTGTTTAATGTCAAGGGAGTTGGAGAAGTGTAAATTCTGAAGGTAAATAATTTGGAAGCGGTTTTTAATGGGTTAAGTTGGATTTTTAGTTTAGCGGCCCAGTTACCAATTAGAATTAGATATAGTTGCATTGTTTTACGTATTTTGTATAGATCAGGTCCTGAGAAAACTAGCGCCGTGTCGTCGGCAAATTGGGGGATTATTTGGTAAATCTGGGTGATTTTGGAAATTTTGGGCGATTTAGCATTTTGTAAGGATGGAATTTTAATTCTTTACACAAAATTATTCTAACCGATGCACGATTGATTCGTAGATCACCTTCATGACGTCTAGCTGACCGTTCTGGGCTTCTGACTACCGCTTCCCTTAGTCTTTACTTCTGGTGTCGTTACACTGCGTTTCGGGCCAGGCTTCTTAGCCATTATGTTTCCTGCCGATCTGAATTTCTTCACCCATATGAGGATTGTATTGCGGCTCGGAACAGCTCCATGTCTACCAACATTGAACCGTGACCGAAACAATCGCTGCCTAGCTGTAATAGACTCATCTCTTCTCTGTCATAGACAAACAATCGACGTTGCTTGTCCCATTGCTCCATAAGGACTGAGTAAATGAAATGGCGTCTTTTATAGAGCAGAACCATCCCACCACGCCCACCTCCCACCTCTGCACTATCAGTTCTACGCAGTTCAAAACCGTTCCTATCCTGTAAGTCACCCTGTACATGAAAATACGCCGAATGGGACGAAAATACGTATTTTAATTTTTTTAGACATGGCGCACCAATCATAAAAATCTGAAAAAATTCCAGAAGATAGATGATTTCTAGGGCAACATTTGAGAATTTTCTCGTGCTCCCGGTGGATAAATAACTTTCTTTAAAAAAATTCCAAATTTTCAAATCCATATAAAAGGTTGAATTTCGCGGCTAATAAATTTTTAAAAATTATTTTTGAAAAATTCAGTAAATTTTACATAAATAACCATTATTTTCCATGAAAATTCATGCGGCGGAGTCAGTGAAAAAAATAAAGTTCAAAAAACACGTTTTTCGTTATTACGGCGGATGTGAGGGGGGCAGGAATTCAAAAGTCCATGAAAAAATGTTTTTCGTGGTCACAATCCTCAGGAAAGATTCACTTTTCGATTTCAAGCGGGGGCACTTTTTACCATCTTATCCGGCTAGAGCCTTTTCAAATAAGCGTATTTAGTCATGATATTGCATTGAAAATGCTTGAAAATAATACTTTCGTTAGAGTGCTTAGTAATTTCAATGAGTTAATTTATACTTTGGACAAGTTGAAGCACTTGCAAGAAAACTAGGAGGACTATTCTCGTAGTATATATAAAGAATTATCAATGATCATTGAAAATATATGGATATATAGTTTGTACAGCGTATGATAGTCCAGATGCTGCTACTTTATCTCATGGTTTATTGTTTATATTATATAAAATCCTCTCCTATATTATTTCAGTAACGTAGATGAGTTTTGCGCGCACACAAACGGTCGTCATAAATAAGGACTCTAAAGAGAACTTCACGGAGAGGTGACGATTTTCACTTTGACTGTGAAAAAATGAATTTAAATATTGAAGTCAAACGCATCACGTAACATTATTAAAATCGGTCAGCATAATCAAAATCTATTTAGTTGAATAACTCGTAGACGAAGTGTTCTAGACCCTTAAGATCTGGAAGTTTGAAGTCGAAGGCCACAAGGAGACGTTCCTCGCGCTGCAATCTATGGAACGAGTGCTCCTTGGTCATTCTATTACATTTTGCTGTTTTGGCGCTTCTCGATACTAACCCACCTGTTCAGAGACGTGCAGAATCTGCAACTGTATGTGAAATGAAACTAATTACTTGATATTCTAGTCGATTAAATTGCACGGGTGTATCTCTCAGTTAGGTAATAAAGTTTAATATCTCAAAGAGTAGGATTATGCTTGCTTCATCCTGTATTTTCGCTTCGACAACTATAAGTAGCTTTCTCGTGAGAATAAAACTATTTTTCAACTATTTTTGTGACTATGAAGGAGAGCAAAATGCTAACTGTCAAGGAAGATTGTATATTTACTTCAAATCTTGTTTTTAAGGAAGTGTAGTGAATTGTTCCAAGAACATGTCTACAATACTGAATAAACCTTTATTCAAATCTTTATTTTTATTTTAAATTCTATAAGTTCATTGGTAGTTACACTTTTAAATTTTTTAAACAAATAAACACATTTCGTTAACGACTCTTAATATGGAAAAGGAAAAATAGGGAAGAGTGAAATTTAATACGCAAGAGTTCTCGCACGGGTACGCTAGTTTATTCCGTATCTTCTCTACTATTGAAGCTGACTTTTACCCATATAACTTGACTTGATCTTCCAGATTCCCTGTGTTTGATTTTCAGTGATGTATTTTTAATGATTAATGACTTCCTTGAATCCGACAGTAATGACATATATTGTTTTCCATGATCGATCTGAATGTAAAAGGAAGTCTAAAGTATTGAATTGGAGGGACAGGTTATTTACTAGCCTGTACATATATTTTTCATGACACAGAGATCTACTTCGAGAAAGGTCAAAGTCGAAACAAATTGTTCGTAACAAATGTGTTTATTTTTTATGGAATAATAATAATATGACTTACCTGCACATCTCTATAACATAAAAAATAACGAATCTGCATAATATGTAACTTATCTACAGAGCTCTATACAAATATGACATCTACAGTTCTAGTGTCTTGGAGCACTCGTTAGGTACTGCGTGGAATACGTTTTCATACTCAAATGACATTGCAATCGAAGTGAGGTCATATAAGAAAACATACCCGTATGCGTATGTCACAGTTTTAAAAGTGAGGAAATTCATTTGTTGCACACTCGTGTCGTCATTCAAAATTTAAAATGTGAAACTTTCGAATGTTGAACACATTAAAATTCTTGCGTAGTAGGCGTGCATGTGATCATGACAGCAAGATATGAAGATATCATTTAATACCAGAATGTTTATGCTTAAGTGTACCTTTGATTCCTGCTCAATTGGCCTACATAAGTGTACTTATATTATATTATTTTATTATTTACATTTTAAAAACTTTATTAAAAAATTACAAGTAGGAAGAAATTGAAATAAACATACATTTCAAAGATTCGTAATGTCTATTTTCAATAATAATATATTTTGACATTCAGAAAAACATCATTACTTTAATTTTCTATGAAAATGATTATTATTTACGTTTAATTCATATTAAATGATAACAAATGTTGACCGAATGGATCATTATGTAAAATAAGAACTAGATTTCTACCATGTATTCCCGTGAGAACGGCCGTTATATGTGGAGTTGCAAGCTAATTGAAACGAGGAGAGTGTATGCTATTGGGTATTCAATATTTAAATGCAAAAACCACTCGTATTAGTTTTCTAATTTCTTTGGTCTGAACAAGCGTTTTGGTTTCCCTTCCCACTCCAGCTGCTATTTATTGCCAATTTTCTTCAATCCTCCAATGGTATAATTTAATTATTACTTCATGAATATTTAGAAGAGCAAAACGTGTAGTTTATGCAAATTTTCGTTGAAAACTTTGGAGCCTTTTTTGAGAGAATGTCATTTGAGCGTTTGCGAAAATACCCAATTCTTAGCTCATTTTCACAGAACACTTTTGAGTTTTCAAGAAACGTATGAAAAAGCATTGACACACTTCTATTCAAAACTGAAAAATCATTTTGTAACACTTCTATTCACAAATGAAATAATGTAACATAATATTAACGACGGATATTTATGTTACGAGCATTATGTATGAAATTAATCACATTTGTAGGTATACTTGGGCAAAGATCGGGAGACAGTTCGCTGAAGGAAGTAAGAAACGAGGTTTAAATATGTTTCTAGGTGTGAAGGTGAGGAATCGGAGTTGTAGATCAGTGGTTTGCAACTCAATTTTCCGTGACGTCACGGCAATCCTCTCGCCTACTCCACACGAAGCCGCTGATCAAAGGCAGAGCCCGACGCGGCGGCGGGCGCACAGTCTTCCACTGATGCTACGAAAACGGGGGCAAAATTTTCGCTGGGAAAATCGATAATTACGTTTTTTAAATGTTTTTATTATTATTTAGGATGTTTATTATTAATAACAATTATGAAGAATTATATAATAGAACATACATTATTATTTCATATTTCAATGCAATATCCGACTATCATAACCAGTCCTGTAATTCCACTTCCATTCTTCTATTAGATAACATTTTTGGAAAATCCAATTTTAACATTTTAGAACAATATTATTTTATACAATGGTATATAATATAACGAATTAGTTCGTACTGAAACAATAACACAGGCCTACGACTAAAAACCTTTTTTGTTATTTACGAAGGTAAACACGCACTTAGCCCCTTAGCAACCAATCATCTAAACAACTCTTTAAGGACGCGTCCATGGCAACTGCCATTAAAATGCTCGGAGTCCATTAAAAATATTTTAGCGGACTTTCGGGTTTAGATTTTATCAGTGCTCATAAATCGTGCGATAAATATGACTTTGACACAAAACACAATTTTTGGGAATAAATGTAAACAATTGTCAGAGAATATGTACCCAGTAGTGTTCCTTTCTCTTGTACATTGTTCACGATCAAGTCTGCAACTTCTTATCCCCGGCAAGCACCAAATATTCCAAAAACAAGAATAGCCTTCAAAAGCAGGTATATTGATCGTCAGCCACTTGTAAGAACTTAGTTACTTGCTATGATTTTTTAGGCTTGTAATTACCTTAGATTTTTCTTCAAATATTCAATAACTTTATAATATTATATTCAAATAAATTTTAAATAATTAGTCTCCAGTATTTACTATTATTTCAAATTATAGGAAATAATAACTTACGTGGATACTCAGTCTTCTCATGTCTTTTTATACATTTTTTCAGCATACTAAAGTATGACTAGAGACTAGTTGTTTTTAATGTTTGTGATCTTTCGTTCAAAAATGGTAGCAAAATCTCTTCATTAATGCTTCGAACATTCCTTTTCCTTCGTCAATCACAAAATAAATCATAAGGTTCTTCATCAGTGGTTACAGATTTAGAAGGCATCGAACTATATCTTGCATCGTTTGCTTCCTCCAGAATATCATTGGCACGAAAATATCTGCTGATACTTTGAAATTCCCAAATTTTTCCTCAATCAGCTTGCATTACCAGAAAAAGTATTCAACTGTTTAATCACAAAGTATCCAGTACAATCAACCCTTGCCCAAGAAAACCGAGAGTAATGACAATTTTTTCTTAACTCATGAAGTGATAAGTTTTTTTTCAATAAGCGATAAACTAGAAATAACAAAAAACATTGTATGTGACTCGTCCTCTATTAGTCTTTAAGGACTCGTGACATAAATAACTATTGTGTGTTCGCTTAATTCTTATCATGTTAAGTGTACTGATTCCAAAAATAACATTACAAATGCCGTATCACCCACCATTTGTTCACATTTTAACATTTTCTCTATATAGCTAGGCAAATGCTGTTCGGAGTATGTAGAAATGTATGAGATGCAGGAAGTTATAAATTCCCATATTTACTATGTGAATGGGATAGTAGGATACAAGATTAGCATTAGTCTAGAATTAATTGGCCTGTAAGAAAATATTTAAATTCAGGGAAAATAACATTCTGCGGCAACATCTGGTAGACCAACACAAGATTCTGCTGCCTCCATTGCACATAAAATTAGATCTCATGGAACAATTACCTTACCTAAAGATGGGCAATGTTTCAAGTACCTTTGTGAAAAGTTTACGCAATTTTCTGCAGCAAAATTATTAAAAGAGGGTATCTTCATTGAGACTGATATTAGAAAAGTGATGTTTGATCCCCAATTTGAACTACATATGACAGAACATGAAAATGAAGCGTAGAGTGCTTTTAATCACATTGTTAATAAGTTACTAGCCAACAAAAAAGACTCAGACTGTCAAGCAATTGTTGCCAACATGCTGAATGCTTTCAAAAAATTGAGATGCTTAATGAGCCATAAGGTTTATTTTTTAAACAGTCATTAACAATTCTTTCCGGACGATTTAGGCGATGTAAGTAAAGAACAAGGTGCACCTTTTCATTAAAATCTGAAAGTGATGAAAAACGTTATCAGGGATGATGAAACACAAATATGATGAGAGACTACTGTTGGTCATTTCACCGAGAGAGCAAATGGCTCAGAGGAGAGCAAGCTAAATCAGAGGTTTTAAAGAAAAGAGACAAACAAAATATACATCATGGAACTCGTAAAGACATTGTAGAATGTAATGTTAAAAATATAAAGCCATCTATATTTAAATAAATTTCTGTTGGTATTTTAGAGGACATTTATTTTTCATTTTATTTGCATATTTAGCATATTTTCCCATATCTTAATGGATCAAATCCTGACTAAACTGTGGGAGATGGAAAGAAATAGAGTTCAGATGCGGCTTTAGCATCCAAAAAACTATACAAATCAGTTATTAAGATCTAAAAAGTTTTTTGAAACCCTTTTTACTTTCCCGTATACGTACGTATACACGGAGTGATATACGTAGTATAGGGAAGGTTATGTAATGCTGCGCGAAAAAATGGCCAATTTTCTGCGTAAAAAAATTAATTGCCGGGCCGTGAAAACGAATAAGTGAATAAAACCACTTGCTAAATTAAGAAAAAAAATCCCCTAACACGTGGTGTAACCAGAAACCCTGTTTACTAGGTCCTTGATACCGAAAACCCAATTGAAAGGAAAACGTCCGTCTGTCCGTCCGTCCGTCTGTCTGTCCGTCTGTGAACACTGCTAGCGCCTAAACCATACGTACGATTTCTTTCAAAATGGATATTCCCCAGTCGATCTGGTTCTAGTCGAAGCTTTGAGATTTTGAAAAATATTCTTCAAAATTTGGAGGTACTTTATATGAAGCTCTCTGGGGATTTTCAGAATTTTCTCAAAAATGGCACCAATTTTTTTCTTTAAATTTCATGTATGAATAGAGAAAAATACACTTTTTAACATGGCATAGGTCCGATTTTCACGTACAGTTCTGAATTTTCGAATATTGTGAAAGTTTGACTTTTTTTGGGCGTCTTTCTCCAACTACAAAATTGAAGATAGAGATTTTTTCTTCAAATAAAATTTGTTCTGCATATTGAGTTCTTTAATAAAGACCGTGTAAGTGTTTGTCAAAATTTTGGTAGTTTTCATGCAATATTGCGTGTAATATGTACAATTTTAAAAAATGACAAAAAATAAGATTTTCTCAAAAACGGCTCCAAATTTTTTTCTTTAAACTTTTGGTAGGGATAGTGGTAAATGTACTCTATCAGATGACATAAAATCCATATTGATATATCGGTTGTTTTTTTCAAAAATTACAAAAATGTAAATTTTACTTGTCTCTCACGTCGTTAATATTTACATTATCGGCGATTTTTTCACATTGTTATATTTACAAGTATATATGCTTTAAATAATGTCAAGTAATGTTTCTCGAAAACACTACCGTTTTCTGTGAAAAGTAGCTCAAAATTTCGAATTTTCAGAAACGCTCAAACGCCATTTTCTTATATATGGCTGCAATTTTTTTCTTGATACGGATAGTGATAATTACACTCTTTAATATGACATAAATTTTATTTTGAGTTATTTTTTTGTTTTTTTCAAAAATTACGTAATTGTAATTTTTTTGAAAGATCTCTCACATCTTTAATATGTACATTACTAGCAATTTGTAAAGATTATTATATTTGCGAGTGTAAGTGCTTCAAATAACTTCAAATAAAGTATTTTGAAAACTCAAAACTTTTCTGTGAAAATTAGCTTAAAATTCCGCATTTTTAATAGCCCTGAAATGCATTTTCTCTAAAACGGGACATAATTTTTAAAAGAAAATTGCCATTGATGACTAGGTTTTTCTGTTCTTTAATATTCTGAAATTAATGTTTCCGATCTACCAATAGGAAACCGAAAAATTAAGAAAATGACAAAAAAATGTACTTTTGGCGGTGATAGATGACAGCTGGCAAGAGAGAGTTTGTGGCAATTCGGAATAGCTAGCGAAGACCCAAGGAAATAGAAAACTAATACAGGAAAGTCTGTGCCATTCTGTAGCACCACTAGTTTTTGTTAGTCTGTGTAATTAATGTTAATAAATAGATAACAATAAGTATCCGGTAGGGGACACGTGTGAGAATTTCGACACCAGGCTTGAATATTTTTGATGTAGTTTTGTTTGAGAATGTTGTAAACGCACGCAATTTTCGGTACCTTTTCCGTAATCTTCAGTCTATATATTCCTTTTCTCAACCCATGATTGCGGGTTATGTCGATTCCCAGAATTTATTTTTAATTCGGAGTTTTCTCTGGGTCTTCAAGTTACGTAATGCATTTGTAGGTTGAACTTTTTAACATATTGCGATTTTTTAGAACATATTAAATACTTCGACATTGATCCAGAATCTACAAAAGGAAATCTTTCTTACCAAACGGAAAAAAAAATTAACGGGTGAAGATGATTTCCCACTCCTGTTGCCTGACACACCAGCAAGGGCCCACTGCAAAGGTTTTAGTTACCGGCGACCGCCGTCTACCCCTTCCTCCCTCGCCCCTTTGGTCACACCGCTTCTCTGAGGGCCTACTCACGGAGGGGAAGCAGGGCTCTGACGTCATTTATTCTCCAGTTGGCAATCACTGCTCTAGATCGAGTCTTTTTTTAAAAGTCTCAGCAAACGGGAATGTCAGTTGACGAAGGTGGGGCGTGTAAAATAGTTACCATAGGGAACACAGAGGTGTTGGTTTTCTCATTGACGAGAATTTCTGTGTGGATTGAAAACTCTTTTCAATAAACAAGTCCGCAACGCTTTTAAGTAGATGAGCTTTTTGTATTTTACCTTTTGAAAGTTCATTTGAAATTGCTTTCAAAAATTCACCTATTTTATTTTCATTATTTGTATCGTATTCTTTTTAATACTAAATTATGTTTTTTAATTTCGTTATTTTCATTATTTGTAGTATCGCCTGTTTTATTATATAATAATATTTTCTATTTGTTTCATGCATTTTTATGTTGATAATGACTGCAAAGTTGTCGAGAGCCGGCCCTCTTAGTAAATATAAGTTGACCAAGATGATTTCCATTATTTTATCCTTGAATAATATCAACAACACGTCATCGGCCGTCCCATAATTCATAGTACAATAAAGTTTGTGTCATTCTGTATCACCACTAGTTCGTATTCCTTGATAGTTCGACCAAAGAATAACTCTGTATTTGTTTCCGATTTCATCGAAATATGTGAACGAAACCTTGCTGAAATCTATGTAATGTAATTTATGTATGCAATTTAATTTACGTTTGTATAAAACCAAAAGATTTCAGGGAAATTCAATAGTTGGATTTCTATTTTTTTGAAATGTGAATACTTTTCGGATTTCTTTTCGCTTTACCATATATCTCGATAAGAAATACGAATATAGCGATTATAAGCCCGGCAACCCAGAGAATAAAAAGGGGACCTAAATTGATTGTTGATAGAGCCTGATACGACATCGGTGGGTTTCCACCTTCCAAATGGATCAAACTACTCTCCATTCTTAATTTATCAAAGCCGTCTACAAACAACTTGGTGAAAATGCCCCCTTCAACAATCTGAAGCAACAATTGAGTAAATTCGTGTCTAAGCGGCCAATCTTTTCTCACGGCAAACGTGTAGTAGGCGGGAGCCAGTACGCATTCCGGGACTTCGTAGAACAGGGAGTATCCGTCCCTACTCACTCCTGGAAACGTTTGGAACCTGCGCAGCGCCGTGGTGGACGCCAACATGCCTTTCCTCTGGGACTGCGCGGCGTCGCGGGTCGCGCGCTGGAAGTCCGACACGACGACCATCTTCCGCGCCAGGGCGTACACCGTGGGCTGGTCGCCTTCGCCGACGGTCGAGAGGACGTCGGCGGCGATGCGCGCCGCGTACAGGACGTCGATGACTCGATTCACCTCTTCGAGAGTGTCGATGTTGGCGCCTCGATCCGGGGCGACGAGCGCGCCGACGAAGCAGCCGGCGAACAGGCTGAGCACGAAGAAGCTCAGGAGGCTGAGCCACAGCAGCGTGCGGCGCAGGCGGCGGCTGAACGCCCCGGTGATGAAGGTGCGTGCCACCTCCACACCAAAAACAAAACAACAACAACAATAAATATCGTTAGTGGAGGCCCCTTGGCCGAGGTAAGGCAATAGTGTCGTGTCGATCTCGGAACCGCAGGGTCGCGGATTCGAGTCCCGCCTCGGGCATGGGTGTATTTGGGTATGTCTATATGTGTGTGTGCCGTCCTTTCACCTCTATTATCAGCATTCTTCTTCCATCCCAGAGAGCTAGCTACTCTAGGGAGTATCCAGCGTAATGCTAGTCAAATTGACACTCAAAAATATGTTAATTGTTTAATATTTACAAAAGAAATGAAAATATAGTTTACAAAGAACTAGTGGTGCTAGAGAATGGCACAGACTTTCCCGTAGTAGTTTTTTATTTCCTTGGGTCTCGACTAGCTATTCATACTTGCGACATACTCTTACCAGCTGCCATTTATCGCCGCCCAAAGTAGATTTTTTTGGCATTTACATAATTTTTGGCTTTCCTAGTGGTAGAACGGAAATATTAATTTAAGCACTTACACTCACAAATTCAATAGTGTTTACCAATGACTCGTAATGGCATAATAACGGTGTGAGATATCTTTCAAAAAATTACATTTTTGTAATTCTTGAAAAAACAAAAAATACCCCAAATTCTACTTCATATCATATTAAAGGTTTCAATTAGCACTATCCGTTCCAAATGTTTGAAAACAAAATTTGGAGCCATTTTTGAGAAAATCGCGTTTGAGCGTTTCTGAAAAGGCGAAATTTTGAGCTAGTTTTCACGGAAAACGGTTGAGTTCTTGAGAAACTTTGTAGGACATTATTTAAAGCACATGTACTCATAAATATAATAATGTGAGTAAATCACCGCTATTGTAAATATTAATAACGTGACATGTAAAAAACATTCATTTTTGTAATTTTTGAAAAAACAAAAGAATAGAGCACGACGTTTTTGTTATCTCCTAGAGTACATTAGGCACAATCCCTACCAAAAAGTTGGAGCCGTTTTTTCAGAAAATCTTGTTTTCGTATTTTTTTTAAAATTTCGCATATTGCACGCATTTTTTTTAAAATTTCGCATATTATTACGTGAAAACTACTAAACGTTTCCAAAAAATTTACACGACCTTAAGGAAAGAACTCACTTTGGAGAAGAAATTTTATTTCAAGAAAAATCTCTATCTTAATTGTTTTAGTTGGAGGAAGATGTCCAAAAAATTAAAAGTTTCGATATTTTCGAAAATTCAGAGTTAACCGTGAAATTGCGACCTATGCTGCCTTAATAAGTGTACTTTATTTTCACAAGAAATTTAAAGAAAAAATTCAGAACCGTTTTTGAGAAGATCTTGAAAATATCCGGGGGGCTTCATGTAAAGTACCCCCAAATTTTGAAGAAATATTTTCAACATCTCAAAGCTTCGATTAGAGTCAGATGGACGGGGGTTTCTTCAATTAAAAAAAACAGACGGACGGACGGACGGACATAATGACGTTTTCCTTTTAATTGGTTTTTCGGTATCAAGGACTTACAAAAGAGGGATTCTGGCTACACCACGTGTTAGGGAATTTTTTTCTTAATTTAGCAACTGGATTTTTCCACTTTTTCGTTGTCACGGCCCGGCAATGAATTTTTTCTGCCGAAAATTCGCCGTTTTTTTCGCGCAGCATGACATAATTTTCCCTTATATTACTCCATATATACGTACGTATACGCGAAAGTAAAAAGTGGGCGATTAGTACCTTGAGGAAGAAGCGCGCGCCGGAGCAGCCGAGCGCCGCCCGCAGCGCGGCCGCGACGAGAAAACATGCACCACTCGTTCGGGAATAATGACGTTCAGTAGTGGACGCGCTGGAAATCCCCAACAATGAATGAATGAATCAATCAATCATGGAGGTACCTCGAGGAAGAGGCGCGCGCCGGAGCAGCCGTGCGCCGCCCGCAGCGCGGCCGCGAACGCGCCCAGGCTGGCGCCCGTCGCCGCCCAGATGTCCGCGGAGAAGGAGGGCAGCGACAGGCGGCGCGGCGCGAACGCGGCCCTCGGCACCATCACGCACATGTCGTCTTGCTTGTGCGGGTACAGCGTGGTGAGGCTTTCCAGGCCCGGCTCCTGGTACTTGCCCTTGCCGTACACATCGATCCTCCCGAGAGACAAGTCGAGCATTCCGCCCGTGAGCGTGCCGTTGGGGAACACCGCGCTCTTTTTGACGTTGACACACCCGGCGGTGTTGCCTGTGTGAGCGGCCAGGATGTACATGACGTCTGCGTCCCAACCACTTCGCGTCCAGTTGCGGCTGCAGTCTGTGTGCGAAGTGAAAAAGCCCTTCGGCATGCCAAATTTGACGGATTTTGAAAGACGCTCATGTTTTCTTTGTGGGATAGTTTTATTCATCGGAAGAAGAAACTGACTGTTTGCACCACATTCATTACCCACACTTAGCGTGCAATGAATTGCGACTAATACTACTAACTCCTGCCAGTCCATTGTTTTTAAATTGAACAATGTTCGTTCGAACGTAGCAGAACTGACTCCGGCTCAGATTTGGACTATTATGTAGAGAGTCGTAATTATCAGTGTGATCATAATTACTTCTCTTGAGAGACATTGCAAATGACTATTGATTATAAACCTCAGAACAAATGGTGATTTTGAGTAAGCTTGAGAGCTTAATGCAAAGCAAAGCAAAACACTAGACCTCACTCAAATTTAATGCGACACCTGAGAGCAACCATGGAGTTTCTTTTTTATACGTTTTGAATGTATGTTAATTGAATGAACTAATATAGAGAGAGAATTACTATAAAAATGACATAATATATAATTTAATTCTTGAATTATATATTAGAATGAAAATGAAAGGAAAATGAAGGAAAATGAAAGGCAATCCCTTTATTTTATTAATAATGTTTGATTATTAGACTAGGACACTAGGTGTACTCAAGATTTTTTGTCTACAAGTAAAACATTTAATTACATTAAATTTTAATGAAATTAAAAGACCCATTATTGAATTTAATAATAAAGCATTAAAAGCTATAAAAAACAAACATATCATATCCTACATGACCTTTGTCTGTATATTTTTCTCCTCACTCCCTTATTTTTGAAGCTACGCGGTTGAATTCTCTCACTCTCTCTTTCTCTCTCTACCTCTCTCTCTCCCTGTCTCTCTCTTTCTTTCTGTCTTTTTCCTTTCTCTCCTTCTCTTTCTCTGCAGTACGGTATTCGTTGGGAAATTAATTTATTATTTCTGAGTAAGATTAATTGTTCTAGTATACAAGTCACAGTAGGGAACATTTCTAGATCAAATGCCTACTTCAAATCGATCTTTTTATGCATAAAACCAAATTAATGCATACCAAATTCTCCCAACAAAACCGATTTAACATGCGCTTGCCGTCATGTCTACTAGACGCGTAAGTTGGGTGTTTTTTAAGTAATATTGCGTGAAATATAAGGTATTTTTTAACATGTTTTTATTCAAAAGAGGCTCCAAATTCTTTATTTTATTTACTCCACGAATGTATAATCCGACAGTAAAAGAATATGCGCTGGCTCTATTTTCCGCGAACTATGTATTGTCGATAAATGCAAAAATCTAACATTGCTTAAGTACAATATTAATAATAATTTTTTTGTCATAACTGAAAATTATTATAAAATATCAGATCTTTGAAAAAGGTCATGCAGATTTTTTTTAAATCCAAGATTTTGCGTACTTTCTGCTTAACGAAATACAATTTATAAAAATACTTTTCTCAAAAAGAGCTCACTTTTTTCTTTATTTTTTCCCACATAGATCAAAGAGGCTTAAAGATGGCAGAGGTCTCATTTTCGTTACACTCTCTGAATTTTTGAAAATTGCAAAAGTTAAAATAATGCAAGAAAGTAAGTGCTGTTCAGCCCATTCACATTTTTGTAAAATCAAGCCATTCAACAAAAATGAGATCTGCGCCAATCGTTCGAACGTTCTTTATGGTATCCACGGAAAAATTCTAATCACAAAACTTGAAACTATTTCTGAGAAATTTTTGAAAATATTGATGCTTAATATTGTTACCGTTGATTTTCTAACGTAAATTGAAGAAATAACTTAGAAAACGTCTGGAGCAATTTGAACAGCCCGCCCGAAAGACTAGGAAGTATTTATTCAGTTAAAGATATAGATGTCGCACGTATTCTACTGACCAATCGCAGCGAAGCAGGAATAACGTAACGGAAGTTCCGAGAGAGCATCAGAAATCGGCTATTTCGTTAGTGGACACTGGACACTGCTGTGAAGGCACCGAGGAGTGTGTATTGCCTATTCGCTACCGGCCTGCACCTTCCATTCGAGAAGTGATACCTATATAAAGCTGCTGCTCAAGAGGTAATTTCATTATGACTATAACACTTGGTTTGAAAATCCATAGATAAAGAAATTATAACGGAAGAAAGGGGAGAATTGTGCTCATAGATTAATAGTTTGGTAACTAGAGGTATTTCTCTATTTAAGCTTTGGTTTTCGATCTTTGGTGGTATTAGATTTCTTGAATTTCACGATATGGTTTGCTGCTGCTATCGCTCTTATGAAATTGGAAATGTTTCTACTTTTTGCTAAAATGAACAGATCTATAAAAGTTTGGGTACGACGTCTCATACTTTGATAAGCGTTCTGCAGCAGAGATGTGACTGCCTGGACGAACGAACGAACAAACGGATGGACGAACGGACGAACGAACGGGCGAACGAAGGGACGGAGGTCGGCTGTAAAGAAAAAAGTTTTGGTTTAATGGTTCCCCAAAACGTGTATTTCCGTCGAAATCTCCAAATCGATTTTCAGCAGCATTACATCACATTCTCTATACTACATAATACTCCATAAATAATACGTACGTATACTAGAAAGTAAAAATGTTGATTTTGTTAACTTTTACCCCACAATAGAATTTATGTAAATTATTTGTGACGTATTGTCAATGTCAAGAGTGCATTAGAGCAACACCATCTAGATACAGGTAAGTCTAGGTGGTGTTGATTAGAGTGACCTAAACTACTAGGGAAGATGTTTGTCATCAAACTGAATGTTTACAAAACGTGTCGTTATAACTATAGCTAGAACAAGTACAAGTACCCTATTAATAATTTATTTCTAATGGTTGGGTATCCCATATAATTTTGTAACATTTGTATATTTTGTAATATACTGTAAATGTGGTCGCCAATTACCTAGCTTTTTCCACGGCGACCTTAAATAAATAATTTTAAAAAAAGTGTCGTTGATTGAAACTTGGAATATCTTCTGTTTCTGAATAAGCGCCTGAGTGCACAAATTATGCTATCTGTTAGTAATATTCTGGATGCTTCTGTTCAATTAATGACACTTATTTGAGAAATAGTGTCAGTCACATTTTGTTAGGAAAATTCTGAAGTGACAACTTGGCTGGCAACAGGCAGAGTAGTGAAACAAATTATTATACTCATATTAGCTATATTCAGCTGTTGGAAGCAGAGATAAAATTGAGATTCAAAGATGCTTTCTGTATTTTCTGCAAATAAAGCTGTGCTCCTTAGGAGGCACTTATGAAGTCATGGAAGCACTTAGGAAGCACTATTGCCATGCTCTAGTATTTTAATAAAAGTGCTGACTTCAGTGGAAACGCTGAGGTATTGGAATTTAATATTTCTTTCAGTACATCCCAGAAAATATTTTTCCACTGATAGTCTTTACATGTGGGTATGCTGCCATGAAAGATCTTTTTCTTAAGAAATATAATATGTATGGTTTGGGTATAAAGTAACAAACAAGTAAATGTGTGTGTACCTAGTGATTCTTTATCTGAGTATGATAGAAGTAAGTTGACAGCACCCACAGAATTCAGTTTCACAGCACTCACAAGCAATGCTGAAGCACTACAGAATCCCATTGTTTTGTTAGGAAAACTTCTGGAAATTTGTGAAGCTTCTTTTTGTGGAACACTAAAGTTTCAATTTTATTTGAAACGTTTAGCAATAGTTATGCCGTTATAATGTATATAAAAGGAAGCGGCAAAGGGTTGCCTCACCTGATGATGATAATAATAAGAGCATGTAAAACCTTTCCAAACAATTTAATAAACCTTAGAAATAACATTGTTGCTATTAAATTTTGAAGGCAATTCAAGAAACTTAAAACAAACAAAAAGTTATCAAATTTAGTTTTCTTCATTATTTTCATTCATTATTATATTTCGTTTCCTGTGTCTACTGGTAGAAGTTTACGTATCTCATGGAAAGTATTTACAGATTTTAATTGTATCCAACTTTACAAAAACAGTGAGAAAAGTCCAAATATCAGTCTAATGTAGTCTTAGTGTGAAAAAGATGGATAATAAAATATAAATTTAAAGCCGATTACAGCTTTCTATTTTTATCGGGCAATTACAAGAAAACTGAATTAATAGAGAGAGTTGATCTGAACGCTTTCCCGCGATCCTGACCATTGTCCACGGCACAGCTTTGCCGACGTCACACTTCCATGCCTCGGCCTCTTCCTCTCGTGAGTCATGAGCTTGGCGATATGACGTCATCACCCACGAGCTGAAATCGCAGGATCTATGAAAATCAGGAAATCCGTTGTTGCGCGAATCGTCTTCTGTCGTTTTGTTTTATGTACGCATATCATAAATGTCATAAACAAGAAAAGTCAATTTTGTATTTTGATTCCCTTTAAGCTTTGGATTCATTATTATAAGAATATAAAAATAAAAATTCATAAAAAATGCTGCGCCGTGAAGGACCCTACTGATGCAAGCTCGGTGGGTATTTTGCACACCATTCGCTAAGCCAATGATTTCGTTTTCACGGTCGGCCGCGCACTGGGGGCTAGGAGGAAGGTGCTTGACGTCGCGCCTACCGATCTAGATAAGAGGGCTTCAAACGGCCACGCCGGCCATTGCGACACCGGGTTGCGTTGCTAGAGCGTCATCTGCCCGTACACTATGCCTCGGCGACAGCCGGTTGTCCAGTTAGACGCGGTCCAGAGGGGCTGCATCGTGGGTGTGCGGGAGGCTGGCTAGTCCTGTCGCCGTATTGGGCACCACACCGTTCGTACGGACACTACCATCGCCCGCTGTTGGCAGCAATGGATTGAGGAAGGTATGCACATACGAAATTCAGGATCTGGGTGTCCACCACGCACCATCAGGAGGAAGGACCGACGGATTGTCCGCCACGCGCAATCAGATCCAACGGCAACGATTGGTGCTGTTCAGCGGGCTGTGTAGCCTGCACTGTCACATCCTGTAAGTGCCATTTTCATTGGCAGATGGTGGCACAACGCAAGACTCGCCGCACGCCGACCGTTACGACGCCACTCACACCCCAGCATTGTCACTACAGACTCGCCTGGTGTCGGAAACGATGGACTTGGGGCGATGCAGACTGGCAGCAAGTGATCTTCAGCGACGAGTCCCGTTTTTGCCTTGATGGCGACGACCACCAGGTCCGTGTCTGGAGGCGCAATGGAGGAGCGTCAAGACGAGCGGTTGTGGTACCCCATCACATGTCCCGCCGGCCTGATATGATGGTGTGGTGCGCGATATTCCGTGGTGCCCGTTCACCGCCGTGTACCTCGGGGTTACCGTGACAGCCGGTACGTTTAGGAGACCCTGCAACCTATGGCTCTGTTGTTCGTGAACGCCCACGCCCATGCCCTATTTCAACAAGACAACGTGCGTCCGCATACCGCAGCCATCTCTCGAACATGCCTTGAAGCCACGGATACTCGGCCGTGGCCAGCCGCATCGCTAGACCTCGTATCAATAAAGATATAATTGCCGGCCCCGTGGCCGAGATCGTAAGCCAATAGTGTCGTGGCTATTTCGCACCGCAGTGTCGTGGGTTCGAGTCGCACCTCGGGCATGGGTGTATTTGGGTAGGCTATGTTTATATGCTGCGTGCCATCCTTTCACCCCTCACTGTCATCATTATTCATCTTCCATACATCCAGGGCTAACAACCCTGCCTGCGTGGTCCGAAATGGCCAGTTCGAAAAAACAAAAAAGGGGGACACAGAAATGTAGTTTCTTCCCCTTTTTTCAGCCCACGCTTGCGCTCACGAAATTAATGTTCCGCCGGTGCCACAGTGTGCATTCTTGCGACATACAACATTATTAGAAATAACCTCAGAAACACGGTGTCCTCTGACTAGAAGAATCAACAGACAACTCGATGCAAATAGTTCAGAAGCAATAGAAAACGTTATGAAGAAATATATGCAATTCAAAGAAGGCAAAATTAGTTTAAATGTAAGTTGCCGTACCACAGTCCTAACTCTTACCCAATGTCTTGGAATTTTATTTCGCCCTGGTCTTGCTTCATTGAAAAAATAAATTCTTACAACTAGTAAAGAAAGTGAGTGGCGTACGAATGAAATGTTTGTATTTGGAAATGAGTACGCCAAAGATACCTTCATGAGAGTTGCGTACATTATTTTATAATATGAATTAATGGAAATTTATAAGCATATGTTTATTTTATTGCAATGATTTTTATGACCTTAAAAACACATTATGACCTCCACTTTCCACAGCTGTGCATCCTCTTTGATACTTCGATATGTTTATGCATATGAAAAGTTTGATGTACCTTTGACTAATTAAAAAAATATTTGTATCATACATACGGAAACTGAGAACCCCTTTAAAAAAGATACTAGTGTCATACTAATTGACCAGATGGTGTCACTAGGGAACAAGTCTTTACCTCCAAGAAGGTAGAGTGCCCAACATACTCAGTTTTATACATAATTACGAATATCACAAATATGTCATATCATGTCACAGTTTTTAATATACCGTATCTTCATGCCGTATCACACTTATTTTGCTATTATTGCAAATACATTTAAATTGCATCTGCAAGATATGTAGAATCAATAGGCATAAAATATGTTTAAAAATCTTTTTAAGTTATCTAGTTTTTTTTTCACCTTTTGTATTCGACGATTGTTGTCTTTATTCTCGCGTCTAGTAGTCGCGTTCAATTACTACTCGTAGTAGGTCTTAGTGTTAGAAAATCTTGGTAGTAGATATTCTCAAAAAACGTTACGTGTATCCTCATCTTATATCCGCTCATACACCGCTTATATACCGCTCATCTGTAATAGAAAGGAATTATTTTAGCCAATTACCTTCTCGCAAGTATATACGAGTAAGTATCCAACTGTTGGGGTGACAGATTATGAATCAGTCGGCGTCATGCGTAACTGTACGCGCAGTGCGCGTAAAGTTCGTTTGGTTTGCGTGTGGAATGGTCGTTTGGTTGGTGTGGTTTGCGTGTGCTTCAGTTAAATTAATATATCACAGTTCTGTGGTTTCTGTTAAGTGAAATTCGCCACATGATCTGTAGAATCGAATTGGTTCAATAAAATGCAAATTGTCATTTCACATCGAATGTGTGCAAGTCAGCCCGATAACTTCTGTTACGTTTGTGAAATATTCACACCCAAACTTCAAAGGAAAAAAATACATCAAATTACTTAAATTGCGTACTCCTTTTACTTTGGCTTTCATGTCCGTGATTAGGACAAACCATTGGCTGCTCATCATTGTTGTGTCACGTGCACAACAAAACTTACGTAGTTGTTGGGTGGAAAAATTAAATCATTGTCATTCGCTCTACCAATATTGTGGAGAATAACGTCAAACGATTTTTAATGTCTTCATATTATTGCACGAATATGCATATTCCATTTTTAATTTCTTACCTCATATAGAGCATGCTCATACAATTTTGTAATAATATAAACGGAGTGACAATGCGGAAATTAGTATACAATTTTGTTTATTTTAAATAATAAATATGTTTTTATCTTTTGAATCTTGCGTGATAGAAACGTTTTATAACGATTTTCGGAATCAGCGCGATTGTTTCCTTTGAAATCATCTACTTTCAGGCAGAATGCGGAAGTTAAACCCGTAATAGGAGCAACATAAAGTAATTCATTCCATTTTATTGGACAGTGGTAGACTAAACGACCACACTGGCCACATATTCGTCCATACAATTTGAAAAATATTTATGATTAGAGTATACCAAAGTAATTTGGATACCACTAGTGGCAAGGTCGACTAACCGTCCATGTGTGAAGAACGCTAGCTCCTAAACAATTTGTAGAGATTTTGCCAAAATGAATATTCCCTGATCCATCTGGTCTTACTAACTGCCCTGCGATTTTAATTTTTTTTAATTTTGCGGATAGTTTTGCGAAGCCCATGAGACATTTTCAAAATTGTTCGCAAAACGCTTCAATTGTTTGTAAGAATAGAGTAAAATTCACGAATAAAAATTACTTTTCTAATTTTTACTGTTAATTCCGAATTTTGATTAATTAGAAATATTTGAAAATTTTTGCACGTCATTTGCACTAGAGATGGGCAAAATTGTTCATTTATGTGAATAGTTCTTTATAAGATAGTTCTTTTTAGTGAACTAGTTCGTTGAACTAGTTCAAAAGAACGAAATATTTCATTTATTTTCGCCACGTACACAGGGATGCCATATTGGGCGGAATACCGCCAATTGGGCGAAAATCAAGCGTCGACTTGCTGGATGAAAATGCATTTTGGGGGATTTCGTCAATTGAGCGTAATTCTTTGTATCCTGGGAGGGCTGTGGGCGGTATGCTTTTTTTCGCTTACTAAATCGTCAATATTGCATTTTCACACAAATTGTACAAGTATTTATTGCTTCTGACAGAAATGGCGTATGTACAAATGTTTGAGTTTTGAAAACCATGCAGCTATTATGAAAATGTCAGAGCCCATTTTTTTACATACATTTTGCCTCTTTTTCTAGCAATTCAACAAGTATTTAAATCATAAGGCTAGGCTTAGTAGTTAGGCTTTATACACAAGAGTATTTATTTTTAAACTTCTTACGTGAAAGGTGAACATGCAGCTATTTTGAAATTAGCCGCAGTGTCAGAGTCGAGCTTTATTCACCGTTACCTTTTATCCCCACTGGGTTATTTGGCGGATTTTCCCAGAAGGGATCTGGCAACCCTGGACGTAGGTGTTTTTTCAGCGTTGAAGTTGAAATTTTTGCCGACACCGTAGGTCGAGGCCAAAAAATCAACAGAGACCATGAAAAAGAGCACACTTAGCTCACAAAATAAGAACATTTTTCTACATCTGTATAAAAATTATAATATAAAAATATGTGGAACCGTACGTAATTTTATTTTGCAATAAAGTGTTTGATATCTCGAGAAAGAGCAATAGGTTAGAGAGCATTACTAAGGGATACTTCGTTAAATTTCCATGAAAGAAGTACTTTTTCACGGTAACAAGACAATTGTCTTGGAAACCGTCTTTTTTAATGGATATAAAAAATAGTCTATGTCGTACCCTGTTAACAATGCGCAGAATCTGCCTTTATTGTAAACAGAGATATAGAATTAGATTTTTATGATACGAGTGGTAAATGCTTCATTTTATTTTGCGTGAAATGTTGCAACATGAGGCCGATAAGCCGAGTGACGTAATCCTACGAACTAAATAAAATCAATTTTGCTGCGTGTGTCATACACTATTTGTGATCAGCCTTTCTGAGTTTCATTATATTTTAATTCAAACATAGAAATTAAATCTACGCTGTATTAAGTAGCTCATGCGATCTGACGAAAGTATTTTGTTTTCATTGTTATATTCATAGTTTTATCTGAATATAATGAATATGTCACTATGTAATGAAATGTCACTTTTAGCGCTAGTGCTAAAAATTTAATTATCAGCTCGCTTTGCTTTCCCCAAAAGTAACTTCTTTTTATAGTGTCACGTGACTTTGGGACATCTACAAGAATACCCGTCTCGTATTAAATGATTTCTTTTGATAAGTATCTAACATGCTTCCTTCTAGTTAAATTTTCTCATATATTAAACAACCCTAAAAATGTTACTTACAGTAGAAAAGTGAATTCTACTCTATTTTCCTGTACATGAAATTTTCATTTCCATGTACTTGCAAATTCATGCAGTACATGAAAGACGTGCATTGAATGTGACAGATATTCTATCTTGTCACATTCAACTGCGCACTTCACTAAACCCATTTTTACAAGTAGAATTACAAATAAAGAATATTCTTATTTGTAAAAGGAATAACTCCATGGGAATCATTAATCAAAGTAGCTGTTATTACTCTATGCTAGGCATTCTGCCCTTGATAATCCAGATTAGTGACATTTTAATACAGCAAGTTATCAAAATGCAATTCCAGCAATACAAGCAGCACGCAAAGTTACATTACACACAATATAAGCAGCACACATACAAGCAGCCAGTATCCCCAAAGTCACGTGACTTCCAACCACCGCATGTTGAAACCTGCGCAGTGAGCTCATGCGCACTGTGACCGCTGAACTACAGGGGACACGGTGTATATGATATAGGTGTGTCAACTAGCCGCCTTTTGGGCAAAATTTTTGAATCCAGTTTGAGGCTAGTTCCTCGCTTATCCGTACGATCGAATTGGGCATTGATGATGGCGTCTCGCGCATGTAGTATTTTCTGGTATTTTCGTTTCAAGAAAGGTATACCGGTCACTGAATAAACGTAATCGTAGAACCGCTAATGTAAATGGAATCTTTTCAGGCCTATTATATAACGTCTGACGGGGGTATTAATTGTTTTAAATGTTTTGTAGCGAAATCCATGCATATCTGCAATTATATGATTTAAGTACCAAAGAATGAGGATTTCTGTTTAAAAACAGGACTTGAAGCTAAAACAACAACAGAAAACAGAAGGGATTCTAGTTACGAAAATCATTTAAACAGTGATTTACTATTAATCATTTGACATTCATGTTGCTCAGCAGTCAACAGGTTTGCTCTTCGCAACAGTATATTCATTACTGCCCTCATTGAAAAACAATGTCAGTGCCAATTATAATTTTCTAGTAGAAATATTTTTTCCTTTTTTGACAGATGATCTTATGAAGTGAATTTTGTCTTGTTACTGGTGCTTTTGTACACATTTTGCAATTAATAAATTATATGAACTAAAATAATGCATGGGTTCTATGTCACAGATGTACAATCTACATTAAGAACAAACGCTACATATCTTTAGGGTCGTAACATGAAATTAACAAAATCAATACATGGTCTCATTCTGATAAAGAAATTCTCCACCAACAGAGCCATTTATATGTGGAATCAGCTATGAAATTCTCTTTTTGCAAACAACACAAGATCTCAAAACCAACTACGATGAATGTAGATCCATGGACTTAAGCACAAGACACCTTTTTCCTTTTATAATATACAGAGCAGCGCCTCCACTACATAATTCGAGCTTGTCTGCAGCTTGTAATACATTCTCAACATCAAACAATGTATGTAAAGAGGAATTTTCATTATCAAATAAAATATTTAAATTTGAATCTTTAACAAGAATAACCCACAAAATAGAAAAGTAGTTTATTATAATTCAATTTTATTTCAATATTAATAATATTCAATTTATACATATTATTTTCTGAAATAATTACAGTTCACATACTTTCTTCATTTCCTAAATATATTAATGTACATAAATGTCACATAAGTAACTTGTATATAAATTTTACATTTATTGCAGTATTATCATTGCAAATTATTAACATTCATTTGACTGTACCTAAATTTCAAAATGCTGTTGGATATGTGCAAACCATTCATTGTAAAATTGCTTTGACTATGAATTTATGAACTTGAATAATCTACTTTTTAGAAAAGCCTGATGTTATTCTTGTAACTTTTAATGACATCTGGTGACAGGTAGAATATCTTAATTTCTGCTTACGTAGGGCTTTTCTCACCCAGAGTATTATGAGTAATGATTGTGTTATTGTTTATTTGTAGTGATGTGGTGGCGAATAGAAGTGGGACAATGTTGTGTTTCAATTGATAACATTAGGGTTCTGGGTGTTGATAAACATGGGAAGGCAAGAATTTTAAATGATTGAAAGTATTTTTTATGCCAGACTCATGATCCAATTTGTGCTATGATTGTAACAAATTGTTTTTGTAGTTGTAACTTTTTTCACCTGAAATTTACTTGCATTTTTCCACAAACCTAGATTTTACTGTGAAAGAGTTTCCATACTCTTCCCGAAACGGTTTATACGGTTTTCAGATATCTGAATTGTATTCTCACTATTAACTTCAATGAAAAACTAACAACCACTTAATTTCACTTCCATTTAGATGGCTTCAAAAACATAAAATTAATTTCAAAAACCAAATATGAAAGTTCTCATCCTTTTTAGAATCACTGCACAGAATATCACCACCATGGATAAACCATGTTCTTACTACTTTATATGCAGAACCTCATGTCTATATTGAGATAACATCAGTTGCTTTTTTATAATCACATCTTGGTAACAATATGTGCAAAAAATACACATTCTCTGGTTAACATTTCACAATCATATCCTATGCCAGCAATGTTTGGCGAACAGGCATGATGTTTCAATGGCAGTATCTGTGTCTTCGCCCAAGATATCCACTAAAAGTTCAACAAAATTAAACAAGAATGAAAAATAATATGATAAACGAATAAATTCTTACATTAATTAACCTTAAAAATTACTATTTTAATTATAATAAATTATATCTTCAGGTCTGGTCTGTAAATCATATCCTCTGCAAGTAACCTTATTTTTTTTTAACTACTATTGAAAACGCATATCAAATGCATGTTTACTATTTCAAACATTCCTAGAAACATCACATAAAAATCTGTTTGGATTATCTTTCATTTTTAGTTTTTTTGGCATGCAAATTCTACAAATTTTGCACTAATTTAGAGTAAAATGTTAACTTACACATTATTTGATTGCACAATTCAACTCCTGGATTTTTTTCGAATTGTTGTGTAAATACTAACTACACTATTGGTTGATTGTATCACAGTATTGATTGTGTATGATTTTACAATGCTTGTGTATCTATTTGATAATTAACTTATAGTCTAAGGTGAATAAGTAGTATATGTACTTACCACATTTCGCTTAACATTGTCATTGTTGAAATTCTTGACGCAACATCATCATTGTCATTTAATTTTCTCCTTTTCTGGGAAAAATATCAACCTATTTCTTTTTATATATTGATTTTCGACACACTTTGGAAACTTCTAAATTTACTTCATACTCCGGGATAAAGTTTTTACTAAAATACGAAGAGATCAGTCAAGTCTACTGTTTATCGTGCTATCAATAGAAGCCATCTTGTCCCAACAAAAATGCCCAAGTCGTTCGCAGCGCTTATGTAGCGAGAGCTGTGAGAACTAGCCTCACATTAGCTTCAGTTTTGGACTGGGAGTGAACCCAACTATATCTCATACACCGTGCAGGAGAGAACTAATTGAACTACTGAACTAATGAACGATGACCGGCGAACTAAGAGAACTAAATGAACTAACTGAACTAAACGAACTAGGAATGGTGACCGGCGAACTACGAACCTGTGACAGATGAACTATAGTTCACTAAATGGTCGTTCCGTATCGTACCGTTCCTTTTCAAGAATAGTTCAATTGAACTAGTTCGTTCGCGATCGACACATCCCTAATTTGCACGCCAACTATATTATTGAATATAAAATTGTTTTTAATGAAATATGTTCTCCACAATTAGTTTTTTTAATTGTTTTAAACGTTTTTGACAATATTAGTGGTTTCTTAGAATTGAATCTCTCAGTAATATCTCCGAAAATATCAGATTATATTTATCTGCCATATGTCACACACTTTCTGTTAGTTTTTTTGTCGATTAATCAATTTAAAGTAAATTAAACCGAAATTCATTAATCCTTCTGTAAGTTACATTCCATAATTTTAAATTATATTCTCTTTAGATTTTAAAATTAATATTTTCGGTCTTACATACATTCACTGTAAAGAATTTTCGTTTGTTTGGAACAACACTTCACACCGATATAATTTTGAAACAGCTTGTGGAGATAACAAGATGGGCGAGACAAGAATTCCGAAGGCAGGAAACTGGCATCTGCGGATCGGTCTTGTCTTCATTGGAATAATGACATGGGTAAGTTCAGAGCCCTAACAGCCGAAAAGCCTTCTTGCCGAATGATGCTTGCGAACACAAGAATGTGCTAAACGTTTTCAATGGCCACATCCCACAAAAGTTTTAAAAACGGTATATTTGATCTTGACGTAAATATATCAAACGCCATTCAAAGCAGATATGTTGACTCAATGTAAATAATAAGCATTGAAGGTACATGTTTTGTTGTACGCTCTTCGTATCATAAAATTAAGGGAACAAAATATACAAAAACAAATTACCCGAAAAAAGTGAGTTTATGCCGAGAGGATGTGGACTGTCAAGCTTAATTTAAAAAAAAAGTTATGTTTTCAATATTAAAATCATATAAATTAACATGATTATCAATCGCATATTTTTCGAACACATTTCGCGACCCTAAAGTAAAAAGGTTCTATCTGCACCGCAGTAAATTTTACAGGAAAGCATTTCAAAGTTTTGTCCCTCACTAAAACAAAAACTATTTTATTAAATGTATTGAAACTTTATCAGTGTACGTGACATCCAAGCACAAAACTGTAGACTGATAATTATTGTAACTTTGGTAGAAACGAAAACCCTATTTTTACAGATAGAACCTTTTTACTCTCAATTTGCATTTTCAAGTTCGAGCAAAAAGGTTCTATCTTTGTTGGTAGGAAAATTTGACTGGTATATTACTTAAATAATTGCAAATATACATGTAATTGTATCAATTATTAAATTTTAAAGAATTCAAAGCAATGTGCTCACATTTTAGTAAAAATCTTATTTAGAGTATTCAATTGTAATTTCATGTCATTACTTAGACTTAGCGAACTAGAAGTGGGAAAAAGTAACCTATTGTAAATTACTGAATTACACTTAAATTTGAAATGATATTTTACAAACATATTAAAGTAAAATGTCGCGTAGCCATAATATTATTTTTGTTTTTTAAGCAATTCTATGAAGTAGATTTGATCCAGAGTTGACATCCATTTCAACATGTATGCTAAATCGGCTACCTTTTCCTTATTAAAAAACTTCTCTTACGTTTGCACAGGCGGATAGATGGAAGAAGAACTTTTCGCCACCCATCTTGTATGAAGAAATGTATGATCGCACATTTACGGTGGAAAATTGTGAATCAGAATGTTTAATTTTATACTCTACTTCAGCTAGTCTTTGAGCGAATTTTAATTGCGAAACTTGAGAGAAAGGTATTTATTAAAATGAAGATGTTTGCTGCTTTTATGGAAATCCTTAAAATGCATTGTTTTCATCTGAATAATATTAAGTGGCTTTTTGCTATTTACTGCCAAATGTATCGGCATGAAAGAAAACGGTGACCAGAATTCACTAACTCTCAGAGCTTTCTCTATCTGGTAATGAACATTGTGTACTTCCTGAATACACAAGTGATCAGTAGCAGAGTATTTCAAAACTATGTCATCGATTTGTGGGTGTTTTTTAGAAAGTCCTTCACTGCCAAAGACATAATCTGATAATTGTTTGGGGGTATACAGCTGTCACTCCACATTATAATGTTTTACCTTAGGTGAGTTTTGAATTATTTTTTCCAAAATTTGGGAAACGGCATTTGCAATGTCATTTCGTGAATGGCCTGTGTCAATTTCTGTCCAAATTGCGCAATATACATATTTGCTTGGGAAAACATGAACTATCATGTTAAATAACTTCAAATTTCTCCTTTAGGAGAAAATACTTGTTTGCCCTCGGAATTCCTATCACATTCTCTAAATGAAAGGTCATTACAATTGTATGTTCATCTTTGATCTTATGATCTTCCTCTCTTTCCTTTCTCCTGTTTTCCTTGTTATCTACGTTTTCAGTGTATTTTAATTTTAAATCATTAGAAATATTATTTTCATTCATTATAATATTAATCCATTAATAATATTATTTCAACTCATTAATTCTGTATTCGCATCTGTCCGCTTTTGGCTGAAAGAAATCCAAATTCAATTCTTCATTAAAAATATTTCGATATATAGATAATTTTACAAATTGACATCTTTCGTTTACACAACATTCCTTGTAGAGGTTGTACGTTTTCGTGATATTGAAGTTGGAGGCGAGGCACTCCTTACTAGGTCTGCAATAGTGACTCTCTGTTTTAGGGAAAGATTTAATGTGTGCCCTCATTCTGTCTTTCACGTCTTTTGGTATTTTATCCATAGTTTTGCTACCTCGATTGTCCAATTTTGGTGTTCCTGTTATTTTATCTTTGTGGAAATGTGCATTATTTATCATCTTCTGGCTTATAGAAAGTGTGTTGAGATAGAACTTCTTAAACACAATAATTTCTTTATTTGAAACCTAAAACTTGTAAACGAATGTATTCTTCTTTCGAAGGTTTAGAATATTTTCTGTTGGATTTCTTTTTTTCTGGAAAGGATCTGATGTACTCAGTATGTAGCTGACCTTTTCAGGATGAGTATCCAATTTGTAAAACGAAATAAATAATCTCTCTTGCTCTTCTGGAGTGTCATTTAGAGCGAAGTTGTGACGGCAAAAATTTCCACAATTTATAGTTTTGTTAAATTGTTAAGCTTGATGACCTTGCCTCTGTAATTTAAATGTTCTCAGCCAGCTTGATGTTTCTTAGTTCCTTGCACTTTTTTCCAATCCTTCTTATTACACGATGCCACTAGATTGCGAAAACTTACAGCAACAACACAGCGAGATATTGAGTTCTTAAAACGGATCGGGTCTACTAGATACATGCGCTACTAACGAAGGTTTAACAATACATTTACATATTAACCGAAAAGAAGTAATAATCGTAATAATCCGGGTTGTAAACAAGACTTACAGGTAACCAATTTTATAATATTATATCAACATGTGAAGTGGAGTACAAATAGTTTGTGTCGCATAACCTATAAATTCGTTGATTTAGCAAGACATTCACTCAGGCGTTGTAAGGAATATCCAAATGCCCAATTTTGCAGAACTATTATAAATTTTGGATGGTTACCAATTAAACCCGATAAAGAATAAATAGTTCGATATTTATAAAAATATGTTTACCTTCTTGCATAACTGTTTTGCTTTAACACAAACAGTGCTCACAGCACTGCTTTGCCTCGGTGTCTCGTCTTCTTCAGTACCGCTTGCCGCATTAGGATCGTATTCAGAACAAGAATGCTCAAAACCCGCATCTTCAATTTCACTTTCACACAACATTGCAATTAAACCTGCTTCTCAAAAGATCTTACAATACCTGGACACTTTGCGCAGCCAACAAGATAATGTTTACATACATGTAAATAGATTGGTTTGCGCGGTGAAGCAGATAGAACCTTTTTTCCCGAACTTGAACATACGTTTTGCAGATAGAACCATTTTACCTTATCTGTATCTCAGAAACTAAGCATCGTAGATCAATATAACTTGGAGGTTATGTAAATCTCATCGTTACCATTACAAATATAACAAAGTCATTTTTGGAAAAAATGTTAGATAGAACCTTTTTACTTTAAAGTCGGGATTTTACTTCCTCGTATAAATAATTGGATTTGGAAAAATATATATAGTCTAGAGAAATCTGCGGCGAAAAGTGCCGTTTTTCGCCAGAAAAAAAATTTGGGGGATCGCTGATACAGTAAAAGATTTGTCTTCCAATTATTACTTTCTCTATTAGTAGCATACTAAAAATCCCAGTTTTTTTGGTTTCTTAATGTTGGTTCTTTCGTTCGTGCGTTGTTCCTTTCGTGCGTTATTTCGTTCGTTCGTTCTTTCGTTCGTGCGTTGTTCCTTTTGTGGGTGCATTCTTTCATGCGTGCCTCTGACCCTGTCTCTGTGAACTACACTAGCGCCCGAATTATTCTTAGGAGTTTTTAAAGACAAAATATTTCTCCATTGATTTGGCTTGTTGGGAAGCTCATATTTTAGAGAAAATTCGTAACATTTTGGGACCAGGAATATTCTTGCTTAATTTTTGATGGAAGGGAAAATAGTTTACGATTATTTTCTAAGATTTTTCTTTTAATTTTTTCCTCGTACAAAGGTAAGAAGAGTTAAAAAGAGGGCGCAGGTTTCATGTTTCGGAATATAAAAGTAGTTTTTGCACAATTTTGAGTGAACTATATACAGTATTAAGATTTGTATTTTCCCAAAAATTTATCAAATTCAATATTCCAAAAACAGTTTTAATAGTGCAAATGGATTGAACAATTCGATATCAACACCATTTTGATGCATTCATTTTTTTTTTGAAAATTACAAAATTTCATATATTTATGCATTTCTCACGTCGTTAAAATTTATAATAAGGGAGTTTATTCACATTCAATCTGCACTTGAATCAACGAAAACAAAAACGTTCGATGTATAGGGACGACAACTTTCGGAGAAATGAAAAAAACTCATTAACTTTAATATGTGTTGTGTTTTATACACGACAAAGAAATATGGTGTTTATTTATACATTTTTAAAGTAATCCTAATGGTATATTTGGTTTAGAGTTTATGAGTACATGGTTACATAAATTAAAGTGTTGCGGACTTCGAACCTTTTAGTATGCCATTGTGATTTTCAATATTGAAGTATGCATATTTTGAAGAATTACTTATGCATTTAGACAAAACCTTGACAAAACCAATAAAAGTAATCAAATGGAAAACAATAAAATAGTCTTAAAAATGTTACCAACTTCTATTATATGAAAATTAATTAATAATTTACAAAGAAAAGTTCTCTTCCTCTCCACTTCCCACATCACCCGTCGGCCAGTCTTGTATAGATGAATAAAATTCCTTATATTCGTGGGGAATATATGGATGCAGTTTTCGCAGATCATCAATCTTATTCTGTTTAATGGGTACTTTTCCAAGGGATTGGTATGCTTGTTCATTTGGAAAAACAGGCCATGGATTATGTTTGATACCCAGTCTAAAAGTTTCTGTTACAAGGCTATCAATAAAGTTGCGTGTAACAATACATCCTTTTACATTCGAATCATCAGAGCAATGCATCATTTTACTTATACCAACTGCACTTTGTCCTTTTTTGGTACATTTCTCCCCCTAGTTTCTTCCGATAAATATGTTTTCCTGTAATATTGTTGCCATCAGTTTTTGAAGTCCTTGATTTCAGATGATTGTACCTCAGTAACAGTGGATTTAGAAATAGTACTGCAACCAACTATGATTTCTGTCAGTTGATGAATGCTATAGATCCTGTCATGATTTCTTAATGTACGTTTCACGATCGAGAAATCCCTGTCGCAAGGAAGAAATGAATGCCCCCTTAGGGAAAAAAACTGTTCGACCTTCTTGAACCTACCAGTATCAGTGAGTCCGAGGAGCACCCTGTTCATTGCATGGTTCTTGTTTTGGCCTGCACAATTATCAGAGAAAATATGCACTTCGGTTATTTCATCTGTGACAGACGTGAGGTAGTCATACATGAACATACCTCGTTGGGGATCTTTCTGGCCGTACCTTCGTGGTAAATATAGATAAGGGAAGATTTCTTTTTGATGTTGTGAATACAAAGTAAATTGACATTCAGCAGACCCAAGTAAAAGGTTTCCTGAAGAGGGATAATAGGAAGTTGAAATGTTCTGCATGTATTCGAACGCTATAACGAGGATGTGGTTTTTATTTTCTCTTCCCTCTGGATCAGCGACATTTTCAGTTTCTGATCTGAGTTTTTTATAAAATTTCTTTGAATCTTCTTCGATGTATCATTAATTCAGCAGCAACATTCATCTTTTCCGCAGAACTTAAGTGCACACTTTTCAGCTTTACACCTAGTTCTTCACATGTACAGCAGTAATCAATCTGTGGTCTGCCGAATCTATAGTTATAATTATGTTTAAAGAAACTGGCAAAAAAATTATAGATGTATTTCAAATTTGGATATTTTCTCTGGAACATTTGAAACATGTTTGTTATATTTAAACGAGCATCCAAGTACTTCATAGGTTTACCGGAATAATGACTCTCCTTTAAAGAATAGCTTTCAATATGCTCTCTTATTCTGACTTTTGTGATTCCCGGTATAGCGTTTGTTCCGCCCTTTTTCCCATGCATGTCTTTAGGACCTTTCGCAAGTACAGTAGTATTATTTTAGCGTGGCCGCTCAAGGTCGTGGTCTCAGAACTACCGGAAGAGTTCATTCCTCAAACATAGCTGTATTGGGGGAGCGCGTTCTTTCCTAGCACGTCTTAACAGTCCTACTCCAGTTGTGAAAATATTGACCCTGACTGTCCGTATCTGCGAGGTGCAAGCTTCCAATTGCGTTTCCTACTAGAGTGGAGCATTTGTACGTGATTCGGAAATTGTGTTTTAAGTGATTATTGCAATGCGTCCGGTTCAGAGCAAGTTGCATAAGGGAGGGCTTCACAGTCAGAAACATAAAGTAGTTGCCAAAGTATATCATTTTATGAGAAGCAAATGGTGTTAAACATGTCACAGCAGTTCTTAAGAGAGTGGCAGATGCTACAGGTGTTTCGGGATGACGTATTCGCGGGCTTAATAAGAAAATGAATTCTATTGAACCTAGGGAATCATGTTCATATTGAACTTCTACTAAAGAGAGGAAAAGGAAGAACGTGGAATCTGCTCTCGAGGGTTTCAATGAGAGTCATTCGCCGTACAATTATTTAATGCACTATATCAAAAAATGGTTATTTGGAAAAGGCGCACACAATAGAATTGCATTTTCTCGCTTGAGCTGCGGGCCAGAGCAGTCGCTCAGTTATCAGCAGCTACTATCGTTCCGCGCCGAGTAAGGCCAGACCAGTCTCGGTCGGACTTCAGTATTTGTCTCAGGGGGCCGTCACGGGGTAGGGAAACCTTCACACCTCCCACCACTTTCTCGTATAAACGCTGGTGGGGACGCCCGGGGACGCCTGACTGGGTCCGCCATATCCGGGCCCGGAAATTACGTACGACTACTGGGATCAACAGTACCCTCTAGCGACCATTTCTGACAACTACCGAAGAGAACGTAACTTCCTGTTTCTATGTTTTGAAATTTATGATCGTGGTTAACCGTTTCACGAAGAGTGGCCGAGAGTGGCTGTGCAAAACGAATGCCCTTTTGTGGATACCTTTGTTGAGAGGATCGGAGAGGATACCCTTTGTTTCTTCCCTGCAAAATGCCACGACAGAGGCGATGCCAAATCTGTTTGCTTTTCCCAGCGATGTTCAAAGGTAATTGTGTTTAACACGTGCTCGATATGTTAATCTTATATTTTTATAATATTATATTGTTCATGCTTTTATAATTATTATTATTAATATTATTAGTACGATAATTTTCACATTTTTATGAATGTATTTCTATTACCATCACTATATTTTATGTGGAATAAATATAAGACGATATTATTGATAATTTTTTAAATATAACTTCAGGTGTATTAAGGGGCTGAAGGCAATTGAGAGGATCGGAGAGGATACCCTTTTCTTCCCTGCAAAATGCCACGACAGAAGCAGTGTTGGTTGCCAAATTGCTGCAAGGCCAAATCTGTTTGCTTTCCCCAACGATGTTTGGAAGGTAATTGTGTTTAACACATGTGCTCGATATGTTAATCTTACATTTTTATAAAATTAAATTATATTGTTCATGCTTTTATCATTATTATTATTAGTAGTAGTAGTAGTAGTACGATGGAAATACATTCATAAAAATGTGAAAATTATTACCATCACTATATTTTTTTGTGGAATAAATAGAAGATGATGATAATATTATTGATAATTTTTTTAATATAACTTCAGGTGTATAAAGTAGCTGAAGGCAATTGGCGTCCTGATGGCTTCCTGTTCATGGCGCACTGTAACTAGTGGTCGATATGTGTGCGTAGATCATTTTACACCACACATGATTAGTGCCTCTAGGAGAGTGCTGTGTAACGCAGTACCAACTCTCTTTTCTGATGTATGTCCTGAGGTACCTGACAGGATGCTCAGGGCATTCTTGCAGAGTGTACCAGAGGAGAGAGGTAAAGTATTCACTGTTTACAGTTATTGCACATTTGCTTTTAGGATGTTACGAGCACATTTTAATTTAACATTATTTTTTTGTCTCTAGTCTTTTCCTTTCATTCAAGTGAACAGAGCTTGCAAACTTTGGGTTTGGACTGGACCAGGCTGTCTTCAGGTATTGTGAAATCCACCAAACAATGGTGATTACATTCTTGTAATGGATGACATTACAATTTCTGAGCACAAAAATTGAATAAGCTGCTCAGAAATTCTGTGAAAAACATTTGTTGCATCTTGTAAACATTACTTGAAGCAAGTACCATTAAAATTGTATTAAATTCAATGAAATTAGCAAAACATACTTTAAAGATGACAGAAAGAAGTAAAAAGTGACTTGGTAGTCAAAATCGATGAAAAATGCAAAAAAGGGCATATAAAAATGGGGTCATTTCCTTTTGTTATAACAAGAGCTGGGAAGTTAATGCAATTGCAAGTTTTTTGTCAATGGTCATATTTCCCTGAAATTGTAAAATGTGTGTTTCATGGCAAAATATTGGAAATAAAATAAGAAATTATTTGCATATACTGCATACCTTGTGTTTTCAGAGCTTTTTGGCATATAAATGAATGTTTTTTCATATTGTTCGACTTCTTCGCTAAAATAACACAAAACCATAAATTTCCAAGTAAAAAATTTGTATTAATACAAAGCATGAACTTTCCTGTTGCTTCAAATATGTTAGTACAATGAGTAGATACTTTGTTTTTAATTTGCATATTCCCTGTCTCTGGGTGGCAAAAATATGTAATCTTGTTAAATATCTTTTTATGACCAAACATTTTTGTGGCATATTTGTATGCATATTTCAGTGCTAAAAGCTTGCATAAGCTTCCCAGTTCTAGTTATAACATAAAATGAATATCTATACTACAAGGTACTGGTCTAAAGTGAAAAGATAAGGAATTACATTTCGTTCAAATCCACCCTCTAGTAATTAGCCTACTGTTGATAGTGAACTCGGATACAGTGAATTCTCAGTTATAGTGAGCTTAAGTCATTGGTCCTGTTTCATTTACATTACAAATTAGCATAAGCAATCCCTTACTTTGTGAATGCCTGCACAGGAAAACAGTTGTTGAATGGCGCTGATGAACATAAACTAGTGTTATACAGAATAAACTTTGTATTATTGTTTGATAATTGTCCATCACGTTTAATAATTTAGATTTGTCATTTAAAAATGAAGAGAACTCAAGTTCTACAGCTGAAAGAATCTTTTATTTATTTATTTTTAATGAGGTCCATTCACTAGCCAAATCAAACAAAAAGAAACTATCCTCATTATCTTCATGTATTTTTGAAGTATTTTAAGTATTTCTTTTTTAAATACACCGATTTTATGTATTTAAATACTGCCCAGCCCTGTCTACATTTTATTTGCAATGTATTACATATTCTTTTAAAATTATTCATGAAAGATTAGAAAGACATTTAGTTCAAATGTACATGGTTAATCTAATTTATAGAACGTACAGAATTCACTCCACAAAATATTATTAAAGTTTGTCTCCAGTTTTCCCTCTCATGTTGGATGGGGTTTTTACCAGAACTAAGCAATATTAAAACAAAAGGCACTGATCCACATTGGAATGTTTGAAACAATGCTCGGTAACTCGCAGATTTTGTAAATGGTCAATTGTGTGAAAAAGATTAAAGAACTTGTTTTCAGCCACACAAATGTATAAAATTTGTTTACTGGCTAGCTACAGTATTTGTCCATCCTAGTTATGCAAGAGAAGCATTCGATTAAGACATTATTTTACTAAAAACTTTGGTGTGTATTGTAAGTCATAGTTGAACAGTATTAGTACATATTTATGTTAATATTATGTATATCATTCCATATAAATCTGAGCATGAATAAGAGCTTGCACTGTAATAAGTGGGCAAATACATAAGTATATATTTACTACATATCAATGTATTGACAGTATATGAATTCAATTTACACGTTTTGTATTTACAAATCTTAGTATGTTGATTCATTTCAGTGCTTTGAATCTTGGGCCAAAGGGTTTTGAGATTAATTGATAGGATCTTACTTATCTATGTTTGTATGTTATGACTAGAAAAGTTCAAGTCGATCACTCAATTGTATTTTCCTATGTTTAACTCTTACTGTTTGGTAACGGTGCACTTTATACTTTTCACATTGCAACTCACTTTAGGCTTATTGCAATATCCATATATCTGTGTGTTTTTTAATTGTCATCACTGTATGCCAATGAATTATGCTATGTTTTTGCTGCTTTTTAAAATTTCTTTTTGAATAGATTGTCAGGGTTTAAATATGTATGTAGGGAGCCAACAGAAAGTTGAATTAGTGATATTTCACAATTTTTGGATGTATGTGTTTTGTGCCTTTGTATTATGTCTTTGTATTATTCCATGTTTAATTTGAAAATAAATGTTAAAATGTGAAATCACTTTCGTTTATTTTGCATGTTTATCCTAGATTTCTTTCCCTGCCTTCAAATTCCTAAATAGTGTAACATTTATTTTGTTCTTAATTCAACTGCAAATCATATGTACTTATAAATAAATTCAAAAGTCAATATAAATAATATTGGAAGTGAAACAGAGCTGTACTCTCTTGACACCGGGGTCGTCTTCGCTACTCGTTTTGAGTGGGTCGTCGTGATTGGCTGATTCGTATTCCCGGCATATTTTTAAAGCTTCAACGCTATTGGGGCCCGCGAATGGCGGCGTCCCCCACTCTCTCTGTCGGTTCCCCCCACCATGTCAAATAAGAGCTCTCCAATATACATTGAGTGCCGTCTCTGTTATATACTCTCTGATTTGTCTAGTGTTTCGTCCGTCTGGTCAAGTATTAATTGTGTTTAAACTATCCAAAGTGCTACTCATTCAGTGCATCGAAGTTATTCAAAACTAGTGAGTGCAGTGCGTTCATCAACCGTTCGTTACTCTCATTCATGAGCAACGAAAACAATGCCATCACACGGGAGTTAATTAGTGCGGCCCTAATCACATTAAACGGTGAAGCAACACCTTTGCCAACCATCAATATGGAATCCAACAACTTCCAAATGGGTGCGAATCAAACGCCCCCTACCACATCACCGATGGACACCAGCCCCACTGCTCTATCATCAGGCATCCCATCACCCTCCAACCAGGCGCCCGCCGGGACTCTATCCGGTAAAAGACTGATAGAGAACTCCGAAGAAGGTGACAGCAAACGCGCGGCAACGCAAGGTAACACCCATCATAATAATAACTCAGACCTCCAGAATCTGTACAACGTAAAAATTTCCAATATATTTGGCTTTCTCAATGAACAATTGCCTGAAGAATGATCTGATCCAAAGAAAATTCCGCCAATTTTTGTTACCGCCACAAGCAATCATGCCGAACTTATTTGCGAAATTAAAAATAAAATATCTAATAATTTCACAACAGAATTCAAGACCAACAAAATTAAAATTCAATTCCGGACCACACAAGATTTTCGCAGTGCTGTAAAACATTTTATTGAAACTAACAAACAATTTCATACTTATAGTGATCCCTCTTGTAACAAATTTTCAATAGTGATAAAAAATATTCGTCCATCAATCACAGAAGAAGAAATATTAGCAGACATAAAATACCAGTATCAGTCAGTCATCAAAGTAACTAGACAATGTGCCAATTCCAATGGTAGCAGTGAAGTTTAGTGGTAAAGACAAAATAGAATCCGTCCTCCAAACCAATAACGTGTGCAATTCAATAGTTAAACCAGAAAAAAGAAAGAAAGCAAAAGGTCCAATTCAGTGCTTAAGATGCTTAGACTTCGGTCATACACGTAACCATTGTAATTACAACATTTCGTGCGCATTTTGTGCCAAAGACCACTTCACTCCGCAATGCACCACTAAAAATAATAATCTAAAATGTCAACTCTGTAATGGAGCCCATAGGGGAGACCTTCGATCTAATGAATGTTCTCACTATCAAAAATTAATAGACAAAAAGCAAAATCGTACAAAATCCTTTACCAACTCCATCACCTTCATTTAATCTATCAAACTTTCCTTCACTTCCACAAGTATGAGAAATCCGAAATTTCACTCAATTAAACCACAACAACCAAACCCAGCCACCCCGTTCTAACACTACCACAAACCAAACATTTAATCCAACTAACAACAATCACTCCAAAAAACAATACTTTCACTCCAACTCTACAGAATACTCGTAATTCACTCAATAACTAACTACATATCAAGTATCATATCCTCAATAATTCCAACAATAATACAGAGCATACAGAACTCAATAACATCGTATTTAAGTAACAATTATGGTCAATCTTCCCCTTAAAAATTCATCATTCTCACTTGGAGCTCAAACAGTATCTCAAACAAAAAACCGAACTAAATCATTTCATCCAACAAAAATCAGTAGATATAGCTTGCATAACAGAAACTCGCCTCGATAGTTCAATGCACTTTTCAATCCCAGGTTTCAGTACATATAGATCTGACAGAGAAAATGATCAAGGAGGAAGTGTCCTAATATGAATCAAACAAAACGTCCCACATTATCAGTTCATCCCACCGCCCACCCCCGGCCTCGAAACAATAGCAATTAAAATTCCATTAAATAATAAGATTCAGCATAATAACAGCATACAAACCGCTTAACAAACATCTTAACATAATAACAGCATACAAACCTCCCAAAATTAAAATAAACAATATCAATATATCCACATTGTTGCAATTACCCACCCCAACAATCATCATAGGAGACCTCAATGCTAGACATCACTCATGGGGATGACGAGTCTCCAACTCAGCAGGCAACTTCTTACATAAATTACAATCACAAATACCCTTCTATATTATTGCCCCCCGATCCTACCCACTATCCCTTTGATTCACAGAAAAATCCAGACATCCTTGACATAGCACTCACAAATTTCAGTTCCCAATTAAAGTCTCTTACGTACCATGAATTGGACTCTGATCATACCCCAGTCATTATCTCTACCCGACTCCCAGTCCCCCCTCCAACTCCTCTCTCCTCGATATATCTAAACACGCTTAATATAAATTGGAAATCATTTAACAGAAATATAAACATCTCAATCCCTCCGTTTAAAACATTTAAATCTCCAACAGACACTGACGACGCAATATCAACGTTTAGTAATACAATAATTAAAGAAATAAAGAAATTACAAAAAACAAAATTCTAGACCCTAATACTAAAGTAAGAAAACCTCTACCTACTCAAATAATCCAACTAATTAAGGAAAAAAATAAAAACAGAAGACTCTGGAACTCATTAAGAATACCGTCAATCAAAAAAGAATACAATCACTTAAATAACACTTGCAAACGGTTTTTGTATACTTAGAGACAGCACCAATACACTACCCTTTACAATCTCTAAACGTAAGAAATAACTCTCTATGGCAATTAACTAAAAAAAATACTGAAAAAAATAATTCAGTTCCACCTCTGTCGACTAACACAGGAAAAATACACTCTCCTAGCGCCAAAGCAGAAGCCTTAGCAAAGCATTTCCAAATACTTTTACGCCCAATAATTCTCCTTTTTCACACCAAGCACCCCGAAATCCTTCTAATAGCCTCTTCCCCCATCTTTAACTTATCCCACAGAATAAAATACATCTTCCCCCGCGAAACAAAAACGCTTATTCAGAAACTTCCAAATAAGAAAGCCACCGGGCACGACAAAATCAGTTCAATAATCTTAAAGAATCTCCCACCGTCAGCCTTAGCCTTCCTAAACAATATTTATAATTCAATTTTAAGAACTGGATACTTCCTCCAAACTTGGAAACATTCAATAATCCACCCCATTCCGAAACCAAACAAAAATCACTCCAAAGTTGACAATTACCGGCCCATCAGTCTACTACCCGTTATTGCCAAAATATTCGAAAAACTAATCCTTGCCAGATTAAACCAGCATCTTCAAAACATTAACATAATTCCCAAATATCAATTCGGATTCATTGCTCACCACTCAACTGCCCACCAACTACTTAGAATAACAGAACACATCCATACTGCATTTCAGAAAAAGGCAACATACAATATCTACATTCCTGGACATCACGCAAGCTTTTGACAGAATCTGGCACCCGAGTCTTATCTATAAACTAATAAAAGCTGGAACCCCAACTTATATAATTCACGTCATCAAAAGTTTCCTTACAGACCGTACATCAGCGCTGCTCAAGCAGAGCAAATCATCAGCGCCGAGCCGAATTTTCTGCCGAGAGCGGACACCGGAGCCCGAGCGTTGCGCGCCTTGCAATAACCGCAGTCACAGTGTCCGGTATCTCCAGTCGCGGGAACGTGGAAGTTGACTCGAGCTCTTCGCAGACCAGAGCACACGACATTATATAGTTAATCATGCTGATGAAAATGAAAAGAACGCTGGAGAACGAATGGAAGTTTTTAGTGCTCTGAAAAACAATACCTCGCTAGGAGTACGTTTTTGATGTATTTTGATGTTTTTGTTGTTTTGACAGTAAAATAAAACAATACACAAGAGTTCAATTTTATTGCATACCGATACTACGTGAGCATTTAGGAAAAGAACTTCCCACAAAACCGTTTCCCAAAACTGCATCGGCATGCTGCTCGATTGTTAAGTATGTTTGGATCAACATATAACTCTGAGCAATTTTTTGCTTCTTGAAAATTTATAAATCTCGAATGAGAAGTACAATTACAGATCACAATCTGAAATGCATGCTACGGCTCAACAGCACCGTGTCATCTGTTCCAATCATAGAAAGTATATTGCGAAAAAAATCACTTAAAAGGTGCAAGAAAAATACTTGACTTTGCAATTAGCTTCAATTTTTTAATTTTAATTTCCTTTATTTTTAGAATTTGTATTACTAGTTTATTTAATAACATTTTTGGGGTAACTATATACTATTTCATATTCTGTGTAATGTCGCCGAAATTACATGTCTTTATGTTGAGTACTTTTTTGCAACTTTGGCATTGTCGGCGTACTCTGAAAATATATTTTCTTTCCATGCTACTTTGCAAATTGTCGTTTTTTAAAATTTTTCAAATCACACTAATATGTTTATATCTAGTACATGTTCCAATAAATGTTACAAAACTATTTCACTGCTTTTTCTGTCGTAATGTCCTTTCCCAGACAGTGAGACGTTTTCAACCCGAGCAATGGAAAATACCCCGTAGAAATACGACGCGACCCACTGTACCACATGCCGCCGATCGATATTTGATGACGTCATTTGCTCTTTCTGCGGCGAAAGAGGAGAGAGCAACCGGCAGCTCCTCCTCGGAGCAAATGGTTGAGCGGCCCTGCCGTACATTCTCAGTAATAGTCAACAATCACTACTCCACTCCCCACATTATCAAAGCAGGCGTCCCGCAAGGCTCCCCTTTATCACCAACATTATTCAACATATACATCTCAGACATTCCATCATCAACAGATTCTAACATTGCTCAATTTGCAGACGATACAGCCCTATTTGCAAGAGGATACTCATTAAATAACCTTCGATCAGAAATCCAAAGCCACTTAAATAAAATTGAAACCTGGGCAATCGTCTGGAAAATTCAACTTAATCCTGACAAAACAACAGCAAAAATGTTCTCACTCAGAAAATTTACATTCCCCCCTCTCTTAGTAATAAACAACTCCCCCATCACCTGAACTCCACCTTCACAACCCATAAAATATTTAGGACTTCCCCTCGACACAAAATTAACATGGAAATCTCATATTGATATCAAAGTTAAACAAGCAAGAAATAAATTATTCCAACTCCGGCCACCAATCAACAAACACAAATCCCTCTCATTCACAAACTCTACAATATTATATAAAACTATAAGACCACTAATGCTCTACGCATGCTATAAACGCAGCCCCCACAAATGTGAATAAATTCCAAATAATTCAAAACAAATTCATCAGATTAATCACAAATGCCCCCTGGTTCATAAGTAATAAACAACTTCATTCCGAACTAAACATGTATACAATAATAAACCAAATAGCCCATATATCGTACAATTTCTACCAAAACCTAGCAGACGTACCAGCAGCATCCCACTTCAAATTAGCAAAAAATCCTGCCCACACCCGAATAAAAAATAGATTCCCATTTGAGGCCTTTCTCAAAATCTTAGCCAACCAAGACAATTAACCGCGAGGTTCTCCCCTAGAGTATCCTCTTCAATGTTTAGGATAAGTTAGCTTAGATATTTTAACTAGTATAAGTGAAAACAAATAATTTGTAAAGTGACTACACTGAACGATGTATTTCATCTAGATAAATAAATGTGTTATATATAAACAAAACGATAGAATTGCTAGTTATGATAGTGAGGAAACTGGAAACAATGGAAAAGATTAAGATGATGGCGGCAGAGCCGCGCCATCACGTGAATTTAGTGCTTCTCCACTACCGAACAAAGACACTACAGCAAATTAATATCCAAGTAGTATCCAATACAAATAGACAAATAGATGTTTTTTGCTTTACAGAACATTGGTTGTCTCAAAATGATATAAACACACTCCAAATTCCTAGCTTTTACCTTGCAGGATCGTATTGCAGAGCGAAGGAATCAAATAAGGGCCCTGCTTACGGAGGTTCGTGTATTTACATAAGAAATTATATTGATTCTACCTTCTTGTCAGAATTCAATTTATATGCAGTTGAAAAAGTTTTTGAAACAACAGTAGTACATCTTACTACGCTCAAAATTATCTTACTTTGCATTTACAGACCTCCAACAAAGCGAGCTTCAGATTATTTCACTTTCTTGGAAAATCTAGAGATAATTCTGAACAAAATTAGTAAACTCTCTTGTAAATCCATTGTTGTATGTGGAGATTTCAATATTGATTTTCTGAGCGAATCCCACGAAAAAGAGAAGTTTCTCAATTTACTTCATTCTTTTAATTTAGACATTACAGTGAATGTACCTACACGGAATACGCTTAAATCACAAAAAGCATTAGACCAAATTATAATTAACAAAACCACAACTACACATGAAATAATAACGAATAATCTAGGATACAGTGACCACGATGCACAAATTCTTACAATTACTAAGAACATAAACACTGACACAATAAATAATACACGCATGTGCAGAGCATTCACTAAAGTTAATATAAAATTATTTACGGACTACTTGATGAAGGAATCATGGGACGAAGTTTATAACGCTGTTGACACAAATGAAAAATATAATTTATTTTTCTCCAAGCTTTCAATTCATTTTAACGCGTGCTTTCCTCTTAAAAAGAGAAAATTAAACATTTCAAGCAAAAGTAATACTTGGATCACACAAGGAATTAGAACATCGTGTAAAAACAAACGTACGCTTTACTTTATTTCTAAACATCATAACGTATCACCCGGTTTCCATATATACTTCCGAGAATATAAAAGAATTTTAAGAAAAGTAATAGTTCAGGCAAAAATAATGAAAAATAGTCAGGACATTTTGAGCGCTAGTAACACAACTAAAGCAATGTGGGATATCGTAAAAAATACAACCACATCATCTCGATACCTTGTAGAGAATGTTATTTTAAAGGATAATGAAAGAGAAACGAGTAATCCGGAAAAAGTTGCCAATCTCTTCAACAAACACTTTTCCAGAATTGCGTCTGATCTCACGAAGGGACTAAAATCACAAAATTCAACATTTTACACTTCCCAAAAAATTTCAGATACGATGTTTATTCCCGAAACTTCTCCCAACGAAATCCTCAGAATAGTCAGTAAACTAAAAAATAAATATTCATCTGGTTTAGATGAATTTCCGGATTGTTTATTAAAAACTTGTGCACCTGCCTTTATACATCCGTTAACTCACATTTTCAATGCTTCTTTATGTACAGGATTATTTCCAGATATTTTCAAAACAGCAAAAATTAAGCCACTTTTTAAAAAAGGGAACAAAAATGATATTCAAAATTACCGGCCAATTTCTCTTTTGTCAGTTTTCTCAAAAATATTAGAAAGGCTTTTCTACTTACGAATGGAAACATTTCTCAGGAAAAACAGAGCGTTTTCAGACTCACAACACGGTTTTAGAAAATCAAAATCTACGGAAACTGCCATTTTTTCTTTTCTCAAAGATGTTGCTTCATCAATAGACCAAAATGAAGTACCCATTGGAATATTCTTAGATCTCTCGAAAGCTTTTGACGTTATTGACCATAAGATCTTGCTCTCAAAATTACCTTCGTATGGAATCCGTGGTATTGCCCTAGATTGGATAACTTCTTACCTTAAACATCGGACTCAAAGAGTAGAAATACCATACTGGCAGGAAAGGACATTACATACTTATATTTCCAATTCTTTGCCAATTGTGCATGGGGTCCCGCAAGGTTCGATCTTAGGTCCTATATTCTTTCTGTTATATGTAAACGATATGCCCTCGTCTATTAAAAATGGAAGAACGGTTCTGTTTGCTGATGACACGAATGTTCTTTGCAAAAAAGAAACAGTAAATAGTACAATTTCAGAAGTTTCAAATTGGTTTAATAATAACAAATTAATTGTTAACGAAAGAAAAACTGTTTCAATGCATTTTTGCATCTCAAATCGGAAATCGCATGTTCAATTGAAAATGAACAATATGCAATTAGCTGATGTTGAGGCAACAAAATTTTTAGGTCTTTCAATTCAATCAAATCTCAAATGGAATGTACATATATCAGAATTAAACACTAAATTAAGTTCATTATGCTATGCATTCAGAATTCTTTCAAATTCTGTCAGCCTTCATGCAGCTCGTTGCGTTTATTTTGCAAATGTGCATTCCCGCCTGAGATATGGCATAATATTCTGGGGAAGCTCATCCTGTAGTATTCAGACCTTCAGATTGCAAAAGAAAATTATTCGAATAATGAAAAAATGCCTTCCACGTGATTCCTGCAAGCCTCTTTTCATTGAGCTGGGAATCCTACCATTGCCTTGTCTATTTATTTACGAATCTGTACTATTTGTCAAAAATGACCTACTTAACGGAGGGAACATATTTTCATGCAATATTGATATTTATAATTACAACACACGCCGTAGAAATCACGTGCATCAAGTGTCAGTATCAACAGCTCAGTACAAGAAATCAACATACAATACATGTACGTTACTTTACAACGCATTGCCAGATGACATAAAACAATTAAAGTCGGTATACAAATTTAAGTTAAAAGTAAAATCTTTTCTGCTGCAAAACTGTTTCTATACAATTAGAGACTATACTGATCGTGAAAAAGAAAAATAATGTTTAATGTAACAAAACAAAGATATATAATGAATTAGTTTATGTTTGCATTGTATACATTTAAAAAAATATTTAATACGCCTGTAACAAGTAATGTACTTCAGCTTCCGGGTCAATGACCCCCATCTCGATCAGGTTTTTGTCCAGTTTCCCTGATCCATAGAGCAAATGCTGAGATGGCCCCTTGTTTTGCTTGTGGTCGTAAATGTAGCTTCACTGTGCGCACGTTTTGTTGAGCACTCCTTTTGCTTGTAGTTCATTTACAGTTGAAATTGATTTTCTATAACTCGGGAAAAAACATTTTTCAAATATCTTTATTTTTCTAAAATGATTATTTTCTAAATTCATTTTTTTTTCTTTTTTTTAAATAAAATTTCTGGCCCTCAAGAAAATGTGCGCAGGTAAATTGCTTTCCCCACACGTCATATACAGTTTTTACTGTTTTTTGACAAATAAATAAATAAATAAATAAGTAAGTTCGCTAGCACGTGCGGTGCCAATGTTTTTGGAATGGGCAGAAGCGCGAAAGTCGCCTCCTGGCTCTCTCCCACCACTTTCAGGTTCCCCCTCTACTCGCGAATCCCAGCGGCCACGCTAGAAAAATTTTGGTTTGAGAAGTTTACGTAGCCTTCTTATTCGAGAAATCTGTGTGGCATAGAGAGACTTATATCCTTTTAAACATACCTGGTGTTTCTTATCTCCAAGAAAAGCATAGTACATAAGGACCTTTTCATGAGGTACTCCTGCTTCATTTCCTTCATTTCTTGATCTTCGCCGAGCAACATTATTGACAGAGATAAGATTCTGAAGAAAAATGTCTTGTTCATTTTTAGTTTCAATGTTTCTTAATCTCACAAAAATCTCATCAGCTTGTTCTTGAAAACGCTCACAGCACTTTTTCTTACAACCACAGTCTGGACCTACAACTAGCGCAGGAAAAAACAGCCCTTTATAGTTTACATATTCTGCTCCCTTAATTCTAATTCTTGATTTTATTCCCTTTCCACTCACTTTCATTTTTCTCTTACGACCTGAAACCAGTTCTTCGTCCATACTACTGCTGTTGAAATACCACACAAAATGGATAAACTTCAACTTGATTGCAAACTGAAATTTCGAAAATAAACACTTTAACTCCACCCTGCTTTACAACGCAACGAGCTAATGAAAATGACAACAATTAAGTGGACACAACAATGAAAACGCAGATAGAGAAAAATAAAAATGAACGTCAAAGATAATATCACAACGTTGTTATCTGTGAAAACTCCACCAATCGAGCGAAAAAAAGGTTCTAAGTCCCGGACATCCAACGTTCTTGCTCGCCACTAAGACTTGAAGGTCTCCTTAGAGACATCACAGAGTCCCGGACAGCGAATAGGTATGCATGAACTGATGTATTTATATACTGAGAATCGTTTCCCGCCATTGACTCAAACCCTCAAAAATGTGACAACGAACCTTTTTGTTTGCACCTTTTTGAATCACGTGTCTTTATAACTACAAAACATGACATCAAAAATTAATAAATAAATAAATAAATAGCAACACTCGTGATTTCTTTTTCAAATAATAAAGAAATAATTTACAAAAAGGAATATTCCAAATAAAAACATGTTATTTCTGGTCTTATAGTGCAGAAACCTGTGAAGTTCACAACTTCATTGTTTTTTAAATACTAACGTGATCAGTAAAGGAATATTTGCATGAAAAATTTTAATTTATCAACTGCTTATTTTTTAACTGCTTTAATTTATCAACTGCTGCAATTACAGAAATACACGTTTTGAGGTCCCCTGATACCCAAAAAGTATTTGTTTTTCAAAACGTCCGCCCATCATGGCCCATCTGTGCGCCGTCACACCACTAGCGCTTAAGGCTAAATGTACCCAAAAAAACTTGTAGGAAAATTCAATAGATCGCAGCACCATCAGCAGGAATTTACTTTACCGATAACGTCTGAACAAATGGTCCGATTTTCGATCTGTAAACGGCATTTGACTCCTGTTTATAATAGAATTTACGCTACGAAGCCCTTTTTCAAAAAAACTAGCAGAAACTCGATTTTTAAAATTTTTCTCGTACTTCCGGGAACAATTTCAAAAATGTGGGCTTATAGCGCGATGGCGACACGCTTCCAGAATCCAACGCCGTGTCAAACATGCAAATCGGATAAATAGGAGCGACGGTAAGTGAAATTTCGAAAAACACCTCACCCCACTCCCCCTTCCCCTTCCACGCCGCCGGGACATTGTTGGCCGGCGGCGCGGTCAAGCCGGCACGGGCGAGCCGGGCGGCGGCCGCCGCGGCGCGGCGACGGGCAAGAAGGCTGAACTCTCGGGGGCAGCAAGCCAGACACCCCGTCACTTCGTTGATGCTTCCGTCACTTCGCATCTCAAGATATTTTTTCCCCACATATGATACTAGTGATGCTGTAATAGGGGTAAACGGTCTCGTATCATCTTTAATAGTAGTATAAAACTATTATCTTATTCACATATTCCATCTTCCTTCGAATACCATCATAAGAATGTCTGAGGTATCACTCAAAACACCGATCCCGCTTTGGTGCTGATTTCAAAAAGAAAAAATCGAACTAATTGCGTAAATATCACCCATATTCCATCTCCTCACATCGTATTTTAGATATATTGTACTTCTAAGATCTTCCATTACCATTTCACTACCGGAAAAAACAAGCGGAGATAACGCAAGAGCTCTTTTATCCTACGATTCGATTTATCATTTCAAAACGGCGTTTGTCACCTTGATAGAATTCACCTGGTTAATCCTTTTTCCAGTAAAATAACCGAATCGAATTTTTAAAACGTTTTCGTACTTTAGGACAAATTGCACATACTTTCTCATAGTAATCTAATATCTTTGGTCTGGGCCAGTTTTACCATCTTTCCCCATCTTCTGACATCTTGCTGACATCTATCGCCGCCCAAAATACATTTTTTGAACTTTTCTCATTTTTCAGCTTCTTAATGGTAGATACGAAATATTACTTTTAGGATATTAAAGAAGAGTAAAACTTCGTCCTATATAGGAATTTTCATTGATAAATTTGGAGCCGCTCTTAAGAAAATGGCGTTTAAGCGTTACTGTAAATGCGAAAATGGAAGCTTCGGAATTTTCACAAGAATCTTTCGAGTTTTCGAACAACTTCATTTGGTGACATTTAAAGCACTTGTACTCACAAATGTAATAATGTATAAAATTTCTGGAAATGTGAATATTAATGGCGTGAGAGACACTTAAAAATACATTTATTTATTTTTGAAAAATCAAAAAATACAGCCAAATTAATTTTATGTTAACTTAAAGAATGCAAATAGCATTCGTACGAAAAGTTTGAAGAAGCAATTTGAGAAAATGGCGTTTGAACATTTGTACAAATTCGGAAGTTTCAGTTCATTTTCACAGAAAACATCTGAGTTGTCGAGGAACTTTTAAGACATAATGTTAAGCACATGTACTCGTAAATGTAATAGTAGGGAGTTTTTGCACCCTCGAACGTTACGTACTATCGATCTTCTGCTCATTCGCAGTGCAAGTTTCGCATCACTTTGCTGCATCTGCGCATGCGCAAAAGATCGATAGTACTTAACGTTCGAGGTGGCAAAAGTTCCCTAATATGAACAAATCGCCGTTAAAGAAAATATTTACTAAATGAAAGGCTAGTCAAAGAATTACATTTTTGTAAGTTTTGAAAAAACAAAGGAATAGAGCAATATAGCGTTTATGTCATCTCAGAGTACATTAGGTACTATCCTTTCCAAAAGTTTAAGGAAAAAAGTTGAAGTCGATTTTGAGAAAATCTTGTTCTTGTAATTTTTAAAAATTGCACAAATTGCCCTCAATATTGCGCGAAAACTACTAAAAATTTCAAAAAATGTGCATGACCTTATTGAAAGAACTAAGTATGGAGAACAAATATAATTTTAAGGGAAAATCTCTATCTTCAATTTTGTAGTTGTAGGAAGACGCCGAAAAAAAAATCGAACTTTTGCAATTTTCCCAAAATCAGTCAGCAATGAAAATAAGAGCTATGCCACCTTGAGTGTATTTTACTTTATTCTTACAATTAATTTAAGGAAAGCATTTGGAGTAATTTTTGATTGATTGTTAGTGATTTTGGGCGCGTCAACTGCTTTGGTCATTAGTCCCGTAAGTGCAATGCATGTTTATTTCATCGTGAAGTGGAAGAGATGTTGCCCGCTGTGCCGATGGCGAGATCCGGCGCTGACCTTCCGTCCACTAGCGGGGCTTCCTAACCAGGTATCTGCCACCAGCGGGGCACCACCCCAGCCGGGAGAAGCTCTAAATCACCGACCGATTTACCTGTCGGCTTGCCGGGTTCTTTCTTAACAAGGTATCTCCCACCAGCAGTGCACGGTCCACAGCCGGGACAAGTTCCAATCCTCCCACTGGTCTCCCAGCATATATGGTAGTGTTGTGCAAGTTGGTGTGTATGTGTGTGAAGATAGGACAAGGAAGAGGAAGGAAATATCGCGCGAGGTCCGTTTGTTAGGGAATTTCTTCGGCATTCGTTTGATGTTGATCGGAGAAACTACGGAAAACTTCCAATCAGAGCAGCCGGTCGCTAGAATTTTCCGTCAGACATCGGTTGAATTCTACATCTAACTGACAAGCTAGTGTTGAAAAATCCTGCCACCGTCGGGACTCGAACCTAGCACCTCTCGGTCAGAGGCATTGCAGTGACATCAGTTGATGCACTGAGCCACCTATCCTGGTTGACATTTTTGAGAAAATGTTGAAAATGTCCCTGGGGCGTAATAAAAAGTATCTCCAAAATTAATGAATGTTTTTAAAAATCGCAGAACTTCGACTCAGACCAGATCGACAGGGGTTTATTCAGTTGAGCAAAAATTCTACACATAGTTTAGGCGCTAGTGGTGTTCACATACGCCCAGACAGGCAGACACAGACAGATGGACGGACGAACGGACGTTAAAAAGTCAAAACACACATACACCCTTTCGGGATCTATCAGGGGACCCCAAAACGAGTACTTCCGTTAATATCTCGAAATAGATTTTCCGCAGCATTACATAACTTTGAGTAACTAACACGAGAAAGTAACTGGTGGTGCTACAGAATGGCACAGACTTTCCCGTATTAGTTTTCAATTTCCTATAGTCTCAGCCAGCTATTCGGACTTTGTCGTAGTAAAATTTACTATTTTGTTGGCATGGGCTAGATTTATGGCCTTGCCCCATCTTGCCACCTGCCATTTAATGCACCCAACTTATTTTTTAGGTTTTCTCAATTATTCGGTTTCCTAATGGTAGATTCAAAATATTGCTTTTAGAATATTAAAGAAGACTGAAACCTTGTCCTTTACGACAATTTTCATTCATAAACTTGATACCGTTTTTAAGAAAAGGGTGTTTAAGCGTCTGTGGCAATGTGAAATATGAAGCCCTTTTTCACAGGAATCTTGAGAGTTTTTTTTTAAATTTATTTTAAGATATTTTAAGCTCTTCCATTCACAAATGCAATAATGTTTACAAATCGCTGCAAATGTGCATACAAGGCATGCGAAATATTTAAAAAATACATTTGTGTAAATTTTGAAGAAAAACAACAAAATAATACTACAAAACTTTTTTGTTTCCTTAGACAGTGCATTTCGCACTATACGTACAAAAACTTTGAACAAAAAATTTGGAACCTTTTCAGAAAAAATTGGCGTTTGAGCGTTTCTGAAAATGCGAAATTTCGAGTTCATTTCCAAAAAAAATTTTAGTTTTAGAAAAACTTTATATGATATAATTTAAAGTACGTGTGCTCATAAATCTAATAATGTGAACAAATCGCCGATAATGTAAATATAAACGACGTGACAGGCTATTCAAAAAGTTTCATTTGTGTTATTTTCGCAAAAACAAAAGAATAGAGCAAAATAGCGTTTATGTCATCTCTTAAAGTACATTTCGCAATATCCCTACCAATAATTTAAAGGGAAAAAATGGAGCCGATTTTGAAAAAATCTTGCTTTGTTATCGTTTAAAGTTGCATATATTGCACACAAGACTGCGCCATAACTACAAAAAATGTTTTAAAAAAATTCATGATCTTAATGAAAGAACTAATTATGTACAACAAATTTCTTAGAAAGGAAAAGTCTCTATCGTCAATATTGTAGTTGTAGGAAACGCCCAAAAAATTCAATCTTTTGCAATTTTCGAAAATTCAGTTATCAGTGAAATATGATCTTAGCCATGTGTATTTTATTCAATTTTTACGAGAAATGTAAAGAAAAAATTTGGAGCCATATTTGAGCAAATTTTTTAAATATCCGGGGGGGGGGGTGTCGTGTAATGTATCTCCAAAAAGTAATGCACGTTTTTGAAAATTGCAGAGCTTCGAATGACAGTAGATCGACAACTGTTTTTTGTTGTTGTTTTTTCCAGTTTGGAAAAATTTGTACGCAGTGTAAACGCTAGTGTTGTTCACATACACCAGAGACACTGACGGACGTTTTTCCGTCAATCAATTTTTCGGTATTAAGGACCCACAAAACATGGATTCTGGCTACACCACGAGTTACAGGAAGTAATTTACTATACAACAACACGATTTATCCACATTTTCATTATCAGGACTCGGCTTTGAGAGTTTTCCTGCGCACGATATAACTTTCTCTTCGTATGAAGATTGAGAAGAGAGATAAAGTAAAATAAATGTTCACAATTTGAAATTCCATTAATAAAATATTAATTATATCGAATTTAAAAGTAACTACTTTTTCTGCCTACTGTTTTTTTTATTTCTTTCTATCAGCAATGAAAACAAAGAGATGCACGTAGAAAACGCAGACACGAACAGAGAATCTTTGAAGCACTCTGTTCGAAATCTTTACGTGCAGCACAAATGAATGTCAGCAATTCTGAATTAGTATTAGACAAAATATGCTCATTGCAAAAATATAAACACATTTAAATAAAAACTATTTTTCAAAATTAATTAAATATATTTCCGGAAATAATTTCAAGAAAATTTGGTAATTTGTGAAAATACCTTAATAATTAGCAAATAATAAATATACTGTTAAGCAGATATTAAATGATCAGCAAAATGTGTAAAATACGTAATACAGTACAAAATTTGTAACGAAAAATTTAAATATTTTGTTAGAATTGCAACAGTTCGCCTAAATTACAAAATGAGAACAGTAGACAAAACATATGTAATTACATTAGACCCGGACTTTAGCCATGAGATCGACAAGCAGTACCGAGAAACAGAATTTTGACGTTACTGAAGATCATTTTTTTACATGACTAGAGAAGTCTATTTATCCGATTTCAGTGTATTATATGGCGTTAGATTCATGGTGCATCTCGCCAGCGCGCTATTTTACCACTTTTTCAAATATGTCAGCAAGTATAAAAACATTTTAAAAATTCGATTCGGCTATTTTACTGGGAAAAGGATTAACCAGGTGAATTCTATCAAGGTGACAAACGCCGTTTTGAAATGATAAATCGAATCGTAGGATAAAAGAGCTCTTGCGTTATCTCCGCTTGTTTTTTCCGGTAGTGAAATGGTAATGGAAGATTCTTAGAAGTACAATATATCTAAAATACGATGTGAGAGATGGAATATGGGTGATATTTACGCAATTAGTTCGATTTTTTCTTTTTGAAATCAGCACCAAAGCGGGATCGGTGTTTTGAGTGATACCTCAGACATTCTTATGATGGTATTCGAAGGAAGATGGAATATGTGAATAAGATAATAGTTTTATACTACTATTAAAGATGATACGAGACCGTTTACCCCTATTACAGCATCACTAGTTTCATATGTGGGGAAAAAATATCTTGAGATGCGAAGTGACGGAAGCATCAACGAAGTGACGGGGTGTCTGGCTTGCTGCCCCCGAGAGTTCAGCCTTCTTGCCCGTCGCCGCGCCGCGGCGGCCGCCGCCCGGCTCGCCCGTGCCGGCTTGACCGCGCCGCCGGCCAACAATGTCCCGGCGGCGTGGAAGGGGAAGGGGGAGTGGGGTGAGGTGTTTTTCGAAATTTCACTTACCGTCGCTCCTATTTATCCGATTTGCATGTTTGACACGGCGTTGGATTCTGGAAGCGTGTCGCCATCGCGCTATAAGCCCACATTTTTGAAATTGTTCCCGGAAGTACGAGAAAAATTTTAAAAATCAAGTTTCTGCTAGTTTTTTTTGAAAAAGGGCTTCGTAGCGTAAATTCTATTATAAACAGGAGTCAAATGCCGTTTACAGATCGAAAATCGGACCATTTGTTCAGACGTAATCGGTAAAGTAAAATTCACTAAAGTTGGTGCTGCCACGTGGTGGCGACAAATTGAACTAGTGTCGGTACATTTAGCCTTAAACCATAAATACGTTTTCTTCCAAAATGCTATTCCCCGGTTGATCCGACTCCACTCTAGGCCCCGCGATTTTGAAAATTTTTCTTCAAAGTTTGGGGGGGTGTTATATGAAGCCCGAACCCGAATATTTACAAAATTTTCTCAAAAACAGCTGATATTTTGTTCTTTAAATTTCTTGTAAGAATAGAGTAAAATGCACTTAGAAAGTTGCATAAGTCCAATTTTCATGGTTAACTCTGGATTTCCAAAAATTGCCAAAAACATTTTTTTCGGCGTATGCCTACATCTACAAAATTGAAGATAGAGGTTTTCCCTTCAAATGAAGTTTGTTTTCAATAGATAATTCTTTCATTAAGTTCATGTACATTTTTTTTGAAAAATTCAGGAGTTTTCGAGCAATATTGCGTGCAATATGTGCAATTATAAAAAATTACAAAAACAAGATTTTCTCAATAACCACTTCATTTTTTTCTTTAAACTTTTGGTAGGGATATGGCCTAATGTACTTTGAGATGACATTTAGCCCAAATTGCTCTATTATTTTGTTTTTTCCAAAAATTACAAAAATTTATTTTTTAACTGTCTTTTACGTCGTTAATATTTACATTAGCGGCAATTTCTTCACATTATTATATTTACGAGTACATGTGCATTAAATAATGTCAAGTAAAGTTTCTTGAAAACTCAACCGTTTTCTGCGAAAACAAGCTCAAAACTCCGCATTTTCAGAAACGCTTAAACGCTATTTGTCATAAATCCCTCAAAATTTATTCTTCAATGTTTTCGAACGTATAGTGTTAAAGTTCAAACGTAAAGTGTATTTTCTTGTTTCTTCAAAATTACACAAATGTAACGATAACAATGCAATATTGCAAAAAAGTATGTGCTGTTGAAGTTACACTAGTTTACTTCTTCATATACTTTGGTCGCTTTTTGACATATATATCGTAAAATGGCGGCATAAATATCGTAGAATTTGCCACATATCGTAAAACTTCAACCTGTTTTACTTACATCCGCACAATATCTTCGTTACAGATTTTCCTGTGGGTGCTTTCTACATACACCCGAGTAGTCGTCATTTAGGCAAGATTGGATTTCTATTCCCGCTCGTGTTTAAAATGTATTAAAATTAAGAATACAAATTTACATATGAAAAATATATTTTAATGTCATTCAACAAGCCTTGGAATTTGTTTTAAAGTGCTTTTTATGTGCTTTTTAAAAAATACTACAGGTAATCCTGAATATCATCATATATATTAATGCTGTAAAGTGGCCGATTTTGATGTCCCTCCTAAATCAGCTCCCAGTGAACGATTTTAAACAAACAAGGAACCAAAAAGAAAGAAAAAAATACGAATGGAGGAAATTATGTATTGAATATATCGCAGCTTTCCTTTACTAATAAAAATCTCCGAAATTTGTTATTTTTTTTGTTACGTTGCTCTTAGATCGTGGGCATCTTCACCATCGTCGGCTACTCTTATGCCTTTTTCGACGATCTCTGGAGCATGTACAACGACGACACCTTTTTCCGGGCCTCGGGCCAGCGTGACTACATCTTATCGGTTCTAAGCCGAGCCATCGACGACGGCGCAATAGGCATGTGCAACTTCAGCATATGGACCCAGAACAGAAAGATGCCCGACAGCCAGCCCGGCAGCAAACACAGCCAAGAGTCCGGAAAGCAGAACGATACGCGAGTTGACAGGAACGATGATCTGGATGCACAACCAGGTACTTTTGTGGTAGAGTATCCGATAGATGATACACCATATTTTTACTTCCCTGTCGATCTCGCTTCAGTCGCAGCTCTGCGATTCTGAAAATCATTGATTAATTTTTGGGGGTATTTCACAGCCTTGCAACATTTTCAAAATTTTCTCAAAAATGGCTTCAAATTTTTTCTTCAAATTTCGGGTAAGAATAAAGTAAAATACACTTGTAAACGTGGCGTAGGTACGATTTTTACTTGCCCGTATACGCACGTATATACGGAGTATTTATATGTAGTATAGGGAAAGTTATGTAACGCTGCGCGAAAAAACGGCGGATTTTGGGCAGAAAAAAATTCATTGCCGGGCCCTGATAACGAAAAAGTGGATAAATTCAGTGGGAAAACAAAATTCAAGACATAAAGACATCGAAAAAAATCGAACTTTTCCATTTTCGAAACTTCGGAGTTAATAAGTTAAAAGAATATCAGACCTATGTCACCTTAGTAAGTGTATTTTAGTCTATTCTTATATTAAAAAAAATTGGAGCCATTATTGAGAAAATTTTGAAAATGCCCAGGGGCTTTATGTAAGTACCCCCAAAAATTAATGTTTTTCAAAATCTCAGAACTTTGACTCAGACCAGATAGACAGGTGTTTCTTCAATTTGGAAAAAATCCTACGCATGGTTCAGGTGCTAGTGTTCACGTACACCGGACAGAGGGACGGACATTTTGCCATTAATTGGTTTTTCGGTATCAAGGACACACAAAACAGGGATTCTGACTACACCACGCAATAGAGGGTTTTTTCCTTAGTTTAGCAACTGGATTTATCCACTTTGTTTGTTATTGGAGCCCGGCAATGAACTGTTGTCTCTTGAAAATAGGCCGTTTTACATAACTCTCCATATACTACTAAGTATATGGAGAGTTATGTAAAACGGCATATATACGTATGTATACGAGAAAAACTTAAGTCAATAAATAAAATTCATGTTTTTTTTTAAATTACTCATTTCTTTTCCATCCAGTTCACAATATCTTCTCCAACAAAAATAAAAAGGCTCCATAAAAGAAAGCGATAAAACTTTGTCAAATAAGGTTGTCCGCCCAAGCGTTTGAGAATAAATAGCTGATTATTGACTACCCTCGACGCCTCGAGTTTGTTCGTGCTTCCCGGGCTTATTTATTTCTCTCGCCCTAAAAACCTGTATGTATTGACGTCACCCCTCTGGATGCAAATAGTAAACCGTATCGACATAATTTAATGAATATACTATGACTGTTTATATTTATAACATGGGGTGGGTCTCTGGGTCCTCACAGTAGTTTTTATAAACTCTCTCTCTTTCTTTCATTCTCTCTCTCACGCCTATGCACACGTTCTGAGAGATATCATTTAACGTCGTTACACGTATGCAATTTTAAACATTGCGAATCTGATATGTAGGCGACTCATTCTGCACTGATTTGGCAGATGCTCAGTCATCACGCAGCAAAAGAGTGTCGCCCGTCAAAGCGAGAGGTCCGTCAGTGACGAAGGTGGACCGCGAAAGGTGCGAAGCATCACTGGAGGCGGAGCTCGCCTGGCAACACACGCAGCTCCACCACGACAAGTGGACCATCTTCTCCTCGGTGGAGCACCCCATCCAGAGAGGTACTGAGCATTGACGGTTTCAAGGCACGCATAGATTTTTGTTGCTGCTAGCTCGTCGGCTGCCACGGTCTTTAGTCCCATCAGCGTAGGGAATGATTTTGACTCTGGGAACTGGCAGCATTCCTTGCCATGGTTTGTGACATCCCGAGCATCGGTTTGTGGGAGATTTCTGCCCCCGAATCGTCCAGGGACCGCCGACGCAGGGCGGGCTTTAAGATCCCCACATACGTGGTAGTATGCGGTAATCGCTAAGATCATTAATCCTGTAAGTGTAATGCAAATATAATCATGGTGTTCCTCCAGCGCCGATCGGCTTCCAGGATTTTCCCTTCCAGAAATCTCTCCCAGCGGGACCATGCTCAGCTAGAAGGGACAAGGCTTGTTTGCACATAGCCGGCCAAATTAACTCCACTTTGGTGCCTTCTAAAGAATATAAACATTCATAACCATATAACCATTCTTTGGGATGAAATAAGGGGCGTACATTCCAAACGTCGCGCTCCTGAGATAGGTCATTTTTCTCTTAAAAACTGCCTAATGCATTGCAGGAAGAACAGGTTCATTAGTGGTAAGAAAGCTCTTTAAACTGCTTTCGATGACGGCCGAGAGACCGCAGCATCTCCCTAAATGGCGAAAGCGAACGCGCGCTAACAAAATTTCCATTGTCGACTTTCAGAAAAATCTGCGTATTCAAGTTAAGACGCGGCGAGCTCACATTGTTTGAAAATCAGGAGCCGACCAGTCTGGGGTTGGCGGATTGTCTCGCTTGTGTAAAAAAAAATTAGTAATACGCGCGTGTTGACTACACTGAAAGTTGAATTGTTTATGTAGAGTTGGTATTGCGTTTCAAAGTTACGCGTCGCTGTATTATTCGTGAACAAGCGTATTTGGCGCGTGATCTTCGCTAATTTCATTAACACAAGAGTAATCAGATAGAAACAGAAAGGACACCGATTTCCTTTTGCTCAGACACAGGTAACACTGTCTTCAATATTTAATGTAAAAAGCAGGTGCCAACGCCAATGTGGGCTAACAGTCTCAATACTTCTCGTTTTCATAATCTTCCCTTGTGATAAAACTCGGAAAGACATATGGCAGATCTTCGGCTCAACTTTTAAAGCTCTCCTATCACTTAAGCTATATTTGAGGCCTCAGAAAGGCTAATAAAGAGAAAATCGCTCGCGATCCTTAGTTCTTTGGAAAGGCATAGTTTCAGTATTGGCCTATTATTTCCCAGAAGAAAAATATCACTAGTTTATTTCTAAGTTAATTTTTACTTTCCCGTATACATACGTATATGCAGAGTAATATACGTAGTATAGGGAAAGTTATGTAATGCTGCACGAAAAAACTGTGAATTTTCGGCAGAAAAAATTCATTGCAGAACCGTGATAGCGAAAAAGTGGATAAAACCGATTGCTAAATTAAGAAAAAAAATCTTCACGTAGTATCCAGAATCCCTGATTTGTGAATCCTTCATACCGAAAAACCAATTGACAGCAAAACGCCGTCCGTCAGTCTATGAACAACACTACCGCCCTAACCATTAGTACGATTTCTTCCAAAATGAATATTCCCCGGTCAATCTGGTTCTAGTCAAAGCTTTGAGATTTTGAACTAGTGCGCTGCATAGTGGCGCGCTGGTGCGGGTCTGAGGAATACCAATTTTTAATCTTTGTCCAAAATTACCTACAAGTTAATTTTCTGAATTTTGCTTGTTATTGAACGTACACTGGTTCAGTTAATTCTTCACGGTATTTAGAGCATTATTGTTTGGGGAATTTATTTTTACTTTTGTTTATTCAACATGTGTATTTCATAAGTCTTTTGTGTAATGCTAGCCGTTCTAGAAGAAATCTGGAGGAAATATAATAACATTTCTTTGCTTTTACCCATGTTACGAGGAAGTAATTTCTATTGAAGGATTACTATTTTAAGTTATTATATTATATACTTTGAATATTTCTTGGTTAAACACTTACGTAGTAAAATAATAGTGCATGAATCATAACTAGCTTTCTTGAGATATTCTCAGGACACTAAAATTTCATGAACAGATATTGTGTGAGTTTGACAAAAAACTAACATTCTTCACAAAACAGAATGAAACGCTGTTGACAGTAATCAGTTTCTGTTGCAGTGTTTGTAGTTCTGGATCTATTAATGATCGTCTTCGGCTGTCTGGCTGGAATAGTGGGCTATTTGCTCATCCACGGTGCGATCTGGGTAAGAAATTTATTTTAGTCTACACGCATCCTATTAGGAAGTTGTGCACAGTTTTTATTATCTTCATTAGAAATAGAAATATCACGCGTAGTTTTACCAGAGTTCTTTAATTCTGAAATAAAGGCGCATTTTGGCCATCTTCCGCTCTACAATATAGGACAAATATTTATATTACCGTTTGACCAAACAATACATATAAGTGAAATGACGTGATATTAAAAATTACGAACTGAACAAAAGGAAGAACAAATTAGAATCAGGAAGCCTCAGAGAAAACAAGGCGCCTGGCGCGTAGGATCCCCGGGGCCCTTTATTTCAAGCAAAAGCGTTACCGCCCCTTTACATAACCAGAATTCATTTGTCTATGCTATAAATAAGATGTAGTGATTTATTTAAATTAAAAGAAAATATTTAATTTAAAAAAATGAAAACTATGTTTTGGGGCCCGAATGAAGTCGAGGTCTGAGGCAAGTTGACCCCTTCTAGACGCTACTGATTACAAAAGATACAATTAGTGAAATTACAACATAATGTACAAAAATAAATTCACATGAAATAACTGATAATGTGATACGAAAATTAATTAAATATTTCAAACAATAATAATGAAATTATTTTGTAATTCACATAAATTCTGTTAAGATGAAAAATAGAATTAATTAATAAATTAAGTTTTTATTTGTGAACTTCCATCTCACGCGCAGAAACGCCGCAAGTACCTGGTTCCTTGGCTGCTTTTGTCCTTCACCATCGCTTATGGACCAGTCTTCTACGGCGCTATCCACATGATCGTAGAGGAAGGAGGAGACACCAGTTCCGCCAACAGTCTCAATATAGGCTTCATCGTAGCGTTTACCATAATAGTGGTCGGTAAGAATTTATCGAATTTTATGTTTATCGTGGACTTCCATGGTTAATACCATGAGCACCATGGATACCATGTTTTTTTAGGTGAATCCTTTCTCGTAGTAAGTCACACGTACTAAGTCACAAGCGTCGACCGACCTTTGAGCTCAATGATCATGATGAGGCTGATTTATACGATGATAAGAGCGTAAGGAACACAGCAACTCTTATACTTTCATAATAATTTTAGCGTATCTTAGAAAATTCTGTACAATAGTGAAAACCGCAACTCAAAGCTCAATACAAGCCGGGATTTTAAAAAGTAAACTTTCATCTAGTCAAACAACTTAAATCGTTAAACTTTCACAAGGCCTACAAAACGTCATAAGAAGTGTCAATAAACAAGTACTGTTGGGAAAGGAGATCAATAGCAGAAAGAGAAAGGAAATTTTCTTGAAAATACCATCTCAAAATACAGTTAAACTCCTTAACCCTTAAGTGGAGTTGTGGGGTCATTTTCGATACCAGTCAAATTGTACACCTCTGGCGTATCTTTGAAAACACTCTTCTTTAATCCCTTCTGTATAGCTTTCACTTTTGTCGTCGTTGACTACGTCACGAAATGGGAGTAATTTTTTTTGCCATAAATTTGTTTGCTAGGCATGTCGATGTCGTTATGTTCAAAGAATATAGTGACTGGAAACTTTTAACTTAATTATAATAACCAGATGATCACATTGTTTAACAAATATATCATTATTCTTATGTGATGTATGCGTTTGATCAGTATTATTAACTTTTATCATGGAATATTGTTCATTCCATTATTAAATAACTCAATATATTATTCTCAGCAGTAATTTTTCTTTTAATTATTTTTTGAATTTTTATTAAATATTTTCCTAGAATTTCTGGCCAAGTTCTCCATTATTACTCGTATTAATCGTTTTTCATATAATTTCAAAACATGCACAACTAATAAAGTGTTTAGTTTCATCGGTATTAGGTGGTATCATTTTCGACCCCACAACTCCACTTATGTCCCAGAATTTTCACCACTCCAGCTGAGGGTTAATGATTTCTTTAATTTGCAGTACTTCACACAACTGCATTTTACGCCGTGACAAAGTTCTTCTTATACCTTTGGGAGCCAGAGGGAGAGCCCGAGTATCCACACAGAATGAAACTGGTTCTCAACCGCACTTAGACACTATTTGCATTAAATAAAATTATTCTTATTTGACACTGACGTTGTTGTTTATATTTTAGTATTCGTTGTATGAAGGTTATGTATTTAGTGCAAAAAATTGATGCGTAGATTTTTACGAAAATACACGTTTAAGGAATCTTTGGTACACAAATGTTTCACTGTCAATCCATTTGCGAAAATGCAGCACAACATTCAAAATCGAAATTTTCTCAAACATTTTTTTAATTTTTTAAAAATTCTTTTTGCTCCAATACAAAGTTCGTACATTCTACGTTTGTAAAAACAAATTTTGTACGGATCAAGGGCAATTTCGTTAATTACATACCAGCAGCTCTATTTTCACTCAGCTTGTTTTTTTTAATTACAGGTGTGTTTTCGTGTAATGGATCAAATGATATTTTCTGAAAAACTGCAACAAATGTATCCCCCAAAATTTCCACTTGAAAATAGGTTTTGGTTTCCTATAATGTTTTGAAATTTTCGTCTATTAAACCAGTTCCCAATGGCGTTGGTAAAGACCACCTGGGGTTTGGAGGTGGCAATTGGGAGCAGTGAATTGTGTGGGCGGTTGCCCTATTACGATTGCTAACTCAACCACGTACCTGCAATAGCTTCTCGAAGGACCAGTGTGTTTATTGGAAGCGAATACTCACGTTGTTGATTCCTGTAATGAGTTACAATTACAAGGTAGTTGCTATCATTCGGATGAAGTATAGTAGAGCCACTGATAGTCTCTAGATCTACTCCTTAGGGAGCTGGTTGCAACTTGGAGTAGACTTTATAATCAACCGACTCATAATATCGTTAGTCGTGAATTAGAGGAATAATAAAAGTAACTAAGAAGAAGCCTCGTGGCGCTGATGGTTGCGGCAGCAGTCGTCTGCATCAAGGAGGCTGCAGGTTCAAATCCTGTGAAGGCATGGTCGTATTTGTGATTTTTCCTTCACCCCTCATCATCCTATCGTCTCATAATTTACACTTCAAAGCGTAACAACCTGGTCATACCGAGGGATACAGCTGGAAAGATGATCCTAAGAAGTTTGACATGTTAATCGTGTAGCGTGGTCAAAGATAGCCGATAATGATAATAATAATAATAATAAATAACGAATTCGCTCCCCTGCGTTCGTATCTGTCGTTCATCCATAGAAGTTAATATGTTCACAAAACTCAAGAAATTAGAACTATGTATGCACTCACAACGCTATACTATCGCACAATAAGCTATTCTCCGCAAAATGAAATGAAGAAATGTTATACAATATGAAAAATTCATATTGTAACCACTTCATAAAAATAAGATTAGAAACTTAGACACTCACAACTGGAAGCTTCTTCGATTATTGAAAAAAACAACATATTTACGAGAATAATGGTATACGAATTTACATGCAAATCTTTTGATTAAGATTAGGCCTGCTATATATTGCAGAGTGAAACATAAATGGATCGATGATGTAAACAAATCTCTTAAAAGGGAGTCAATGAAAAAAAGAGTTTGGGAATCCCAGTATTACATTATTTGCCGTTAAAAAATGTGAAAGAAACACGCTGTTTGATAGAACAATTTCCTCGATATTCATATCACAGGAGAGTAAACTAAATTATTGTAGTGATATATAAATATTATGCTCTACATAATTCACTGTAAAGAAATCTCAAGTTCAGGAAAATAGTTTGCTAATGAGGATAATACTGAAATTTTTAAAATGAAAGGAACTTTGAATAAATGCAGGGCAGGAAATGGTGCTGAATGTCATTGACATAGGAAGATTTAAGACCATTGTATAGAAAAGAAGACATATATTTTATAATTTTTTATTGAAAAACTACATTTTTAACTACTTCATGAACAACATATACTTTATTAATAATATACCTATTTTTTAAGTGAGAATGTCGGAAATTTTTATTTGTAATGTGGTATGTGATGAGAATTCTTCCAAACGTAATAATCATTACTTAACTACTAGATTACTAGAAAGCGTTTTTCCACGTAAAAAGTCCTTGAGTTGTTGCTGCAGCATCACTGTGAAAGGCATTTTATTTGTATACATGAACAGTGCTGTTGATTTTCTTTTATTCGTGATACCATGCAGACGAAATCAAAACAGGTTTCAATTTTCTTGTGCCGCAGGCGACAAGTACGTAAGAATTGACTAGGAACTAATATCTTCGATTCTGCTAACTTCCTGGCGCATTCTAAAAATTAGAATCAAGGTTTGTAGGTAACACAAACTTGTTTTGTTCAGCAGCATTTCAAAGAAAGTTAGCGGGACAAATGTGATTTTTGTCCCAAAAGTGACAGAATTTACCTATTGCATGCTAAATGATATGTAATACTTTGCCCCTAATATTAAATTTCTGCCTTATTAGTAACAAAATAAGTGCACATGTAACTTGTATAAAGGTTATGACCCTATTTTGCCCCTTACAGTTCGTAAAGTTGCTCTACATCTTCACATGTTAACTGATAAATTTCACTTAAGATCGTATTTCACAAAGAAAATTCCTTTGTTTATTATATTCAGTTTTATTTTAATGAATTGCATTTTGAATATATTTGTGTACATATCTTTTTTTCACACAACTCTGGTATGTCGGGTCCCAGATCTAAAAGCTCCTATTACTGAAATGAAGAAAATTTGAGATTATCTGAAGCAAGAAGAATCTGATTAACAATAGAACATAACGTTCGTTTTACACAGTAAGTAGAATTAGGGACATCATTATTCTTCGTATTTCCTGGTTAACGGTGATTACGATAATTCACAGGCGGCAACACCGGGTACTTCAGAAATATTGAACAATACTTTGTGGATATAAACCCAAATGCAGAAGCCATATTTAGTTTGATCTCTCATGCATGCGTACACAGTGGGCAACATTTTGAGGAAGCGCTGCGTCATGCGTTTTTGCCACTGGGTACCTTGTTGGTAGGAGAGCAGAATTCACATTGGCTTAGGAAGTTCTGCTGCTGGTTGCGTGTGTTCTGGAGTGACCTCACAATCAATCAATACGTCAATGTCTGGAACCAGCAAATCGTCTAGAGTTTCTGGCCTAGTGGGTAAATCAGCGCCATTGTCCCATGTCTTTTGTGCATCTCGCCACTTTGACCTGCGCAAATGACATAATTTTAGGTCGAATACATCAAAATGGTCACCACAAATACGGGTATAAAATATTTTTTCTTCAAATTATTTTTGTCTATAGTAATTCATTTGAACGAGCATTTAGTCCTTTGATGCTCTATCAATATTCTCTACAAACGTCCAAGGCGAAGTGCTAAATATGTGCCGGCCTATTTGTAAACCACTGAGCCATCTACGGATTGGCTCTGCCTCTCCCCATTTAACGCTGTGTTGGTTTATTACGTATATGCGTTTCATAAGGATGAGACGGACCCAAAGTCGAATTGGCGCAGTAGTTAACATTGTGGCATGGAGTGTAGTAACGATTTCTTTAAAATTACTGTGGAAGTTCAGGCTTTCAGAGTGAGTATTTTTATTTGTTCTTATTGTTTTAGTTTGTTTTCAGTTTAATGTTAATTATAAATTAATAAACACAATCACTGTAAAATTAAATTTTGTTGCTCAGTAATTTAATCTTAGACATTACTAAAATAGCTTTATAACATCAGTGTTTAAAAACAATAGTGATTTTAGAACGATCAATGTTTTAATTTTGAACATCAATGTTTTGTTAACGATGTCACATCATTACCTGGTACCACCAGTAGAATCCCGTATGGGCCGCCACTGATGTACAGTATCCATCAGAATTGAGCGAGTACCGAGAAAAGTGGCTCAGTGCGTAACGCGCTGACTTTGTAGGCTGTAGATCTGGGTTCGATCCCTGAGCCAGCCATCCTCACGGTGTTTTTCGTAGCTTTCGGTCAAAAGGCGAATGCTCGGATGGTTAAAAAAAGTCACGATCACCTCCCACCCTTCATCTCTATCCTATCACCTCATAATTCACTACTAATATTATTATCAATAATACTTCACGGTGGGAACAAAGTTGTTCGCATGCACGGTCAACCACACGTGTCCCCTGGGTAACGCTAAATGAGAAACTGTGATTCGCCATTACGCTCTTGACCATTATGAACGTGCGAATCCCCACACGCTGAGGCTAAAACTGCACGTCTCTACTAGTCAGCGTGTCACCAAATGGCAAACATGCCAAGGGTGGGGGTTGGAAAACAAACAGGATACAGCGAGCGTCTCACCTTTTATCGAAGTAGCACACGCCCAGAATGGTGACGATGGCGAGGCCCGCGGCGGCGCCCACAGCCGCCCACAGGCCGCTCATCCAGGCGGGCGCCCACGCCCCGCGCCCTCTCGCCCGCGCCTGCGCCGCCCGCTCGCCCAAGCGCTCCTCGCCCGCGCGCTGCGCCCGCACCTGCAGCCAACCGCTCTTCACATTCCGGCACTCGCGCGGCCATTCACAGCACGAGTACTCGCGCGTTGGACTCCGTCCAACACTCCCATTATGAAGTTTTCTTTCTTTACTAATATCTTTAACACAAATTTTTCATATTTATCTGTGGTTATATTATAATTGACCACACAATGAAAAGACAATAAAAAATTTACAAACCATATTTGTATCGTTTATTACATTTCCGTCACTCGCGCGGCCATTCGTAGCAAGAGTACTCGCCCGTTGGACTACGTCCAACGCCCACATTGTTTAATATTCTATATCTTCTAATATTTACGTTTTTGCACAGTAACGAAGAGAAACGCTTAAACTCAACACCTGAAATATTAAACTGTCTCATATTTCAGAAAAAAAATATAATCTTGATCAACTATGCAAAAACACAGTTTCATACGCCAGTACTGGCATGTTGGATTCTGTCAAATAGGCACAACGATATTACTTCAGGCTGTGGCGACACAATGCATAACAGAAATAAAACGTTTATTGATACCCTTCTCAAACACCGTTAGAGGAATAGAAGCATTGTTCTTATCCGTGGAAGGCTAACTTTTCTTCTTTTAATTAGAAAAGGAACTTCTGTTTGACTCTTCCCAAGGGCGCGTTGTAGGCAGCGTTGCCAGATGATTAAATGTGTATCCCAGTACAAACCTTCAAAAATCCTGGTACTTCCACAACGCTTAAGAGAATAGTGCATGTCTCGTTTTCGTTGAAATTACTGATTTTTCAAAAATTGCAAAAATTGTTTTTTTCCACGGCTTCCTACAACCATGAAGATAGTTGTAAGACTACAGTTATGAAGATAGAATTTTAATGAAATGTGTTCATCAGAAACATCTCATATAAATTCGTGTTCATTTTTTCAAAAATCTGAGTATTTTTGATATTTTTCCTAAAAATGCTATTACTACATTTAGGCACTTCTTTTCTCGGCTCCAAATTTGTACTTAAATTTTTTCACGTATGTAGCAAATAACGGTAACGAAAGAGATCCTGTTTTCCTGGTTCTATTTTCAACGCACTCTGTATTTTCTGTTGTAGCACCATTAGTTATATTATTCGTTGTATCTTACCTGTACACGTAACTCTCGATGATCCACATCCGAGTCGATGCATACATTAGAAAGACAATTCTCGTGGTTTTCGCTGCTTATTGACTTTACATCGGTCCAGTTTGTGTATTCAGATCCGTTCGACTTGTATCTCAAGAAATAATAGTATTCGCTTTGGCACGCTTCTTGCGGAGGTGACCACGCCACTTGAAAACCACGAGACATCACCTCCACACGTAAATTCAGCACCATTGGAGGTTTATCTGCGCAAAAGAAAAAAATCATTGAGTTTTTGAATTAGATATCAATCTTGTCTGCCTGCTTGGCTGTGTAAAGTCTGTGCCAGTGTGTGCGTTCGAATGTTCCTTTCTCCAAAATTGAATCGGTTATTTTAAAAGAGAAGCAAGTCTACTTTTTTTCGTACATAGATTTAAGATATACATTTTCTTTGTTATTCTTCAAGCTGTGTAAAAATGAAACTCGCTCAGCTTAAAGTACGTGTTCTATTGCCAATTAAAAATTCTAATGTTTGGTACAGAGAAATCCAGGACTACGAAAGGAGATTCTTTAGTTTCTAATTCTCACACAGAAGAACTAGTATTAACAGCTAGAAAACATCTGAATGCTTCATGACAACCGTAATAGACACCGAGGGCAACATAGACTTCAATATCTGATGATCAAATCATTTTCAGACATCCAAGTCTCCTGCTCGTTCTAGTAGTCCTTATTGCGAGCCTGTGTGACTCTTCCGAAGTAAAGCAGCAAACTTATGTTAGAGAATATTTTGGATACCTCGTGGCACGAGAGTACTTATATTGATGGTCTTATCAAGTACTTATTCATGTTGGTAAAAGAGAAGACTCGTCTAGATTTGCCTTTCAAGAACGCTTATGTCTCAGCTGTTCTTCCAAACAACAGAAAGAAAATAACGTATGTTCTAAAAATAGTAAAATACATCCCACATGAACATCTCCATTCCTATCAGAAAGTGTTGACATATTGTAGCCACAGATTCGAGTGGAAATAGATGAGTACATGCTATTATTTTTATTATTTTAGTAAGAGAATTTTTCATGTCCATTTAGCACTGTATGTTAATCAAACTCATTATCTTAAACAGTTCTCAGACGAAGATGGCAAAGCCGTTAACAGTAAATACTCGGAAGTCCCTTTTGACGGACGTCCTTTGCAGGTAGCAGCGTGGTCGTAGTATTCGGATCACCACACTCGTTACGCCAATTGTAATGCATTCGTTGTCAGTCTTCGATGAAGTGCAGCAGGTTGCAACCGTTCTCGGAACATTACCTAAATGAAATAATTGGACTGTTACGGCAGAAACTTTGTGTGCTCGGCATTCTGACCTGCAGAAAGTAAAACAGACTCATTTCGATGCGACTGGTGCATCCTCCGGACTGTCTCAAATGCGACTGGTGCATGCAGAGATCGAAGCTCAAGGGTTAGGACGCACGAACGAGACTTGTGCGTTCGGCGATCCGATGCTAAGAGAATTCAACTGTACAGACTGGCTCAGACGTGACAGATGTGTCTGGCAGCTCGACCTAAAGTTACGATGCGGATGCGACTGGTGCATCCGATAATCCGAGCGCCTCCTTTCCTCGTCTCCTCTTACCCTCGGAGCGTCAAAATCCCTTGTTCTCCCTTCTACAAATTTTTGTTCTGATTGGTTTAAAGGTATTGCGTTTTAATTCCGCCTAGGCCAATCCCCGTATGGATTCGGAAGGTTCTAGAAGTGGAAAATTCTTACAGAACGCTCTCTCTCTCTCTCTCTCTCTAGCAATGTTGACATCAAAGAACACGCAGTTGCAGAGTGCGACGCGGATGCTCATATTTATTTATTCCAGAATTGCTGTTATAGTTGACATAGCCGAGGATTTCCGCAGGATCTACGCACTTCGAAGCTCAGCTTTGCCTTGGTAGCAGGTGGGAAGGGGGCGGATGGTGGTGTGAACGGATCCAGGTCTGTGCCGTCGGCACAAAAAACTACAGAGGGGGTCAGACTCTCTCATTATTTGTTTTCTATTTCCTTTGATCTCGGCTAGGGGGCTTCATCTAAAGTATCCCTAAATGTTGAAGAAAGATTTTCAAAATAGTGGCACCTTTAGTGGAACCTGATCAACTAGGAAATATTGATTTTTAAAGAAATCGTACTTATAGTTTAGGAGCTAGTGTTCACGGACGGATCGACAGGCAGACACACGGACAGACGGACGGACATTTTGATTTCAATTGATTTTTCGATATCAAGGACTTACAAAACAGGGATTCTGGCTACACCACGTGTTAGGGAATGTGTTTTCTAATGTAGCAACTGGATTTATCCCATTTCCTTTATGAAGGCCCGGCAATGAATTTTTTTCGGCCGAAAATCCGCCGTTTTTACATTAGCATTACACAACTTTCTCTATACTACGTATATACATAAAAGTAAAAATGGAGCGGGAATAGTGAATATACAGGAAAGTAAAAATGGAGCGGCGGCCAACCTGGTGCCGGGTCGTTGGGACAAAACGCGGGAATTGCACGAAGCCGAGCTCCGTCTCTGACGGGAAGGAATTGCGCGTTTCGCAGGATTACGGAATTTCGTGAAAATCTAACGAAATATCATTTTCATCTGTTCGTCTAATCCCGTATGAGTTGTGTGCCGTCACAGTAGTGATGTTGTTGCTCCCTGTTGGAGTCTGTCATTCCTCTCCCTTTTTCGTGCGTCACCTTGACAGGCCTCTTTAAAAATCTAAGTATAATTCATATGTTTTATAATACTGTATGGGTGGGTTTCTTCTCTTGCTTGTCTTTTGTTCTTACAAAGTATATTTAGTTTCCTTTACTTTAAAATATTAATTAATGTTGTTAAATCCATCTTTGTTCTCAATTGCAATTTTACATACGAGTATAATAATGTTGTCTTCTCTTCGTATTTTATCTGGTGATCTTTTACCTGGTGATGAGAGCAAGTATCTCTCAAAAAGTCGTAATGTTTGATGATTTTCAAACTTCAATAAAATCTAATATAAAAAATGGCTGTCACTTTTTATCTCAAAAATCAATAGATTCTATCAATAAAAAATAGCAAACAATAGTATTTATTTACCTGGGCATGTATGAATTCTCACACTGCAATTTTCCAATGTGTCATTTTCAGTCTTTAAGATGTACGAAGTGTTAGGCTGTAGTCGACTGATGAGTGTAACATTGTCTGCCTTGTACTCTACGTGAGGTAGTTCACAACGCAATTCACTTTCAGCCTCCTGAAATATATTTTTAAGTTCAACAATAATTTCACAGAGAGAATGCACTGCAAAGCGTCGCATTACAATCAGTAGGAATATTGGAAACCATGTTTTTTTTATAACTATTTAAAACAGTTTGCATTTTAAGAAAGATAAAAAGGTGAGAGTATATATATATATATATATATATATATATATATATATATATGAAGCATTTAATTAGTTTGAGTATTTCCACTAATATCGCAAGGTACCTTATTGTTTTAGGAAGGAAGCAAGTGAAGGAGTGAGAGGTTAAAAATCTTTCGAAACATTTTTTGTTGGGCTTTCAATTTCAAAGTCAACTAGCAACAAAAATTAATAATAAATGCAATACATGATTGTTAACTACAAATAAACAATTACATATACCGTAGTATCTCAAATATTGAGTTATTTTTCTTAAAATTGAAGTCTTGCCATAGCGCGTTCATGCTGGTTTTGGAAACGCGCTACGTTCTGGGCATGTATACCTCCGATGGATAGTCAAATTAACTTTTCTGAAAGTTTCATAACAGTTCCATTTTTAATGATATATTTTGAAAATATTACTAGACGATAGGAACATTTCTATATAAGAAGGTTAAAAATAATAAATTTTGGAGCTCTGATAAAATCATAAATTTTAATCTTAATTTGTAATGAAATAGTATTAGCTAAGAGGTGGAAATATGCATTTAGAATCAATGTTGCACAATGAACGAACTTTCATATTTCATACTCGCAAATTAAGGAAATGATTCCATATTAAAATTGTAATATTTCAATTTTTTACATTTTTATTGATGATAAATATTAAACTGATTCCACTGAATAAAGCAAAAAAGTTACACAAGTAAGCTCACTTTCATTCGTTTAACAATTGCGGAGAAGGAAATATTGTTTCCCGGTGTTCCGATAATATGAAATTTACAATGATCTGTTTGGGATCGAACAAACCGCTGTAACCGAAAAACTAGTGCACTTATAAAGACATGTGGACCTACAAAAAGAATATCCATCAGAATCGAAGAAAGTTGCGAAGGTCGCTTTTCCAAAATTGGCTTGGAATGATCGTTTTGATATCTGCATAACGTTTTACTACACATATTAAGAAAATGCTCTTTAGCAGAAAAACGGAACAAGACATCTTCAAGTGTTCAGGGACATTTCTTAAAGAATATCGTATTATCTTTTGATTAAGGCAAAATTACCTGACCATGGGTTACATAGAAACGTATCAACATTGTGTTATTATTTGCCATATTTAATGGCGTCTGAAGCCCTACCACATTTGGTGGCAGACTGCATTTTGACATATTCTAAAGTGTCATTAAGAATCAGAAGGGAAACCGCGTCCGTAAGGTTTTGCATAGTTTTGCGCCACTAAGGTCTGCTTTCGTACTCCTTCGCCTGCAGAGGAAACATCAACAAGGTGCGGTTAGAATGGTGATGTATGTTGAGTGGGAGGGGGTGGTTTGACCTACCGAGCTCAACAAACTAAAGAGATTACCTTAGAGCACAACTGGCTAAATTTACCACTGCATCTGGAACCGGCTGGAAGTGCGAGGGTCACACTATTACTTGTTGCTCTTTGCCTTATTAACTGGCTGGTAGAGTTTACAGCTTCTGAAAACAATGTTTTGATACACAAAAATAAAATAAATTCCTCATATCGAAACAAAATGTAACAAAATTGAAGAAACAAATCGATGAAATTTCATCAGCATAAATTTTATACCTAAATATTTGTTAATAAAAAGGCGAATTCATAGCAATTTTGGCATGGACAAGGTGGGGGAATTTTTCAAGGATCTGGGTCGCGGGTTTAAAAAATAAGAAATAATTTCAGCGCGAACAGATGTTTCTTGTACAAGAGATAGTAAGACAATGCATAAACGGACGTGGAACGTTTTAATAATAGCTTACAATGAATCCATTTTGAAACAGTTTTGGACAAAAGTGGCGTCTTTGCCGAAAAAAAGGAATTTTATAATGCCTTGGAAGAAAGAAGAAAGAAAGAAAAAAAATGTGAGGTCATTGCAGTTGTGATGTGTATTCAACAATTAAATCGCCGAGAAAGATTCATTCCGCGGCACTATACTTCAGCCTATTGAAGGAGTAAATTGAAAACAACGAAAGCCTCGGTAACATTAAGTTAAGACTTGAAATCGTTTAATAAGGCAACTAAAAGACATCATTTAAAACTACTTTTAACAACAGCTGAGCCTAGCTTAGACGACTTTTGTCTTGGCCGAGGTATACTAGTTGTAAGAGACGACTAACTAAAGAAATACCTTTTGCTTACATCTTAGATATAACACGAACAAAACCGGCTCGGTGTTCTTACTTCTGCCTATGATGTAAGCTCGGCGCGAGGCATCCTGGGAATGAGGCCAACGCTGCTAACTGCCTAACATTCCCAATTGGTACGCAGCCACCTTCTAATCAGAAATGTCCCTCGTTTTGGCCACACAAACACACCAACCCTTGGCCAAATTATAATAAACAATTAAAATCGATACGTAAATTTTAATCCCACGTAAAATCTTTCTGTTGCATAACTGTTTCTATTGAATTACGCGACTACTTAAACCGAGCATCAAAAAGGAATTAATATGAATTTTAAAATGATATTCAATGTATTAATAACCATTTGTTCTTTATAATTCTAAACAACATGTAACAAGTATTGTACTTCAGCATATGGCAATCTCGATGAGGTTTTTCGCCCAGTTTCCCTGATACTTTGAGTAAATGCTAGTATGACCCCTTGTTTTGCTTCTGGACATGAATGTAACTACTATTTATGCAAGTCATAGAGTTCAGCGGGAAATAGTCATTCAAATAATGATTCTCCATTTCGCGGCAGGACATCGATTCCTTAACGAAGGTCTCGACGAGGAATAATCACCCAAAATCTAATGCTGATTTGCCTTGACAAATAGTTTCTATTGCACCGGAGCGAATATTTTCTTATCAATTCTTGCCGAAAATGCTCGTATTCGGAATTCAAATGGCTTAGAGTAGGGATCCCAGAATTAAGAAAACGTGCAAGGAATATATTTCTCCTCACAACGCGTCACACACAGTTTTTGACCTTAAGTGACCATACAACCCCCTCCCTCGGCCATTCCAGTTATTCGACGCAAAGGGGGGAGGTGACGTCAGCAAACTCCTCCGCGGTGGAGAGGGATAGAGATGCCGATTAGTGGCGCCATCGTACGTCTGAGCGGGGAATCAGGAAAACAGCGGGAACGACGCCAGCCGTATCACAAATGGCGTGTGTGATGAATCCAATGTGTATTACTAACTACGAACCGTACTCAGCGGGGAAAATCGTAATTTAGTTCACAATTCACTGGGCTCCACAGAAAATATCAGAGCAGTAACTGCGAACCGCTTTTAGTACTTTTTCTACGGAAAATATGCCAAAAGTATTATACAGAAGTTATATAGCAAGTTTAACTAGATACCAGAAAGCCATTTCGGAAGTTGGTAGCTCAACAGGTGCCTGAATAGCACTAATAAAACTCATATATGAAGTAAAAACTTATAAGTATTAAAACATAAGCCGAATTAATTTCATTTCAAAAATTAATGATTAATTGGTTGAATTGCTAATGGATGTTTTCTAATTAGTAATTATTTCCAAAATTAGAAGATTCCTTTCGTTTCTCCCGCATTCTTCATAATATATAATACTGCTTATAACATGGCAGAAAGAAAGCAATGTAATGCTACGCGAAAGAGCACGGGGAATTTTTGTCAGTAAAACTAGTTTTGTGGTTCTCGTTTTCCTGGACTGGAAGGTTGATTGAGATGATCACAAGAAAGAAAGTTTATGTCATTGTGTACAAAAATGATTCATTTCATTTTTCACAAGATGCCATAACATTCAGACCACTTCACTAAGTTCAAGCGCATGAATGAAGTTACAAGAAGTAAATCGATTCTAGCGAAAACAATCTTATCAGAAGACTACCGGACATTATGTTGGTATTGTATCATTGTCATGACATAATTCACTTTCCTTTTGAAAGAGAAATATGCGAAAATATCTGACTTCACCTCACTTCTACACAAACACCTGGGATATACGCACTTCAATATGCTAAAAACATTCAGTTAAACAAAAATCTCAGAAATATTCAATTATGCAAAATAAAAATGGACTATTTTTGTTTTATTTTTGGAGATAAAGTTATATTATATTTACATTACATTTCCTTTCGATATGCGCAATCAGTAAAAATATCCAACTGCATAAAGTTCCGCGGTCTAGTTACGATTATGGTCTCCTATATTATTTCAGTAGTATACCTTCCTTTTGCGGCTCTAACACGCCACCAATCTTTATGAATGAGGTCTCTAATGAACGAAAATTTGACGGAGACGTGAAGAATTGCACTTTGACTTTAAAAATATGAAGGATGTTTAAAAAACTCATCTAAATATTCGTGTAAATGCAACCCGTAACACTCGTCAGGTTTTTGAAATCTATATCATTAAATAACTCCTAAACGAAGCGTTCTAGGACCTTAAAAACTAAAATTTTGAGACCAAATGCCTCAAAGACACGTTCGTAACGCTGTAATCTACAAGATAAGATCTTCTTGATTATTCTATTACATTTTTACTGGTTCGAAGAATCTCGATTCTATCCCACCTGTTCAGAGCCTGTAGAATCTGCAACTGTATATAAAATTACCAATTACGTGATACTTTTTGCGAATGAATTACACGGGTGTACCTCTTTGCTCGATAATAAAGTTAAATAAGAATACTGAAACATTCAGTACAGTTACATTCAAAAGTTAGACTTTCAATTTTTGTATAAAATTTGAATAGAATTGTTTGTCTCTCAGTGATCAGTATAGACATTCTTTAAAAGAGAAAATAATAAAGTTTAAATAAGAATAATTTGTATTGGCAAGGGTGTATTATATTTTTATCAATTACAAGCTGACATTAGAACAAGTGACGGAGAATAAGAGGTTCTTGAATAAAAATATACCATATTACAGATTTAATATGGGAATGGAAAAATAAGGAAGAGGGTGGGGTATAATTCAAAAGTACCGGAAGATTGGAAATTAGCCTTTGTCGTACCAATTTTTAAAAGTGGTGACAAAACTAAATTATGCAATTATAGGCCGGTAAGTCTTACGTCAGTGGTGTGCAAGCTTATGGAGCATCTCGTTGGGAGTTACATTAAGAAAGAATGGGAAATTAAAAAATGGCTCTACGATGGGCAACACGGGTTCAGGAGTGGTTATTCATGCGAAAGTCAGGTAGTCACGCTATTTCAGGATCTAGCAGATGAAATTGACGCGGGCGGGAGAGTAGATGCAGTAGTTATAGATTTTGCTAAAGCATTTGATGTCGTTCCACACGATCGGCTTGTACAGAAATTAATGAATTCAGGCATAGATCCCAGGGTGGTGGCGTGGATTAGCGAGTTTCTGCGAGATAGAAAACAGAAAGTCCGAATTGGACAAGAGTTATCTTCCGGGGCAAGCGTTACGTCAGGAATACCGCAGGGGAGTGTCATTGGACCCCTTCTATTTCTAGCTTTCGTCAATGATCTGCCGGCGCAATTAACCTCAAATGTTCGGCTATTTGCAGACGATTGCATAATATATCGTAGTATTAACTCGAAAAGAGATGAAGAAATACTGCAAAAGGATCTTGATGCGTTACATTACTGGGCGGAAAATAACGGAATGTCCATAAATAGCTCTAAAAGTAAATCCATCACTTTTGGCAGGGGTCATAATTACAGTGAAACACATTACCGTTTAAATAATGACATTATTCCGAGAGTTTCCTCGTGCAAGTACCTAGGAATTCATTTCGATTGTAAATTAAGTTGGAAAAAACACGTAGATTTTGTTGTAGGGAAAGCCTGGCGATCTCTTCACTTTGTAATGCGCATCCTAAAAAAGAGTACGGCAAACGCGAGGGAAATTGCTTATTTATCTCTTGTTCGTCCAATAATGGAATATGGAACAATTTGTTGGGATCCGCACAAGATTATGCAGTGTAAACACTTGGAAAGGATTCAGCATAGGGCAGCTAAATTTACTTTCAGGGACAAGAAAACGGCAGGGTGGGATTCACTCAAAAACAGGCGATCAGTAGCAAGACTCTGCGCCTTGTATAAAGCTTATAACGGTCATCCAGCTTGGAAAGAAATTAATCGGCGGCTATGTATTCCTACATACATCAGTAGAGTGGATCACAGGCACAAAATAAATTTAAGACAGCAGAGAACGGATGTCGGGATATTTTCTTTTACAAATCGAACGATTACGGAATGGAATAGATTGCCTGCAAAAACCTTTGAACCCTTTCCTCAAAGTGTTCAACAGTTTAGGAAATTAATTTAGGGTATTCTTAAGTAAATGAGGGAGAATAGTGGGTTATATAGCGATGCATAAGTGTTCTATTGTGAAGTGAGGTGTAGTGCAGTGTATAGCAGAGAAATAAAGAAGGAAATGTTTTCAGGTCTTAGTGAAGTGAAGTGCAGTGTAATACTAATGCAGTGTGTGTGTGTGTGTGTGTTTTCTCTCTTAATGTAATTTAATGTTTTATGAATCAGTCAGTTTTTAATATTATTATTATTTTACCATTATTATTACTACAATTAGTATATAATTTGCTTCTTCTTCTTCTTATTGTTGTTGTTATTACTATTATTATTATTATTATTATTATTATTATTATTATTAGTGGTTTTGGAGTTCTATATTACAGAAAGGCTGTGTATATTTATGTTTTTGTAATTAGCTGCCACCGGGTTATGCCCAATTGCAGTTTAAATAAATCTAATCTAATCTAATAATAGCGTGCAAGAGTTCTCGCACGGGAACGCTTTCTCATAAATAGTCATAAAGTGTATACTAGTACCGATCCGCCTGCTTATTTCAGTCTTGTATAATTATTAGGAGAAGCTGGGTACAAGCGTTGCAAGATAATTTTTCATCGAAGTCGTAATTTTCAACAAATTTTAGTAAAAAAAGCGTGATTTGTTTGGAAAAAGCGGAACAAAATAAAACAATAAGTAATATTTTAATTGTAAGTATCGAAACACATTTATAAAGATTTCAGTCACAAACAATGTAATCAGTAGGTTAAAAAATTTCAGCAGCTGATATTATATACTAGGAATTTTCGTAATCAGAAGACGTACGTATTATACGCGCACGTTTTCTTTGTGAAATATTCTTCAATTTTTTGCAGCGTGAGAGCTCGCGATCTTCATTTGAGAGCTTTTTTTCGAGTGCTTCACGATATCATTTGGTCACTGCGAGAAACACTTCACTTTTTCTTACACAATCGACCACACGCTTTATCCCTTAACCATGGTAGTGCGGTCTGTGAGACCGCTGCGGTATTGGTTTTATCTGCTGCTGGCGCAGCGCACGTTTGTTTTTCCTGGTAGGGCTCTGTACCTTAAGGGCAGTATTTTCTCGTTTCTCCGGCGCGTTTCCCGTGCACTTGCGGCGTCTGTAAGGGAAGGATCTTGCGGCGAGGTCTTCCAGACCGCACTGTGGTGTTGGTGTGATTTTTTTACATACTTACTTTTCAAACTTACATACATACATTTCCATACTTGTTAACAAACATACTTTTTCATCTTCCTTCATCCTTGTATTTAAGATGTTTAAAAATACTTTTGCTATAGATTTTGCAAAAGGTGTCTGTTTTAATTCCCCTTGAACTCCCCCAATTATCAGTCGTAAATGTAGTTGCAATAGTGTGAGATCGTTTAGTTGCTTGTAGTAAATTAGTTCAGCCCAATTGGACGTTCGAGGGACTAACAAAGATATAATAGACGAGGTTGTGTTGCATTAATTCATAAAAATCTTAATATTTTAAAAAACGGCTGTTAAATTCGGCGGTCTCAGAGACGGCGCTAACCTGACTAAAATCGCACTACGGAGGTTGAGGGCTGTACTCGTTTGGCAAGATCTCACCTCTCATAGACAATTATAATCACGTTCCCATTGTATTTTAAAAACCGGTGTTTTCCTAGTTTTTTCTAAATGGGTATGTCTTCGCCGACAAATCCAAACTGTCCGAAGAACTATCATATTCTTTTCTCATCTTCAAACAAAGCGTGAAAGAATAGCAACACACAAGTATTTTTTTTTAAGTAGGGTGTTTGACACGTCCAATGTAGAAAGCGAACACATAGCATTGCGATAAAAAATAAACAACGCGTTGCGATCTGCGATGGCGTCGACATCGCTAGCTTGATACAATGACCCATGATACAATCACTCAATGACCCATGATACAATGCAACAACCTACTCACCCGACGATCCGACTCACCCCATTGCATCATGCAATGACCGACCCACCCGCTGTCACTCATGTTTTTTTTCTCTTCTTTTTGTCGTATTTTTTGCATTGGGCAATTCAAATCGAAAGATTTTACAAAAGCGTGATTTCGGCTGTTCCGCGCGGGACATTCACTTTTTGGCTTAAAAAGCGGAACGTCCCGCCAAAAGCGGGACGTCTGGCAACGCTGGTAGGTACCATTGAGTACATAACCCGTAACTACAGGCATATAGTCAGGCATATGGTCAGAGAGACCCAACGAATTTTCAACTTTGTATTTCAATCACTTCCCGCTATGTGGCGATACAATCGTTCTCCCTACTTTCATTTCTCATCGTTCCTTTAACAGCAATGCCACCTAAATTATCAGGCTTGTTGACAGTCGGGCATCGTATTTGTGACGTCATATGGGGGTAGTCATAATTATACCATTGCAGAATTAGGAGCGGATAGTCCAGTCAATTGGTTCTAAAAAGTGACCGGTTCTGGAAAAACACGTGTGAACTGTGAAAGTTATATCTAGAAATGTTGGAGAGTGTTATAGTCATCTCGCTTACTTTACCAATTGATAAAACCAACGCCTATGAATGAAAAGGAAATACCGACTGGAATAAGTTTGCCAAGTTAATGCTTCTCAATTACACAGTGGCGTCTCCTGACTAGTAGATGTGGGGATGCGATCCTGATATTAGAGGTTGAAGGCATAATTGCACATTTTTAAAGTTTCCGTTATTCTATTTTACTCTGAAGTATTTTAAAAGTTTATTTTGCAAATTATATACCTACTGAATCTTCGTTGAAAATCACTAATTTCTCACTGTATGCACTTACATAAACAAAACAATAAAACTAAAAAATAAACCATAAAAAAGTGCGTACCTAATTTTTGAACTCGAGATCGATTCGCGTTGTTTTGGTTGTCAATCACTAATTACCTTAAGTCTTTAATAGGAGAAAGAACTAAACGGAATTGAAGAATCCTGTTTATAGAACAATGAGACGTTTCACTAATGTTCTATGTCACAAGTAACTCATCGACTGGCATAAATGTACTGGATGAGCTCGCCATGTTGCGTCCTTTCACACACACACACACACGTTTTATTCTTTCATGTTACAATTTCGAATTCACGATTCTCTTTGACGCATCAATAGTTAGACAAAGTAGTCTATTTAACGTACATTCAGAACGAAACAGCATTTACGCTACAGCGAAGGACAAACAAGAACGAAATAACGTCACACACACCGTTTCGACTTCACGGACTGACCCTACCTACTATTTTCTTACATGAAGGCAGTGATCTTGTTTTGTCAGGCCTGCTAACCCACATCGTCTTACCCACATAAACTGAATCAGGTTTAAATGTGTTAAGCATAGTTGGCAGACTTGCATGAGTTGTGAAGAAAGACAGTCGTGCCGTCTACCCCCCGCGCCCCGCTTCGGGGCCCACAATCGCGGCACGTGACGTCTGTGATTCCCAGGCGTACTCTCTGAATCTGAATCAGTGAAATTGTCACTGATTCAATCAGTGACAGCCGATGTCACTGATATCTTCAGTCGAAATGGGTAGTTTCGCTGACAATCAGCGAACATGCGAACCTTTTCATAATGACCGCCAGCATTTCACTGGTCGTCAGTGGTAAAAGTGCCGCGCCAACATCGCTCACTGATCGTTCAGTCGTCACGTGCATTTAGTGTCACTGATTTCAATGATTCAAACAGTGCAGTTTCACTTATTCAAAAAGTGGACCCGATTTTCACTGATTTGTTCAGCTCAATTCACTGATTGTGAGTAGTAGGGTTATAACTGACACCATCAGTGAATAGTCACTGTCAATCAGTAGTTTTTCACAGATTCAGACTGAGAGAGTACTGCGGAATTATGACTGCATCAGAGGAGGGATATGGAAGGTTCTTGGGAGGGGATACAGAAACGCCAATGAGAACTCAGAAGCCTGAGATGTGAGAGGCCTGGTCACATCATCGGCCGTCGAAACCACACAGCTTGCACACAGCGCATGGCCGTGAGTTCAATGACCTCGCCAACGTAGCGATGTCGTTCAAGGAATGCTTCTTGTTCCTTCACATCCAGCGAAGGAAATACCGCCTATTGGACAGTGCACGTAAATGGCGAGAGGGAAAAGCGAAACAGAGTGACATGCTTACGGAAGAAAGTAAATTACATTACTGAAAAGAGTTTTCAATAATGAAAAATTAGGGGATGCAACACATTACTCGCATACATTGAGCCTACGCCACTGCAATTACACGTACCCAGAAAATCTTAATACCTCGAGTGACATTGATACTGAAATAGATAAATTCTCTAAAGCGATAATTCCGTCCTTCAAACAGTCGACTATGCCTTATCGAATCCCAAGAAGGCAATCAATTCCCCTAAATATAACTAATCTAGTTAAAACTAAAAATAATCTAAGGCAGTTCTGGCAACGCTCAAGGCGACCAGATATTAAGAAAAAAGTTAACCAGATATCGCGTAAGATAAAAACCCGTCTATAGAACTACAATAAATTTATTGCGGAAATCCACCCGAACTCAAGGCAACTTTGGTCTACCGTTAAAAGACTTACCAAAGAAAAAGTAAAAATTCCTCCTTTAAGACATGGCTCAGAAACAATTTATTCTGACAAAGAAAAATCAGAAATCTTTGCTCTACATTTAGAGAACACCTTCAAACCACATCCCGTTTCCGATATACAATTATCCACATAAACTGAATCAGGTTTAAATGTGTTAAGCATAGTTGGCAGACTTGCATGAGTTGTGAAGAAAGACTAATAGAAAACTACCTCAGTACTAATATCCCCACTGTGGCACTACCCATCAAATTCATTTCTCCTTCGGAAACTATCTCAGTGATTAAACTTCTGAAATTAAGAAAATCTCCTGGCATCGACGGTATTAATAAGGTCTGCATCAAAATGCTCGGTAAACCATCTATTGCGACTTTAACTGCAATATTTAATGCATCTTTAAGATGCAACTATTTTCCTACTGCTTGGAAAAGAGCAATTAATTTACCAGTCGGCAAACACGAGAAAAACCCAAGGATAGTTGAAAACTTTAGACCTATCAGTCTTCTTCCAACATTATCAAAAATCTACGAACGTCTAATCCATACAAGGGTAACAAAATGTATCAACGATATAAAAGCAATCTCATCGGAACAATTCGGATTCAAACCAAACTATTCTACTACCCATCAATTATTACGTATTACCGAAGCCATAGCAAACGGCTTTCACCAAAAGAAACACCGTGACAGTTTTCCTCGACATAAGTCAGGCTTATGACAGAGTTGGGCACCATGGCCTCCTATACAAAATGCAATCTTTAGGTATTCCAGAATAAAAATCATGGAGAGTTTCCTCTCGAACAGATCATGTATCGTAAAAGTTAATGCAGATATATCTACCCCCACATTATTGCGGCAGGAGTACCACGGGTTCAGTTCTCTCTCCCTGACTATTTAACATTTTCAACCATGATATTCCAATTGAAGGCGTTTCCAACGTAGCTTTATACGCTGATGATATTGCACTATTTACCTCCCACAGTGAAGCACAGTGAAGCATAGGACATAATAGCGAAGGAGAATATTCAAAGCGATGTAAACAATTATATTAAATGGACTCAGAAATGGAGAATAAACTCAATCATAATAAGTGTCAAGCAAAGATATTCACATTACGCCGACCGAAAAATCCCCCCGAACTTAACATCAATGGAAATCGTATCCCGTGGACTTCTTCACCAGTGAAGTACCTACGAGTATTATTTGACAAAAGATTAACGTGGAAACCCCATATCCATGCAACTGTTAATAACGCTTTGGTCAAAACTTCGAAAATGTTTCGTTTAATTAACTCTAGATCGAAACTAGTATCGAAAGCTGAATATTACTGTACAAATCAATTATTCAACTCACTCTAACCTAAGCATGTCCAGTATGGGGTGGCGCAGCACCCAGTAACCTTCAAAAGTTAGTTGAGTTCCAAAATAAGTTCCTAAGAAAGACCCTCAAGGCACCTTGGTTGATTCCAAATTCCCAAATTCATCGCGAGCTAAATATATTGCCATTAAACGAACTCATGAACAAGATATCTGATCATTTCTTTCAAAATCTTTACTCTTCCCCCTGTTCCACAATATTTAATCTCGGCCGCCTTGCTTCAAGGCCCCGCATTAAATCAAGATTCCCCAAGGATAGACTGAGGCCACCGTAACTTCTGTTTCTACACCTTTCCTAGCACTACCCGAATTTCAACGTAACACCTCAAACCTGAACCTTGAAGCGTGAATCAAATCTTCGAACCTTAGACCATGTTTTCACGAGTAGGAATGAATACTCATTTGCTATGGATGGCCACATCCAAAACGTTATAATATAAAATGTACTGTTGTCAAACCCCTCAAGAGACAGAAATGTCGAACGAGAAGAAATAAATTAAAAAAAGAGAATGTTATAGTTGTGCGAGCAGAACAATTTTTTTAGAGATGCGTTTTAGATACAGAGAAGACAACTAATAGTAATAATATGTATTTGTACACATGAATGTAGCCGGTACTTAATGAAAATTTTCTCTATTGAAAATATTTATGTTATTTCTTTTCACAGAATTTTAAAATACAGTATCGTTGCTGTGTGCTCAATTGCAAAGGAAATTATCCCAACGGACCTAATGTGTTTTCTCGTTCCCAACTGAAGAGAACGTCCGACGAGCTTGATTGAAAGCGATAAGAAGAGACACGTTTCAGCCAAGCAAAACCTCTGAGGTTATTAGATATTATGGTTCACCATGTACTCACTCACTATTTTTCTGAAATTTTGGATTTTTTAAATTTATTTTATAATATATTAACATTACATGTTATTTATTTATGTGTTAGTATCTGAGAGCTAGTGAATTCTGGTCACCGATTTCTTTCATGCGGATACATTTGGTAGTAAATAGAAAAAAGCCAATTAATATTATTCAGATGAAAACAATGCATTTTAAGGATTTTCATAAAGGCAGCTAACATCTTCATTTTAATAAATACCTTTCTCTCAAGTTTCGCAATTAAAATTCACTCAAAGACAAGCTGAAGTAGAGTATAAAATTAAACGTTCTGATTCACAATTTTTCACAGTAAACGTGCGACCATACATTTCTACAAAATGGGTAGCGAAAAGTTCTTCTCCCATCTATTCGCCTGTGCAAACGTACGTGGCGAAAGAGAAGTTTTTAAAGAAGGAAAAGGTAGCCGATTTAGCATACATGTTGAAATGGATGCCAACTCTGGATCAAACCTAGTTCATAAAATTGCTTTTAAAAAAAATATTATGGCTACGCGATATTTTACTTTAATGTGTTTGTAATTTATCATTTCAAATTTAAATGTAATTCAGTAATTTACAATAGGCTACTTTTTTCCACTTGTAGTTGGCTAAGTCTAAGTAAGGACAAGAAATTAAAATTGAGTACTCTAAATAAGAGTTTTACTAAAATGTAAGCACATTTCTTTGAATTCTTTAAAATTTAATAAATGATAGAGTTACATGTATATTTGCAATTATTAAGTAATATACCAGTCAAATTTTCCTACCAACAAAGAACCTTTTTCCTCGAACTTGAAAATGCATATTGAGAGTAAAAAGGTTCTATCTGTAAAAATAGTCTTGGTTTCTACCAAAGTTACAATGCTTTTAGAATAATTATCAGTCTACAGTTTTGTGCTTGGATGTCAAGTACACTGACAAAGTTTCAATACATTTAATAAAATAGTTTTTGTTTTAGAGAGGGACAAAACTTTGAAATGCTCTCCTGTAAAAATTACTGCTGTGCAGATAGAACCTTTTTACTTTAGGGCTTGTTTAATGCATTTTATTGATCATTTTAGCAATGTTTTAGGTAATCAAAATCCACCCCCTAGTTATGTCAATCCCACCAAATTGAAAAAAATAAGCAAAATGTTCAAGGAAAAGACGTTCCAGATGCTTTCAGCACCATTAGCATACCCGAGGCTTGTTAAAAGTAAGAATTGATTTGTTTAATTATCCATTAATCAAATTGATATGTATGTTCCAAATATATAATAACTAATACCTCAAATGTATGACCTACAGGAGCTACACCAAACCAGTTTCTGGATTGACCCAGTTATTTATCGAAGCCAACAAGAACATCTAGAGAAAGCCTCAACAAAAAAAGAATGCGCCTTGAAATGTCAGCATTAAACACTGCGTTGGAGAATAGTGTCTAAACTTTCACAGAGTGCAATGAGGAAAGAAGTTTCGAAAATTTGGATCAACTTAAATCAGCAATAGACAATCTTAAATGCGATAATTAGTGGACAGTTATAATCAAAGCAAATATTTGTATGTTATATCTGTTCTTACAGAAGAACTCCCGCAGCCTGTTTTACAATGTTCAGTAACCATAACTGAACTATTAACTATAGTGATATATCACAAAATATGCAAATTTCAAAATAGAACCGTTCTCTAGTAGAGCAAAACATTAGTAATATTAATCAACTAGATGATATCTTGAGTAAGTGCCTTGGAAGTTTTTCTGGAAAACATATGGAGTCCAATGATAAAATTATCATTGACTTTATTTTAGACTGCCTCATTATTTGAAAATTACACCAGAAAATGAATTATTAATTGCATTTTTAAGGAAATAAGTGTCATTGCTAAAGGTTACAAAAAACAAAGCAAGATATTCTCCTAAATTTGTTGTATTTTTCCATTATTCTGCAGTCCATTTCACCTCATTATACAACTTATTTAGAATTTCAGGTAATGTAAAGTTGCCTTGCACATCGACTTTAAAATTGCTTTCGATAAAATTAAACACAGAGCTAAAATTGAAGCAAAATCCGGAGTATGCGTTGGAGGACATTGGGAAAAAATTGGTTTGTTGAGTGACAAGGACAAGACTGTGACACTCGTGATTGACGAAATATACTTGAAGTGTAGACTAAGAGGAAAGTGTCAAGTGTAGACTAAGAGGAAATGTAGTTGGAACTGCCGCCAATGAAGAGGAATATACATCATCAGCTTGTGTCTGTATGGTAACAAGTATGCTTTCATCTTATAAAGATGTCGTACGTATATTACCGATGAGAAAATTGACAGGAAATTTGTTCAGCCACTGCATTAAATCTGTAATTATAAGTCTTGAAAATATTGGTTTTGAAGTGATTGAAGTTATTTCGGACTATCATCCTGTGAATCGAAAATCCATCTCATTGTTTTCTGATCCTCCAAAACTTGAAGTGGCTTATGAACATCCATGTGAAACTCCAAGAATTTTTTTGACAGTGTGCACTACTTGAACTGCACAAGACACAGTTGGTTAAATCAGGGTAACCAGAAGATTAATTTTCTGATATGGATAATGACATTATGCACACAGTATCATTTGCATGCCTCAAAGATATGATACCACTCGGAGAAGAACAAGATTTTAAAATAAAGCAATACGTGAAATTTAAATTCTTTGCATCCTTCATCTCTTGAGAGGCAGAATGTTGGTTGGCATTGAATGTCTTCAATAGAAATACAGCGTCTGCCCTAAGAGAGCTTAGACCATTAAACCAATTCCTCAATTATGACAGTACAGACATATTTTGAGAGTATATTTGTTCATGGTTGGATACAGTCAAAATGAAAACCCCGCAGATGGTATAGGGACTCCGTAATGAGTTTTAGGAACAGTGAGAGATGTTAAATGTAAACAGCTGGAATATCTCAAATTATTTTCAATCTGGCTTACTGAATTGGCAGCAAAGTAAAAATCAAAAGCCCTGTCTATTCAGACCCACTGTACTACACATGGACTGATCAAAATTTTAAGTTATCCGATTACAGAAAATAAATTGAATTATATTATATTGGGGAAATTTTAAACCGACAAACTGGAAGATCGTTTTGGGAAATACAGACAATTGTGGGGGGGAAATTATCATGTGTGGGTTAAAGAAAAATTAGGATTCAATTTGCGATTAATTCAGCTCATCTGGTTCAAATCAACATTAGAAAAGATGAAGTTTGCAAAATTGAACTCAATTCATTTTTATCCAGGACATCGGATGAATGCAATGAAAATTTACTGCCTCAAAATTTTACTCTGATGTAAATGAAGATGATGTAGTTTGCATTACAAATTTGTTATTGCCCATCATTAAACACATAGGAGAATACTGTGCATATGCTGCAATAAAGAAATTGAATTGTAGTTATTGCAGTCATTATTTAATAACTAATGTTGGAAGTATGTCTTTAGAAAGTTTAATTAATGACAACAATAAAGATGGATTGAAATACCCAAGTATGAATGTGGTGACTTACGTAGCATATGTATTTGTAATTATGGAGAAAATGTTAAAAATGTCTGAAAGAGATTTCCTTCATTTTGCAACTCACAATTGTGTTTTGATAAACACTGCAACTAAAAAAGTTCTAATGGAAATTTTTTCCGGGTTTTAATTGTTTGTCCCATAAATTATCAGCTGTTTTAAAATATATATTAAGTGCTGCTACCAATATTTTGTTAATAATTATGTTAAAAAGAAAAATGATGTAATAGTTAAAAAATATATGAAGAGAAAAAAAGGCAAAAGAAAATACCAGCAATAAAATTTTACTGTGAAATCATAACATATCTTTTTTATTTCCCCAAATCATTATTACTAAGGAGTAAAATTTGGTAAAAAAACGGAAATGACAATTGTATGAGAACTGGTGGCGATAATATTTACATTAGCGGCGATTTTTTTTACATTAATATATTAGGAGTACATATGCTTTAAATAATGTCAAGTAAAGTTTCTCGGAAACACAATTGTTTTCTGTGAAAAGTAGCTCAAAATTTTGCATTTTCAGAAACGCTCCAACGCCATTTTCTCATATATGGCTGAAATTTTTTCTTCAAACTTTTGTAACGGGAAGTGCTAATGACTCTCTTTAGTATAGCGTAAAGTTCATTTTGAGTTTTTTTTTGTTTTTTCAAAAATTACATAAATGTAATTTTTTTAAGCTCTCTCACATCTTTAATATGCACATTACCAGCGATTAGTAAACATTATTATATTTGTGAGTATATGTGCTTCAAATAAAGTATTTTGAAAACTTAAAACTTTTCTGTCAAAATGAGCTTCAAATTTCGCATTTTTAGTAGCGCTAAAATGCAATTTTCTCTTAAAGGGCACATAATTTTAAAAGAAAATTGCCATTTATGACTAGGTTTTTGTGTTCTTTAATATTCTAAAATTAATGTTTCCGTTCTACCAATAGGAAACCGAAAAATTAAGAAAATGACAAAAAAATGTACTTTTGGCAGTGATAGATGACAGGTGGCAAGAAAGAGTTTGTTGCATTTCTGAATAGCTAGCGAAGACCCAAGGAAATAGAGAGCTAATACAGGAAAGTCTGTGCCATTCTGCAGCACCACTAGTTAAGAAATGGGCGTTTAAGCGCTACTAAAAATGCGAAAAAAAACTCATTTAAAGTCATTTCAAGCACATTAACTCAGAAATAAATTAGTGATTGCTGATAACGTGCATATCAAAGATGTGAGAGATCTTTCAAAAAAATTACATTGGTATAATTTTTTAAAAAACTAAAAAATACTCCAAAATGAACTTTACGTCATATTAAAGAGTGCAATTCGTACGATCCGTTCCAAAACTTTAAAGAAAAAATTTGGAGCAATTTTTGAGAAAATGGGGTTTGAGCGTTTCTGAAAATGTGGAATTTTGAGCTAGATTTCACAGAAAACTGTTCAGTTTTTGAGAAACTTTACTTGACATTATTTAAAGCAATGTACTCATAAATATAACAATGTGAACATTTCGCTGCTAGTGTAAATATTAACGACGTCAGAGACAAGTAAAAAAAATACATTTTTGCAATTTTTGAAAAAACAACAGAAAAGAGCTATATGAGGTTTTTGTCATCTCATAAAATATATTAGGCACTATACCTACCAAAAGTTTAAAAAAAATTGAAACCGTTTTTGAGAAAATCTTGTTTTTGTATTATTTTAAAATTGCACAAATTATAGGCAATATTGGGCGAAAAGTACTAGAATTTTCAAAAAAATTACTTTACTTTCCCTATGCTATGTATATTACTCCGTATATACGTACGTATACGGGAAAGTAAAAATTAGTTTAGTTAACTGTTAATTGTCTGAAATGCAATAAAATATTGAAATTATTATTAGTATTATTATAATATATATAATAAGGCGGCGACGAAGGTAAGTGAACGTGGTGGTAAGTGAATGACTAGCCGGCGAAATATGCGTTTGCCGCCATGATTACCCATGTGACGTCACAGTGGCAGTCAACAGGCCTTATACTATCTATAGTGCGATTTTTCTAACTCTTGCCTCTCAAGTCCCTATGGCCACGATGGAGTATCATACGGCATTTTGCGTCTTTTTCGGTCCTGCCCCTAGGTGGCGCATGATCGCAACCACTGCTTGATAAGATCGCGGTCATGCGATCTCTACCGGCATGACCGAGAAAGACGCGAAATATCGTAACATATTCCATCGTGAAGATAGGCCTTGCGAGGCAGCGTTAGAAAAATCGCACTATAGGAGGTATTTCGTAACAGTCACGACTATCAGTTTGTTTTGATTCAACTGAAGGGTTCGTGACACTGAACTTTTGGGGCGGTCTCGTAGAGCGCATGCCTGTGTTCGTTTCCTCAATTAGCTCTATGTTAGTCCCATATTTTCTATAAATCTACTTTTGTTTTGAGTTCATTTTATTTCTCAAAGTTTGTTGTCTATTTAACTATGTAAACAAAATAAATATTTGTGTTTTAAGTCAATACTTTTTTAGAATTGAAAGAAGAGTAAGATAAAGTAGTCATAAAGCTGAAATTGTTTAAATCCGCAATTATTTAAATTTGAGCTATCTTGTCACGCAAAAAGCTGTAATATTTTGTCTATTGCATTTAACTAAGAAATAACTTATCTTATAGAAATCGTCCATTTTACAATATATAATTGTTGCTTTTTGAAAAGAAGTAATTGATTTACAGCGGAGTATCTCTGAATGCAAGCCTGTATTAGTGTAACAATTTATACTTGTTACTGGTTGAGCAAAAAAAGCGTCGCATCGCCCAAACTCCACCAGCAAAATAAGCTATTCCACCCGCTGGGCGGAATCATCACGACTGACAACAATATCTGACTCACCGGCAACAATAGGGAGATCATTTCCATGAAGGTAATGGTTTAGAATTTAAAAATTCAAAGTTTGACGTAAAAAGTACTCATACTTTCGAAGAATTGTGCATAACCTCATTTGAAGGTCTGTTTCTGAAGAGCACATTTCATTGAGGAATCTTCATAATTGTAGTTGTATTAAAATGACCAAAAAATTGAAATTTTTCAGTTTTCAAAAAAAAGAGTTTTCAACGAAAATGAGATCTGCACCATTCTCTTAAAAGTCGTTCACACTATTCAACAACTAAATTTAATAAAAAACGATGGAGTCATTTTTTTGAAAATGTACCCGGTTCATGTGAAGTACCCTTCTCCCAATTAAAATATCGGTTTCAAATTCATGGGGCCGCCACATCAGCGAGGTCAATTGGGAAAGATCAACTTTGGTGAAAATCTTGCTTGTTGTTTAACCAGTAGCATTAGACACAACGGATATTTTGCCGTCAATCGATTTTTTCGGTATCAAGGACCAAAAAATATGGATTCTGTCAACACAACGAATTAGAGGAAGTAATTTGTTATATGTAGGGACAAAATGTATCCACTTTTTCTTTACAGGGCCCGGGAATACGAGTTTTTCTGGGGAAAATTCTCCGTTATTTCCCGCAGCATTACAATACGGTATTTTCTCTATACTGCGTAAGCAGAGTTGCCAGATGTGTTGAGGGTTTTTTTCCACAACTGCGAAAGAATTTTCCCAAATAAACTCTCCAATGAAACAAAATTCCCCAATTTTGAAACGACAAATATTCTCTAAACTATGAAGCAACGATATGAGCTGTCCCTGACGATTCCACTGACCATCCCCTTAAATTCAAATCAATCAATCATCGTCCTTTGAGCTGCTCCAAGCCCTATCTTCCTTTTTCTCATGTTTTTCTTTCTCTACGCCGCGCCGGTCTTTTATTTTTCTCCTTTTGATATATAAAAATGAGAGAGAAACCTCTATTGCTTCTTTTTTATTCATAACTGAAAGACTATCATTTCAATCTGGACTCCGGATGAAAATAGTTTCCCAAAACATCCCCCAACATATCCATGTCCATTTATAGTCCTTATTCCTTCCCCACAAGGAAAAATATCACCATTTTGAGGGACAAAATTTCCCAATCTAGCAGTCCTATGCGTAAGCAATAGAGAAAGCAAAACTGCAACTGTATTCGTCGTGACCTTAAGTATTGGCTCCCGGCATAAGAGCAAATCATGTTATTGTCCGCAGTTTCTTTTCAGATAAAATCCATTAAAAAACAAGCTAGTTTAAAATTTTGTTATTACAAACAACCGTAAACTATTTGAAGATGATTCACTTTCAATGTAAACAATGTGGACTGATATTCAACACAAAAAGAAAGAAGAGTACCGGAGCCAAAAACAATCTAACCTACTACAGTTATTGCCAACTTATGAAAATTCACACGAGAGGCTAAATGTATTAGTAAACATTGTTATTTTTATAGAACAACTATTCAGTGCTTTGCTTTTGACTTATTTATTTACATTGTAAACTTTCCGTGAAAAGTATGTACTCAAACCAAGAATGTCTTGAGATTAGATACTTCTCTTATAAATCTTCCTTAATAAATACTACGCATCTTCCTTCTTACAACGAGTCTCGATGAACTTATTTTTCATCTGCTTTGCACGTATTATGTAAAAATGTTTCGTTATTCCTTGCATTGGCGGGATTAGTGTAAGGTACTGTAACCGCTCATCGTCGGTTACATTCAAAACCAACGAAAAAATAGAAGCGAAAAGCCCGACACCATACCACCAGTTTCTCTTGTGGCGAAGAGATGGCGACAGCCAGAAAAATTATTTCAGAACGCACTCAGACGTCAGCCAATCAGAAACTTTTGTGAATGGACGGACGCGGCATGAACTTGTGTCGAAAGAATTTTTTTCTTCTCGTTCGAGTCGCGGAAGTGAGCAGTCGACATTTGGTGCACTGCGCAGACGACGACGGACACGTGAAGAAGTGCGACATATGAGAGAGCCTTAATAAGAGTTTTTATTATTTTCCGGAATTTCATTCGTGAAATCCACTTATAGAATCTCGAGAATTCTAAAATTTCTGATTGACACCACAACTAGCTTGACTTTTTGCTATCACAAAGTCATAATTGGAAGTTCCGAACTCGCATTCTGATGCGACCATCGCCTTTTGAGTGAGCAGTGGTAAAGCATCGCTGAGCAAGGAGAGACGGCGCTCGGAGGCATTCCAATTTCGACGCGACGGACAGCACACGGAATGTTGCAGCAATCCAACGACCCTGGAGGCGTGAACACCGTTCGGCAGCCGTCTACGCAGCACGGAACGTAGTCTTGCTAGCTAGTCAAGTCATTTCTTTTTTTTTGTATAGTCGTAATTAGAATCAGATCAGGATATTCCTTGTGGTTAATGTAAAATTGTTCTTGTATATAGTTATTTGACTGGATTCAAGGGTGTTAAAACCATTTAACAAAAGATATTTGTGTGAAATTCTGAACGGGAGGGAAAGCCGTCCAATTATTTCTTTCAAAATATTATTTGAAGGACAGGCCAAAGGCGTTGTTAAACGCAATTTTATACTGAAAGGCTATGTAGAAGCCAAATTTCAACTGTGAACATTAAGTGTAATATTGTTAATGGTTACAAGGTGTTAGAGAATTTGGAGCATTGTGTGTATGTATTTTTTTCCAGGACAATTACTTGAACTTTATTTTATGTGTTTCATCAGTGATTTTTTTTTGTGAAGTGTATATATGTATTTGTAGGTTGTTACTAGTAAATAGGGATCGAAGTTAAGATCGTATTAGAAAAACTGCAGTTTAGGTAGGGAAATTAGCTACCATAATTTACTATAAAAAAACTGAAAACAGGAGAATTTGTAAATTCAGTTGTACAAGAATTTTACTCGTCAGAATATATGTTAACTGTTATTTCAAACTACTAAATTGTGTTTGCCTGTTAATTAGTAATTAGTTTGACAAAGACGAACCCACCACCGACAGGGAATTTAATCCTTTAATTGAGATATTCCCAGGTTTGCGTGACGGTGCAGCCACACGTCACGAAATAAGTGAATTAAAGTTTTACTTTCGTAATTCGGCGTACTACCAGTCAGCAGGTAGTTACGTGACGGTTACAGTACTGCAAAAAATGATGTGTGGTTCACGAGTTTGGGTCGACTTGTTAATAAAACGACTACATTGCCGACGTTTCGGTCATATATTCGACCTTCCTCAGGGCTACATAAAATATAATACATACATATAATTACAAATTACATATCGTGCTACTATAAAAAACAAACTAAACATAGGTTTTACAAATCACCTGACACGTTTTTTTTATATATTCAAGAAACATAGTGTATGTTTCATACCTGTAGCATGGTACAACAAGGACACTGGTAATTTACATTCTACATCTTGTAGTTTTCCCATTATTGTAGTTTCCAGGAATGGTACACAAATACATTAAAAGCTCCATCACGCAACTATTGTGTATACACAACTGATCGGGTGGCGCGTGTTGCCAACTTACCAAAAGCGAAACAAACACATGAAATACAACCAAAAGAAAACATATTCACAGTAAAACAAGCATATAATTAAGGAGGGCTAACAATGATCAGTAATTTCGAATTAAAAATAACACAGTGTTGTTTGGTATTACATAATATTGTTAGGGAAAATAACAAAACAAAAAAACAACAACAAAAAACAAAAAAAACACTTAAACAAACACAAAAAAACACTATATTTCATGTGTTTGTTTCGCTTTTGGTAGCTGTAGCTGTAGCCATAGTAGTACCTCTATGGACGGTACAATCGGGCATGGTCGGGAAAGACGCGATTAATGTTGCCAGATCAGCGGAATTCCCGCCATTTTCAGTGGATTTTAAACTCGTACCGCGGGGGAAAATAGTGTCGCGGACACCGGAAAAAAGGTGGAAAATAATTGAGATGGCGGAAAATAAGCTGAATTTTAATTATTAAGTATTAATTTTCAAACAAACAATATTTTGTTCTAAAAATTAAGTTTAACAAAAATGTTTTCGAACATTTTTAATATTAATTGCTTGAAAAGTTTGTATTGGCAGTATATCTACATCTGCGTATTCAGGAATACACCCAAAATACTTTTTCACAATAATAATTATTGAGAATAACTTTTTATTCTTGTCGTTTCCGCAAACGATTTACAGCAACTATTGTTCTGAATATTTACTAAACACCCATGATCTTGCTCCAAAATTTCCAATGTGTTTATAATGATATATTGACAAAAATATTCATTAAATATTTAAAAGGGACGTAAGCATTATTAGTTGTACTTTCTTGCTAATTTTTCGTCCTCTTTTTAATTAAAAAAATGTTCACCTTTTTGAGGTAAAGTAACTGTTCTTGAAGGTGATTTTCATCAGGTTTTCCCCTTAGTGCCACATGAATACAGATAAAATCATTGTGCATTATTCAATAAAGTCATCCCCGCTTTTGCCTCTATTCAGAATAATTAAATTAACGAATAACATGCGAGCATATCCAAAAGAAAAGGAATTTTCTCATTTTTTTTGTTACAAATTGGAAATGGAGAGTATCCGAGCATAAATGGGGAGCCAGGACCAGCCTTCATTTATTGTAATACAAAAAGACATTATTTCTTAAGCTTATGGAGAAGCAATTTTTTCTCCAAATGATGTTACAAGATTTTATGAAACTGCAATTTAATCTCTTCACAATGAACATTGTGATTACATAAATTTCAAAGTAATTGATCTCCATGGTAAAGAAAAAAATATATTTTAGTGTTAATCATTTAATTACTGAAAATGAAATTCTACAGTACCCTTCAGAATTGCTGAATAGTTAAGAAATAATTGGATCATCTCCACATAATCCAAGGTTGAAAAACGGCACAAAACTATTGCTTCTGAAAAATAGGAGTTTGTGAAGATCTTCTTAATTGCACAAGACTGGTTGTACATAACATGTATGAAAACTATTTAGATTTGCAGATTATTACGAGCCAAAATGCAGGACGAGTGTTACTTCCCCGAATTGACCTCACACCATCTGACTCTACTCTTCCTTTTATTTTTAGAAGACGACAATTTCCAGTTCGCCTTGTATTTTGCATGACAATTAACAAAACCCAGGAGCAAACATTAGACAAAGTGGGACTGTATTTGCCTAAACCTGTTTTTAGTCATACTCTACTCTATGTGGCAATGTCCAGCGTACATTCCTTTGAAAATATTAAAATTCAAATATTACCACAAGGAAAGACCAATGAATATTGTGTATAAGGAAGTGTTGCAATAGGTAAAAACTGTTTTTGGAACCTGGATTCCACAACAAGTTTGTACCATTTCTTGGTCACAGAAAGAAAACTGAAGCCCATTGAGACTAATTGTTGCAGTCACTAGAGGTGAGTGTTAATTTATCAAACATAATTGATTTTGTTTTATACAATTTAATACTGTTTTTTTAATATTTTACTCTTGAAAGAGGTTTTTAAAAATATTAGGCAAAGCTTAAAAATCTTTTATTCCATCCCAACAGAATGATTGTTGTAAGACAATGTTTACTTGATATGGAATAAATGTAAAAAATCTATCTGAAATTTTTAAGGGGCCTGTTCGAATATGAAAGATTATTGATTTTGTGGTGCTGCGTAATATCTAATCATCCTGCCTGTAAAGTAAATACCTGCAGAGATGCAAAAGTATTAAGTAAGAAAAGAGTGCTGTTTCTTCTTTCTAATTAAGAATTAGCTTTGTTAACAATCTCGACACAGTATTTTACATTTATTAGAGATCTCACCGTCAAATTTTGACGGATTCTCACAAGTTTTATTGAAATAAAATAAAATCACCAATGACATACATTGTACATAAATAAGGTACAATAAATAACAAATAATAAAATAAAGAACACGTTGGCATGGTGTAAATCAAGGTGTCTTAAGAAAGCTCATAGATTATAATACACGCCAAACTTGACTCGACGGATTTTTAACCAACAAAATCTGGCATTTATCCAAGCACGATCAGATAGTTACTCTTTGGATAAAATTCATTTTATACTGCGTATTTCTCTTCCTACAAACTTCAAAGTTAAGAGTTTAAGATTTTTCTAAATAAAAGTTCTCACCTGAAATTTCACAAGAAAATAATATAATTTTAGCAATTGAACACGCGTCCATACTTATAATCGTGTTACCTCCATTTTCTACAAGCGAAATTTCGATGATTGTTATTATTGGATGAATAGCGCAAGAAGGGTATTATTATAACTATTTATTAATAAAATGAAACAAAACATTTTCTATACGCTGAATTTTAAGAGTCTAATTTCCGTAACTGTCAATTAGATATTCGCCTCATAAAAACAAAAAAATACCACAATAACAATATTGACTACGTAGAATGTTCTTCGGTACCACAATTTTACATCTTCAAATATTTTTTAATTAAGTAAAACTGTTAATAAAGAAGTGATATGTTTCATGAATGTTTAATGCAAGGAAATTTTGATAACAAAAGATGTGCACCATTTATTGCAGGGGAGAGGATAATCAGCAAATAATTTATAAATAAATACATCTTCTATAGAAAATACACTTACCGTTCTCCATGCTGACCGGTATTTGAAACATCAAAAAGACAGAACACACTAGAACAACGTGAGACACCCATGTTGATACATCCATGCCTACACCAAGACTGTACCCAGCAGCAGAAATGTTCTCCTTTGACTTCCGTGTATCAAGGTCACATAAATTTCCTGTTTTCTTTCCTTCTCCTTTGGCTTCGAATTTATAAGAAGAGCATTGTTAATCTCGCCCTCAAATGTCGCAAACGATAAACTTTGCTGCCAGGGTTGCCAAATACGGTGGCTTAGTATTACAGAATGAAGCGGATGAAATTATGGGTCAATAAGGTACGATGGAAATCTATTAAATTATTCCTCTTAAATTAAATTTCGAAGAAATTATTCTTATAAGTTGAATTTCGAAAACTTAAAACTATTCTATGAAAATAAGCACAAAATCATGCATTTTTAGGAAAGACCAAAGGACATTTCGCCTTTAATTTTTGCAATGGAATTTTATATATAGGATTTGTTTTCACTCTTCCGTAATATTCTTAAATATATATATTTCAATTGGACGGTGTTATGCACCAACCAACTAAGCGCCATTTTTGAAAGAAATTAAATATGGACGCATTGGACCATGAACTAAGTGTTCGCAAAATTTTGGTGCAAAATCTGTAAAACAAAACCTTATAATTAATGAAAAATGTAACGCCATCAGTTACATGTCACATGTCAGGGATTTAATGTTTCGGAATAACGAGCTATAAAACTAGATCTTCGAATCTGCTGTTCTTAATTTCAGATTATGCAGATAAGCGCCAGATATTCCGCTCGTTTGTGTAGTTTGGCTCTTCAGTGAACAGGGAATATCTCTGCGCCCCACGCAGCTTGAACGGAGATGACCTTTTATAACGTGGTGAATGTTATCAAGGTCACAGGATACCTTTGAAAGATGCGACGTGGCAGCGTGATATCCCCTGTTTGACGTGTTATCAACTTCCTTCCTTTGCAGTCATCTGTTCTATGCGACACTCGCGCTCACATCTAACACACAGGAACTTGTGAATTGCATTCTCATTGCATTAGGTGCCATTCTCTTTTGTTTTTCGCCCTATTTATCGACAGGCGCATATTAACGCGACGCAATAGCGCGGATTTTAAAGAAGAGGCTGCAGGGAAAATGTGCTTGAGAATGCTGAATTGTTTATCTCTGCGATTCCTTACCAAAAAACATAAGATAAAGGAATTATGCAAAAAATGCAGAGTATGGAAATATTCATAAACTAGCTAAAGTACCCCGCGTTGCTGGGGTAGTTATCGTAATTTATTAGCCAGGGAAAGGAATTCTATCTATTCCCGCCCTGCGGCAGAGCCTACTTCTATCTATTCTTTGTATCCCCACCCCGCCGTGCTTCACCCTTCTCTGCCTTGCACCCATCTGAAAATAACCGATGTTCCTGACTTTCTCACTAAAAAAAGATTTTTACTTTTTCTTCCTGTGGTTCCTTTCACCCAATTTCAGTCACTTTATAACTAAGATTAACAAAAAATGTATGAAAGTTTCAAATTTCTCTGTTACTTCAATTATATTTTTTGCCAAACTTGCTCTCGTAAATTTAAATAATAATTTTTTCACCATCCAAATGTACGCTTTTACTCTCAACTATAATAAAACACATTCCTGCAACAATGCATCTATTTGTCACAGTTTTAGCATAACACTTAAATAATTCATAATATGTTTCACTTTAGCTCGTTGAACTCTCAAATACGTAATAATCATGCTTAATTTACTGCCACTAACCACCACTAACCGAGTAACTATTTAATGTAAAACAGATGTGTACATTCACACCGTTTTACGACAGTATCGAGCACTTCCCTCAGCAAAATTTGTTTTTTCAATAACTTCATGTCTCTTCTAAGGTCCGATTAAATTAAGAAGGTGTTTCACATTTGTGAGTGGAGGGGAGCGACGTTGCCAGGTCGCAAACCACTGAGCACGTGTTACCGGGACACGAAAACAAACACTTCAAAAAATACGTGTAAAAGTGTAAAAAATACGACAAAAGCCTAACCTCAACGCAACTCATCACAACACAGTACACACTGCGCGCGCAGCACAGGCAGAAACGCGGGCGGCGCGGCGGCAGGGAAGTCTCTGTGCGATGCTCAAATGTTACCCGTGTTCGGCAGTGGCAACTGAGCGACCTGACAAGTCACATTTTGTCTCTCTGGTTGGCAGCTGCCATGGAAACGGGAGAGGCGTCCTGACGTCACACAGAACTGTCAATCACCTTCTTAATTTAATCGGACCTTACACTAATATCCAAGTTACTTGCATAATAAAGAAAACAGTCTTTATCTTTCCTAAATATGAACATTTCAGGTCAAACAATGAAAAGTATAAATCAACAAACAGCCCTCTCCAACGAGGTTATAGTATATTATATTTCCCATAGATACACAATTCGTGCATAGATGAACTCAATCGTAGATCTCAGTTGTCATCCTCTGGTGGCGCGCAGCTGAACAACTGCATATTGATGCCCTTTTGAATCTGTGATGTAACGCTAGGGAAAAATAGTCCAGAAAAGTAATTATTTTGTAAATATTTTAAAGTTTGTGATAGTAAGTCATAGTGAGTTTGGTGAATACTTATTCTGGCTGCACCACGTGTTAGGAGATTTTTTTCTTAATTTAGCAACTGGATTTATCCACTTTTCGTTACCAGGACGCTGTAATAAGAGTTTTTCTGCCGAAAATCCGCGGTTTTCTCGCGCAGCATGACATAACTTTCCCTACCCTATACACACGTACGTATAGTATACGGGAAAGTAAAAACAGTAGGAAGACAATAATAACGAATAAGTAATAGTAGAGAACTATGTGTTACCATAGATAACGTGCAAACCAAAGGTTTTACATAGTTTTGAACATAATATTGGAGTAAAATATATCGTACACAAATATTTATAAGTAGCATCAAATTAACACTGTGGCAACAGTAGTTCATAACTATTTTCCAGACAAGAATTTTAAAATCAGATATTAGTAGAAACAAAATCATGAAGGATAGAAAATAATTGGTTGTCTGCCATTCGCACAGATTCATCCGGTAACTGGTTAAACAAGTGCGGAGTCAGATAAGAAGAGGAAGAAGTGAATAATTATTTAAAATAGCGCAGAAATGATAACTTGGACGATGATCTGGTGCAGAGTGACCTCCTGGCGTACCAGTTTCCCAAGAAAGTTACTTGGTCACGAAGATAAGGTGGGTTGCCAGTTTTAAGAACCTTGATAACAAGTTTAAATATATGTAGCCAGATTCTCTGCCTCATCGACAGCCAACCTGAATTCTGCATCGCCAGAGATAAGTGGTCGTACATTCTGAGGTCATAACAGAATATCAGACACATATTTTGTACACCTTGAATGCGGATCATCTGAAGGGTTTTCAATCCCGGGCCATAGGCAATATCCGCAAAGTTAAATAGGGATAGAATCAAGGAATCTGTCAAAAACAACTTTATCATTGTTGGTAAAGATTTTCTAAGCGAGTACAAAGTTCTCAATTGAGAATATGCAATAGAACATACTTTAGATATATGTCGATGAAACTTCCAGGATGAATGAAGAATTAAACCCAAATTACTTACCGAACTTACTGACACTTGGTACACAACTATACACACATCAATATCAATTGATATACCTCTGGTGTCACCAAGACGCTGAGTGGGATCCACAATGATGATAGCAATAAACTATTGCTGCTAAACAGCACGTACTTTCCCGCGATATTGTTAATGGTTATTTAGTCAACATTTACTGCTCATGAATATCTTGGGAAAAGTAATTCAAAACTGCATACCGTCTGTCCATTTATCTGTCCGTTCGTCTGTGCATGCGTCCATCTATCACTATAGATGTGAACAACGCTAGCGGCTAAACCGTAACTACTTTCACAAAAAAAGTACTCCGCGATTAATCTGACAGATGTAACCTTTGAATTTGAAATGGATATATTAATTTTTAGGGGTACTTTTCAAGAAGCCTCAACAGCGTTTTCAAGTTTCTCAAAGTGGCTCTAGTTTTTTCTTTATTTTTTCCTCTGATGGAGCGAAAGACCGATAAAGAAATGGCGTATTTTCATTCCACTCTGAATTTTCGAAAATTACAAAAGTTCAAACTTTTTCGGCATTATCCTCCAAATGAAATAATTCGTTTCCTGAATGAAATCTGTTTATCAAATAAGATCTTCAAATAACGTTAGGTTCAATTTTTTGCGAATGTAAAATTTCTTGTGTAATTTTAAGAGAAACAGGCCATTCTTGAACTTAAATTTCTCGCATTTGTTTCGCTAGAATCTTTGAGGAGTTATTTAATCGTAAAGAGTTATTTAAGTTGTTCATGTGGTTGCATTACCTTTATCAGCTAAAAGAAAGAGGTTGTTACACGATTGAAGGGGCTACACTCAAGGGACTAATGGCCTTAGCAGTTGACACGCCCGTAATAGTGATTCAGTCATCAATCAATAGTGATAGTGATCAATAGGGAGTTTTTTCACCCTCTAACGTGAAGAACTATCGATCTTGTGCGCATGCGCAGATGCACTAAAATTTGCGAAACTTGCACTGCGCATCAGCACCAGATCGATAATACTCAACGTTTGAGGGTGCAAAAACTCCCCATTAAATACGTCTGTGGAGCAACTGAGCTGAGGAGGCCGGTCAATCCGGAGGCAATTAAGGAAATAGTACTCGATACGTTTAATACATGGTGCTCAATATTTTCCATTTTGCGAGATGAGAAAACGGCATTTTCAAATGTAAAGTTTTCTTTAAAAGTTGATTATTTTTGGTTAATGGTTAGTGCTATGATTACGGTTACACGCCTCCATGTCACTACTTCCAGAACCAACCCTGATATAATATAAAACATTTTAATAACTTAAGAATATGTGTGAACATTGTAAAATAATACGTTGGTTAATCTTTATCTATCTTTACATAAATAAAAGGGAATGAATGTATGTGTGTCGCACGTAGATGGAAAAACTTCTGGATCCATTTTCTCTGAAATTTTCACACTTTGTTATCTTTAGTAATGGGAGGATTTAAAGAGTGGCTTGAATTAAATAGGACATGTGGGTGCGTTGCTGATGAAGATTTATTCGTTTGTGACCCCTCAAACGCCCCTGAACTCTAAGCAACCCATCTCACAGTCAAGGACTAAGCGCGTTTTCACTGCATACAAGTATTCTGCTCCTGCAATTCTGAAATATCGGTCAGAATTAATACTTGAATATTGGACAAGACAATTAAATTTCGCCAAGATAGTGTCACAGTGAACGCATGCCCAAATTTGAGGGAGAAAGTTTTAACAATAGAATACTTTACAACCATGACGAAACTAGGACATAGAACAACCCCATATTTGCCATAAATTATTTCGTCTATTAAAATTGTTGCATAGCTTAGAGTAAAATGTTATTAGTTAACAGTCAGTAGTGTGTGTTGTGTAATAAAATGCAATAGTAGCATTGCTGGGTCCACTAGTATCACACAAAAATAAACATTTAAAAGTATTTTACAAACCTGAAATATTTAATATTATACAAACATGCTATGATTTTATTGATCTCAAAATCCGTTAACATTTATAGCTGAAAATGAGTAAATTCGCCAACGAGAGGCAATTTTATTTTTGTGTGTGACAAATTTCGCTTCAAATGCAAAGAGGAATGAATGTTTCTCTGAATGTAAATAATTTTATTAGTATTGGGCATTTATTTTATTATCATTTACGATTCAATATCTACTCGTAACAGAATAAAATTCGTTTACCTCTTTTTTGTCGTTGCTGATCGTTTAACGAAGAAATGCTTGAAGATATGATTACGTTTGAAATCGTGTGGGATAGTTTTCTGTCAAACGCCAACTGTAAAAGGAGAAAAACAAGTTTCAATCATCATTCTTAGGTTGAACCAATTTACTTGAGGCTGGAAATTTATGAATCACCTTGTGGCTCTGCCTACAAAGGTAAAACTGAAGTGTAAAATAAAAAACAAAACATTCTTATATTGGTGTTATCTTCATCACAAGTAAATTGCCAGTGAGGCTCCTTGGGAACGTTTGGTAGACAATTCTAATCATCAGAACCCTCTGAGCATAAATAATTTAATCCAACTTCTTAGTGCCAGCTTGAGGTTCTACGGAAAATCACTGCCAATGGGGACTTTGGCTTTTGAAGGTCCGTCTGGAAGTATGCCATTTTCCCCTCCTGCCCCTCTTCCCATAGTTGTAGTGAGCGGGGTACCCCACCTCGGCGTCACTGATACATAACGAGAGATAGGAGTGGTCACAGTACGAAAGTAAATTTGGCAGATCTCGCAGTGCAGAATTCTGTCCATTTGTAGTCTTCAACAGATTTTGTGGTATCGTATTTTTTAGGACAGTTTTAATGATAGTCTGTTTACTTCAAGTACAGAAGTCCTTGGTCCAGCCAGGATCTTATCTTCTTAGCGTCTTCTCATTTCTGAGGAGTGGAGGATTTGGACGTTGTGGTGTTGCAAGTCTGATGAAATGTCGGTTAGTGGAGTGTAGGGGGACAATCCTTTCATTATCATTTGCACTCGTTGGACTTTTTGTGTTGACTGGTGATGGTATCGAGGAGTACTGGCTCCCAAATATTGGGGTAAGTTCAATATCTTCCTGTCGTTTCAGTAGAGTTTTCTGGAGCTGTTGGGTGTTAAGGGGAATAACGATGTCTTTCTTGGTGTTCTTTGAGACAAGTCCATTTGGGATCAGTTGCTGGAGATCATTTGGAAGCCTTGTGACTTTTTTCAATCTGGCATTTTCCATGTGAATTGATCCTATTTGTGGAGTCTCGTGGATTGGGGATTTGGAAAACAAATGGTTGTGGATCGTTCAGTTGAGTTACTATTGGCTATGTTGGGATAAGGGTTGTCTGTTAAAATAAGAAGCTAATTGTTTGGAAGTTGTGGAAACAGGGGGAGAGTGAAGTTTAGGAATCCGAGGAATTTCGCAGCTCCTCTGAGTGGTCCTAATGAAAATTCTACATTTTATTACTGACGATTATTGCAGGCATAATAATAGCAACTTTTACGTATTAAGCAGTCATCACTTATGTCATATTTGTTTTCAGAGTCATCGTAAACTGTATAATATGAGATATACAGAAACATTATGCATCAAAGAACGTAAACTGTGTTACATTCTATTTAAAGCCTATAGACACTGGGTTGGGGCTAGCTATAATATTACTACTTAAAAACAGTAAAAAAAGTAGGTGACTTGCAGGAAGTAGTGGTTACTACAATTAAAATTTAGTACTTACATTTTTCCTTTTGATAGCCGATCCAATGGGTCTCTCATCTGAAAATGAAACAGCGAATGCATTTCTTATTTGGAACTAATTAAAATGTAGAAATATTGAGAAGAGAACAATTAAGAACACAGGGAACACGTATATTGCAAAATTAATATCATTGTGGAATGTGATAAAACAAATAACAATATAACCAAATCGCCGAAAATCATTCTTACTTCGAACAAAGGAACTAAATTCTAACATTTAAATATTCCGTTGGACAGCCACACCTACGCGACGTTCGCTGTGGCGCGGAAGAGGGAAATTCAAAAAAACCCTCTTGTACTAGCGCAGCGTTTTTCAACTGGACGAGAAGTGACGTCAGAGCAACCTTTCCCTCCGCGAGGCGCTTGGAGAAGCACTGTGAGCAAAGGGGAAGGGAGGGAAGGATCGACAGCCATGGCAGTGGACCATTGCTTGTGTTTTAGGCAACATGAGAGCCCATTTACGCCCGTTAATTTTCTTCCGATTTAGGAAGAAATGTTCCTTTTTGTAGATACCGTAGCAATGGCAAAGTGTTTAGTATGTTCGAAATAATTACAGTACGTTAAAAAGTTCAATTTACAGACGCATTAAGCAGCTTTGCACCTCAGAGAAACCCGCAAGATGAAAATAATTTCAGAGAATTGACAGATAGCCTGTAATCATGAGATGAGTAAAGAATTTTGCAGATAGAAGATAATGGAAAAGGTACTGAAAATCACGAGGATTTTCAACATTCTCATACAAAACTGTAAAAGATATAATCAAGCCTGGAGTACAAATTCTCCCACGTGACTCCTCCCGGGTATCTATTGTTGACATTAATTATTGGTTCGGGACGAACTAAACTTTTTATATTATATACAATATTCTAAAAAATATTATTGTACTAGAAAGTTAAAACTGTTTTCTTCAAAAAGTTATGTATTAGAAGAATGTTAGTAAAATTAGTGTACTTGTTACGATAAACCGAGTCGGACATTGCTTTGAGTAATGTAATAATGAATGTTCCATTTTGTTCTTTTTTTCATATTTTTATCGAAACATTAGCATTTCAATAATATTTGCCATTTAAAAAAGTGATTATCAAACGAACCTTTTTCTCCTACTTCCGTACAGTCTTTGGAACACTGCATGCCCGCCGCCGTGTCGGGCACTTCCTTTGCTCCGCGGCTCGGTTCGGAGAAGGTGAGCAGATTTCGTGACATCACAAAGCACTGAAGTGACAACCCTGTACTCGTGGAATGGAATACGGCTGACCAAGAGTCTAGCGGTTTTTACTCGTGTGAGTTTTTACAATTTCCAATCGCATCATCTACTAGGGTCACTAGCACAGCCAAGATTTGTATTTATTATGTGGTAGCTGAATTATGGCGTTCGGACATTTTAAATTATTTTAAAATATGTTCATGCGTTGAAAATACAATGCAAGTTCTAAATAAAAAGGAACTTCAAACTTACTGTTATCTTGTTCTTTCGTTCTCGGGCGTCGTACATAAAAAAATCTATTAGGAATATAAAAAATATTAAATTAAATACAAACAAATGTGTGGTCGCAACTCTTCTTGTTGGATATTCTTTCTGGCTACAGCCATTGTCCATCCCAGAAGACGGTGTTGGAGAACCTAACACGAACGCTCCCAGATGAGTTGCTGTGAAGAGTAATTATACCAATGTATTTTCAGGTGGCTTATTGAAGAAAATTTGTACATTTGCAAGCTCCTATTCTAAAACATATTGTTCCATTCTTATAGATTTATATTTATTAGAATACAATTTTATAGCCGAAATTATCCTACAGAAGGATATTATCTGTTGCGGCTGTAAACACCCGTTTGGAAAGCGCGCCGACCAGGCAGCGCACTGCGGCGGGCGAGGCAACAAGGAGACGCAGCGGACCGTGGAAAACGCCTGCAAACGGGCAGCGAGCGACCACTCAGCAAGCCTACGCCCCAGAAGCGAGTCTGCGGCGCCGAGGGCATTATAAGCCGACGCCGCCACCGCCGAGGCAGTGGAGATATTTTTGAAGTGCCCTATTGAGAGTTGTGACTAAGTGATTGAGTGTACGACCCTGCCTAGATTTTGCTATTCTGTCTCTTGGTATATTGGTTGACTGCACAAGTGTTTGGTATATCTCACGGTATAAACGGTAACTTGGCATCGATCTATGGTACATTCTTTTGGGTTACCGAAACGATACATTTTTGTATAAAAGCGGTGTGTGTGTAAAATAAAAATCTGGTTCACGAAGTCTGCCTGTTTTTTCTGAACATAACATTATCCCGTCAGCCCTATCGTATGTGCCAAGGGTGTCCAACTTGCAAAGCCTCAAGGGCCACAACTAAAATCTCTAATATGGTTGCGGGCCATATTTACATTACTAGGCGATCCATACCTCGTATTGTTGATCTCTGTAGATTGCTCGGCTGCACTGAAACGGGGGATATCAGGCCGTACTATGCATAACGCAGTGAAACACTTTGGGATGATTTTGAATTTCCGAATTTACTCGAAAAATTCTTAAATCTAAACTTGAACCAATTTTATATTCAGGAGACCCGTCAGGGCGCGTGCGTTACGGGCGCTGTGATGCGGTTCGACATAGATGCAAGGGACTTTCACTTGTGACTAATAACTAGGGAGCGGATTTCTATGATTTTGCATATTTTTGTCCGCTGCTTCAGTGAATAGATAAGTGAAATTTCTTGTCATTTGGTTAGAATATGACGCTACATATAGTAATATGTTAGTGCATGTTTGGCCGATTTTTCCTTTTGGTGCATAATCGTGTAATTATAGGCGCATATTTTGCATATTTCGTCAAAATAGACTTATCTCTAAAAAGTTTCATCTTTTCATAGAATCTATTTGTCTGTGAGCGTTTATTGATTCGACAGAGCTTGTCATATTTTTTTTCTATAGATAATAAAATACTTGTGCAAATGTAGGATATTTCTTGATAACATATTTTTTTAAACCGGCCCGAAGAAATACAAGACATTCACTAAGTAGAATATTTACTTCAATTATTTCTCTCGTGAACTAGGGTATATTATAATACGTTTGCACAAAAATGTATCTTTTCATTTCAAGCATGCTTCTCCTGTATTTTATCAAGAAAGGTTTACAATGTACATGAAATTTTGATAACTTTACTTGCATTTAAAGGGCATATTTCAGAATTTTTAGGTCGAAAATATATATTTTTACAAGAATATTTCGAGGTTTTTTGGTGCATAAAAATCGGCTCCCTACGAATTACCTCTCGCGGGCCACAATAAATGGCGCCGCGGGCCGCCAATTAGACAACCCAGATATGTGCTAATCACAACAAAATTACTTTTCCTTGAGCATTGCAAGTCCTGCTCTGCATCCTGTAAACATCGGCGTCCGGGCGGCATATTAGCATTCCTTACCTTCATTCGGAACCAGAAGAAAATTACAGCTCGTGATTGGTTGACATCTGTGAATGGCCAAACGTGGCAGATTCAAATAAAACACACAAGGGCTAAGAGGAGAGCTGACTTTGGTTGTTTCGATATTCTATTCTATTCTAGCAAACCAAAACAGTGCAATGAAAATAATGTCGATATTTTGTCATTTCTGTATGTCATCCATGACCATGAATTCTAATTGCCAAATTAACATAAGAGTTCTGTCTACCACAGCAGGGCGGTATGTTGGTAAATATTGACGAAGCTATATTCTGGCTTGTTGATGTTCTTGATATAGGATGTAGTGGGTTAGACATCTTGATATCCAGTTACTAGTGTATTTAGAAGAAATTGTGGTGTTTGAATTGTATCATGTTATAACATGAAACATCATCAATGTGTAATTAACCTAATTACAGAAAACAGACTTCAATTAAGAGTTCATTTGACTAATTGTTCGATCATGGTGGCAAAACTATTTGTATTTCAAATTTGACATTGTACATTCATTTTAGTGTCTGTCATTTGTTTGATCACATTTTTTGCACTTATGAAGGTATTTAATTTTTACAGGGCAGAAATATTGTGTTGCTATTTGACTCCTATTGACTGACAAATGTTGACTGAGTTTTACAAATTCTTTATTACATGTGTGAATTTTATCACTCAAGAATTATCTACATGTGTGTGCATTATTGCTCTAAAACATTCAATTTAATACAATCAGGCACCCTTATTTCAGGTATTCTTCTAGGAGTTCCTTATTTCTTAAATGTGTGTGATTTTTATATTGAAGAAACATTATTTTTTTGTAATCATTGCTGTTTTAACTAATTCGACTTGAGTATGTAATAAAAGAAATGAAATTTGTTTTGAGCCATGCTAAGGTCAATTAGACAGTTGTTGAAAGATTGGCAGCACTAGAAAGATTTAAGAAATAAAACAAATATTTCAAAGGCCTAGAAGAATTATAAACTTTACTACTGTGCTATGTACTAATAAGTAAAATATATAATTATGTTAAGTAATAATATTAAAAGCAAACAAACATGAATAAAGGTAAAAATATTAATTTAAGTTTGAAATACATTCAACATATTTCTTATTGTTAACCAAAATAAATGAATTGAGAGATACCTATTTTAATTTTGCACACAAACTACACACGAATTCAATTTTATATGTAATTTTTTTCTCTGACCATAATGCTAGTTTTAATATTACACTGTTGATCATAATTCAACATGAAAATATGAACATTAATTATTTATATTCAGTGTATTTATCTCACAATATATTGCTGTTTGGAAATTAATAAGTTTTGTTTCTGGGTTTATAAAACATATGAGTGAACTACTGCATAAATACTTTCAGTGCTAGAAACCTGAAATCTACTGCTCTGATAAGAATAATGAATTTATTCATTACCACTGTACATACATAGGAGTCGACTTAAGTTTCAATTACAAAATTGAAAGTTGTATGTTTGGAATCCACTGCCCTCCAATGTATAGATACAAAATTTTAAATTGAATCTGAGAGGTGTGGGAATGAGACTTGAAGTGTACTGGAAATTAATACATAATAATTATAATTATTTTTATTTTATAATTATTTTTAAGATTAAAATGAAAGTAATTATTTTTTAAGATTAAAAAATAATTACATTCATTATTGGTGGTTACATTCATTTTTATTTTGATGAACTGTTTTATATGAACTGAATATTGTAATTAATGTTCACATTTTTAAGTTCAGTTATGATGATCAGTAGTGTAAAATTAAAACAACGGTTCCACAAAAGAAAAAGAAAATTTTAAATAAAATGTAATGTATGTGTTGCTTGCAAGAAGAATTATTTAACAAGACGACTAATTCAATTCAGTTTTTTGGGGCAATATCAGAAAAATATGACAAAGATATTTAAATCTTTATTTAATATTTTTTTACTTTGCAGTGTGTAGGTTTTGAAATATTTTGTGTATCTCATAAGTCCATTCCATTGCCAATCTTTATCCATGTCTAATTGACGTTATCAGGACTCATAACAGACTTAAATTGTGTAGATTAAGCACATCAAGTCAAATTAGATATAACAGCAATGTTTACAAAAAAACTAGACATTCCTTCCATACAATAATTAAACATATTTAATACAGAAGAAGGCTCTAGGAATATTTAGAACAAGGGATGCCAGTTAATAAAATTGAACATTTTAAAGCAGTACAGTAATGTGAATATAATTTTTTGTCAGCAATAATATAATACACACATGCAATAAAGAAACTTAGAAAATTCATTCAGCATTTGAGAACAGGAGTCAAATAGCAAAGGAACAAAGAATGTTCAAAACAGAATTTTACCCCTCTGGAAAAATTAAATACACATACATGTACCAAAAAAACAACTAAATGCATTACCGATTTAAAAGTAGCATATGCTAAAAAGAATATCCAATGACAACAGTTGAGTTACAAATATTTTTGTTACCACTAATGAACATTTAGTAAAATGAACTAATATTTGAAGTCTGTTGTCGGTCCCAATGAGATCAATTACACTCACAATTGAACCAGATGCAATAAACTAGTAACTTGATGTTCAACGGACTACCATAAAATCAACACAGCTTTGTTATGGAGTACCAATATATCACCCCATAGGGGTAGACATTAGGATTATTGTGATAATTCAGTGATCACAGTTCAAGTTTATTATTAACTTTATTTTACAAATCAATAATTATAGCATAAACCACCCCAATACATAAACAAGACTTTATAGAAACAAATAATTTACATTGGTGTTTCCCAGTGAGTTTGGTATCAATCCTTGGAGGTCGATGAAATGTTAGAGGGAGGTTAATAGTGATCAAGGGATAAACTGGTGGTCAATAGTCAAATATTCTCAGGTAATTGATTGATAGTATTCAAAATTCTATTGATTACAAAAAATTATTGTTAATTGTTTTTATGTAAAGGTTTACAACATCACTAGGTTATATTTGCAAACACCAATAATTATAATAGTATTAACAATAATAAAACACAAATTTAATAAAACATTTTTCCAAAATACCTCTTCATATTTTTTATCCAGTTGTTATCAGGTTGTTTATAAGAAATCATTTATATTATGATTACTTTGTTGTAATTTACTGAGAGGAAAAGTCAATGATATTGATGAAGACAATCATTGTTTTAAAAGAAGTCAATGCAAGAATAAGGCTGTGGATACATTATTTGTACAAAAGTCATTATGCAAGAACATTGGCTTTACAATCAGACCAAGATAAGTGGAAGTGTATGCTTAAATGTTAACTAGTAAAAAAATGTTCAACCTCATTCTCCATATCTAAATACAATAAATGGTAACACCATTAAAGAATAAACACTATTTTAAGTAAAATAATAAACTATTGTTGGTAATAGTATAATAATAAAGCAATATGTTCTAATCAAATAAAAAGCATAAAATGATTGGCAGTACATCAGTAAAAATCAGTGAAATCTCCAGCAGTAAAATAAAGACAATGAAATAAGCAAACTAATGAAATAGAGGAAGTAAATCACATTGAAAACAATTATTTCACATGCAACATAAAACATTAATAACATACAAATACTGGCAAATACAAAGTAGCACATTTATTAAAATTTCAAAATACAAAATATGAGGAGTATCATGCTGTAACATGCAAAAAATATCTAAGGCAAATGACCCGCAGTTAAATAAAACAAAATTATTAAAATTTCCATTAAACAGAACTTGTAATCAAAACAAAAACCCCAGTAAATAATTTCTTTTAAAAAATCAAATAAATATGTTTTGAATAGGTCATATCTACACACTCATCCGAAATTTGGTTGTACAAATGAGGGGCCCAAATGGGGGGGAAAAAGGATGTGAAAAAAAATTTAATGAATAGAGCATATCCTTGATGATCTTGCGGAAAATAATTTGCTAGCATAGCAAAGAAGGTTTATGTAGATTTTTAATGGAAAGAACAAAGTAGTGGCAAAATTTTTAGAACATGATTTTTGTTTGCTGATCGAAGAAAATACAATATCAAAACATAACCATGGTTAACTCTTAGCTTACACTTGTGAATTTTATTTGAATCTGCCGCGTCAGCCATTTTCACACGTTGAGCAATCATGGACCGTTATTTTTCTGGTTCCAACTGAAGGTAAAGAATGCTAAAATGCGTCCGGGCGATATATAGGGACCTGTCAGCTGGTCGAGGTGCTCGAGCAAGTGCTCGAGCAAGTGCTCGAGCAAGTGATTCGCGCGGTGACCGCTAGATCGCAGCGCAAAACAGATTTATAGACATTTCTTAGAATCTTCTGGACGAAACTGTAAACAAATCATCAGTTTCCCTCCAGGAGACCAAGACGCGTCGATAAGCTCATCATTTGCCCCCATCGGAAGTCGAATCATGTGTGACTTGCGGCCGCACGGACGGACACACTCAGCCCAGGGTAGGAGGCTTATAGCATCATCTGATGTCACTGCAGTGCCACTGACGTGGAGAATTCCAGTTCCGACGGTGGCAGGATTTTGGACACCAAATAAATAGGTAGGTCAAGTTCACTCGCTGTCTGGACAAGAGAATTCTAGCGGTCGGCTGCTCTGATCGGTAGTTTTCCTGATCGGTAGTATTTCCGATCAATACCAGGCGAAGACCGGAGCAGTATCTTAACAAACGGGCCATGGATCGCATGCTATCTTTCCTTCCATGTCATATCCTTACCCCTTACTTACACACATTTACACTTACATGCACTACACGATGACACATGTCGGAAGGCCGGTCGGGAACATAATGCGCTTGTCCCGGCTGGGGTGGCGCCCCGCTGATGGGAGATATCTGGTTGGGGTAAACCCCACTAGCAGGCCATAGGTCGGTGCCAGGATCTCACCATCCAGCGGGGATACATCACAGCCACCTCCAGAGGAAAAACATGTTCCATACGTACATGACTAATGACTTGCAATCGACTTGGCCAGTATCACTAATCAATCAACCAAAATACGGACTGATGCAAGTTATTTAAATTCTATATATGAATTTCTTTGTTCGTTAGAAATTACCAAACCTTTCCAGTATATTAAAGAATCAGGCTTTTGCAATAATTTCAAATATATCATTATCCATATTTGTCCATATTTCAATGTACAGAACATCTTTTTAAGCATTTGAGAAAACATTACATACGTTTGCATAACATTACATATGTTACATATGTTGATTTGTAATATATTTAATATTATTTTCTTTCGAAATAAATCTTGCATATTTACTTTTAATTGAATTTTAATTGGTTTAGAAGTAGATCATAATTTAACTTTGTAAGGTATTGTGCGATTCAAGATATTGCTATTCTGATGTTGGGCGAAGTTTAAGCTAGAAAGGAGAAATTATAAGAGATAATACAGTTTTACACTTGAAAATTTAAAACTCAGCTTTGTAACACTCGTTTTCGCAACTTATGGAAATGAAAATTTGAAATTGAAATGAAATTATAACAATGAAAATTGGCTACATCAGCCAGATTGATTGGGAATATCAGTTTTGGAGAATATCGGCTGAACGGTTTAGCCGATAGCGTTGCTCAGAGACAGACGGGCAGATGGACGGACAGACGTTTTGCCGCCATTCTATTTTTTTGTCAGGGACCCACAAAACATAAATTTTGACTACACCACGTATTAGAGGAATTTTTTCTATATTTAACAACTGTATTTATCCACTTTTTTGTTACCAGAGCCTGGCAATACGAGTTTTTCCACCGAAAATTTCTCGTTTTTCCCGTAGCATTATAATACGATACTTTCTCTATACTGCTTAAGCGGTGGAGAGAAATTAAATTATAAAGTGACACTTTTATCATTTATCATATGTTGAGAAATATTCATTGACTCATATTATATTTATGCGTATTGCATATTGTGTTATAACAAACTAAACTATTATTCATTGCAGCAACAATTTTTTCTCGAACAGTACTGGATGAATTGAATTTGAAATGTGGAACAAAAAATGTATTGTACCGATTATTGCGTCATCTACCGGAATCCGCTGCGCGGATTGCATCATCCGCCGCCGCCCCCAAACTAGACGATTGCAGGGTATTCGCGGGTCGCCAAGAAGTGTGACGCGAGTTCTCGAAGGGTCCAGGCGGGCGCCCGCCAGGGATAAATGCAGTCGCTTTCGTGAGCTCCGGAGAGGCCGTGCCATTATCACGGTCTACTCAGTCTAACAGTGTTTAGTAGAAGTCTAGTGGAAATCATTTAGTACTGTGTTTTTGTGCAGTGATTCATTCATATTTCATTTTCATCAAGTGCCATTATTGAAAACATAAACAGTGAAGCCTCCTCGGCAGGCCTTGGCCTCGGCCAAGCCGTAGCGCAATCAATGGTGTTACTCTATAACCCAGAGAGCGCCATGGAGACAAACTCCATTCATCAGAACGAAACTCAGCTCCCCGGCATCGATAGCATGGGACTACAACATCACAACGGTCATCTCAATCTGCTGTCCCATGAAGGAATTATAGGTGACAGATGCATCATACCTTGACTTGGCCACGGGTGGCCTCCATCAGGTCAGTAACCAACCGCCGTGCAATGGCGCAGTGAATGTGTCTCCCAGCCAAAGTGAACTAGTGAGCAACCCTATCAACGGAAAAAGAGGTCACAATGACAGTGATTCGGATTCGAGCTCTCAACCAAATAAAAAATCCACTAGCAGCGAACAAGACCCATATTCAGTGCCAGTGAGTAACAGATTCGCTCCCCTAGAAAAACTAACAGAAAATGAAAAAAGATTCAGTTACGTAAATGAAAGTGCACCACAGAATAATGAAAACATTAGAATTCCACCCATCTATGTAAACAATGTGTCAAACATAACTGAGTTTAACAGAGAAATTAAAATGCAAATAACAAATCAATTCACAACAGACTACAACAATAGCCGAGCAAAACTAATGTTTAAAACAATAGCAGACTTTAGAAACGCCATAAAGCATTTAATAAATACAAAAAGACAGTTTCACACCTACAAAGATCCAGCCAATAAAGAGTTTTCAGTAATTTTCAAAAATCTTCATCCTTCTATAACATTGCAAGAAATTTACGAAGACCTCAAAACAAAGTGCACATCCCTAATCAGCGTAACCAGGCTTCACAAAAACAATATTCCAATACCGGTTGTAGCAGCAGAATTTGACGGTCACGAAAACATAGACTTAATCCTTCAAATTAAACAGATTTGTAACTTAAGTGTAAAACCTGAAAAAAGAAGAAGACCTAAGGGACCAATTCAGTGCTTACGATGTTTAGACTTTGGACACACAAAAAACAATTGTAATCACGCAATAGCTTGTATTTATTGTTCCGGAGATCATTATTCTGCAAAGTGCCCACAGAAAAATCTCCCTCCCATTTGTAAACTGTGTACGGGGACTCATAGAGCTGACCTTAGAACAGAAGAATGCGCTTATTACCAAAAAATCGTGGAACCCATATCCAAAAGAGGAGAAATAAATAACTCAAAAACTAGTAGTAGAAATAACCCGCCACCAAGGCTATCTTCACAAAACTTCCCTAACCTCCCCACAAATAACAATATCCCACATTTCACTTTCACTCCAATCTCGCCACCAAGACATACCGTACGTAACCAGCCCTATCAAAACACATCACAACACAATATGCAAGCTAATAATAACACTAATACGTTCATACACACATTAATAAATTCTATCTCTTCCTATATAATAAATCTTATTAACACCATCATCCCAACAATAATTAATAATGTACAAAACTCACTTTCATCATTTTTTACCAATAATAATGGCAAGACAACGCCATAAAGAAAAAATAAAACTATTGAACTGGAATGCCAATGGCATTAATAACAAAAAAACAGAATTAACACACTTTCTAAATGACAAAGCAATAAATATAGCTTGCATAACTGAAACTCACTTAAAGCCAAGTATCTCTTTCAGAATTCCGGGATACAATGTAATCAGAAATGATAGACAAAACCAAAACGGCGGTGGCGTATTAATACTAATTCAAAAATCTATCCCGTACATACAAACCAATCTTCCATATACTCCCGGACTAGAAACAGTATCAATCAAAGTCCCACTAAACAACAGGCTAATCAAAGTTATAGCAGCATACAAACCTCACAAAATTAAAATAAATCATACAAGTATAATAGCATTACTTCAACAAAACACCCCTATACTACTTATCGGTGATCTTAATGCTAAAAATACAAACTGGGGATGTAGAACCTCCAATACGGCAGGTCTAATGCTGCTAAAAACCATAAACGATCTAAAAATTCAATTAATAACTCCACCAGAACCAACTCACTATCCACTAGACCCAAACAAGCATCCCGATATCCTAGATATAGCAATAACTAACACACAAATAAATTTTCACTCAGTTCCTCATTTCGAACTAGATTCAGATCACTTACCAGTCGTAATTTCAACACACCAAACCTCCCCCCCGCACATCCCCACCTATGCCCTTCACACACAAAACATCAACTGGTATAAATTTAAAAATATTATAAATAATCAAACTCCCCAATTTAAAAACTTAAAAACACCCATAGAAATAGAACAAGCAATAGCACAACTAAATAATATGATTATTAATACAATTCAGTCACTAAACAAGGACAGATCTCTTAACAGTAATAAACCCACAAACGACAAATTGCCTAAATCCATTTTGGACATAATAAACACCAAAAATAAACAAGACGACTATGGTGTATCACCAGAACACCTCAATTAAAAAAGAATTTAATTTGCTAAATGTAATAACTAAAAAAGCAATAATTGACTACAATAATTCAAAATATAACAATCTAATCCAATCCCTCCATACAAATAATAATACACTTTGGCAGTTTACTAAAAAGATTTTAAAAAAGAAAACGCACATCCCACCATTGAGCACTCAATCAGGAAAAAAGTTCGCACCATTCGAAAAAGCAGAAGCACTGGCTTACCATTTCGAGCAAACCTTCACTCCAAACAATACCCCACCACATCCAGATCATAATAATATCATAAATCTAGCAACAACCCCAAGCTACAATGTTCCACACAAAATTAAGTTCATTTCCCCCACTGAAGTTAAAAACCTAATAAACAAACTCCCATTAAAAAAAGCACCAGGACACGATAAAATAAGCAACATAATACTAAAAAATTTACCGACTCACACGATAGCCTACCTAAACAACATATATAATTCTATACTCAGAACAAGTTACTACCCAATAATCTGGAAAAATTCCAATATAATTCCCATAGCAAAGCCAAACAAAAATCAAAGTATTGTCGAAAACTATAGACCAATTAGCCTTCTTCCATCATTTTCAAAAATTCTTGAAAAACTAATACTCAAAAGATTAAATGCCCATCTGAGTAAAACCAAATCAATACCTATGCACCAATTTGGATTCACCAGCGAAGTATCTACTTCACATCAGTTGCTTAGACTTTCCGAACACATTCACACAGCTTTCCAAGAGAAAGAACACACAATAGCCACATTTATTGACATATCCAAAGCATTTGACAGAGTACGGCACCCAGGATTGATATACAAACTCCAATCAATAGGGACACCCAACTATCTAATAAAAGTCATAAAAAACTTAATCACAGACAGAACTTTCACGGTAATGGTTGAAAACCATATCTCAAATCCGCGTAAAATAATAGCAGGACTGCCTCAAGGATCACCCTTATCGCCTACTCTTTTCAACCTTTATACAGCAGACATACCTACTACATCAGACACACACACACAGCACAATTCGCAGATGATACAGTAATTTACAAGTCCAGCTACTCAACCAACCTCATCAGAAACAAAATCCAACTACATTTAAATAAAATAGAAGACTGGTCCATTAAATGGAAAATAAAGCTTAACCCGACCAAATCAGCAACAAAAATCTTCTCACTCAGGCCATTCTCCACCCCCGCCCCACTCCATATAAATAATAACACAATCCCATGGATACCACAAAACGAAACTATCAAATACCTTGGACTAAATTTCGACACCAGACTAAATTGGAAATCCCACATAACCGAAAAGATAAAACTCACTAAAATAAAGTTAATCCAACTAAAGCCCTTACTCAATAATAAAAGTAAACTATCATTAAGCAATGCAATAGCCTTATATAAAACAATAATTAGACCGCTCATGCTATATGCGTGCCCAATATGGATAAATGCCTCACCAACAAACATAAATAGAATTCAAGTTATGCAAAACAAATTCCTCCGAATAGCAACAAATGCTCCCTGGTTCATATCAAATAGACAACTCCACAAAAAATTGAATCTACCACCTATTACGCATCACATAGCCCACCTCTCTAATAATTTCTTTTCAAATATAAACTCAATACCCCAAGCCGCTCACTATAACCTAGCATCTGTCAATTATTTCCCAACCCGTATCAAAAACAGATTCCCACTAGAAGCATTTTTAAATATTTTCTCCACACAGTAGCTAAAATAGTAGGTGCTCCATGAGTCCCCTTCATCAATAAGTAGTTAGTTTAGTAAATAAGTTAGAATAAGAATAGTTTTAAGCCAACAAAATGCATATGAAAAAGTAATTAATTACTGAACTATGTAAATTTCAACAATAAGTAAATAAATTATAAAAAAAAAGGGATAAATGCGCCGCCGTCGACGGACGCGAGTCAGTCTTGTCCGAAGTGGTAGCCGAGCTGTGAAAAGTGTGTGCGTCGCGGTGAACAGCGGTGCAGTCGGTGAGCAGCAGTGCAGTGGATTGTGGCCAGCGCCGTCAACTGTGATCCTGTGATTGTGCATCGGACGGCGGTGAGTGCATTGGACTGTGCGACAGTGCAAGTGAAAATAAATAATCAAGAGGACTGTGCCGTGTATAAATAAATAACCAAGTGAAGCCAACCTGTATATAAATCAAGTATTTTAGTGTAATAGTGTAACATAAATAAACGTATTTGTTAAAATAAATTTGTGTTTTTAATTCACCACCACGAACGTTACAATTGGTGTCGGCCGTTTTACGTGATTTACCCCAAGAACACTGGGCGAATGCTGGAGTCATACCTTAAAAACGGGCCTGCGACCGCGCAATCTTTCCTTCCTCTTCCTTGTCGTGCTCTCCCCCTTACTCACTGTTACATGCACAACACTACCACACATGTTGGGAGCTTAGAGTTTGTCCCGACCGATAACGTACAACAGTCTCCATAAAACGGTCATGGGCCATGTATCCGGTGTCGAACCGCGACCTCCAGGCCATTTGTACAATCATTACTTTTAAACATCGCGGCAGTTTCTTTGGGCGCAGAGCCTGGGAACTAAGAGTGCTAGTTACCTTCCCCGCGACCTTACCATGCCTGCCACTGAGGAAACGTATACTCTTTTAGGCCTTCGTCATTTTATAGAATGTCCTTATGTTCTTTTATCGGCTTCACCAGAATCTTGTCAGTGGAAGTGTGGAGCTGTTTCCCCCCCTTATCTTTTTCCTGCCTGATAATATTAATTAATAAAGAGGCTTAGCTATTCATGCAAACAGGAAAATGCGACCAAAGGAAGCAAAGGTCATCAGATAACTACGAGGAATGTAACGCATTTCAAAACACTGGCGTATTCGCGCAAGATGTCTTATTGGGAAATCGACCTCTATCGCCTCCTCTCCCAGAATTTGCATGAAAGGGCAAAGATATTGGGAAAAAATTTGTACAGTAATCCCTCAACATTCGCGAGAGTTAGGTTCCCAAAAAACCTCGCGAATGTTAAGTCTATCTTTTAATGAAGAAAGGTGGGTTAGGTTCCTGGATATCGAAAAACTAATTCAGGACGAAAAAATCTGACAATCAATTACAGTACAACTGATTAAACGCTACTACAAACAGAATTCACAATTAATATTCCAAAATAAAAAAAATAATGTATGAAACTTATTTCAAAGTTGAAAATGATTGGATATAGGATTTGCTAAATTTGTTTTTGTTTCACCTTTCTTGCAATTCTAATATCCAAATATGGAAGAGTTCCTGCTTCTATTCTCTTTTAAATTTCGAAGTTATTTCCTGTTTAGATCGCATTCGAATACCAGTTCCACCAGAGCTTGTTGACTTTAGAATGTCATCATTTGACATTGAAGTTGCTCCAGGACGCAGTTTCGCTTCCGTCACTTCATTACCGTCGATGAGGTTTTCTTCACTGATGATTTCCCGAAACTCCTCTACAAAACACAGATCCTGAATAGCTTTCTGTTCATTTCGCCAAAACCCTTACCTCCAATATGGCGCAACGGAATTGAATTATTTTACAGTTGTGTTATTCTATAAATGTGATTTGACATTTCATCTGTGTAATTTTTACATTCCCGTATACGTACGTATACACAGAGTGATATACGTAGTATAGGGAAAGTTATGTAATGCTGCGCGAAAAAATGGCCTATTTTCGGCGGAAAAAAATTAATTGCCGGGCCGTGAAAACGAATAAGTGGATAAAACCAGTTGCTAAATTAAGAAAACAAAATCCTCTATCTCGTGGTGTGGTCAAAATCCATGATTTGTTGCTTCTTTATACTTAAAAATCGATTGACGGCATTCCGTCCGTCTGTCCGTCTGTGGTCAACACTAGCGCCTAAACCGTTCGGTCGATCTGATTCTAGTCGAAGCTTTGTGATTTTGAAAAAGATTCTTTAAAATTTGAAGGTACTTTATATGAAGCCCCCCGGGGATTTTCAACATTTTCTCAAAAACGGCTCCAAATTTTTTCTTTAAATTTCTTGTATGAATAGAGGAAAATACACTTTTTAACATAGCATAGGTCCGATTTTCACGTACAGCTCTGAATTTTCGAAAATTGTGAAAGTTTGAATTTTTTCCGCGTCTTTCTCCAACTACAAAATTGAAGATAGAGATTTTTTCTTCAAATAAAATTTGTTCTGCATATTGAGTTCTTTAATAAAGGTCGTGTAAATGTTTTTCACAATTTTGGTAGTTTTCGTGCAATATTGCGTGCAATATGTGCAATTTTAAAAAATTACAAAAACAAAATTTTCTCAAAAACGGCTCCAAATTTTTTCTTTAAACTTTTGGTAGGGATAGTGGTAAATGTACTCTATCAATGACATGAAAGCCATTTTGGTCTATCGGTTGGTTTTTTCAAAAATTACCAAAATGTTTTTACTTGTCTCTCACGTCGTTAATATTTACATTATCGGCGATTTTTTTACATTATTATATTTACCAGTATATATGCCTTAAATAATGTCAAGTAAAGTTTCTCGAAAATACTGCCGTTTTCTGTGAAAAGTAGCTCAAATTTCGGCATTTTCAGAAATGCTCAAACGTCATTTTCTCGTATATGGCTGCAATTTTTTTCTTGAAACTTTTGTAATGGATAGTGCTAATTACACTCATTAGTATAGCATGAAGTTTATTTTTTGTTTTTTTCAAAAATTATATAAATGTAAATTTTTTGAAAGATCTCTCACATCTTTAATATGCACATTATCCGCAATTTGTAAAGATGATTATATTTGTGAGTGTAAGTGTTTCAAATAACTTCAAATAAAGTATTTTGAAAACTCAAAAATTTTCTGTGAAAATGAGCTTCAAATTTCGGATTTTTAGTAGTGCTAAAACGCCATTTTCTCTTAAACGACACATAATTTTTAAAAGAAAATTGCCATTTACGGCTAGTTCTTAATGAAATATGCTCATTAAAAACAGACCTTCAAATAAGATCATGTTGAATTTTTAGGAATATGAGTAGTATTTCCCTAATTTCCTGACAAACATCGCCCGCTCAGAATTCACTGCACTTCGTTTTCGTAGTTTTTTACAACTATAATAGTGAAAATACAGTTTTTTCTGAATTAAATGTATTTATCAAAACTACATTTGCAAATAATGGTATGCTTAATTTTTTCAAAATACGAATAGTTTTTCTACAATTTCGTGACAAACATAATGCTGCAATTTTGTATATTATTTCTTTGTTCGTTTCTTACATTCAACCTTTTGTTATACATTCACATATTAATCGTTTAAAAATTATTTATTTTGAAATATTTGAAATAAAAATGACTAGCTCTCAGAATATCGACAATGCAGGGAATACAACAATGAAATTTGGTTTCACGCTCGCGAATTTCTGTGAATGAAGTTTCATTGTTGTGATTTGATGTAGCTGTATGAAAAGGAGTTATAATTGTCAATTAATATTGATATTTGCATGAAAATATATAGTTTTCGCACCAAATGCTCTGTCATTTGTTGTAAGTAGAGTATTTTTGCATGGTCTGAGAATACTCTTCTCTAATCATGGCCCTACGAAAAGCATTTCTGTATTGTCCGGGGTATCAGGCTTATTTTTCAATTAAAAATTTACAAAACTTTAGTATTCTATTTTTATGCAGTTGTAGAATTCACATAGTTCTGACAACACTGCGATGGAAACAATGAGTTGTTCGCCTTTTGATTGAATTGGATGTTTTAGAATAATAGCTAAGATGTTAGTAGCGCAGAAAGTGCAATATTTCAATACTACGTATCTGTTTCCAATGACGCGGGAAAGTATGTGCCGTTGTAGCACCACTAGTTGAAGAAAGTTATACTGTGAGCTCCGAGGTCTGCCGAGTTCGTTTCCCAGATGATGATGATGATGATAAAGGAAATGAAATGTGCTCGCTTTTAAAGAAAATGTACGACCAAAAGAAGCACTCGCGAATGTCGAAGTCGCGAATGTTAAACTGGGAGCATTTCTCTAATCGCGAATGTTCGGAACTCGCGAATAGGGAATCCGCGAATGTCGAGGGATTACTGTACTTTAAAACAAGAGGGGGAGCTACATTTCTGCGCCTCTCCGGGCCTCCTTTTCCACGAAACTTTTGTGTTTCCACACGACATATTTTCCTAGGCAATGAAACATAGTTCAGGGTAAATGAATTTATCATTCATGATATGGTTAATAAACACAAATTATTTTATATTGAACCTTCTAAAGAGTTTCCAGATGATTTGGGAGGGCTTTCATCCGCAGAAGTGTAAGAGTTCCACAAATTGTCAGTTTAAAAGAAAGGAGAATCATGAATAGATAATATTTACGGAAATAACATATTTTATTTTCAAGGGTTAGGGGGCTTTCAATTTTTTTTAGGGGAGACGCGGCATCCCAGCCCCATCTTTGCCCGCCTATGTTTAAACTGTACAAAACATATGAAGCACCCATGGAAAAACCTTGGAAACTCTGTCAGATACCCTAATGCGTTTTGCACGATGTGTTCGTTGGCTGGATGGGAAATAAAAAAATGTTTTCTTGTTTGTGACATTTCTATTTTCGCAATCATTTTCAGATATTCACACAATGGATATCTCCGGATAAGATGGTAAAAAATTCCCTCAAACCGAATGACATTTGAGTTGTTAATGTATTACTCTAACATAAATATAAGATTTTCGAATCGTTCCTTAGTTCTCCTCCCTTCACACCGATCCCCTAGACCACAAAATATTTTTTTTATTTTATTTTTTCGTCAGATTAACATATTTTATAATTGAAGTAAGAAGGAAAAATAAGACAATAATGTATACTTAAAACATATATTTTTAAATATTTTCTCAGAGTCAATCTCTAAAGAAAAAATTCAATTAACAAAATAATTTTTACTGTGTCCCTGAAAATAGGAACAGGCACAAAAACGTCTCAAACCACTGGTTATTGTGATTTTTTTCTGGACTGCAGGTAAAAAATCTCTTTTGATCATTTCCCCGCATTTAAAATCACTCATGACTTTTAATATATTCTGAAAATAACCATAACAGTTCTGTAAGATTATTTTAGTGTTTATTACACATTAGTACCTATACATCGTTGTAGCGCCCAGTAATTTTTTTGACCTAGAAATTTTGTCACAAATTATCGTATTTTTAAAGCTTTATACCCCATATTTTTAAACCATTACCTCCTCCTTATCCTATTGATCACTAAGAAAAGATTATAGATTTTGTTAGTTTCTAAGGAACCATCAAGGAATGTCTATAATTGTGCTTGTAGTGGAAGATAATTACATCCACTTTAAATTTCGCGGAAAACCATTTAAATTTGAGTTTATTAAGGACATACGTTTTTTTCGAATCGCATTCTTTTTTCATTTTTAAGTCCGCATAATAATTTTTCAAGTTGAAATGCCCGTAAAGCAGACCTGCACAATGCCTGCTCCCGCGGGCATTCTGCACTTGCGAGCCGCTCGCCTGTCCGTGGCCGCGCCGAAAGTGCAAGTAGTGGGGAGTAGGAAGCTTTGCGGGGAGGGGAGAAGTCTGACGTAGCACTACGCGGCGCGTAGATTGAATGCCTGGGCGTCTAATACAATGATCCATGCTTCAAAATTATATGCCCATTTGTTTAAATGGATTATATCTAGTATTTCAAGTTACCAGGGTCATAATTCACTGTTTGCGTTCTGTGTACTGCTGTATATCCACCTTTGTACCCATCACTGTATGTATTTTCATTTTCTAATTTTTTTAAAGAAAATAACATGCTCATTGTGACTCTTAAGCATTATTTTAAAGCAATAGCTTTAAAATATATGCTTATATATGAGAGAAAAATATTATTTAACTCTAACACAAAATTGCAATTTAATAATTGATTGTTCACTAGGAATGGTATAATCTCCAAATCATAGAAAAATGAAAAAAATCATGAGAGCAGTCTCTCACATGAACATTGACATAAAATAGGATATGTGGCAATTCCAAGAAGGGTAATGTTTAATAGCACATATGTGACCATTTTTCCCCATTATGAAACTGAATAAAAGAGACCAACGAGCAAACTTCTGTCGCGATATGTTACGGACAATCATAAGATAATCATGGGTATTGGTTGAATAGAATGCAAAGGGCTTTATATTTTTATACGATCTCGTAAACGACTCCACTCTCTTCTAAGAAATTAGAACAGAAAATAATCATGATTTTTCTTAAGAACAATATGTTTTTGCTTTGAGAGAACCGTCATATTCAATTAAATATAGTTAATAAAAAATAGTTTATTGCTGTCATCATCAGACAAAAACAATTCACTATCACAATTTCGTGTTTAGCACAACACTAAATTTGTGATTACATCGTAGCAAAGCGAATTACATTATAAGCCCTACAAGCAGTTTTAATACTTGGTGTCGAAATCTAATATGTATAATTCGTTGTAGTTTCATATTTCGCCCTGTCATATATCGAGAACAAATATTTGCAATATAATATAAAAGACTATATTACTTGAACTGTATATGACCGTCATGTTCTTGCCGATTGCTCTTTAAATTTACGCGCTATCTTTCGTAATGCGCATTCTGATTGGTGGACCCCACTCCTAGATTGGTTCTCACCCCCCCCTCCATCGATTTTCTCATTTGCACCCGAGTTGCCCTCACGCAGCTCCTGAGGTCAGTGAAAGTGCAAAATGCTGTGCAGGTCTGCCGTAAAGTAAATGATCTGATATGACATTGTGGTTTGTTGGTCCGTTTATGTGTCTCGACAAGTAGCAGAAGGTAGAAATGAAAAGTAATGTCATGTTTGTAAGCGAACAAAATCATTAATTCTTTATCGATTCTATTATTCACAATGTTCGTGTTAATTTATTCCCTCATTCTCTAATAATACTTTTCCTTTTCCATCTGTAGAATACAATGACTGTTGCAATAAAATTTCGTTCAGTTTTAAATATGTTTGACATTCTTTAAACAACGTCGGCCTTGCAGAGGAAGATAATGTGAGGTCATTGAGAAATGACTATGAGTACATTTCTTAACCATCATTCGCACTTTTCGGTTATAGTCAGTTACTTACCAAAGGTTGTAGTTGGTCCTGCAATATCCGAAATGTTTTGTGTCAAAAATGTGCCAGATAATCAAAATGCAAAAATGATTTCCAAGATATTTTGACAGTTTGAAGTAAATACGAGAAGAGACATGTTTGTGGAGGTGACATCAACTTAAATATTTCTGGGCATGTGTTATAAAACGCACACATGTATCACGTAAATATACATATATATATATATATATCGAGAGAGAGAGAGAGAGAGAGGGAGGGAGGGGGGAGAGAGACGAATACATAGGTAGATAGACGTAAAATCTAGATTGCATACTATAGTTTTTATGTGTTGTGTTCTATGTCTTACATTTCATCTGCGATTATTGTATGTGTTTTTAATCAACTGTGTTTCAAGAACAATTTTACCGTACATTTTCTATTCGCAAGACTCTTCTATATTCCAATCCCAGAAATAATTTAATTTTGATAGCCTCTAAACAACTAAGGATACTTGTGTTTACGTGATACTGATATTGAATTTTGTTTCGTGAGGCCGTTCTTCACGAATTCCCGCATGAAACAAAAGCCGCCCCGCCCCGCCCCGCCTTTTTCTTCCGAAAGAAAAAGAAAGAATTCCACCCCGGCGGAGAGCGTCCGTGTCAGTCCGACACAGCGTCAGACTGACAAGGCTAACACTGAATTATTCATGTGTTTGCAACGGCAGGATGGGTGGGCGTTCACCTTCTCCCCGCACACGCTCCCCTCCCCAGGAACCCGGACTGCCAGGTGTCTAGCGCGTATCATGCCCTATTTTCGTTCAAGCGCTGTACAAGGGTGTATTTGAAATTAACGCAAAAGCAGGAGCTTAGAACGTTCGTTTCATTGAGAGGTAGTTCCAGCGTTCGTTGAACATTTTGGGAGAACATACATATACGATATCTATTTCTGGGGGCGTGTCCAAATGCCAGGATAATATATAGTTCAGTACAAACATTGTAGTATGGAGGCGACATCGATGTCGATGTTTTGAAAACATCGACATTTTTGTAGAAACATCCGTGTTTTAACACCGATGTTTTTTTAACATCGACATTTTGTGATTGTTTTTCTCTTCTCCTATGTTTTGATTCTGAATGAAAACTTGTTAAAATATGAAATAATAACTAACAAAGAACTGTTTTTCCTGTATTGGAATCAAAGAAACGCTGTTTGTACTACCTTCATCCACCAAACACTCTCGCCCGAGATGACCTCCATATCCTTGCATTTCCTTTCCTCGTATTTATTACGCACATTAGGATGTGGTCAACAAACACGCTTTGGGCGTAGGATCTGCCCTTTCTTCTCGTACCCGTATTCGGCAAATTGAGAAACACAAACACTGCCAAATTAAAGCTTAATGCACACGAATTTAATGTAGAGGGTACTAATCCAGCCTAAATTATCGATGTTGAAAAACATCGATGGATTTTAGTCGATGTATTTTTAACATCGATGATTTTTTATGTATGTCGCATCACTAGTATGAAGTGCTGACTTATCTTTATTCCTTACACTATCTTAGTGTAATTATTACTGTTCATGGGGTAGCTAGCTCGACAGTTACTGCAGTTAACAATTGTTAGCGAATATGTTTAGCAAAGCATTCAAAGGAAATTATTTTTAAGTATTGAAGTAAGCTTATGATGGTTTCCTGTGCTCTAGCGTTAATGTCAGAGTAAAAATTATTTGAAAGGAGGACTACGTGTTAGAATGTGTGAGATATTAAGTTTCCAGTTTAGTTGGTTGTTCGTCAATGTGCGTTTGTATTTGATTTGAGGAGTGTGGTTTGTGTGTGTGTGTGTGTGTTTGTGATCGATGTTTTCGGGTTCATCAACCGTTACGGTCAATTAGTCCCGTTAGCGTAGTGAATATTTGATTTTGAAGTGACTGTGTTTCTCCCCCGCTAGATCGTGATAGCCGGCGACAACCTACTCGTAGGCTTGAGGGGAATTTTCCAATCAGGTATCTCCACCAGTGGAGAACCGCCCCAGCCTGGACAAGCTCTAAGCTCTGGATTGGGCTCCCGACGAGCGTGGTAGTGCAGTGCATGTAAGTGTATGTGTCTATTTGTAAGGGGAGTGGCGGATTCAAGAATGAAGAAGGAAATATCACGCGAGATCTCTTTCCCCTTTGCTAGGGTACGCTTACAATTTTGTCATTCCCCTGCTATTGAACAAAGAAATCACTGAAAACTACGAATCAGAGCAGCAAGCCGCTTGAATTTTCCTTCAGACAGCGGCTGAATTTGGCGCAGATATACAGGTAGAGTCGAATTTCCGCCACTGTCGGGAGTCAAACGTTAGGGCGCCCCGGTCAGTCATTTCAGAGACAATCCAGCTGTAAGCGAACTCAACCAATTGTTTTCTATTATTTATGTTTTTTTTAATGATGACTGATGTTTTGGAGTACAATAATCTTGCGTAATATTAGGGGACATTTCGTTTTAAAACGTGTGCCGGCGTTGTCCATCGAAATGCAGCTTTTATTGTTTATCAGGGTTTTATTGTGATAAGCCAAATACGCTGTAAAGTGAAAACGATTCGAGTATATTATAAATTTCAATTAAAATTCGTCAAGTATACAAGAATTTGCTTTAATTTATCTCCTTTGGCCTTTATTATTAATGCAAATATCTCACACCACTCGAACGCACACCATTGTCTACCTCATCGTCTCGGATGCCAGTAGTTTCCTCAGTTCGTAATGCAAATATTCACTAAAAATCTCTTACGAGCAATTTCGATTAAACGTCTGTTTCACAAGCTTCTAGACAATATTCTCAGGTGCTATGATTTAAGCAGTTTGATGAAGCGAGATTTCTAGAAGATATCTTAAATACCTGTACATAAATAAAGTACAATACATAATTTGAAATATGTTTATTATTGCCAATAACACGAGAAAGTCTGACACTTTCTGGTACCAACAGGGCCGTATTAACATCTTTGGGGGCCCTTGAGCCTACGTTATTATGGGGGCCTTCTACTCTTACTTTCGCCGATTCCCCCCCACTGTTTAAAGACAAGTTTTGGTATAAAAAAACGAAACTTCTCATTACTGAGTGACATTTTTGTACCAAGCAGCAACATTCCATATTATAAATAATATTCAATGATGCGCGACACATCACTCAGTTACGTCACTTGTTTTTGCATACATAACTTTTTATAAGTTTTTATTTTATTTTTTGAAAAATTTAGTATTAAATATTTTTAAGAACTGTCGGAGTTCTTCAGAATTGAGGGTTCTGGGCCCCGGCTTTTGGGACCCGTGCGTTTACATGGCCCTGGGTAACAAATACGTTGATAATTACTGTTAATTTAAGAAGGGACTTCTATGTTAAAATTGGAATTTTAAACTGATAAAATATTTATATTTTTCTTTCCCGTCTCAAACTTTAATCTCAGTCGAAATCCGATGAAAGAGATTCCCGAACTAATGGATAGAAATGCAGTTTTCCATTGGAAGTAATCTTATTCTCGCGATCGATACATCATGAAGATAAGTACAGTGCGCGATTGGATAAACGTTTAAATCTGACATACGCTCAGTGTTGCCAGATGAGGGGTTCTCCCCCTAAATTTTGGGGTATTTTTGGTCTAGGGGTTGTTTTAGGGGGTAAATTTATTTGGGGGGGTTTCTTGGGGGATTTCATAGAGTTCTCAAAATGTTAATTTTGTGTTATATTGTGAAATCATCACACTCGCCAATGATGAGAACTCAACTGTTTTAAAATTTTGGGAAGTAAGGGTACATTGTTCGGGTGGGGTGAAGTAAAATGCGGACCGACTACCTATTACTATTGTTTCGATTTGACTGTAACTGACAAGTTAACTGTAAAATATAAATATTATATACAATTAATAATATTTTTCGCATTTCTTTTCTTTCCATATCTCCCGCCCATACATTTAAGCATGAAATAATACTTTTTTTGTTGTTTTGTGGGTTTCCACAGCGCTATCTAAGAGGGTATTGCTTAAGACTGTCTGGCAACACTGCATACGCTATGGCACATTGTATTATCCGCGCACGTTTTCTTGCGCCCTTGCTTCGCTTGTTGCGAGAAAAGTGGGGAGATTGGTTATTTTCACTAACAGCAATTTTATATCAAATTTGTAGTTCGTCTTTCGAGGCAAAATAGTTTCTATAATACGGTAGCGAACATTTCTGATTATCATATTTTGTCTACAACGCTCGTTTCTATCATTCAACCAATGGTGGCAAAGGAGTGGGGTAGGTATTCTGGGGCTCAAGAATACTTACGCGTATAATATCTGAATATTAAAATAACGTGTTTTATAATTCTCTTATATCAATGCAGCAGTTTATTGGAAGCAAAAGGCTGATACCTGAGAGAACCAATCGGCCATCCTCCCGTGGCGCCTCTCCTTTGCTCCGCCAGGGTTGCCAACGTCTCTGCCTCCTCTCCCGCCGCCAGGGGTATTCAATTTATTTAGTGGGGGAGGGGGCGGGACGGCGTAATAGAATACATTAATACCGTTGGTCGGGTCGCGCAACGAGGTTAGCCGGCGTGGAACGGCGCCTCGCCTGTCTGAAGACACCGCAGGCGCTGTCCGCCCCCCCCCCCCGGCAAAGTCCCCAGGTCACTGCTTCTCCTCACCGTTGCGTTGGGAGCTCTGTGTATAGGTTAGATACAACAAAGCCTTCGGTTTGAACCCTGGACGAACTACAAACTAGAGGTGTTACAACAGTATGTACTTTTGTCGCACTTAGTGACGGTATCATAATACCCAAATTTCTGTTCATATAAACACATCTCAATCATTACTTCTGAAATTAATTACTAGAGACGATTTCCGTGTACTACCAAATGCTATAATATGCATGAAAATATGCACTAACAAATAGCCAAACCATGCAGGATGCATTTGACAAATCGTGCACAATCAAATTTTATTTTTGTATATTTTTTGTTTTATTACCTTTTGTAGCAGTAAACAATTAACAAATTTTCTAATGTTTACTCTGCCAAGTTCGTCTTTTGTCAGAAACAAACGTTTTTGAATGCATTATATCATTATGCAATATTTTAAGTCACAAGACGTAATTGATTCATACTTCATACATAAAATCTGAGCCAATGTGAGTGAAATTCTGTATTTTCTTATTTTTATTTGTGTTTGTTTGTTTTTTTCACATTTAGGAGCAATTTCAAATCAGGCTTTCAATTTAACACTTTAAAACTTTTTCCTTGGCAGTCACACTCTCACCTTCAAACACTAATTCCAAACACATTTTAATGTCTGCAACAATTTTAATGACTCCACTAGAGGTACGAAACCTTCTGTTTTCAATTTCTGAATTTCTATTGGCAATTTGACAAAATTAGATAGAATATACATTTTCATTTTTTTGAAGGTACGAATTTTTAACATACTTTATTTTTTTACAAGCAAGCGGAATGAGAAACTTCTTGATTATTTTCATCTCCCATTGTCTGTTATCAAGCGATATTGAGTTACGACGGCGCAACACGTCCGGTTATAGCTCCACTAAATTGTACTAAAACAATAAGCAAAGTCAACTGATAGGAACTGTCAGGGTCTAGAAATAATATGCTCTTTATACAAAATGCGTGTTTCACTGGTATTGAGACGATATTCAGTTGTAATTAATAAAAAAAGAATTATCAAAATATATCAATTTGTTGTAGAGTTATTTGAAATAAAAACTTGCATTTTGCCGATTATTTATAGACAAATAGAATTTATTAAAATTATTTGTTATCTAAAAGCATAAAGAAGTCAAATGTATAAAAGAAAACAAAATAGACGCAAAATTCAAGATTTTCTTCTCAAATAGACAGCTACTTATACTTGGGTTACTTGGATTTTTATTACTTGGCGTGTGAAAAATTGTCTTCCCGATGGAATATCTCACAGCTTTTCGCGTCTCTCTTGGTCTTTCCGCTAGATTTCGCATGAACGCGTCCGTATAGAGCAGTGCTGGCGATCTGGTGACATCTAGAGGCACGACCGAGAAAGACGCGAAATGCCGTGAGATATTCCATCGTGAATATACACGCCCTCACGCGTCCAGAAATAAAAACCCAAGTATAACAACTCTGCGCTGGCAGCAAGGGGCTGTAGCAACAGCCGCCGCCTTTGGATCATATTAACTTTAATCCTTTTACGCCAAACTCATGCACATGCATTTAATTATTGGATTTTGTGTTGACATATTGGCTTGAAAATAATTAGTTTTCGCACCTAATGTTCTACGATTTTTAATGAATGAATTTTACAAGTGATAATTGAAACGTGCCAAAATGTAGAAAAATTGGGGTATTATAACATTACGTAACCGTTACCAAGTGAAAATACATTGTTTTAGCACCACATTTTCAACAATGTTTCATCTTAACACGTTGACGGACATGTGCATCACATGTGATGCACAGTAGGTTTTTGTGACGGCCGCGTGCATCATATTCGATCACGTCCAGAGCTGTGGATTTTTGTTTGTGAATCATATACATCATACAATCAGAGCTCCATTGAAATCAAGTGGGTGACTTATTCTGCTTGTCAAGTGTAAAAGATTTTTGTCTTTTGGTATTGGTTGGCACCCCTGAGTCGCCGGAAATAATTTTTTGAGCACATACGCCCAGTGCCTGGACATATAATTGGAGAGTGGTCTTGGCCAGAATCAAAATTTCACGAAATATCCCCTGGCAGTCAAAGTGAGTAAAGCAAGACTTCGTGAATGAATTCAATATAATTAACTTTTGTAGACTGTGGGTTAATAAGTACTTAACCACCATCTTAATCATTTGCCTATTTTTCTGATCGCATTCGGCTGCACAAATGTCACCAATTCCTGTACTCTGGAAATCAGTAAATGTTGCCTTACATATTTCCTCACATGTTAATAAAATGTTTCCAACTGTTCCCCCGGCTGAGTGATAGTTGCGCAATAATTCTGTCAAATGGCTAACATTGTTCGAGAGGTGAGAAGAGATCACGTCGTGTTGACCCTAAACGATTGAGGAAACGGTAGTGGAAGTTCAACCACAAAAATACGAAAATACCAAATCGAAAAATATTCTTCAAATTATAGACCTACGACATGACTGTCTCTACCGAATCCATTGGCCGTCCCCCTAAATTCAAATAATTCAAACAACTAATCATCGTCCTGTGAGCTGATCGAAACAATATACCTACGTTTTCCTCATGTTTTCCTTTCTCTATGCATGTCGTTTATTTTTCCCTTTTTGTTGCATGAAAATGAGAGAATAACGTCTATTGTTTCTTTTTTATCCATAATAATTCAGAGAATAATATTTCTATGTCGACTCTCTATGACAATAATTTCTCCACAAAACCGTCAAACATTTCCCCGTCCATTTACTAATTCTTTCCCCACAGCGAAAACAAAACATTTGGGGACAAAATTCTCCAATCTGGCAACCCTGCGTTCAACGGGCAGAGAACAATGCAGTAGGAATGTACAGATGCCATTTCGTCCCTGGATTTCTGCAACACACACCAACAGTGTTGCCAGATGTACCAGGTTCCTAGTATTTTACTAAGATTTTAATGTAGATGCCATGCACCAGGATGAAGACATCCTGGTACGCTTAAATATCAGGATTTTAAGTCTACGTAATTGATGATGAACAATTTAGGATTTCTGTAATATTTTTTAATTCAATAATTTAACACGAACACCAATATTACAAATAACTGTGATGCTTGTAAACACAGTGCCGTAAAAACATTAAGTGACATAGAATGGTAGTTTATCAGCACATGCTATAGGATAAAAGGATACAACGTCTTAGTCGGCCATTTATGATGGAAAGACTTTTTTCTTTTAACCATGATTCCATTTAGTTTATTGATACAAAATGTCTCGATATTGAGTTAAATTAAACGAACTTCCTGTACGCATCATAATAGAATTATAGTAATATGAACAATTTCAGAATCAATTGTAATTGGTACCAGGAATTGGAGTGGAAGTACCAGGATTTTTGAAGGTTGATACTGGGAAACACATTGAATCGTCTGGCAACGCTGCTCACCAAACAAAATCCAAGCGGCAGTATTTGGAAATCGCGGCTGCTCATGTGCGTGATATCCCTTGCGACGAAAGCTTAGTTCCACGCTCCGTATCCCCCAAAAACCGACCAGCGAGCGAAGTCAAAGCCCTGCTACCTCTAATCACGGTGCGCGACGTAATAGCTAATTAATGACCGGTTATAAATTAAACTGGCCTGTGTCATATTAATGCACGTACACGATAATACATCAAAAGAAAATTAACGATTCGAATGTTCGGTACACTAAGCATAAAGTTAATGAACATAATTTCAACTCGTTGCAAATATACAGAGATTGACAACTGATTGGAGGGAGTGCATTGGAAATCACTCTCTTGCCCGCGGAAACTTCGGCGGAAAAATGAAGAACGTACGAATAATTCTGGGGCGTTAAAGCATGTGCCGTACCTTACCTGATTTTATCAAGTTACGAAGTTTCTTTGTATTACGATATAAATTGTAAAAAGCATCCCCTAATAAACAATAATAAAAATGTTTTTCAGTGTGTTAGTAAAATGTCTGTTAGCTCAAATATTTCCTTTATAACGGGAATGAAGGTAAAGTATTCCATGAGCTGATTTATCGATGATGTGCCTTACTGGAAAATTATTCACAAATACTATTTATGCAAAAAAGGTTTTTATTTGTTTATTAAAATTTGTATTTTTTACCGATAAACAAAATTGACATGTGCATTATTATTAGGTATTAGGTTCAGTTAACATATATTTGTGCAGGTCAGATTATAGCAAAACATGCAATACACGCAACATATTTTGTTGTGCCACGATTCTTGTCCTTTTCCTAAGTGTGCTTTACTGTCCTGGTTCGTCTGTGATCGTAAAATCAATATTTTTTACTTTCCCGTATACGTAATAAGATGTTCAATGCGTAGTACAGGGAAAGTTATGTAATACTGCGGAAAATCGATTTCAACAGAAATACACGTTTTGGGGTCCCCTGATAACAAAAAAGTTGTTATTTTCAAAACGTTCGTCCGTCTGTATGTCTGTCCGCCCTTCCGTCCGTCCGTCAGTCTGTGATCACTAGCCCCTAAACCATAAATACGATTTCTTCCGAAATGAATATTCCCTGATCGTTTTAATTCCACTCCAGGCGTCGCGATTTTGAAAAACGTTCTTCAAAATTTGGGGGTACTTTACATGAAGTCCCCCGAACTTTTTCAAAATTTTCTCAAAAACTACTCCAAATTTTTTCTCTAAATTTCTTGTATGAATAGAGTAAAATCCGCATATTAAGGTGGTATAGGTCCGATTTTAACAGTTAACGCTGAATTTTCGAAAATTTCAAACGTTTGATTTTTTCGGCGTCTTGCTACAAACAACTACTAAACTGAAGATAGAGACTTTTACTCCAAGTGAAATTTGTTCTCCAAAGTGAATTCTTTCATTAAAGTCATGTACATTTGCTTGAAAATTTTAGTATTTTTCTGGCAGTATTCCGCGAAATATTTGCAATTATAAAAAATTACAAAAACAATATTTTCTGAAAAACGGCTCCATATTTTTTCTTTAAACTTTTGGTAGATATAGTGCTAAATGTACTCTACGAGGTGACATACACGCCATATTGCTCTATTCTTTTGTTGTTTTTAAAAAAGGCAAAAATATTTTTTTACTTGTTTCTCACGTCTTTACTATTTACATTAGCAGCGATTTGTTGACAATTTTATATTTACGAGTACATGTGCTTTAAATAATGTTAAGTAACTTTTATTGAGAACTACACCGTTTTCTGTGAAAACTAGCTCAAAATACCGAATTTTCAAAAACCGCACAAACGCCATTTTCTCATAAATGGCTCCAAATTTTTCTTCAAACTTTTCGAACGGATAGTGCTAATTGCACTCTTTAATATGACGAAAAGTTCATTTTGGGGGATTGTTTTGTTTTTTCAAACATTACACAAATGTAATTTTTTTGAAAGATCTCCCACTCCATTAATATGCAAATTGCCAGCAATTTCTAAACAATATTGCATTTGTAGGTTAAAGTGCTTTAAATGACTTCAAATGAAGTGTTTCGAAAGTTCAAAAATTTTTTGTGAAAAAAACCCTACAAATTTCGCATTTTCAGAAGCGCTTAAACTCCATTTTCTTAAGAACGGCTTCACATTTTTCAAAGTAAATTGCCATTTAGGACGAGATTTTACTGTTCTTTAATACTATAAAATTAATATTTTCGTTCTACCATCAGGAAATTGAACAATTAAGAAAATGACAAAAGTGTACTTTTGGCGATGAAAATGGCAGTTGGCAAGAAAGAGTATGTGGGAATTCCAAATAGCTAGCCGAGACCCAAGGGAATAGAAAACTAATACGTGAAAGTCTGTGCCATTTCGTAGCACCATTAGTTTATTCTCAGAAAACTACTTTTGCTTCATCGCATACTACTTACGTACTATAAAGTATTGTCAGGGTTCAAACACGTAGAACGCTGGCACACGGACGCCTGAATCTGCTGCTGATAAGCAGCGCTGCTCGACCAGCAAGAGTGGACACTTAAGACGCCGATTTGACAGTGTCGAGATCTAGTGGTTCATCCTAGTACTTTATCTCCACGCGTGTGTGCGAAGTGTGGACCATTCATTTATCGAAATTATCACCAGTGTTAGAAAGAAGAAAATACTCGTTTGATGAAAAACTGTGAATCAAAATATATAACCAGAGAATAGGAGTGCTAGTGAATGCAGTTTTGGAACATTGTATTCAAAATAGAGAATATTAACCAAAAGGATAAAGACTGATGTTAATGTAAAAGAATTATAATTACATGTGTGTTTAACAAAACACAGTTATTGAGAAATACGAATTTGAAAGCCCTCTCAACAGCGTAGTTCAATTGTATTCACATTACGTTAGAAGGCAATGTATAGAACGACCATCCAATACATCAATTATGGGAGATATTTTTCTTAAATTCGTGTATAATCATCTAATTGTGTACTCACATAAGTTAGTAAATGCTTGTGAAAACTTAATTTCCTTTACTTTCTATTAATTTGATTGATGAATGATTCACTCGATGTAACCTTTAACATTACTTTAACTAATATATTTCATTGTTATGTAGATGTTTACTTGTTCATACATGCAGAAATTTATGTCCGTTAATCTTCCACATTTATTTGTGTATCTTTTGTCCATTTATCCCACAAGGCGAGCCTCACAAACACCTTTGAAAACAAAAATGTTCTCTATCCATTTTTAATCTTACGAACACACGATCCAAAGCCATGGCTGAGAACCAGCGATTGCTGCCAGCGGGCCGAAACTTTCAGGAGTTCCGGCATCTCGCCGGCGTTGACGACTGAAGCCAATAACTTTTGGCGAGCGTTCGTTGTGTCCGCCACCATTTGATAACACGGCGAAATCCAGCTGCTGAGTGACGTCATTCGGATCCGAGCCCTGCGTCGCCGGAAATAAGTGTCCTGCATGTGCGTACTAATGCTGCCCCAGGAAATGGCGATGTATTGACAGAAAAACTCAAATCGTGAGGCCCTAATTCCAAAACAAAGTGAATAAATCTTGTTTGTATATGTAGTAAATTACTTCTTCTAACACGTTGTATAACAGAAATCACATTTTGTAAGTCTTTGATACCGAAAAATTGTCTGACGGCAAAATGTCTGTTTTGTGCGTACCTTAGTCATTTCACGTCAAATCCCACTCATAAAACATCACTATTTTTTAGCGGCTGTAAACATTTTTATACAAACTTTGTTCGAAAACAAATTATCTCTTCCCCATCAGGAGACCGAGACGCGTCGAATGACACCTCATATGCGTCGATTGGTTCAGGGGAAGTGTTCCAACCGTGAGAGATGGAACTGCATATCCGCACGCACGCACGCTTGATGAGTTACGCAAATACTATATAGGGATTTTAATTCAAATTCAAATTTCCTGCTTGGAAAGGTGATTTTTTTCTTATTGGGAGGATTTCAAGGCATCTAATGGCCGATGTTTGTATGTAGCATCTGCCAAATCCGGCTCTGCATGCGCGCAAACTCAAATCTGCCTGCTTAACTCAGGCAGATCAAATAGAAAATATTTCGTGCGATGATTGATGGAAAGATATATGTAAGTTATTCTGGCGGGCCTATTTTTGCTCGTTCTGCGCATCATCAATTAGCGCCACGAACCAGAGACCAAAACACGGAAACTTCGTTTGAAAAGCTAGACCAGACACTGGTTGGCTGAACGCTTTGATTGGCTGAACTCGAAAGACTGTCACAAAATATTTCTATTCTACTCTAATAATTTTGAGAAAAATTCTTATTATAATTGTCTGAAATCCGAAATATGTACTTTGCTAAATTCGGCAGAATAGTAAAAGGAAAATGATTAGAGGATTCGACTTTATTTCCTCATAACTTAGATAAAACATGTGTTTAGTTAATGTTTTTCCAAGCAAGTATTTTTCTCAAGTTAATGTATGTTCATGTACAGGGAATGTAAGACTCCTGTAAATGTAGTTTCAGCCTATATCTTGCGGTTGTTCTGATTGAAAATAATAGCTTTAAAGTTATCAACTACAACCGTGTAAAAATGCTACGGTACTTACATTCAGATACAAATGTTATGGGAACCGTCGCGGATTCAACAATGACGTCAAATACAGGGATAGCTCTCAGGCAAACTTATGTTTTACACGCTGCTTCTTTCTTCTAACAAACCCACCAGAGACAACACTACAGTGTCGTGACTCTTGTCCCCCGTACAACAAGCTCGAAGTCTTACTTACGTAAGAATTCACAAGGAACCACATTAAAGGTTACTTACTTGCCATGTCACGAACAAAGACGAGCTTTTTTAATGAGTTTTCTCTTTAAAATTCCGTCTCAGTCAGTCAAATCTTAATGAGTTATCGCTTCAATTAACGCCTACAAGGGAGTCTCGAGGCGACGGAAGTGAGTTGGAGAGGGGAGGGGCGAAAGAAAATACGGGAAGAAACACACAAAGACGCTCTCGAACAATACCAAAGGAGGCTCCATTCTCGCGAGGCGTCGTCTGTGAAACGCTGCGACAAAGAGCGTCAAGGAGTGCGGAAGGGCGGGGAAGGCGTGGAGGGGAGGAGCTGTGCCGAGGCGCCAGGGGCTGGGGAAGGAACGGGAGGGGAGACAGCGCGGACGAGAGCCGGCGGTGGTGTGGGGGGCCACAGGCCGCGGGGACAGGGCCGTTTTAACAGCTTTGGGGGCCCTTGGGCCTAAGTTAATTTGGGGGCCCCCATTCTTACTTTCTCCGATCTCTTCTGTCCCCCCATCTAAAGACTCGTTTTCATGACAAAGAAACTAAACTTCTTATCAACCTCTCAGAAGTGTCTTATGAGTGATCTTCACGCATCAACAAGTTACATTACATATTATAATATTATCCAATGACGCGTGCCACATCACTCCCTTTTGTCAATTCTTTGCGCATAGTTTAATCATACGTAACTTTTTATACAGCTTTTTATTTTTTTTGAAAAATTTAGTATCAAATAATTTTTAAGCACCATCGTGGGCCTTGGGTCGACGCCCTTCGAGCCCATGCGTTAACATGGGTCTGCGCGGGAATCAGCGCTAAGGGAGGGCAGTGTGGCTGCCCTAGGAAGCGAGGAGTCGGGATGATCGTGGCCAAATCTAAGAATGATTAATTAGTGATTCTGGGCGTGTCAATCGCTAAGGTGATTATTCCGCAAGTGTACCGTGGTTGGCCGAGGTAGTGAGCAGATGGGGGTGATTGTGGTCGGAGAAAAGATTGATTGATTTATTAGTAATTCCGGACGCGTCAAGGTAAGGTGATTATTCCCGTTGGTGTAGTGCTTATTTTGATGGTGCGAGGTGGCGGTGATCTTCTCTCACTGGATGGCAAAATCGGGCGCCGACCTACATGTCGGTTTGCGGGCGTTCCCCCAACCAGGTATCTCCCACCAGCATGGCACAGCTCCAGCCGGGACAAGCTTTAAGCTGCCGATCGGTCTCTCGGCATTTGTGGAAGTGTAGTGCATTTTAGTGTAAGAGGGTGTAGATAAGGGGTGAGCATAGGACAAGGAAAAATCGCGCGAATCCGTGGCCGGTTTGTCAAAGTATTGCTCTCGCATTCGCCAAGTGATGATTGAAGAAACCACGGAAAACTACTGATCAGAACAGCCGGTCGCTAGAATTCTCCTCTTCTCCTCCAGACAGTGGATGAATTCGACTTAGCTGTGTGGCTAGTATGTAAAATCCAGCCACGGTCGGGAGTGGAACCCTAGGACCTCTCGGTAAGAGGCACTGCAGTGACATCAATTGATGCCCTGAGCCACCGCAGCCAGAAGGTGGGAGGAGAAGGGGCGATGGTAGCAGAGCGAAGGATCAAGAGCAGTGCAGGAGGCATTGCGTTCAAACCCAAACCTGGAATTGCATACAGAACTATTTTAAAAAAACTCCCAAATAGTTTAAATTTCATTTTTAACGCCGCATCAAAAGAAATACAACCTTTGCAAACAACTCTCTATTTCCTCTTTTACCCACTCCCCTCTCTCTCTATACCCACTTTTCGATAGATATATATATGGAATATTACTGGAAAAAATCAGAAAATGGCCGCAAGAAACTTCGCACAGATGTTCGCATTGTACGACCACCATCACAAACTGACGAAATCTCCCTCGCAGAATAGCCTAAAAATACTAATAACTAAATAAATATCTAAAAATACTTCCCTCAACATGTATACACCCACTTTCCACTTTTTACATTTTCAAACATTTGTTTTATCTTTTCTGTTTCTTCTGGAAACCGCTATTGCACGTCACGCTGCTGACGCACCATCAAACTTCACAATGGCGGAAGAGCGCCACAGGCGTAGGCCGCCAAATTCTCTTAACCCACTACAACTCGACGGTGCAGGAGGCGGAACAGACTTGTCGGCGGGGGCGGGGAGTGGGCACCAGCGGCAAAAGACAGAGGATGGACGTCACCGAAAGAAGAACTGTCGGTGACAGGATCGCGAAAACTAAAGGAAGTTCGATTCGGCAAAATACCGAACGGGGGTGATTTTGATTATTCCCCTTTAAAGAGCGAACGACACTCGTGAAAGGAGCGATTGCTTCTGGGTGTCGCTTAACGTGAAGAGTTTTCGTCTGCTATTCAATGTCGGAAAGTTTCTGTAAGGAGAGTCTCTGCAATTGATGGAGATATTCATCACGGGGCTTTGGCAAACTTCAGAGAGTGATTGTACGAAAGAGGTTGCTAACTGCCTTTGATTGTGCTTCTCAAAGCTTCCTTACAATCATTCGTTTGCACAAACGAATGATGGCAATATCTCGTATTTCCCCAACAACACATAGAAACGAAATTTTTAAATACGATTTTTGTCCCTTCTATCGTATATCTTTCGGTATTATTTCATTTGAACGGTTTCTCCTCTTGTGTTCAGAAATACATAATGGCATAAATTTGCATTAGCTGGAAGCGTAAGACATGAGGTATGTGACACATTAATATACTTTAACATTTTATTACTTCCTTGTTTATTTATTTATTGATTGATTGATTGATTTATACATATTGTGATTTACAAAATAAATGGGATGGCATATGACACAATGGAGATAAGTTATCTCTGCAACGGCACATCTTGTTTGAGAATCTGTACAAAATCTTGCAACATATAAATCTGAAAGTTTTGAATTATATAAGTTTAAAATTCTAAATTATATTAAGATAACTATTATCTTATATTGTTACTATATTATTATATAAATTATTGTTAATTATAAAGTTTTAAATTATAAAGTTTATTATCATGAATATGAAAGTTTCAAAAGGTGACTTTTTGGACTTTGCATTGTATTTTCAATGTTCAGCTCTTGCGAGTATCCAACTACGTTGCGTTGTGGTCGAAAACGAGTAAAATATGGAAATCTGTGTAAACTGCGATTATTTAATATTCTGTGTTCTTAATTCTCAAAAGTCTATCTCCTTCAGTTTGTTCATAACCGCTTAGCAGAATTATATTATTTATCCACGTAAAGTCGCGAGTTTGTGTTGCTGAAACACAGTTCAGGAGTTCTCATTTTGGATCTAATACGAAGCTAATTTTTACTTGTAATCCAATTATTCACGTGGAATCCAACCGCATCCAACCAAAGAGAGATGAATGTCTGGTACGATATACAAGATGCCATTAATTCAGCAAGCCTATAAATGTGCTATTGAGGTAAACGAAACGATTTCTGTGGTGCTTAACAGTATTATTAAATGACAACGCAATGGTAGATATTAACATACAAGTATGACGTGTAATTATTGTGTTGAATTGGCTCATGTTTCGTGAGACTTGTGTTTAATAGAAATATTTACTTATGATAATAATGTTCTTTCCGCTTCCAGAGGGAAACCTTTTATTGAATTGAAGGCATTGTGGTTAGCCAATGCACATTACTGAGACCGTAATCGTTTTGCAAGCTTCACTGGCTTCAGGCTATGTTTTATTGAGGTACGTAAATATCGTTTCTTTATTTAAATATGGCATTTTGATTAATGATCATGGTAGTCGCCCACGTCAATTGATATCAAACATGACCTGGGAGGCCATATTGGGGCCATATTATGGCCTGGGAGAAATGAGCGAGTGTGATAAACATTACAGGAATATATTAATACAACTTTAATTTAATTTGTATTTACTTATTTTCAAAATTGGTGAATACGTAAGATCTGGAAGCATCCCACAATGTTAAATGTAATTTTTTGTAAACTCTTGAAACATTATATGTACAGTTACTTCCTAAAATATTTGGTCGCTTATGTAACATTCGAAAATTAGACGATAATCACTAAAACAGGCACGCCGTGAAATGATACTTATTCAAAAGAAATCAAATTTATTGTCTACAAATAGGATTCATCATTGCACCTGTTTACATTGTAAGCGCTGTGTACGTAAAGGGGTAATAAATGATTTGAAAAATATACTACAACGTTTTTTAATGTATAAGTAAAATTTATTTGTTTACATTTAATGTCATGAGCAAATATTCTTGTATTTTTTATTAAATATTGTATAAACTATTCAGTAATAGATATTTTCATATTTAATTAATGAGCGGAGGTGAACCATTGGTTTTATCCCGGGTGACACCAACTGAAGCTACGCCACTGATCTCAAGACAATGCTGGCTAAGAGATGCCCAGGGAGGTGACCAACCCAACCGCGATGTTTCGTCGTTTCGAGTCTCCTAACACAGCGCATGAGAGTGAGTGATCTACAGCCCCCGGGGGAGTTCGCAGGTAAAACATGTGGCACACTCGCACCCTTGACAGCCTGCGAGGTCAGCGCGGCTACCCGTCACGTCTGCCCGAAAGGGCCGACCGGGCATTTCCTGCCCCCTGCCTACCTCGCCCTTTTCTGTTTCAAGTCCGCTTTCCCGATTGCGATCCTTTGGCTCAGCAGAAATCAACGTCAGTGAAAAACTGTGATCATGACAACATGAAAACTTCAGGCGGCACGTGTGTCTATGTATGTATGTATATAAATGTGCATATGTGTATGTGTGTATAAATGTGTATATGTATGTATGTAAAGGTAAAGGTATCCCCTGTGCAGTGCACATAGACCGATGTGGCCCTAAGGGGAGGTGAAGGTAGGGCTCCACCTTTTCGTTGCCGTCAGCACAAGGAGGTTGTGTGGCGAGCACAACGCTCCAGCCGCCTTTACCCCCAGGAAAGATCCTGGTACTCACTTGGAAATGAGGCTGAAGTGAAAGCACCAGATAAAAATTCCAGCCTGATTCGAACCTGGGACCTTCAGGTCAGGAGGCCACCCGCATATATATATATATATATATATATATATATATATATATATATATATATATATATATATGAGTGTGTGAGTGTGTGTGTTTGTATACATAACCTCTACCCTACTGCTAAGAACCCCAAACGGCTTACAGAAGATGCTAGCCTTTCGAGATCCGGGTTGGGTTGGTGTCCGAGTGGTATTGCATAGTGATAGAGCGATAGTAGATTGTACTTTCTCACTACTCCCTACTCGCGGAGTAGGGAGACAGTTATGTAATGCTGCGCAGAAAAACTGTGAATTTTTGGCAGAAAAACTTTTCTTACAGGGGGCTGATAACGGAAAAGTAGCCAAAATACATGTTTTGCGAGTCCTTGATACCGAAAAATTGATTGACGGCAAAACGTCTGTCAGTCTGTGAACAAAGCTAGCGGCTAAACCATTCAGTCGATCTTCCCCAAAATTGATATTCCCCAATCGATCTGGCTGATATCGCGGCTCCATAAATTTGAAACGGATATTTTAATTATGGGGGATTCAGTTACATAAAGCTCCTAGGACATATGCAAAATTAAAAAAAGGTTCCATCGTTTTTGATTAAACTTGTTGGATAGTGTGAAGAATGTTTAAGAGAATAGTGCAGGTCTCATTTCCGTTGAAAACTGATTTTTTCGAAAATTGCAAAAGTTCAAAATTTTTTCGGAGTCTTCCTATACTAAAATATTAAAGAGAGAGAGATATTTTCCCTTAACGAAATCAGCTCCTTAAAATAAATTTTGAGATAAGGTCATGTACAAATTTTCGAAAATTTGAGTACTTTTTGCGGAAATTTTTGTGAAATTAGGGTCGAGAAAGTACGTGCTATTTTAGCACCACTAGTTAAACATTTTCCCCCAACGAATTGCGTTGGCGTTACATTGATTCAAGTTAGTTATCGCAAGTAATTGTAGGTAATTAATTATATTAAGATGTAAACAATAGCCGGATGACAACACAAAATTATTCGCTTAAATAATGTACTCTTAGGGCCGTATTCATAGTCGTCACTTATAGAATAAGAAAATACTTAAGCTATAAGAAGTTACTTTTGATAAGGAAATTCTTATGCACACTTGGTATTCATAGACGATACTTAAACATAGGTATGACGCTAGCAGCGTCTCGTGTGGCAACAGCGCATTGGGTGGTTCACAGCCACTTGAATCCTGCCTGAAACGTTCCATCAAACTGGCCGTGAACTATTCTTACGCATGCGTCCGTAGGCATCCGTGGGGTAACCTAACCTACACAATTACTTAAATAGTGGTAGTAACTTAAATAGTGTCTTAAATAGTGAGAAATCGGTAAACCTCAATTAATTGTAGCTGATTTTTGCCACCAACGTTTACCAAAACATGTACTTTCTTCCGGGTAAAACGCTACCTTTTCTTAAAAGTTCTTGATCATTGTGCATTTCCGGAGGGTTGTACATATCACGTAAATATAGTTGCTACGAAGAGCATTGCAACTATAAACATTTTTATTATGTTCAAAATAGTAGTCCATTTCCATTTCTTTCACATTACGACTATTTTCAAGCCACCAAGAGACGATTCACTTATAGCTATAAGTGGAAGCTGGACCTTCCTTATAGCTATAAGAAGTTCCTTATGCAAGCGGATAAGTTGCCACTATGAATTGAAAAACGTTATAAGGAACTCCTTAAGGTGTTCCTTATTATAAGTGACGACTATGAATACGGCCCTTACTGTACTTTGTCTGGGGTTAAATATCAGGTAGAGAATAATTGAAGGAGTAGTCACCGGGGGCACTGCAATCGGCACGCTCGCCTTGCGTTTACGCCCAGTCGCTAGCGCCGCCAGTGGCCAATTCTGTAACGTCTCTCACCGACCTCTCGTCCGTTGCCTGAGAAGTATTACGAAGCTTATGGCTTCGCGCGATTTTGCGCTACACTTGGGACCAGCGAACGCGAAGTTACTTTTGCGCATTGAAATACATTTAAATACGAAATTAAACCCAATTTTATTTTCTACGTAAAATAATCTGTACTCATCGGTACCGTGATGTGTAATACAAATTACCATCCTTTCTATCACTGACGATACAGAGAAGCTAAATAAGCTACAGCTTGGGGCCTCAAGAGTAGAAAGATTATTAAACAAAATTGTAAATTTGCAAAAAAGATTAAGAAATATACAAAATTTATAATTTGTTCCCGAAAAAAATAAAAATTAAAACAAATTAACACGCTATTGGAGTTAAAAACAGATGTACTCTAAGATTGGCACTTTAATTCTCACGTGTAATGTTTGAATTTGCCATTTGCATGAGAAAATACGTCACTCCAAAATCCGACGCAGCGTTCTAGTTAGCTGATAGAAACGGCCTCTTTTCATACGCCCGATTTTTGACGTATTCGAGCACAAACGTTGAATTTCGAGTGACACGTTGGGGTTGTTTTTCGAATTTTACTTTCTCGTTTACGGAGTAAAGAGAAAATTATGAAATGCTGCGAAAACTCGATTTCGAGAGTTCAATGAAAAATATATCTTTGGAGTCCCCTGATACCGAAAATAAGCTGTATTTTTTCAAAACGACTGTCCATCGGTCTGTCTGTCGTCTATGAACAACTAGAACTAGAACGTAAACCATTTGTAATATTTTTTTTCGAAATAAGAGACTCACTCCATGTGCCTCTCAAAGATGAGATTTTGAAAATCATTCTTTAAATTTTGGAGGCTCTTTACATGAAGCCCCTGCGATACTTTTGATTTTTCTAAAAATAGCTCCAAATTTTCCAGAAAAAAACAGTACAATACACGTACACTTTGTCGTCGACAATGCAGCTTTTCATAAAAGTCACGGAAATAGTTATTACGATACTATATATTAAACGATGACGTAACGTTGGGTGTAAATACAAGAGTGTGATATTACGATACGACTGAGGAACGAGTGAGTATTATAAACTTCACACGTATTAATACCCATTATATAGAATATCATACGGTTCTTTTTCTACTACTTTTGTAAGTTTAACTTTTACATTGAATTGTTTCGTGTCAGTTCACATTGCAGGATTCAGCCAAGGCCACCTAGCATACAGCTCCCTAACCTACCCTCCTATGCTATCGCAAGTAGCAGTGGTTACCATTTCGCCTGCGAGGGAGTACTGCACTAGTCAAATAGGATCAAAATGAAATTACGATCCAATTTATTTTAAATAATATTTCTCGACAAAATTACTACTATTAAAAGAAATTAGAGCTGACAAGCCTAATTCTCTATTGTTCAGTGTGATACGACAATTACTATGTACTGTGCATCATTGATGTTTAAATGTGTGCCTCTCACAGTGGGTCGCCATTAAATTAGGAATTTTCTTTCAATTTTAAAATGTCCTGTTCTGAATCACTTAATGGATATACCAATGCTCGAAACGTTCATAATAAGTTAGGATAGCATTCTTCCAATGCTGGAAAATATGTTTTTGTAATCTGTTGTTCTTTTAGTTACCAAATCGACTGATAGTTCTCAGACACTGCGCAACTGCCCGCTTCCAGCGCATTTCTACGTTTCAGTAGTTAAGGAGTTGTTCGATCTGACAAGTGTCAAGTTTCGTATATATTTTTTTATTTGTGTTCGTGATAGTGAGAAGTGCTGTTGTAGCTTAGATTCGTCATTTTAGAGAGCAATATATCGGTGGTTTTAAAGGTAAATGTGATTAGGAATCATAGATAAGAAAAGTGACATTTCTCCGCAAAAGAAGAGGGAGATTGAGGTTACTCTGAGGCGTATTATACTGAAAAAACATTGAAATTGAAAAATTGACAAAGGTTTCGCCTCAAAGTGTGGGAAGAATAAAGCGGAGACTTGATTTACGGTTGAGTGGAAATTCCATAATTCGTCGAAACTGCAAATGACCAAGGAATTCTTCCAAAAACAAGATTTCATGGTAAAAATTTTTGTGTTAAGAAACAGAAAAGCCACAAATAAGGAACTACAAGTCATGATACGAGATCTTGGATTTGAAATTAGTCCACGCACATTACGACAACGAATCAAAGCAATGGATTTCAGAACTTGATCGCCAGTGAAACTCTCACAGTTAAGTACTGCTATGAAAAAGCTTGACGAAAAGCAAATGAATTGCTTGGGTATGTCAACACAAACGATGGGCTATGTATGACTAGCCCAAAGTAAGCACTCTGAATATGATCTCACTAATTTAATTTAATTTAGATTGTTATTTATTGAGTTAGATCGATGGTGAACAATTTCGCAAGTTGTAAGTAACAAAATTACAAATTTCACTTTGCTGTAGTTTTTATAAGTGTGATTTTCTGACGAAACCACCACTGAAATTCTAGAAGACATCAGTTTGTCAGAAGACGACCTGCCGAGAAACTGCTCCCCGAATGTACGAAGGAAAAAAATAAAACATCCTACAAATGTGATGATATGGGATATTATTTTGCAGAAAGGATTTGGTAGACTGTACCTTGTGAATGGGATAATGAACAAAGAACATTATCTCAAAGTGCTAAAAACAGTGTGCAGTTCCTCAATTAAAGAAGTGGATTCCCCGAGGTGGTTATATTTTCCAACAGGATGGAACTCCATGCCGCACTGTCAAAGGTGTGAAAATTTCTTTTCAACACAATAAAATTAAGGTATTAGAATGGTATCAACCCAATTGAAGGTATATGGAAGATACTTAAAGAAACAGATAGTGAAGTGAAGTGCAGAACAAAATTTAAGATCATAAAGAGAATAGAGGAAGTATGGTATGGAGACAAAGAACTGGATTTGACATGCAATAGAAGCTGTTTACACCATGCCAAGGAGAATTCAAGCTATTATACAAGTAAATGAAAATGCTACAAAATACTGAGAAATAAATTTGATCTAAACAATATTCTAAATGAAAGGGGAATCTCATTTACGTAATGTTGTAAACATAACTTCCTTTAAAAAGTAGATAAAATGATAGAATAAATGAAAATAAAAAAATCCTAATTTAATGGCTACCCACAGTACTTTGCTTCACAAGTAACGTGCATTTCATACACGTGTGCAAGACTTTCAGTTTCTTATCTATTGATGAAACTTATACGACAAATTGCTCAATACCATTAGCTACGCTAAATGGAACTATTATTTCAAGTGAACTACTGAGTGTAAATCACAAACTGCATTTTTAGTGTACTCAATGCATGTTTTACTGTTATTCGTAACAGCGAACATACAGTTACACTGTGACCAATTACTTCTACGCATTGTAATATTGATCCTAAGGCTTTTGCCTTGTGTGTTTGCCTTCAACAAAATGGTTGACTTTGTACATTCAATTCAACGCTTACTTTCTGGTGTGAGCACCATACTGAGTGCGCCGTGCATAACGATGACGTGATTAGTCATTCCATCGCGAGAACCCTGCAAGTAAGATACGTGTTCTTATCTGCCACGAGCGACATCATCACCGCAGCAGTTCTGCCAACGCGCTCTTGCTTCTGCCAGTGAACAGCTGACCTCCACAACGTTGTAGAAACGTTTGTAATCATCAGTACTATATTCATTTACATCAACAGCCTCATATTCACTCGAGCTCAATTATTATTCAAATCCTACAAGGCGTTATGTAATAATTAGAGACCGGAAAAATATGTAGTATAAAACGTCAAAATATGTACATAAATATGTAATGAAAAAAGTAAGAATATGTAATAAATATGTAAAATCGGATATAATATGTAATATTAAATTACGCTAATAATAAAATACATTTACGTAATACGAAATTAGATTTATAAAAACTGCTCACTTCACAGTACACAACTTTCTCGTCAGTAATAAAAGCTTCATCTATTGTAATCCAGGACTGTAGTTTAGCAGCCGGACTAATAATAAAATAATAAATACACTGCAGCATCTTCATTGATGTGTTACACGTCAGTGATCCCAAATTTTTCTCCGAAATTAAGGTTACAGATCACAAAACGCGGTGTCTATGATGATTTGGACACACGGATTTCCCCAATAATGTAGGAAAAATGCTGATATTTAAAAAAATACATCTTCTCATAAAAAATATGGAATTAAATAGAAGAAAATTGATAAAATAAGTAAATATATTGTAAAAACAGCAAAATATGTAAAATATGTAGTATAGTACTAAATATGTAGAAATATGTAATGAAAAAATTCGACATTGTGTCAGGAGGGCTATGATTCGCCAAGATTAAAATTTTGAGAACGGTAAGTAGAAAGACAAAAAATATGTAATTACATAAAAATCCGGTCTCTAGTAATAATTTGTAAGTCAAATTCTAATGCAATTATATGTATTCATTCTACATGCTTCCAATTTCTTTTGTGGTAATGACAGCACCTGAAGATATTTTCAGGAACGCGAACTAGTCACCAGTCGGTGACTAGTGTGATAAGTATCAATTCACCAGTGGTCCTCCATGTAGCAACCAGGGGATGTAGGAGACAGTGCAATTTATAAATCTCACATACAGGATGATAACCACAGCGCGCTGATCGTACAAACTGGTTGCAGCCATCAATGATAGCATTATACAATGGGAGTAGAAAAATATTTTTATTTCTCGTTTGCACATACCTATTAGGCAATAGTTATGATCTATTGCCTTCTTCTCTCTGCCATTCCCTGCATTGAGCGGCCTATATCCCGCTCACCGGTCTTTACATAATGTCTAATCGATCAGAACCTAGTGAAGACGAGCGATTCTCATTCAGTCGGCGGTAACCTCCTGTAAACAGTTCTCAGCTCCGTCTGCAAATGGAAAGTGAACGTGTAATACTACTCTTCCACTCACGATTTGAGACGTCTGGAGACTCGGGCTGCTTACTGCAGATGGTTCAAATTTGTTATTTGTCAGTGGCATGGGCCTGATGTTTTGTTACTCTTAGGGAGTTTGCCTGGTATGTACGAGCGAGTGATGAGGGGAACAGCAAAGGAAGGGCCAGTAATTTTCATTATTTTTCGTTGAAAGTATGTGTTCACAGTCATGTTTGCAAACGCGCATTCACGAGCTTAAATGGAATATCACATATTCAGTTTCAACGACTGAGAAATTCTTTTATCAGGTCTATCTCCCAAAGACGGAAAAGAAAAGCGTACTAACAAACTTCATGCTGGTATCAAGTACGAAAATCTTATTAAGATCCAAGAACACATAGAATCCTTTCCAACGAATATTGTACACTAGTCATCAGATAATGTGAATTTTATACCAAGTAAATTGAACGTTAAAACACAGCCTGATCACAAAACAAAACTTGAAAAGAAAAAATTTATATTATGTGAGCTCTACTTAAATTTACGAGTTAAAATTTGCACGACTCCAAGTTATACTACTTATGCGCACTGTATGAACTACCTCTAAACCCTATAAACACTAATCACAACAATAAAATATGGTATTTTTGTGATCTACTCCACTATTTTAGTTTGTGTTTGGGATACGTTGAAAAACAGTACGACCCCAGGTTTCATTAATTTAAATTGTAACACATTATTAATAAAATTTTTATCGCAATTATTCCTCATAACATATTCTTATGGCTTTATACAACATTACTGAAATAAAATTATTTAAATCTCAATAGTTTATCATATCTAATCAAACGTTAAAATTTGAATTATCTCAAAATGAACTTTCTGGACTAGTGCTGTTTTTCCATTCACCCATTCAATTATAAAGATTTTTCTTTTTTCAATAATTGAATGTGTTCATGAGAAATATCTTGAAATACTTTTTGCATTTTGCAAATCATGCAATTTTAAAATTTTAACAATTATTTTCCCAGAAACGGGTCCAAAAATCCCTTAATTTTTTTCACATTTCTAGGAAAGAACTGTAAAGAAAGTAGTGCTGGTCCCATTTTCGGCGCATTTTCATTTTTGAAAATTGGAAAAAAAATCCAAATAGTAAATTTGAATTGTCCTCCTTTGGATTGACGCATCGCGCAGTCAGTTCTCAAAATGGTAACACGGCGGTTTCAAGTTGTATTCGCATGCTTGTTGTTCCCAGACCTTATGATTAAACGATATAGATAAAATTCTTAGGAAAGGAAAACGATTTAAAGAAGGTTCTCTGTTAGTTCTATGTTAAATGTAGCCTTATTTCTTTTATTTAAGACGTTTTGATCACTTGTTATGGTATTCAGAAAGAGTTATATAACTTCGATGTAATCAAGCCAAGCTTGATTGAAATATTATTCGCTCTTTTCTGTGTAAGGGAGTGCAATTACTGTATCAATTAGATTTATTAATGTTTGTTTCATTTGTAGAAGTTAGAAATGGCTATCAAAATAAATGCAGATATGTACTACAGACTCTTCGTTTGAATTGTCCTTTTTCAAGTTTTAACTGCGTTTTTAGTAAGTCAAAAATTACAATTGCTGTCATTCCAAATATAATTATGTATTTCAATATTACGTAACAATATCCAATAATGCGAGAAAGGATGTGCCATTATCAATAATTATTTAAAATAATTGATAGAAAATACCAATTTTTATGCACTCTATTTAAAGATTTATGTACAAAACACGAGCATCGTTAGTGAAAAATCTTAAAAATTAATTTTCGTAACCGCAAGTTCGTATAACATAAATATAACATTCGTTTTCGGATCATTCCGTTCCGTAACTGCTTCTAAAACTTGTGTCGATGCTGGAAATGCCTCTGGAAAAAGTTATTTAAAGTTTGAAGGTTCTGCCTCTCTGTGAAATTGAGTTGCAAGCTTTATTACATTACGTTATGGATCTGAGCGGGAGCCAGTTTAATAAGATGGAGCTGAAGCTTTGTAGAGTACTTGAAGGAAAAGCGAAGGGGAACAGAGGAGGTTGCAGAAGATTTCGGATTTCGCAAAGGGATCCATAGACCTCGGGGAAAAAGTTCATAAGAATTTTCTCTTTGAAATTCGAAGGCCTGTATAGAGCATACAAAAGGAACAGTTACGCAGTGCAAAGTAGTATTCAAACTATGTTGATACAATCACACGTGGGAAAATATTTGTTCCGCCAATAATCTGACTCACATTCGACACGTGTATGCAACTGCTTTGGTATTGATGTTTTATTAACATAATTAAAATGTGAATGACTTCTTTTTATTTATGCACCTGTAGAATCTGAGGATATAAAATTGTAAGATAATATTTGATATGTTTAATAAAAGTATATAGCTATTTCTTTGCGAAATAATTGAAAATATTGTTCATATTTCTGTACAGGCTAGAGGTAAACAATATATAAGGCTGTTATTTGAAGAAATATTAACTGGCACTGAAATCATAAGATGTGATCTGAATAGTGAATCGAGCCAAAAATGTAAACATCAAGTCCACAGCAATGAGCTTTTTCAAGCTGATTCCGGTTTCTACAAGATGAGCGCATAACCCCATCAGAAACGAGCCATGAAGCACGAGTCGTTTTGTATTGCTACAAATAAAATTTAATCACAATGGTTATAGACAAGTTGGTAATAGGAATATATGTTTTAAAATTGAATAAATTTTAGAAGGAGACGTGGTATCCTAAGTATCATGAGTTAGAGTTCTAGAATGCCACAACTAACTAAAGATTTTGAAGTGAACAATATTTTAATATGTGTAATTTTAACGGAAAATCAAGGATAAAAATTCCTAAAAGTTGTATATTGCACGAAGTCGCTTATTAATTTATAAATACTCTGACTTCAAAACATGAATGCTGAATTCTTAATTTATTTCAAACTGTATTATTTGGAGATATTGAAATTGAAAAAAAGGACAAAGAGTGATTTACTTTTCTTAGTTAACAATGTTCTAGACGTTACTAACAAGCCAATCTGGACGAACTCACACTATCGCAGTTCCTAAGACAATTACACAATTCGGTCAAGAATCGTCTGTACAATAAATGAACGAATATACGGTATATAAAAAAAGCTCTTGTATATCAGAGACAGGTGTTTAATGAAATATTACGTGGGAAACAGATTTCGAAGAACCTCCTATTGCTAAATGGCAACACCGGAGGCTATTGATTCCCATGAACCGAATTTTTAGGTGTTTTAGAAAAAAAGGTACATTGAGCATCTCTACATAAATTCTCTCCGTGTACCCGCAGACTGGCCGTAGGAATCACATACACACCGCGTCTACAATTAAGCAGAAATCGGCTTAAGTACTCGACAAATAATTGTTGCATTGTTTGTGCTGTTAACATTCCTCCCTCTCTCGGTGGGATTTACGGTACGCGGGAAGCAGGGCTTTACACGGCCGACGAGGCTGCATCTGCCGGCGCTTCCTACCGCATATATTACCTCGTGCGAGGCGGCTCCACCCGGGACCGCAGCCCCCCCCCGCCCTCCCGCTCCCCCCATCTCCCCCACCCACCCAGCGGCCCCCGGGTCAGATCAATGCCCAGCTCCGCGCTTGCACCATTCTTCTCTAGAAAAATCCACTCTTCAGTTTACTTTCATTACGTCGTTTGACCTTTTGTTCTCCCTCCCTCTCGCATTTATTTATTGATTGATTAATGTTTACAGGCGCGCCAACGGCTGAGGGCATTAGTTCCGAAAGTGTAGTGGATAGTTTTCATGGGGAGGAAGCGGTGAACATCCCTCGCTGGATTGCGAGATCCGCCGCCGATCCAGACGTCAGCTTGCGGAGTTTTCCCCAACGTAGTGTCTCCCACCAAAGGGGGACAGTCCCAGTCGGGACAATTTCTAAGCTGGGCTTCCGACATATGTGTGGCGCATGTAAGTGTAAATGTATGTAAGTAATGGGTGAGGATAGGAGGAGGAAGGGAAGATCGCGCGCGGTCCATGCCCTGCTTGTAGGAGTATTGCTCCGGGAGTTGCCTGGGGTTGATCGGAAAAACACGGAAAACTATCGATCAGACCAATCGGCGGCTAGAATTCGGCGGACGAACTCGACCTAGCTATGTAGTTAGTGTCGAAAACCCAGTCACTGTCGGGATTCAAACCCTACGACCTCCCGGTCAGAGGCTTTATAGTTGCACGGCAGGCGGCAGTTGCTGAGCCATCCAAGCCGGTTCCTCTCGGATTTCAATTATGTTTCAACTTATTTCTCTTTTTGCCAGTGTATGTATCATTTTAGTTTTCCCCCAACTTGAGCTTTTATCTCTTTCACCCTGATTCTCTCTCTCCTCTCTTTCCCTCTCTCGCGAGCTCACTCTCTCCTTCTCTCCCCCTCCGCTGTCTTCCTCTTTCTTCTTCCCCTTTTTTCTCTGTCTCTCGTTTCTTCTCTGCCTTTCCCTCTCCCCCTCTCTCTCCCCATTTCTTCCGTTTCCTCCTCTCTCCCCTCTTCTCCTCGCTCTCCCTCTCTTTATCTCTGTCTGTCTGTCTCTCTCTCTCGAGGTGAACGTCTTTGTCACATTCGTCATTTTTCAATCCCTTCCAGCCAATTTTCTGTCTTGCCCTTAAATTATTTGTTATCTTCTCGAAATTTTTTTCTTTTAGAAAACCCTGTATCTCATTCTCCCTCCCCCGTCCACGCCCCACTCTGTCCTCTGCCGTTCCACCGCCTCTAGTGCGCTCTCTAGCGCGCACGGCCGACAGCGTTTAAATTGCCCACAAATTACTGCGTAGTTAAACTGCAGTGTTTTCTTTCAACATTACAATTGAGCTTTCAATTGCAGCCCAGGAATTAGCACTATTAACTCGCGATATATCTTCATTTGGGATGGAGTGCGTTTTGTAAACGCCGTTCGAACGGCACCGAACGGCGCTAGAGCACGTGTTTCACGCAGCCGTAATGTCTCACGCGCGCCCAACTTCCCAACAACCTGCCCTCCCCTCTCCACCCCTCCCCACTCCCCACCCTTCCCCTTCCTTCCCCTCCCCACCCCTCCCTCACCCACACCGCGCTGTGTTGCCATGCAAGCACTACCCTGCCCTAACCGCCTCACCCCACCGGATCTAACACTGACCTGTGCTGCCACTCCTGTGTCTAGACCTGCCACTCCGTGCGGTCCTATGCCTCTGTATCCACTACATTCAGTCTTGATCGGCAATTTTTATTTTATTTTTTCAGATCAATACCAGGCGAATGCAGGAGCAGGATCCTAACAAACGGGACATGGGCCCGCGCGCGATCTTTCTTTTCTTGTAGAATTCATCACAAATATAATATGAGTGCAGATATTTTCGTATTTAGTAAAAAGACCTACGTCATTTGAAAACCTCTGTCAAAGAATAGAAAAAACTTTAACAATTTCTCAAAACTCTTGCAATGCTGCGATAACACAAAATGAAAAGCACACTAACTAGGCGAGGCTGCATGACTGATACATTAAGAAAATGTAATTAATATAAACATTGCAGAATGTATTGAAGCATACGAGGCATACATGTCTAGATTTTTCAAACCAGACCACGCTCATAGTATAACTGCTCCTCCTCTTTACACATCTGTCTAGTAGGGGGTCCCAATGCACACACAAAAATGCCCTTCGCTGACGACAAAAGTTCACGGGCTTTCTTGAGCACTCTGTGTCCAGCGATAGGCTGCCTGTCACTCTCTCCGCCGGCCCTGCCTCTCTGTTCACGGCGCCCCGAGATCTCTTCGGGCGAGTGGAAGGGGGGCCAGCTGGGCGGTCGGGCAGTGGAAAAGAGGGGTGGCGGCGGTGGCGATGGCGGCGTGGCAGAAGCCGCGCGACGGACGAGGGCGCTCCATGCGTAGAGGCGCAGGGTAACAATGATTAATTCTTTGGTTAATTAAGTTTTTGTAAGTGGGACGCGTGAATTTTGTGTTCGCGCCCCCATAACACACTGGTGCAGCATGGAACTCCCATAATTTGGCGGGCAGACCACAAAGAGTGCCCAGCTGGGCGAAAGTCACTGCAACTTTATCCACGTCGGGAAAATATGCTAACAGCCTCTGAACTGTTGTTGATGTTATCTATCAACCTCATCATTATGCACACTTAGCCCTTGGTTTATTCGTAAATGACAATCACTGAAATGAAATAATTACAGAAGCTAGTGTAAGATGCAACAGTCTAAAGTAAGAGAGCTGTTTGGTATCGCGTTGTTTTCTGCGATGTTTTAAATCCATTAAAATTGTAAAAATATATTTATACAGGTGATTTAATGAGAAATTTATATAAATATTAGTGTGACCAAAAAACGCACTGTAATCCTACAGCAAGGATTTTTTCATTAAGTTGTAAAACAAACTGAATTTGGATTGCCTCACACAAGTCTCACAAGGCCTCACACAAGTCTCATATGGATAGATAAGGTGTGGGGCAAACCCCGATTTTTTAGTAAACCACCTTTGTTTACGGAGCGCATTGCCGGGCAGCAGTTCGGCCTTCATACAAGCCAGATGGATATAGAAACGCGTTGATGCCGCTTCGTCAGTCGTTGAAATAATAAGGTAAGTTCACTTTTTGCAGTTTTGGTGTAATACCTGTGAAATTTTAATGTGGTATTTTATGAAAATGATTGCAAGGAAATGAATTAACAATTTATCAGTTTCCACTACTTAAACGAAGCTTCAATACTATGGGAGAACATTTTTTTCACTTCGAATACAAACAAGGCGAAATGGCGTTTCCTTGATCATACCGAAATGGGGCAAAAACTCACAGCCCTTCTGTAGCAAATCCCCGCACTTGGAAATGAAATACCAGCTCGGAAAAAATGCATACCATGCTAGCATACTCGGAAATGTGCGAGGATTTGCCCCATTTCAGGGGATTTACTCCTTCGTTTTGTGAAAATATATGTTGAACATATATATATATATATGCATTTTCTTTAGGTACCTATTCAGATTAGCGAAGAGAAGTATTGATAATTTTAGTTTCTTCACTTTTTCTAGGAACTACAAACGAAAAACCACTTTCAACCCCATGACAGAAGATTTGCTCGCAGAAGCACTATTATTTCATGTGTTCACCAAGCATACTATTCCCTATGTCACAATGCAAGCCAAATACAGTAAGGAAAAGTACCAAAAATTTGCAGAAGATTCTTCAGATACAGATGCCGTGTTCTGTATACATGATAGCAGCTCAGAATTCGAATTTCGATTCAGTGAAGAGGAAAACGACGGCAAAGAAGAGACTGAGACCTCATAGCCTTGATGGTTTTTTGCCGTTACTGACAGAATACAATGTTATTTCAGGTGTTTGTGCCTTCTGCCACTTTAATCTCTATCGGGGTAAGTCCTGCAGTGCGAGGATATGCCCCCTTTTTTGGAGCAAAACCTTGCAAAATCATATTTTTGAAAAACCGAAATTTTTTAGCAACTAATAATCAGCCATAAATGAGTTTCTTTTTTTGAGATATAGGCAAGGTTCTATTCTAAAACATCAATGTGAAATTGGAAGGAAATGTATTTTGGATTTTTTAAAATTAAAAACCCTAAAATGCCAAGCTTTGCACCACCTACCCTAATTATTTTAACAATTTAACTTTCAATTAATTCAAAGTGATTGGGAAATAGAAAATATGGAATCAAAATTAAATCTCACGCAAAGGCAAATTATTGAACAGATACAGAAAAGCATTGACACTATAGCTTACCACTCTTTTGATATCCGCCAAGCAAAACCGAACAACTCAACACAAAAGAGGGTTCTGGGTTGTGCGAGAGGTCAATTTTAGCACCGAAGTGATAAAATTATAAATATTAATGCGAATATCCTTCAAAATTTCCTGGAGTTGTAATAACTTAAGTTTTACTAAGCAGAATTCAACAAAACGCCAACTACAGACTTTTATTACTCAATCTCTTAATGACAACTAGTGGTGCTACAGAATGGCACAGACTTTCCCGTATTAGTTTTCTATTTTCCTGGGTCTTCGCTAGCTATTCGGAATTGCCACATACTCTTTCTTGCCAGCTACCATCTATCATCGCCAAAAATACATTTTTTTGTCATTTTCTTAATTTTTCGGTTTCCTATTGGAACAACAGAAACATTAATTTCAGAATATTAAAGAACACAAAAACCTAGCCGTAAATGGCAATTTTCTTTTAAAAATTATGTGCCGTTTAAGAGAAAATGGCGTTTTAGCACTACTAAAAATTCGAAATTTGAAGCTCATTTTCACAGAAAATTTTTGAGTTTTCAAAATACTTTATTTGAAGTTATTTGAAGCACTTACACTCACAAATATAATCATCTTTACAAATTGCGGATACTGTGCATATTACAGATGTGAGAGATCTTTCAAAAAATTTACATTTATATAATTTTTGAAAAAAACAAAAAAAACTCAAAATAAACTTCACGCTATACTAATGAGTGTAATTAGCACTATCCGTTACAAAAGTTTCAAGAAAAAAATTGCAGCCATATACGAGAAAATGACGTTTGAGCATTTCTGAAAATGCCGAAATTTGAGCTACTTTTCACAGAAAACGGTAGTGTTTTCGAGTAACTATACTTGACATTATTTAAAGCATATATTCTCGTAAATATAATAATGTAAAAAAATCGCCGATAATGTAAATATTAACGACGTGAGAGACAAGTAAAAACATTTACATTTTTGTAATTTTTGAAAAAACCAACCAATAGACCAAAATGGCATTTATGTCATTGATAGAGTACATTTACCACTATCCCTACCAAAAGTTTAAAGAAAAAATTTGGAGCCGTTTTTGAGAAAATTTTGTTTTTGTAATTTTTTAAAATTGCACATATTGCACGCAATATTGCACGAAAACTACCAAAATTGTGAAAAACATTTACATGACCTTTATTAAAGAACTCAATATGCAGAACAAATTTTATTTGAAGAAAAAATCTCTATCTTCAATTTTGTAGTCGGCGAAAGACGCCGAAAAAAATTCAAACTTTCACAATTTTCGAAAATTCAGAGCTGTACGTGAAAATCGGACCTATGCCATGTTAAAAAATGTATTTTCCTCTATTCATACAAGAGATTTAAAGAAAAAATTTGGAGCCGTCTTTGAGAAAATGTTGAAAATCCCCGGGGGGCTTCATATAAAGTACCCCCAAATTTTAAAGAATCTTTTTCAAAATCACAAAGCTTTGACTAGAATCAGATCGACTGGGGAATATCAATTTTGAAGAAAATCGACCGATCGGTTTAGGCGCTAGCGTTGACCACAGACGGACAGACGGACGGAATGCCGTCAATCGATTTTTAAGTATAAAGAAGCAACAAATCATGGATTTTGACCACACCACGAGATAGAGGATTTTGTTTTCTTAATTTAGCAACTGGTTTTATCCACTTATTCGTTTTCACGGCCGGGCAATTAATTTTTTTCCGCCGAAAATTGGCCATTTTTTCGCGCAGCATTACATAACTTTCCCTATACTACGTATATCATTCCGTGTATACGTACGTATACGGGAAAGTAAAAAACGTATAGTGTGTTTCAGAATGGAAACATTCGTGTTTCAATGATTCAGTGAAAATTGAAATATTTTTATTTTAGAATACTTCTTCATATTCAAACTTCCTCCTTGAGGAAGAACGATAAAATGTAAGCGTTTTCAAATGTTAATTATAGGAAATCACAATAATTACTTATTTTATTGATATAACCAAATCCTTAAGATTAAATATTAATTTCTGTATTATAAATACAGAATTGCTTCTGAAAAAATGGACAATTTTATGCTTTTGGGTAAAATATTAATTAATTTAAAAATGCTTTCAAGTAAGTAATTTAAAATGATGCAGGAATTTCTTATATTTCACTAAAATCTTCAGTGAATTTTATGACAGTAATAAGCTGATCTGCAAACGGCAGAAAACTTTCTCTCTAGCATTGAAATGCAATTCTTTTTTGGAATGCAGTGGTACCATTTACAACTTTTAGGAAGACAGAACAGAACGTAACAAAATTGTTCGTAATGTTAATGAACATAAGAAATCATTTGAAACAGGAATGTACAGCGATTTAAGGCAATATCAACAACATACTTATTGGGTTAATTCGCTCTGAAAGTTACGTACTTCTGCACGTTTCTGAAGAAACAGTAATGAGTTGGCACGATCCGGCTTCATTACTACAGCGGGATAAAAATAGGCGAGTTTCAATTTACAAAAACAGGACAAACAAATTTAAAACAAGAACTGCATCTCTCACCATTGTTCTAGAAATTGTGTCAATTATAACTAGGTTGAACACAAACGTCATTTCATCTTGCAGTTCCCGGATGAAAGAAATAAAACAGTGTACAAATTCTAATTTGTATTCTTTTTAGTTCTCACTTTGGCAAATTTACAATTATCATTTGTTTTGTTTGCTTTGAACATTTAGCAAATGGCATCAAATAATATAAATAATAATAACTACAATAAGTATACGTGTGCTATATATTTGGATTAGAATTTAGGGGGTAAGGTACAAAAATTATTCATCGGGATGAATTCAAATAGTATTTATAGTTATGGAAATATTGTTACGTATTGTATGATAGGAAATTTTTCAACAAATTATTAATATTACCTTTCAATACTTCTAAGTTAATAAGCTTATTTAAACAGTTATGAAGTGCATCAGAATCATAAATCACGTTATTAGTTTACAGAATTTCTACTAGGTCGTTGCGACAAAACAAATTATTAATCACAATTGGCATATTCTATTCGAAGAGAAAAGTAATTCTATCCAAAACTATCACAAATTGCTTGACTTAATTTTCTTATTCTTGCTACGGGAAACGAAATAAGTACAGATATTAAATCAGATTCGAAGATGAGGAAATGTGAAAAATAGCCACGGAAGGATAGGAAAATGCTCCTCATATATTCTCTTCCTATGGAGATTACTAAGTAAAATATTTGCATTGATGTTTGAAGGGGAAATGTATACATTTTCAGTCGATAGCTACGAGGAAATTTAGTTTGATCGAATTTTGAACTACGCTTGCTTTTAAGCCTCGCAATCAATCGAAGTTACTCTGATGATTGATTGATTGTTATTGATTCCGGGTGCGTCAACTAGCACGGTATTCGTTCCGTATGTGTAGTGCATGATTTTGCTCGGGAGGTGATGGTGGTCTTATTGTTGGCGAGATTCGGCGCTGGCCTACCACTGGCTAGCGGGGATTTCCTCAACCAGTAATCTCCCACCGGCGGGGTACCGCCCCGAGCAGGGACAAGGTCTAAACTACCTAGAGATCTCCCGGCATGTGTGGTTGTGTAGTGCATGTCAGTGTCTTTGTAAGTAAGTGGTGAAGAGATGGACACGGAAGAGGAAGGAAAGATCGCGTGAGGTCCGTGGCCCGTTTGTAAGGGTACTGCTCCGACATTCGCCTGATATCCATCGGAAAAACCACAGAAAACTACCGATCAGATCAGCCAGCTTCTAGAATTCTCCTCCAGACAGCGGTTGAATTCTACCTAGCTGACAAGCTAGTTAGGAAACTCCTACCACCGTGGGGAGTGGTATCCCAAGACCTCCCGGTCAGAGGCACTGCAGAGTCATTAATTGATGTCTTGAGCTCCCTAAGGTGGTGCATCTGCGAGAACAATTGCATCGCGTCGTTTTTGCCCCCCGCATTCGCACGTGCGTGCGGCGCCACGAGCAAAACCCTCGGCCGCCGTCCTTCCGCCTGCTAATTGGGGCTCCCGCCGCGGAGGCCGACGGGCAGACAGCGCCTCGCACCTGTGTAACGCGCGATTGCCGCTTTTTGGCGCAGCTGGAAGCTCCTCCTCCCTCCTCCTCCCCCCTCTTGGCCGCTGGGGAAAGCAAAACCTGGCGCTGCGCCGCCGCCCCGCCGCATCCCCGCCCCTTCCGCCACAAAATGACCGCGTCTCTGCCGCCCAGAGGACATCCCCGTCAGCGCCCCGCCTTCGACCTCGCCGCCGCCTCCGCCGCCCACGCAGATGCACGCCGCTCACTCGCCGCCTGCTGCGCGGCAACCCTCGTCGCCACGACTACACCGCTGCCCCGACGTCACCCGTTTGATTGATTGATTAGTGATTCCGGCCGCGTCATGTGCGAAGGTCATTAGACCGGTAAGTGAAGTGGTATATTTTTTAACGCGGGAGGTCCCGGTGATTTTCCTCCGCTGGATGGCGAGATCCCGCGCAGATCTGCGTCTTGTGAGGATTTTCTACATCGGGTTATGAGAATTTAGCGGATTCGGTGGTATAACGGTCAGCGTATCAGGCTGTTGTACCCAAGATTGAGGATTGAAACCCGATCAGAGCCGTGGATTTTTAAGGGTAAAAAAATCCATCGTACGCCTTCCTTCGGAGGAGAAGTAAAGCCGGCTGTCCCATGTAGTAGATTATCTGCAATTAAAATATCCTTAAACCTAAAAGAAGCCTCTGAGCTAAATTCAAAGTCTCGCCATGGTAAAATAAGCCATTAAGTAAAGTAACAAGATTTTCTCAATCAGGTACATCCCACAGCGGGGTATCGCCCCAGCCGGGACAAAATCTGAGCTCCCGTCTAAATTTTTGCCGTAGTGTAGTGCACGTTAGTATAGGCCAGGCTATGTATTGTTGTACACAGTCTAACCAATTCACCTCGTGATGCACATATATTCTTGTCAGTCTATGAGAAAGAATTTGGTAGACAAAATTATTGGTACTAAATTTTTAGGTGTTATTACTGTTTGTTCCTTCCTGAACTATTTCTCTATCAGGGTGTTATTTTAATTTTACCGTGAATCACCAGAAGTCGGAATGGAGGAATTGCCATGAATACATCAGATCTTGTTAGTTTCTACCTTTTCCTCCTCCACACTGTTATCTGTACATTCCTTTCCGCGCCTGTCTCAGTCACTCTTTCTCTTCCTTCGCTTGTTCCTCTTCAAATCAACTTGTATCTATCAATTGTCACAGTTACACCCATTCCATTTGCAATAATTTACCACCAATTTTACTTTGCCGCTTTGCTCCCATGCTTTATTGATGGGATCCTTCCAAGCTTCGTTCATGCATATTTAATCCATTCCCTTTCGACACTTCTACATTTCCTTTTACAAATCTAGAAATCACTAACGATTTTTTTTCATTTCTGAATTGCGTCCGAGGTCTACTACCTTCATTCTTTCACCGCCTCCTTCCTGTTGCTACTCATGACGTGTTACTTGTGTCGAGAGAACTGTGGAACAATATACTCGCCTAGCATTTACATCGAGCCTACAGTTACAGCACCCATTATCACTAGGGACGGATTTTGATGACCTAAAACATTGTCAAAATGAAAAATAAAATTCACTTAAAATGTTTTGAAAATGCCAGGAAAGTAAATAAAAATAATCTCAAAAATTTATCAAAACCACTTCAAAGAAACAACTCAAGCGTTGGATATGTTACTGATGTAATTGAAGCTTCTTTCTTTTGTTGAAGTGTACTACGCTCGCAAACATTTGGTTTGGAATGTTCTGTTCTCAAAACAAAATATCTGCGTTGATTTATTGCAAAATTGGCCGAACTGAAAATGGCGTCGACAGGCAAGTACCATTAATATATTAAAATCGATGAAATCAGCAAAAAATGCATTGAAAATGACGTATAGACGTGGGTCATTTCGTTTTGTCATAACATAAAATGAATTTTTATACTAAACGGCATTGCTTTGGAGTGGAAAGAAAAAAAATGACTTTTTATTAAAATCCGCCTCCTAATTATCATACACTACTACGTAAGAATGCCGTGAAACATGCATAATTGAGTAAGGACTTGTCGAGGAGCATGTGAGGGTTGGAATATGGCGACAGCCTTTGCTGCCCTATGGAATTAACATTCTGTGGACCACACGGGTGGACAACGTTTGCACAACTTTTCATGCGTCCTCCAACAGACGCACCGTACCACCCATCGAGGTGAGCCGTTCAGATATGCTGGTACAACGGCGACAGGTAATCACAATATGGTGTCTGTAAAACCCAATAAATCATATGCTTTTGATATTTTTGCTCCATGCATAATAACAGTGAGCTCCCGGAACAGCTTTCTCCATATACGACAGCACGTATACCCCACCGTTTTGCAAGCTCGCAAAGTTATCGTGAGAGGCTGGTCATGTACAGTGTTAGGTTAAAACACAGCAATTAGAAGAGTGTTCTAAACCAGAGAACTAAGTTCACCAATTGTTTTCTTTTGATATAACAAGTAAATGTCTAAAACCGTAAATATATGGAGTGACTTTTGTTGATTAGAAAAACATATTTTCTCCCTAAACTGGAGGCCTTACGTATTGTTCGTTTTGTGACTTGTACTCTTTTGATCTAACACTAGATATGATTACCCATTGACATATTCATTACGATTTGAAACCATCTGGGTGACAAGCTTGAAATGATTTTTAGGCCAAAGAAAATCCTGCTCATCGCTTTTCCACCGTGGGAATCGCAACGGAGTTACCTGTCTGTGCACGTCCCCAATTACCAGCCTCTCTGCCCTGTCCCTCACCGCCAATCAGCGAGGCGATCCTCCCAAATCCCGCGTGTCGCCCCGCCCCCTTCACCAGTGCAGGCGCGGGGGGGAGAGGAGGAGAGAGGACCCGCCCCGAGCCGCGAAGCGCCACCGCCCGGTAATCTTACGCCGAGGGGCAGCGTCGCGGGGCCGGCATGGGGGCGGGCGTGAGGACGGACGAGATTGGCGCCACCCAGGGGCCGCCTCTCCTGAGGGAAATACGGACCGCGCCGCTCTATTAAGGGTCCATTCGAAATGATCGATCGGGGGACGGCGAGGACAGCTCGCCTTCTTGGAGGCCCGCCCCGCCCTTGTCGTCTGCGCTGACGGGTGTCCCCTCGCCATGCTTCTCCCCGCCACCGATATTTCGTAAAAAAGGGGTTACTTTGTTTCGAATAAGGTCGGGTTACTTTGTCTCAAATTTAGTGGTTAATATAGCGCGCGAGGAAAGAACTTGCTGGTGAGAGTGCTTGCAACAGACATTCTGTTGGTAGCATGAGCTGTAGCTTGAAAACGTAAACTGAACCACAACATTTGCACTTGTACCATATGTTGGAAATGTTGTTCCCTTCACTTCTTTCCCAGTGATCTGGTTACTACCGACCTAACTGCAATTTTTAATCGGAGGCCCTGATCCGGCTGGGAGCCGACGACGGACTTGGCGAACTGTAGTGTAGTCACACTAATGTACCCGTGCGAGAATTCTCGCATGCTCTTCCGTATTTTTCCATTTCCGTATTAAGCCTGTAACATATATTTTTCTTCAAGACCCTCGTATCCTCCGTCACTTGCTTTGTCACCTTGTAATTGATAACAAAATAATACACCCTTGTCAATCCATACTATTCTTATTTAACTCTATTATCGAGCAAATAGGTACTTCATAGTAATTCAGTCGCATAGAATATCAAGAAATTAGTAATTTCATACATAGTTTCAGATTCTACCGGCTCTGAACAGGTGGGGTTGAATCGAGAAGCATTGAACCAGCAAAAATGTAATACAATGGTCAAAAAGATCTCATCCTGTAGATTACGGTGTGAGGAACTTTACTTTGAAGGAGCAGGTTAGTTTTTAAGACCCTAAAACACCATTTAGGAGTTATTTAACGATATACATTAAAAACCCTGATGTGCGTTGCGAGTTGCATTTTACATGAGTATTTAGATAAAATTTAAACAAATCCTTCATATTTTTAAGTCAAAGTGCAATTTGTCACGTCTACGTAAAATTCTCATTCTTTAGAGATCTCATTTATAAAGATTGGTTGGGTGTGAGAGCCGCAAAGGGAAGGTATACTACTGAAATAATATAGGAGACGATTGAAGACATGCTTCCTTCACTGGTGGCGAGGTGTTGCGGAATCGCCAATTCTAAACAATCCTGAAGCAATCATCTTACAGCACACATTGTTTGATCCGTTTTTCATTTGCGACTAAGTTCTTCAGCGGGGTCAAGTAAGCCGGCTTTAAGATCTGCGAATATTCGTGCTCCTAGGGTTCCTCTTCGTGATGATATTTATCATATTGTGAAATTTTCTTAACATCAATGTTGACTTAACTTCCGTGCATTCATTTGGCTGGTTCCCCCTTACAAGTACTCACTTAATAAGTGCGCTACTATACCATACATATCGGTTGGGTTTATGTGTCTGTCGTGCGCCTACCACACTCTTGTCTTGTACCAGGAGGAATTCACTCCGGGTTGGGCACCTGGGCATCAGCCTCTATCCGCACCCCCAGCCGACCCACAACTCCGCCGAAAGGCTGGTGGGTCCCGCCAAAACGCAGTGTAATCTCTCGGTAACCGGTTACAGACTCCCGATCCCCGTCCCCCTTACGATGGAGATAAGTCATCATCAGAAGCCCGAAGTTCGAATACACTCCGCGAGGGGTCAGGCGAACACGAAACACCTCTGATTCCTTCGTTCGGTAACCTTCCTATTTTGTGACTGGGTCGGGCTGCCCTGCTAGATCAGAGCTACCGGCTTTCAGGGCCGGCGCCGGAGTCGAATCAATGCGCCACTCACAATGCGTCGGGATCAAGTCCCTCCTCTGTGCAAGAAGTACAAGGCCACTGTCACTACGAAGCCAAGAGCCCAACGGGGGGCCACCCGATCTAATGCCCTGGCTGCTCACCAAAATGTATCATCACATCTGATCACAGCTCATATGCGAGGAAACACTGAGTAAATCAACGCCCTGAAATGGATGATGTAGAACTGCTTTCCTGACAATCGCGCGCGATCTAAAGGTTTTTAAAATTTTAAGGACTTCCGGAAAGATATTTCGCGCACAAATTTTGCGAGCATTTTGGCAAAAGAAATATGAAATTATGAAATTCTTCTTATGACAAAATGTCATATTTCTCTTAATGGCAAAAGCAGAGAATACGTAGTTCTCTTCTCCAATAACGGCAAAAGCAGAGAATACATAGTTACAATCAGCAACAAAATAGATTTCATGCAATTGTTTCAAGTAACAGTAAAGTACTTCATATTCAAAATCAGCGATTAACAGGCACAATCAAGAATAAATTTTAAAGGCTTCAGGTATTTCTAATTAAAGAAGCAGAGCAGATTTAAAATATATTATCCAATCTAAATACAGCAAACTAACAAAAGTTTAAAATTAACACAGTGAAATGGAGCAATATTATTGAAAATTTGTTAAAATCTTTCATTTACTCTTCAAAATCATATTATTAATCTACGAACCCAAAAAATTATTCAAATCTGTGGATCCAGCCCTCCTCCAAGGGCATCATTTCTGTTTTACTACTACTTTCTCGCCTTGCGAGGTACGTAGTAAAGAAATATTACGGTAATGCTGCGGCGGAAAGCGGAGAAGGTTCCACAAAAAACTCGTATTGTGGGGTCCTGGTAGCAAAAAAGTGGATAAATCTTGTTCCTATATAAGTAAATTACTTCCTCTAATATGTTATGTTGTGACTGCTCAGTATGTACATCCGTGAGATGTTCCAAATTTCTCCCCCGAACGAAGTGGCAGATCAACGAGCAAAGTACTCGACTCCCCAGGCACAAAATTTAAGAGCAAAATGACTTGAGTAGTAGACCTCGGCAATTTATCGATCGGTTAGAATCGTTCTTTGAGTCAGGACGAACAGCTGAACTGTTTCTGGCATTTCCGTAGTGTTGCTGTTGCTGAGTGGACGTCTTCACGAACGAAGTGTTCGTCAATGGATCAACTTCCATTCATTACAGCTATACATTTTAAAGGCTCATTGAATCAGGTAAATATTCCTAACAAAATACTACTTCATTTAATGAATTATTCGCAATACTGCAAAAGACGGTTTGTAAATTCTTCCGTGCAAAAATTGTAGCACGGGTGAGAGCAATGTTTCTTATACCGTGTTATCTTCTTTTTAGATTTTTATTTTTTGTTTCTTAATTGACGTTTGAAATTTCATTCACTTTCTATGTAACGTTAACGGAGATTGTACGATAAAAATTCATTTGGAAAAATTGATAACTCGAGCTGGAGGCGTACGCGTCTCTTATCTGGCACATGGGTGAGAATTACACATGCGTGTCATTCCGGCGTACGTATCGCTGCTTTTCAGGGTCACATTTTACTTAAGAGCTTCATATATGTTGGATCTAATTTATCCCTGCGGAGAAGAAATTGGATGCAAACGCCGTTAGAAGACGTAAAATCTGGGAATTGGTCTGGTCCTTCGATGCAAAATATTCGCCAGAGTAGAATTGAAGACCTCGGGGCAATAACATATGCCACAATACGTAGGTTTTAAGAAAATTGGGAATAAAGGTTTAGGCATTGCATTCTACACATAGGGATAAAGAACATTAATTTATGAATAACACTGCCATCTTGCGGCGAATCTTTATGATAGAAATCCAACATGTAGATACATCTATGGGGCATCAAAAACACTAATATTTCAGTTTCATCAGAAATGTGGCAAAGCATGTGCCACATTGCCCCTAGGTCTTCAATTCATCGCCCACACCTTTCACCCACAGGACAGGTGAAAAAGTAAGGTGTCACGTTTCTCTTACGTCTGTTCGTGCGGAGATATTTTCGACTAACAAGTGTTTAGTACAAATGCTAGACTTTCAGAGAAAAAGAAACGAAGCAGTTTACATCAATCTGTGGCTACAATTAGAAACAAAATGTTGACTAGAATTACCCTTGGGAGGGGAGAAAACCGCTGCCTGTATTCAACGTGACGGCCAAGGTCACGCAGCGCGATGTTTCAAGGAAAAGAGAATCCTCTTCTTAAACATCGGTCAAATTTAAAATTCAGAATTGAAAATTCATTGTATTTTAAAACTCAATGTATAAGGAGAAGATAATAAGAGGAATAGATTATTAGGAGCTCTGCCTACTACGAGTATAAGGAGAATATTGTACAAATATTTTTCATCTAAGAATTTGTTTAACATTTTAAATTTGTTTTCTTGTATTTTTGAGTGTAGAATGAGCAAGGTGTGTTTAGAAACACAATCGTAGTCATAACGTCTTTAAATATTGGAAGAAATTGTTTGAAACAAACAGTGAAAATTAAACATATTTTAACTATTTTGAAATAAGTTTCTTCAAGCCGTCGTAGATACGTTTGTAACCGATAGAAAGGATCCTTAGGGATAATTGTTCTTCGTATTTTGTGAGTGCATTACATTTTGTAGTTTCAAACAGGGTATTGTTTTTATTTACTATATACTTTTATCTTTGCATTTTTGGGTAGTACCTTCGAACTGTGTTTTATTGGAGAGTGTATTTTTATCTGACTAATTGTGTTTGTAAACGTTAAATTCGTGATGATCTATAATTTGTTCTCGCCTTCCCCCTTATGGTTATTAACCATTTCCTAAGATTCTACTCTTTCTTAAATCATTTGCTCTATTGTGGCCACTATTTTAAATTAGTAAATTGGGCCATAAGCCATTTAGGAAATGCTGCACCCGTATTTGCAGTAAACCTGTGTGTGTCATCAAGAAGCTCCAACGGCATACAGTGGATACCGACCTCTCACGAGCCGATTTGGTGCAGGAGCAGCATTGACAGTGTGTGCGTGCGTATACTCAGCCCGAGAGATCGCAATGTTGTCACAATCCCCCTTATTTTCGTCCTTAATACTCAACAATCGATGATGGCAAAACATGTGTCGGTTTGTCTGTCCGCCTCTTTGTCCGTTTATGGTAAACGCTAGCGCCCAAACAGATCAGGCACAATTCTTCAAAATTAACATTCCTTCATCAATTTTAACAAACTCGACGTCCTGAGAGTTTGCAATTTTTTTATATATATTGTGAGGTGCTTTACATAGTCTCAACATTTTTTAATTTTTCTAAAAAAAATGTTCGAATTTCTTTATTAATCTATGACCGCGCATAACGTAAAGGTCTCGTAAAATGGAATAGGTTTCCATTTTCGCTGAGATCTTTGGATTTTCGAAAATTGCTAAAGTTCAAATATTTTCAGTATTTTCCTACAACTACAATATTGAGGATATTATTTTTTTCCTTGATGAAATCTGTTTTCCGAAAATAGAGTTATATAAGAGTTGAAACTTGATGATTGTTACGTACTAAAAATTTAATGAAGTTAATATTGATCTAACTTTCCCAGGCTTCAAGTGAAGTGGTGCCTTGGAAACCTCTAATCGCGTTGTTCCTGTAGTTTTACTACTAAAGCTTGAAAAAGTGAGATATTTTTGAAAGCACAACTCATTCGCAACACATATTTTGGAAAACACAAAAGAATAATCAATTAGCCAACTTGAAAGCTGATAATGAAACAATCGCCAAAAATACACCCAGCACCTTCCACGCAACTGGATTACTTTTCACTTCATCACATAACATCATAACATCACATAACATCACATAACATCTTCATAACATCACAAAAAGTTCAAAACGTTCATATTTCGAATTATTTATTCCATTCACTGCTATCCAATAATAATTGAAAATTCGTACTGCCCTTATGGTGTATGATGACATATTTTTTGATTTTTCAAGAGGCAAGTGACCTCACCTTTTACTATTAGAAGATGAAGTTTTAGGGAAAAATTAATTGAAACAGTTTATATGAAATAATATTCTCTACAAGCGATTCCCTTTGTAAGTTCAGATCCGAATAACAATTTTCGAAACTGTTCAGGATTTTACTAATTTTACTATTGTACCTCAAATATCTAAATTAGTGCCCATCTTTCCAAAATATAAAGTATTTTGTACAAATATGCCTTTCCATATTCTCACCTTTCAAAATTCTTTTCTTTTAATCTCTCTAGATTTTCCATTTGTGTTTTAATTATTACTTTTTATTTATTATTTAATTTATTACTGCAAAATAAATGAATGTGAAACTTTCTTTATGTCATCCATTATAGTATTATTACATCACTTTAATTTTACTCCTGCAATTTTCACTTCGTTAGTGTGTTTGCTTTGGACTACGCATTTCACTTACCTTACATATAACTCTTTCATTATTTGACATCCCTAATGTTTCTTATATATCATTGTCCTTCACCAAATTCCATCTCCTCTTCTTGCTTCATTTTCTCTCCGCTCTTCCATTTCACCTCTTCTGTTCCTATCAAATCTCTTTCTTCTTTCCCTCAACGGAGCCAAGTCTCGATGAAATTAATTCACGCATGGATCGCTCAAGGCATCAATTCATGTCATTGCAATCCCTCTGACCGGGAGGTCCTAGGTTCCATTTCCGACGATGGTTTTTTGACCCTTCATAATTGGGTCAATTCAGTCGCTGTCTATATGAGAATTCTAGCAGGTAGCTGCTCTGATCCGTAGTTCTCCACGGTGTCTCCGATCAACACCAGGCGAATGACGCTGCAGTATCCTAACAAACGGGCCTCGGACCTCGCACGATATTTCCTTCCAGTTCTTTGTCCTATCCTTACTCCTTACGTACACATACTTATCTTACATGCACTACACTACCATACACGACGGGAGACTTATCGAGAACGTCGAGCTTGTCCTGGCTGGGGCGGTCTCCCGCTGACGGTAGGGATCTCGATGGGAAAAGCCCATCAAGCAGATCGGCAGGACGATTACTACACTTACGAATTCTAGCAGCCGGCTGCTCTGATCGGTAGTTTTCCATGATTTATCCGATAAACACCAGGTGAATGCCAGAGAAGTGCTCTAACAAACGTGCCACGGACCCCCCTTGATCTTTCGTTCCTTTTCCTTGTCCTAACCTCACTCCTTACTTACACACACACACACACACACAGATATGGACTACACACGTCGGGATCTAAGAGTGGTCTCAGTTGGGAGTGGTGCCTCCTGGGGAGAGAAACCTGTCAGGGGAAAGTCAACGTGTAGGTCGGCGGCGGATCTCGCTACCCATCGGGGAAAGATCACCGCCACCTCCCAAGTGAAAAACGCGGTATACTTTCGGAACTAACGACCTAGGCAATTGACGCGTCCAGTATCACTAATCAATCAATCACTCCTCTTCCTTCTTTGCCTCAACGGAGCCGGGGGCCTGTATCGAATTCACTTTCCCGGTCGTGCCTCTGTGCCTCCACCCAGCGCCCGGTTTGCCGCTTGCTTCGTGCCGCCGCCGCCGCCTGCCCGTCTCTTTTCCGCGGTAGTAGGGAGTTTGTGCACGCCAAAGCGGACAGCACTATCGGATTTCCGCGCATGCCCAGATGCACCAAAGTGATGTGAAGCTTGAACTGCGCATGCGCAGAAGATCGACAGTGCTTTACAGTTCGAAGGTGCACTAACTCCCTAGTGTGTCTTAAACATCGACACTCTATCGATTGTTGAAACTGTCGTTGGGTATCGATATTGTGGCCGATAGTTTTAAGTCTTTACAGTTTTATACAGACAATAACATTTTAATACCAAAATATACTGAGAGCATGCAAAACCGACGTAAGTATATAAAACAATAAGTCAAGAAATAGGTATGTTTCTGAATTAGGTGGTACATAAAAATATATTAATTTATAAAATGTTTTACAACATATAAATAATTATGTAACTTTCTTATGAATTGTATTGGCGAAACAATTCTGTTTCCTATTTATTTAATACGCTATTTTAATTGTACATATTTTATTTATAATTTTACGATTATTTATCATATATGTTTCTAAATTGTGTACATAACAATGTACTAAATTTACATGATTATAGATTTACATAGTAACAGAGTGGAATCTGTGATCACATTTGTTTGTATTAATATTTACTAGAGGTTTCATTAATTATTGTTTAATATATAGTAAAGTAGTTATTTGTTTCGCAGGAATCTGTATAAAAACACAAATATATATCTAAAGCTATTTATTAAAAATGAGAAAAATATCGATACTATCGATTATTCAATTACGATAGCATTGAAAACTATCGATAGTGAAACAATCGATATTTAAGAAACGCTATGCCGGGGGACGCAAGGGGCCCACGTCCCGTTCGCTGCGCACGCCCCCCCCCGCCCGCACCATCGGCCCGGCAGCCCGGCTGGATTAATGGGTGGGAGCGAGTTGATTGATCGTGGCTCCGTCGCGCCGGCGACTGACAGCTCCGAAAGAGTGCCCGCGCCCCCGCCCCCGCCGCCCTCCTTGCGGAGAGCTGCCGCCCGCAAGCCGCTGTCAAGCGGCGTGTCGCCTTCGCGGTCCACGAGAATTTATTTACCAAGAGTGTATCGTGGCAGAGTCCTTCACGAAGTATGACAACGGAGGAGGGTATGTGTTGCATTGAGAGATAGTGGCGGTGTTCAGGCACAACCTTCATGGAGGTCGTCAGAAGGTCCTTTCAAATATATAAAACAAATATTTTCTTTTACTTCATGTCAGAGCACATTAATTAATTATTTTCCGGCGAGTTTGTGAACTAATAAATGTTGGATTGGTTATTTAATGTATCAGTTGGGGTTAAATTTTTAAATAATGTGTTAGAAGTGCTCCGGTGACAAGAAAATGTGAAATGAGATGAAATAAGTAACTGAAACACATGAAGGAAAATTTCGTCTTAAAATAAAAAATAATAGGATAATAATTACAACATTGAGACAATATTATAAACCTACCAACTGACATTTTATTTAATTACTTTTTGGCTGTCCGGGTGCGTACATTTTATTTAATTGAAAAACACGCTCAGTAAAGCAAAGTGTTGTTTGTTAATAATATTAGCATGAATACTTCTGAGTCCCTCGACATCGGTTTTTTTTGGTTGAATTTCTATTATTAAATGTTTAATGTAAATCATTTTTAGTGATCCTCTTTTCAAATGGTCTTCTCTGTCTAGAATTAATATTTTATTAAAATCAAAAATATGTTCTGAATGTATTGAATGTTTCGCTAATGCACACAGTTATGTTTGGTATTTAATGCAATTTTTATGATATACATGTCCTTCCTTTAATTTTTATTTAGTCAGCCCAATATAAATATGATCACTGTCACTACGTGAGAAATAAATACAACATTGTTGGTAAATACTAATCTTAGTGAGTGATTGTGATTTTAACATTATCTAAAGATATCCCTGTTGGCTTTAAGTGATACTCCTGTAACCTTTTTTATTTGTCTGTTGTTATGGTGTGATCATCCCTGTACTAAGATTAAATATTATGCCGCTAACTAATTAACATGAAAGTGAGTGATGGGAATTTTTTTACAATTTCCCAATTTCCAAATTCCAGGGCTGCTTAAAACGATGGCTCTAGGTTTGATGGGAAGTACTGTATGAACTTTATGATGAAGAGGATGATGGGATTTGAAGTTGAGATACACATTATACATAATTAGTTTTCTATATTTATCAGTTCTAATTGTACAATTTTTGGTTTTGGTTATTAGTGTTTCCAAAAAGGTTATTTTTTTCTTCATATTCTGTGGTGAATTGAAGTTGATGGTAGAAGGCAAAGAAAAAAAATAAATTTTCTCGCAAATTCTAATTCAAAAATTAAAAAAAGTTCACGTAAACATCAAAGGGAATATTTTATTGGGAAATTACATTCAGGAGAAGAGAATATTGTGACAGGTCGCAGTACAAACGCTTGCTTCAGTGACTCAGCCCCTTAATATCCCACGCCCTGCAACAAAAGGAGATCCCGAGGGTTCGTCGCGCACGTGTCCCCTGAGGAAAGAGAAGCCGCCGCTCACCCAACGACGCGCCTGCCTTTATAGCAGTGTTGTCAAGGTCGATGCCACGAACGGGAGTCCGTGGCACGAGTTCCACGACGAAGTCGCCGCTCTACGCAGTTCGTCACCCCTCCACCAGAGACAACGCCATCCCTAATGTACAACGGCGGAGTTACTAACAGTTTCCTCTCCCGACGCTAGTTCCGCAGAGAAGCTAGTGGCATGACACGGTGCCACGACGCATGCCACTGCCACCAGTAGAAGACCTTGACACCACTGCTTTATAGGAAACAAACCCTGTAGTAAAAACTCTGGTCGGGGATTCGCATAGCGCAGGTCGCCGGCAGCTAAGCAGGGAATTTCGCGATGCATAAAGTGAGAAGTCAAAATTAGGGGACTCATCGACCATGTGATGGAGGCGGATCAATTAGAGGCAGTATGACGCAACGTGACCGACTCAGAAGACAGCGGACAGGGAAACTGGAGGTTGGACGGGCGAGAGTTATAGTGCGATTTTTTCTAACTCTGCCCCTCATGCCCCTATGGCCACGATGGAATAGCGCAAAACTGTTTGATACGGTCGCGATCATGCGATTTCTAGCGGCACGACTGAGGAAGACGCGAAATACCGTTGACACATTTCATCGTGAAGACAGGCCTCGAGAGACAAAGTTAGAAAAATTGCAGTATAAACGTGGCGGAGAACGGTCGCAGGACGGACGGACGATGAGGAGACGCGAAGCGACGGTCCGAAGTGACGTGTGAGTTTCGCGCGGGGCATTCACCCTTCCTCCGTTTTCATTTCTTTTTTTTCGCGCCAGCTGCCTGTAGGGACTATTTTGAGGAAAAATCCATCCGCAGCTCATATGTGAATGGCGGCTATAACTGAGTTATGAGTGAGATATTAGTTATTAATAAATAGTGACTACCAACTCCAAAACAGAGTATTTCTATGTCTCCAGACACACATACAGGTCAAAAACTGCCTATTCCTCCGAAGCAAACAAACTCGCCGACTCCTGACAGAGTGGCTGGATCCACGGATGCAGCTAACCGGACAACTGTTGACAGCCGTGCGGTCAACGCCTCGGAAGGCAGGATCCAGCGACCCTGCCGCAACCGCTCCCTCCTAGGGTATCACCCATCGGAGACTGCAGTCGGGAGGCGAACGCGAAAGCTCAAGGTATGAGGGTTACAATATGTGAGGACTTTCCTCCCCTCCCGTGACAATCAATTTTCACATTTTCTCATCTTTCAATCTGCCTTTCCAAACATCTGATTCAATATCAATACTTCTTTCGTTTTCTTAGCGAGAATAAGAAAAAAATACCACAAGCAATTTGTAAGAGTTTTTTTCTCTTTTGGATAGAATTACTTTTCTTTTCTAAAAGAAGTACACCAATTGTAATACATAATTTGTTACAGCGACGTAGGAGAAATTTCGAGAACTAAATAACGTGGTTTACTGACAATGTTTTCATAGAATGTTGTAATTAGAGGGCGAATCGATAGACACTACAAATAGGAAAATAGACAGGCAAAAAGGCATTACAAAATCTCAAAAATGGGCACGTAAATGGACATTTAAACTCAGAAAAGACACTTATGTATAAGTAAAAACAAATCACTGTTGATATTTTTTGCTAATTTTACATTTTATTATGGTAATAAATTACTACAAAGGGATGGAACCGAAAGAGATATACACGTCAACTACCGCAAATAATTAACTTTTCAAGTAAATCTCACGTACATGACAACTCGTTCAAGCAAACCTATTATTTTATAGTAAGTAGTATATGTATCTGCTAAAGCAACGACGAGAGTGCCAAACAAACATCTTGAAAAGTATCACATACTGAAATGGCAGTGTATTACCAAATACTGTTCAGGATATGCTGAACTAAACTGTGATCTCCTGTCATTCAAAATAGTTTTGTATTTTGAAAACTACCGTTCTACATCACATGAATACATAGGTGCATATTTTATAGAAGCAATTCCATACGGTCAAAATTGGATGTCTCACATTTGCTTTCCAATATTGGACTCACATTTACCATCGTGGCCCAACGCAGAGTACGTTGAAGTATTTTTTCAAAATTTGACGCTACTTCTTTACCGATGTTACATAGGACTTGGCATAAATCAGTTTGAAAATTTCGAATTGTAGTTACTGCATCCATGAGAGACATATCTTTCCCTTCCAGTTTGGGTAAAATACTAGGGATTTTATTGAAATGAGAAGCGATATAAGCCAGATTTTCTGCAAGATTAAGAGATATTAAAGCCGTTTTGCTTCAGATATAGCGACAGCTTGGTCTTCGTCAAAAATACATCTTTTATATTAGTGGCATGCTCAGCGAAATACAATGCAGCTGGAAGCCACGTACCCCGGCGTGTCAGAATTGGTTGAGGTGTCAGTGGATTGCTTGCTTGATTGTTAGTGATTCCGGGCGCGTCAACTACTTAGGTCATTGGGCCCGTAAGTGCAGCGCACGTTTTTCATCGGGAGTTATCTTCCCCTACTGGAAGACATGGCTGTGATCTTCCCCTACTGACTGCCCAGATCCGACGCCGACCTACAGTCGACTAGCGGGATTTTCCTCAACCTCCTATCTCCCACCAGCGGGGCCCCGCCCCTGCCGGGACGAGCTCTAAGCCCCTGACCGGTCTCCCGGCATGTGTGGTAGTGTAGTGAATATTAGTGTGTGTGTGTGTGTGTGTGTGTGTGTGTGTGTGAGTGTATAAAGGGTGAGGATAGGGCAAGGAAGAGGAAGGAATGATCGAGGAAGGAACGGTCCGTGGCGAGTGTACTAATCCTGCATTCGCGTGGTGTTGATCGGAGAAACCACGAAAAACTACCGATCAGAGCAGCCGGCTGCTAGAATTCTCCTCCAGACAGCGACTTAGCTTAAAAGCTAGTGTCGAAAATCCTATCGCCGTCGGGACTCGAACCTAGAACCTGCCGGTGAGAGGCACAGCAGTGGCATCTGTTGATGCACTGAGTCATGTGGATTGCTTGGAAGAGCCTCGTTGAAAACAGAAGTTTGAGATAGTGCCTTAAGAAACACTTTCTCAACTGCAGATATCACAGAATTGACAGTGGGAAAATGTAGCCGAACATTCTCTGGACAAAGTTGCTTAGTGATACAATGGGTAACCACGACGAGGCAGACCACTATCCAGTACAGTTTTTAAATATTATTGGTGGAAGTGGGTTACATCGTAAGATACAGCCAAAAATCGGAGAACCCTTTTTTTACTATTAATCTGCTACTTAATCTATACTTAATCTTTTTTACTAATAACTTTAAACACCGTTGTTTACATAAAATTTATCTTTTCCTCTTTGACAAGAACTGGATATGAAAAAAGCCCGGGCGACGCCGAGTATTTTGCTAGCAGGGTATAAATAAACCTTTATTGTAGAATACTACTTCATTGTAATTTTAATGCAAACAATACTGTCAAATAATTAAATAGTTTCCCATTTTATTATTACTTTTTAAATTAACCTGCCTAAATGTATTCAAGACTTCAAGGAAACTGATTTATAATGTTAATGTTATAATTAAATATATACAACTAACTTATATTATAACTGGTACAGCCAGTTTTAATATAAGGATTTCTTATTTGCTTACTCAACAACATACCATCAAAACGCCGCCCTTGTGTATACGCTCGATAATGCGTAAATATCGGTGCGTCCGCTCCTTCTATCCCTTCAATAAACGCGCTCATGTTAATTCACCTTATCGCCGGGCCACTCAAGAGACAACAAGTTGTCACTCCAATCGCAGAGCAACCAGAGAAGGGAGTTAGGATGGCGGAATAGTGACATAAACGGCGGAGAGCCACTTCCATGCACACACACGCTCTCACACACAGAGAGAGGCAGAGTGTGCGGCAGAGTGTGAGCAAATTCTGAAAGAGACCTCGCGCGCTTTGTTTGATCAAACTCGCCAGAGGGCGCGTCCGCTGAACCAGGGGTTTGCAAACTCTGCAGGCGGACACATAGATTGCACACACGACGGCACACACAGATTGATTTTCTCACGTTTGAGAAGAAATCTAGAATAATTTCTTTTCATTTAACTAACGATTTCGAATCAACTTTCGTTTGCTATAGGAATTAATAAAAGGTGATTGAAGATGTGGTATGAACTTGAAGTTTTTTTTTAAAAAAAAGGAAGCCTTAGTTCAAAAAATGAGATTTTGAGATTCTAGAACTGTTGCTAGAACTTCATAGGCGCCATTTGCTGACTGTTGTGAACAAAATTAACTCCTGTCCGTAGTTATTAGCTCCCAAAGTTTGAGTGATTTCGATAAAATAACCATAGTTCAGAGTATTTTTGGTAAAAATCATATCCCATTAAATGTAAGTTTTCTTCGTGATTATTTCTCAAGCAAAGCTTAACTCAACCTGTAACTGGTGATAATGTTTGTTTTGTAAATGAGTTCTGCATAACCATTATTTTTGTCCTGGAAGTTTGGAGATAGTAACCTGTTCTTGTAGCGTGTACGTCCTTCGTGTTGTGAATCTAAGCAAGCAAGGGTGAAGTAAACAGCTAAGAAATGTATTCTACGTCAGATATAGAAAGAACAGAGAGGAAAGAGTATTTAGTAAGAGCAAAGAAGTTGAAAACATAAAGATGATAACAGCAGTAGCAATAAGTTTTATTAATAATATTCTAAAATGATGAAGTGGATTAACTTCTTGCATTATTCCTTTAAATATTCTATACACAAATTTCTAATATACACAAATTTCTCAAATTTTTGAAAAAAAAAAACAAAGCACCATCGTCCATGTACACCCCACTTTATCCAATTATTTTCACGATACATTTCAAGCTTGAACTACACTTAAGCGTTCATAAGTATTTATAATACCTTGCAAAAATGTACAATTTTCATGCTTCAAATGCCTACTAATTTCATATGGAACGTTCTTTTACTCTCATGAAATTTTTACTCTCACTATGGTTATTTAAGAAAAACTTCAAATATTGTTGAATAATTTCTGTTTTATTACTTTTCCTCCCTTATTATAGTAGTAATAATAAAGCCAATGGAATCTCCTTACGGGAAAAAAGGCCTCTTCAAGATGGATGATAGCTCATTAATTTGAAGGCTCACAATTGAGCTAAATAATTGTGGGATTATTAGCTTAACACTTTAAGTTAACACATTTTCACACAATTTTAATTTCATGTTAGTGTCCTTTTGTTGGTTCGTAATTCTTCCATTCTTCTCAGTTTCGTGCAGTTCGGACACTTACTTTCTTCATTCGTCTGCCCATTTCCTTCTAGTCTTCCTGTCTGCCGTTTACCGATCCTCAGATCTCAGACCACTGTAGTGTGAGCCCAGTAGTCTCATCCTTGCTACATGCCTCGCCCATCTCCACTTCATTACTGTAATCCCTCAACATTCGCGAAAGTTAGGTTCCCAAAAAGCATCACATATGTCAAATCCGCAAATGTTGAGTCTATCTTTTAATGAAAAAGGATGATATCGAAAAAATGTTTAAAAAAAGAAAGAAAAAATCTGACAAACAATTGCAATTGAGTAAGCGCTACTACATAGAGAATTCACAATTAACATTTCAAAGAAAAGAAATAAAACAATATTTGAAAATTATTTCAAATTTAAAAGTTATTCGATGTAGGATTTCGTTGGTTTTTGTTTCATCACTCTCCTCGTTCTACCATCCAAATATGGATGAGTTGCTGTTTCTATTTCTTAAATTTATTGATTCAGTAATAAATTAATTTAGTAAGTTATTTCCTTGTTCGTATCACATTCGAATCCCCTTTCCAACAGAGCTTGTTGAACATGTTGAGCTTGTTGAATCCCCTTTCCATCAGAACGTCATTTACAGTTTTGACATTGAAATTGCTCCAGGATGCAGTTTTGCTTTCGTTCGTCATTACGTTGGAGGTTTTCTTTGCTGATGATTTCTCGAAGCTCCCCTACAGTGAGGTCATTATAATGAGAGTTGCACATATACTGAATTGCTTTTCTGTTGTCGTCAAAACCCTTACCTCCAATTAAACGCAACTGAATTGAATTATTTTACAATTGTGTTCTTCTATTAATGTGAATTGACATTCCAACTCTGACATTTTTGGAGAACATGAAACTTTGAGCGCCGCTGTCCGTCGAGTTCGTTTCCCAGATGACGCTGATAAAGGAAATAAAATGTGGACGCTTCAAAAAAACGCACTCGCGAATGTTGAAGTCGCGAATGTAGAAATTGGTAGCATTTCTCTAATCGCGAATGTTCGGAACTTGCGAATTGCGAATTCACGGATGTCGAGGGATTACTGCATTGGGCAGTATTTTTCAGTGTACTATAGTGCAGGGAGGAAAAGTACTGGAATCACTTCAGTAACATGATCTAGAATATTGGTCCTAAAATCCGTGCTTAAGGTTCTTTTGGACTGTTACTCTGCTTCGCACACAGATCAGGAATACGATTTATTAGTATTGTTCCAAAGAGGGTAAATACTGGAGCAGGTGAAGAGAAGATATATGCAATATTGTACCCGAAAATCGAGTTTTGTAGATGGGTAGATGGAAGGATGGACATGTCAGGAATTACTCCGTATGATTAGACGGTTTGAGTCGGGACTTGGTAAATATGTCGGGAGTAAGATTTATTTGTATCATTCCGGAAATCATTACGATTTTTAAAATTTTGAGTGTTTGATGTTTCCGAGAGCGTCAACTGCTAAGATAATTATTCCTGTAAGTGTAATGCAAGCTTTATAGCGGGGAGTGAAGTTTATGTTCCTCCACCGGATGGTGAAATATGGCGCCGACCTACAAATCGGGATTTTCCCCCAACATGGTAGCTCCCACCACCGGACCACAGACTCAGCCGAGCAAGCTGCAAGGTTTCGACCTCTCGCCTTTAATCACACAACTAATAGAATTAATCTCTTGTCAATTGTTCATTATTTAAAAGAATGAGTTGTAATTAGTATATTAAAATAATTCGACATTTCCTTTTCGAGAAAACATAAGAGTGTAAGGTTCCTGTTAGAGAAGCTAATATACCGAGTTTTTTTAAAGGTCGAAGAGTGCTTTTAAACACAAAGAGTGATTAAACTGCAATATCTAACATTTAGCTAGGCACGATCATGTCTAGCATAGCTACATGATACACATTACCTTTCACAACAAAACAATTATAATTGTGGTCAATTACGTTTTTAAGTTAAGGTGAGCAGGATGACTTTGTCTTAGTTCTCTTCAACATGCATTTACTAATCTTGATAAATATAAAATATTTCAACTAGATTTTCAGAAATATGTACAACTCTGGTTTCACAATGAAAAGTAATTGTTTTGATCCAGAATGTGTAAACCTCCCTTATTTCATTAGACTTCGGGACTTAATACTAAACGACATGAAACAATGTTTTCGTTAATTTCTCTTTTACATTCAGCAGTGAATATGTATAACTTATAACTCTTCTATAATTGCATACCACACGTATCTAATTTTTGGCAAGCATCCTTGCTGCTGCAAAGTTTAAGTAATGTCTCAAGTTTTTGAGCAATTTTTTAACCACACCGGATCTTGGGGCTTGGAGGTTTTTTTATATAAAATTGTTCAATTGTAGATCTTTAAATGATGTCACGCATTTTTTAAACATCTCAGTAATATTGTTGAGTAATCACACAAAGATGAGAAAATGTTTCAGTATACCGCGAACTCTCACTACTTTTTTCTTACCGGAAAGTAATTTTCTTGATGAAATGTTTCATCAGTGTAACTTCTAATATTGAACACCGTTTATAGTCAGCTAAAATCTTAAAGTATAAAACATTACTAATGGATTAAAAATTTGCAAGAAAACTACCGATAAACTCTATGATTTGACACGTTCCTCCACAATGAAGGCTCTGATTATATTTTTATTTACTTGAAATATATTTTTAAGATAAAATAAACTAACAATTCGTGTAGCTTATTTTTCTGAGTTAATGAAGCGACTTGGTTGTTGCTACTTAAAATTAAGAAAATAAAATTATGGAATCTCTCTTGTAACATTCACATTTAGAAAATATGCTATCACAGAAGTCGAATTAGTACACATTATTCCCATCCTCCTTTTCTAGTTATTTATCCTAAACTTATACCAAGCTTACAAACTACTACTTACTTTTGACGCTACTTATTTACACGCATTTGCGCTTTCAATTTAAACTCACATGCTAATATTTATACACCTACAAACTAAACTTATAGTAGACGCCACCTATTTACATCAACGGATGTCACTGCCGTATCTTTGATCGGGAGGTGCTGGGGTTCGAGTCCCGACAGTGGCAGAATTTCCAACACTGGCTAGATAGCTAAGTCGAGTTCTGTTGCTATCTGAAGGAGAACTCCAACGGCCGACTGCTCTGGTCAGTAGTTTTCGGTGGTTTCTCTGATCAATAACATGCGAATGCAGGCTCAATACCTAACAAATGGGCTACTGACCGCACGCAATCTTTCCTTCCCATTCCATGTCCTATCCTACCCCTTACACACACACCTACACTTACATGCACTACACTACGTCACATGTCGGCAGACCCACATGTTGGGAACTTTGACTTTGTCCCGGCAGAAGCGATGAGAGATACCTGGTTCGGGAACCCCGCTAGGCAACAGTAGGTCGGCACTGGATCTCGCCATCCAACGGAGCTAGATATCACCGCCACCTCCCGAACAAAAACATGCTCTACACTTACGGGACTAATGACTTTAGCAGTTGACGCGCCCGGAATCACTTAATCATTCAATCAGACCCTTTACATTATTTAGAGACCCCTGTGATACACCACGAAACGCGCAACGGAGGGATGGCTGCGGCGCCGCAGCGCACGTCCGTTGCCAGCGGCGCAGCGGCGGCGCCAATACAAGCCAAATATGCCAGCCGAATAAACATCACGTCTCACTTGACATCGGTGATTTGTTGCTAATTCGCCGCGATGCGCTTCGCTTCTCCCCCTCCGCCGGCCCCGCGCCGTCTTTTAACACGGTTATCGCGGCTCCCCAGGCTGCAGTCACATCGCATGCGACTCGTCGCATGCGACCCGACGCATGCAACCCGCCGCGCCCCGCGCCGTCCGCCTCCGCGTCGGTAGCGAACAATCATCTACATTGATTGATTATGTTCCGCATCATTTAATATCAATTACCGTGAATCTGGGAGCCAACATGTGTTTATTGCAGTATTTGCACGCGGGTCTACCGGACCGCATCGCGCAATAGACGCGGACATGTTTGAAAGCGATGATGCGGGACTGGTAGTCAGGGTATGTGTGCACGCGCTAACTACAGTGATGGTGAAGCAGGTGTCAGTAAATGCGTGTGTTACGAAAGCAAATATGATAGTTGGGTTATAAAGGTTAAATAGACCCCAGACACTTATTCCAGAAGAATGTAGATAACATAGGTAAATAAAAATAAAGTGATGTAATTCTCGAGAATGGTAAAATAATGAATTTTTACACTACGTGACATATTCCCAAACAGCATTTTACCGACTTAGGAAGGAGAAGGTTTTACAATTCATATTTTTTTGTTTGTTTAGTCAAAACTTTCATACATATTCACCGTTGCAAGTTATCTTAGAAGTTAAGCTACTGAGTTCTTTTTCCTTCTGCACTTCGTTTAGTACGGACTATTTTAAATACACGAATTTCCTTGACCCCGGTGGATGTTTCATGGGTGTAATCTCCTGGTGGAACCACAGGAATTAAATAATATTCGATAATGGAGTCCAAAGATATAATAAATAATTAAAATGTGTAATTACCCTTGTAAAAACACTCACCCCTAAACCTGTGTAGAATATGTTCTAAAATTGACTTTTTGTGCTGGATTTGGTTTAGCTGTCAACTGTGCAATGTCACCTCGTAAGAAGGCGAGAGCAAAATTTTGCAGGAGCATCTTCGATCTTTCAATGCATTTGCTCTAATCCACTCCGTCGTTCAGCTACCACTTTCCACTCTTTTCTAATAAGACCGTTGTGGTTAATCCATCAGGTCTTTAGCTTATTAATTTAATCACTTACCATTCCAGGTTAACACTTACCCTTTCCATTCATTTCTAATAAGACCGTTATGGTTTATTCGGCAGGTTTTTAGCCTGTTAATTTAACCATCCATCAGTTACCATCGCAGGTTAACACTTTGCTGAAAATTTACTACTTATGTATCTTTACAGCATGTGGGTGGGTATTATTGTGCCAGTGAATGATTTTGTCTGTCAACATTCTTAGGCGCTAGGACTTGATGATACGCTTTTTGCAACGTTTCCACAATGTGAATCTACACACAACAGACATTCTGGCACGTAATATTTATTTTTCAATATTGACTTCTCTAAACGCGAAGTATACCAAGATAATAACAACTGAATCTCTAATTCAATTCTGCCTGCTTAAGAATTATATGACCCATTAGTAATGACAAGCTGTCTTGCATTAAGGACCAGAGCCTCGTTACTCGAAATAGCAACAAGAGTTCATTTCAGACGTGATTCCGCTCCGCGCATCCCGACCGATCGATGGATGGTCGCTAATAGGAAAGTCCTTATGAATACAAACAAGTTTTTCCCATCGTAGCAATTGACGATGTCAAATCTTCAGTAATAAGGGCAGACGGAAGATTAAACCATTTGATTTGCATTAAGAGCAAAATTTTCATAGACTGAAGAACATAATCTTCGTAATGTAATTTCAAAGCAGAAATTGATGGGAACATGATGGCTAAGTTGTTTATAAGTTGAAACTTTTCTAGCACTTTTTTTAGTTGTTGGGCTTGTGCTATTTAATTGCTTCGAATAATGTTCATTTATACACTGTATAAACATGTTTATGAGACGTACGAACATGTTTTTGTGCCCTTGAACGAAACAAAATCTATTTTCGGAACGCAATGTATTCACGTTCCCTCATTGAGGTGGAAGAGAGGAGGAGTGATAATCACGGAAATGAAAGGGGCATAGGTAATATACAGAGCGTCCGAGGAGGAAACGTCGAAAATTCGAAAATAATCTCTTAACCCTGCGGCGGACGTATAGCAACACACAGTGCCGCATTCTTGCATTTTTGTTGATTTCATTTAAATAATTGCTGTCGCACTCTTGAGCTCATAGTTATTCTTCGTTGATTATATTTTCAACCTGATGACACTCAAATCACTGTCGGTTGACCATCGTTCATTAGTAATCGGAAATCTGCAGCGGTTGAGGCACTCCCTACCGAGTACGCTTTGACACATAAGTATAATAATAGCGTGTTTTCTCCATTAAAATTATTACTGCTATTTTGTTGTCGAGCTTTTTGATACAGGTTTTGGAGTACTAACTACTAATTTAAATTTAAATGCGTTGCTTCCGAAGAAACGTTAGAACGCACGTTTACACCGTATTCATTCCCCGACATGTAACACATGCCGAGACACGGAGGGAGCGAGTGATGGGTCAGACTCTTATTAATATTGTTATTTAGTTTGGTATTTAGTCGGTTATTATGAAATGAAATGTATAAAAACATAGCTAAAATATATTCTCTTCACAGTCCCTAACAAAAGTAATTACTATTGACGGGAAAATCGAAGGTGCTGAATGCGGTGCGGACTGCCGCACGCGCCTGCTGGCGGGAAATGATGGGACGCGCCCGGCGGAAGGTTAAGACAATTTTAAGCATGCCGATCTCCGAGAGATGACCGAGATCGCTAAGATGTTGATGCGACCTTCAATAACAAAAACAAATGAGCATATTTTGTCTAATAAACTACTTGGATATTCCGAATAGCTGGGCCGCAATAAGCATCCAAAAGTTGGTTTTAAACAAAGCTATCTAGGCAAAAATTTGCTCTATGCTGCTGCAGTGCAAAGTTTTGCCTAGAAATCATTTTTTCAAACCCACTTTTGAGTGATTATTGCTTCTCAGGTATTCGGAATATCTAAATAGTTTATTAGACAAAATATGCTTAAAATTGTCTTAAGAGCTTATATTCGAAGTTTCGACGTGTTCTCCTCGGACACTCTGAATATTCTAGTTGTAATTTTGTTCACTTTCAGACAAGAAATAACGTGAATTTGTCCTTCACACGCTGACACACAGGGTAGAGCACAATTCCAATTAGTAAAACGGCCCCGTTGTATAAAGCAACACTCGATATTTCTTCATTTACAAAAATTCACGACAATAATTTCCCGGTTGGAACTAAAACATCGTTAACGCAATCCGAAATTTACTGCCTGAGAGCAAAAAAATGTAGCCAAGTTGGCAACAACTGCAGCGGGGCGCAGTGCTCTACTGCAGCTGTTTCTGGAGAGGGGGGGGCGAGGCGACAAAGGAAGAGCTGCATGCGGAGTAGTGTTCAAAGCAGCCCCTCCCCTGCTTCTTGCTGCCGTAATTACGTTTCGCTCGCGACATCTTCCCTCTCTCCCTCCGACACTCGCCACTCGTCGCGCCTAGTGATTTGTTGACTTCATTTCGTTTCCCTTCCGAGTCGGGAACGAGGCAGAGGAAGTAGGTGGCGGTGTGAGGAACGGGAGAAGTTCTGGGAGGGGAACAGAAGAGGCGAAAGGTAACGGCCCAACCGCCTCCAGGATGTAACTAATGTCCTTTTTCCTTTTCTTCCTTTTCTGTGTTAGAGACCCACTGAAGATAGGACATTGTTTTCCCGAAAGTTAACTTTGGGTATGTTCTAATAAATATTATAACTTCTTGCTGCGGATGATTATCTCGTATCTCCCATTATGAATTACCACAAGATATCTGCTAACACCACGGAATTTATTGACTAGTGTCCTGTGGACGTCAAAATGCTGCTGAACAGAACCATATAAAAGGATTTTCCAAAACGAAGAAGCACAAGAACATATAAAATACTCTCATATTCGAATAAAATCAATTAAATATTTAAAAAACAACCCTTATGAACTCTACGATAACATACTATAGTATACATTCAGTACAACAATTCTTTTCTTGGCAATAATATCAAAAACATTGCTGCTCCATAATTGAACTCGTAAATAACGAATGTTTAACGACTCGCAGCCTCAACGAATGGGAGCCTTGCTGTCACGTGACATTTGTGTTGGAAGTTGTGTCTCACTGAGTACTGAAATGTACTCTATAAGCGCAGTATGGGAGGAGGCGGTATAACACTTTCAAATATTTGCGTATTTAATGAAAATCGGAACTGTTTGAATGCTTTTGGATTTTTTTTAGTTCTTCAGTTTCTAAGGAAATCATAGACCCTCTTTAAAAGGCCAGAGGCTGCTTATTTTTCTTTCAATTTCTGCATTGATAATTAGTAATATATTTTGTAGAATCCTCAGATGATGCTTACTGGGAATGAACGCTATAGCCTAATAACAAGCAGATTAGAACTGCAGAAAGCAGAATCAGTTTAAAGAAATAATTCATTAAAACAAATATTTATGAATATTTATTAAACGAGTAACCACTATTCCTTTCTAACTGCGAATTCATATTTTTTGTACAAAATGCAATCCTTATCTTTAGAAAATAAATTTCTAGATTGTTCAAGCATACAAACTAATGCCCATTTTGACAATGTTCTCTCAGGGTACATTTATGCCAGATTTTATTATCTATATTTTATTAGGACACTTCCAAATAAAGGAAAATTTGCGACGATTTTACGAAAAATTCTAGTGGTGTAACAAAATCACATACTTTTTGGCATTGTTCGCAATGGCATTCGTTTCGCGTTCTGAAATTTGTTTTGCAAACTATTACTTTTGAGATTTTCGAAAATTCAGAAAGTTCAAGAAAAATTAGATTTGCGCCATTTATTCAAGGAAAACTGTAAAGAGTAAATTTAGAAATTTTTTTACCGTTTTTTTTATAATCTGCTTGAATTTTTAGCAGCAATTACGCGAAAACTACTAGTTTTTTTCAAAAATGGTGTATAACCTTATTGAAGATGTATTTTTATAACAAATTTGATACAAGAAAAAAATAATTGCAACACCCTTTTAATTTCTGTGAGTGGAAAAGGCGTTATATGAGTTTAAACTTGCATAACCCTTAATAAAAGAAATCGGTCGTAACAACCGAAATGATTGTTACTCTTGGTGTTGTTATATTCGGTTTGTACTATATGTATTCTTGATTTTATTCTCACTTTTCCATATTTCTCATTTTATGTCTTCCCCGTTTTCGTTCTTCCCCATTTTTGTTCCACTCCCCATCTCCTAATTGCCTTCACTTTCACTCCTCCATTTTGTCGGATTTTGATTCAGCATTTTTCGTTTCCCACAGACCCTTTCTCTCTCTTCCTCTCGTTCCTCTCTTCATTTGTCCCTACACCTTCTCTTTTTTGCATGGTTTGTTCGTACAAACACCTGTGCCATTGATGCCTTCCTTTATGACCTACAATCTTTTGTGTTATAAACCCCCCTCGCATCGAGGCTCATTTGTCCATTGGTTCGTTTAATTCTCCCCTCTGTTGACTCCTCGCTGTTCACGAAAGCACCTTTTTTTATTGCGTGCCTCTCCGGCGAATTATTTGTTGGCCGGTGGGTGTTCGCCAATTCAGTAGGCGCGGTGCCGCGTCAATGAAGCTACGAAAGTGCGATCAACGTTCAATCGAATCCTCTGGCTTTGACCATTCGTCAGTGCGTGAAAATATAGTGACCCTTTGAATGAGAAGTGCTGCCTGAACACAATCCCCCATTCATTAATTACACATGCCAAGTCTGCAGAATCGTTTTCGGCACACAGCACTTTTCTATTATTTACGGAAGTTTATTGCATTTCTAGAGAATTTCCAAAATTCAGCTTGTGAGAATAGTACGCTTTTTAATTGTGCTTCAAATGTACTGATATCAAATAAGGGAATCTTATATCCATTTTCTATCACTAGAACAAGTCAAATACATTTTTATAAGACTTTAAGCAAATAATACCTCGTACCATTCTTCTTTAAAACGATTGATGATTTTAGAAAATAATAATTATTCAATTTATAATTAATATGACGCTCATTTAACCTTTCGCATCCTATTACTGTCGAAGAGATGTTTAATACCGAACTCTTACTTTCTCTCTCTCATTCTGTCTCTATCATTATTCTTTTTCTCACACATAAGAGGAAATTAACGGAACGTATTGATGGTGAGTTATATAATCAGTAATGTGAATCTTCACATAGTAAAAATATAGGAAATCTCCTAAAAATAAGACAGTTGAAACAGAGTTCACAAAATCTCAAAAAAGTGAATAAAAGTGAATTTCTTGAAAGATATATCTCTTTCACTCACCTCTAGCTATTGGAGAGTTGTGCGGTTCCAAAAACTCTTTCTTCCTTCTCTCTCTTTCCTCTTTCTCTATTTCCCTATTTTTTCTTTTTCTCTCTTTCTTTTTTTTCTTTTTTTCTCTCACTTTCTGTTTTTCACTCTCACTTTATCTTTTTACTCTGTATCTGTCTCTCATTCTCTCTTTTCCCTTTCTTCCTTATACACACAGGCGGGTGATCGCTTGTACGCACGCACAGTGAGATCAGGCCTTCGGAGTATATGGGAGATTCTGCTTTCGTCTCCTCGAACTACCTCACAAATTACTATTATGACTAGCGTACCCGTGCGAGAACTCTCGCATGTTAAATCCCACCCTTTCCCTATCCATTTGTCTATCCTTTCCATAAAGGAGAAGAACTATTAATGTATTTACAGAATATCAAACAAAATAACAATGCAATTGATGTTTGAAACAAATTTTCAATTAAAGTTTATTCAACATTATAGAGAGATGTTCTTGGAACAATTCATACTTCTTTAAAAACAACATTTAAAAAAATTTTTCAATTTTCCTTGAGAGTTAGCTTTTCGCTTTCCTGGATAGTCAAATAATAGAAAAGGTTTTTACTCTTGAGAAAGCCAAGTAATGTAGAGCGAAAATACGGGATCGGCCAAGAACAGACCTACTCATTGCAATATTATTTAACTTTCCTTGATTTGTTATGAAGAACCGAGTGGGTTTTGGAGTGTCAGGGTGCCAGCTTGCTGGGTTGAGAAAATAGAAAAATTATTTGTATACTAAAAAGTATTAAATTATTTTCTGCGTCCTTACGTACCTCAAGAAAAGCAATTCCGAGCCAAAAAATAATCAAACTAATGTTTTCACCTTTGAGTACTAAATACCATTTGTTACCATTAGAAACAATTTAGTAGGCATTAGTAAGCCCACTTCGGTACATGGGAATGTTGCTCAAACGATGTCTGCATTTTTAATATCTTAACGAACCGACACCTTGAGTTTAATATTAAACGGTGTTTTATTTACAATATGAGTTTGCAGCTGGGAGTTGGTGTACATACTTCCAGGTACCGCCAACATTTAAATCGTGCGTTTGGACTGCGATCGTTGGCAATTGTCGGGTGACTTGCACTATTCTTTCTATAATTTTAAATTTAGTTGTTTTTTAATTGAGTCACGTAGTATTGTAGGCTAGCGCGTTTTGATTTTTGTTTTCCATTTATTTCAAGCTTTTTTACTTTAGCTACTTTAAAAAGTTTGTTCTTTGTGTTGTGCCATATGACAAGTTTTCCCCCCCTACCTCTGCGTACCCGTGCGAGAACTCTCGCATGTTAGACCACACACTCATCCCTATTCTTCTATTTTCATTCTAAGAGGGAAAGTCGTTAACGAAACGTGTTTATTTGCTTAATATCTATAAAGGTAACTTGCAATGTACTAACACAATTACAAATAAAGAAAAAACAATGCAATTAATGTGTAAAAGAAATTTTCAATAAATATATATTCAATATTATGGAGAATTTGCTTGTAACAATTCCCAACTTACTTAAAGACTTTTGAAATAATTATTCAATATTCTTTGTCAGTTAGGTTTCAGTTTTTCGTGATACTCACACAAACATTAGCTTTTTACTTTTGAGAAAGCTACGTGTCTGAACCCGTTGACTTGAAAATTTCATCGAATGATAACGAATATATTGGTACAGGTAAAACACAAACACTGTCTTCACTCTTCACTGAACACCCACATCCTTCCACAATTAAGTACACAGCACTTATATACCATGAAAAAACGTTAATTGAATAGTTTCACTACACGCATTTCTTACGCATAAGAAACAATCTTCATAGGTATAGGTATCAAGCAACTACAGTAGTACTTCTAGTTGTTGCTGGAGAGCAAATCTTGAATTAATAATTATGCAAATAAACCTCGTCAGACTGCACAAACTACGGTGTTAACAGAAAGCGTAAATAAAGATTGGCGAATCTAAGCCTTCTAAGCGTGTCGCCACAAAAATTGCTACCAGCAGGAAGGGCTGATATATTGAGGTGGCCTTGATAGTATTGAAGCGTGGAACCGAAAAGTTAATTGAATGGATCGTAGAATGTCCATCTCGTAGATTATAGTATGAAAAACACTTCTTTGACGCCTTTGGCCTCAAAATTTTATTTTTTAATGCTCTAAAACGCTTTGTTTATGTGTTATTTGCCGATAAATGTTGACATGTGAAGCGGGTTGCATTTTACATGAATATTTCGATGCGTTTTTTTTCAAGAAATCATCCATATTTTTAAAGTCAAAGAGGAATTCGTCAAGTCTCCGTGAAATTCTCTTTCTTTAGAGCCCTCATTTATAAAGATTGGTTGCGTGTGAGAGCCGGAACCCGAAGGTATACTACTGAAATAATACAGGAGACGATCAATAATGGTAATTACAATATTATTTCTATTAATTTATAAATAGAAAATAATAGTTTCGTAGTAAGTAATGGTTGATAATTTTATACAACAAACTTATTGCATAATTGAATGAAACATTACTCATCCCTTTTCCCTTGAAAGACTTTTGAAACCATTCGTACCCCACGAAGCTATGCCTGCTTTGGCTCACGCCTTTGCTTGGCTTTAGCATTACCCTTCCCTGTTGAATTAAGGAGTATTCAAATTCATTTGAATGTAAAACATTTATTAACAAAAAAACGAAGAAGAAACAATTAAACTAACTACTGATAACTCGATAACTTCATTTGAAAACTTCTGCGAAAGAGAAATTGAGACAGGGAATTCAGAGCTTGCTGCTATTCCGCGAGGAATTACTTCACAATTACAACCTCTTTATGTCTGGATAAATAAACCATTGAAAGTGTATACCACAGGAAGGAATGGAACAACCGGATTATGGATGAAACCCAACATGAACTCACGCCGAAGGTATCTTTAAAAACGCCTACAATCAAACAAATGTATCAGTGGATAAAATAGTAGAGTTCTAGAGTGAGAGAAGACATTATTGTTAAATCTGTCAAGATGTGCCGATAAGTAACGCCCTCGTTGGTAGTGAATACCATCTTATATGAGAAGGCAATGATGACGAAGTGGAAAAAGAAGAAAGTTCATATGATGATTTTTAAAGATTTTAAAGGTCAGTTCATCTTTTTTAGTCTGGCTTTGCAATCTAATAATAAAAATGTTATTTTTTAAAAACGAATTGTTTAAAAATTAATGTGCGTCTTACAGCCCGTAAAATGCGGTAGCCTAGTTTACGGGGAGTTTTTGAATGTATAATTCTAAATGACTAAATATGACTGTAACAAATATTGTACCTCAGCTTCTCGGTCTATGGCCTCCATCTCGATCATGTTTTTCGTCGAGTTGCCCTGATCCTTTGAGCAAATGCTGAGATGGGCCTTTGTTTTGCTTCTGGTTATAAATTCAGCTTCAGTATCTGGGTAAGTTTTCTTGAGGAAATGTATATATTAGAATAATTTTCCATTTTATATCAAAATTAAATTATTTTCTTAGCAATTTATGTTGTTTAATCTTTACTAAACTTTGCGAGTACATTGCGACAGTCCTGAAGAAGATCCTGTGAAAATTTCGTATCTGTCCTTCCACTACTTTTTGTGGTAGCGATGTCGGTTACATGGCGTTGAATTCACTTTCATTAGAACAGATAATTTCAAAGTTACTTAATACAGTGGAACTTGTAGACAAGACCATCTCTTTCAGAAAACTATCACTTTGTTTCCGTTTATCATTAAATTGAATAATTATTCTATAGAACTAACGTACTTTACGCCCTGACAGACGATCTTCCTTCTTCTCGACCAAGTATCACAATATCGTATTCCCTTCAATTGGGCAAGAAAACTATATTAACATTAACTCTTCCAAGTTTCACACTCCTCCGTGCGCGCAATATGCTCAAAATGAGGTACAACATTTTCTCTTTGCATATTAATCCATAGGTACCCATTAACACAGCATTGGGAGTTCGCAAAAGACATGGCTCACAAGGATAGTAATTAACATATTAACCAAAAACTACATTAATGTGCAAGACAATGCAACAACATAAAAAAAAAATTGAACAGACCATCGGAGTACTGCAAGGGGACCCTATAAGTGCACTTTTGTTCAATCTGATGAGTAATGATTTAGCAAGTGCAACGAAGAAGGAAACAACATGTGTGGAAACATACATATACGCAGTTCAGTCTTGGCAGCGACCGCGAGTAGACGTGCCTACCGCTCCGAGGGTAGCTAGTGCTTATCGCAGAGTGCCAAAATAAGGGCCGGGGCAGCCGGTCCCAGGTCGAAGGTGGCGAAAGTGTACCTTAAAACGTCTTTGTTCAGATTTCTACTTACTGTACAATTAAAATTACTACTGAAGTGAACCACATGTTAAACGGCGATGTCCCCCTAGGGGGACATATCACCAGGTCAGTGCAAATACTAAACAACGAAGATGCAGAAGAAATGTACATAGACCCAAACAGTGCTCCCGCTACAATGAATGAAGAATTCGCAAAAATTCACCAACAATACCAGCAACTGCTACAACAACATGAAGTAACGCAAAATCAACTACAGGAACAATTACAGCAAAACCAAATGTTACTTTATCAGCTCCAGCAACGCGAACATCTTAATCCAGTGCAACCAGTGAATCAAGCAGCGTGTGTTAACCTTCAACTACCGAGTGCGCCGAATACGCAAGAGGTTACAAAAGAACAGCAAGAAAGTGCCACAGCAAATAAAAGAAAACGTGGGTTGGATGCAGCAGAAGATCAACCAGAACAGACAATCTACAACGTTACGACGCAAAACAGGTACGATCCTCTAGGAAATGTTCCAGATCCAAACTTAGACTTACCCAAAATTCCCCCAATAAACGTAATTAAAAATGCAGAAAATGTGCCAAATTTTACCTCTTTAATCGCAGAAATTCAAAAACTAGTTACAAATGACTTTACTTCAAAAGTAAAACAAAGTCTTATTGCGATACTGTTTACATCAATAGATGATTTCAGAAAATTCCGTAAATACTGTGACGAGAAAGAAATTCAATATTTCACTTACCGCGAACCGACAAAGAAAACTATTTCTACTACAATATACGACATCCCTACAGCATATTCAAACGAAGACATAAGATTAGAATTAGAAAAAATGTATCCAGTTATCTCAGTTTACAGATTATTCAACAAAAAAAGGGAACAATTAGAAATATGTGCAATAGAATTGTTAGATAATGATCAGGGACGTGAAATAGTGCACCTAAATCGACTATTCAATAGTGTTATCAAAGTGAAATTTAAAAACCAATCAAACGTACCTGTTCAATGTAAAAACTGTCAAAACATAAACCACACGCAAGCAAATTGTAAATTAGAATCACGGTGTGTACGATGTTTAGATAAACATCATTATTCAAAATGTCCAAAGCCTAAAGGTTTTCCACCTAAATGTTGTAACTGCTTTCAAAATCATACTGCTAATTACAGAGGTTGTAAAATATTCAAAACAAAAATGGCCAACAATAATTTTCCTCCAAATTCTCAAACCAACCTTAGGGGGTACCAAAGGCCAAATCTACCTACTAACCAACATTCTCGGATTATAAATTCCAATCAAAACACGAGGTTGCCTCCCAATTTTAATAATATGAGTGAATTCCCAAACCTTCCAACAGTATCCCCAGAATTACGTAACAACCTTACGAATAACTATGCTCCAGTCACACAACTGCCAGCAAACTTAAATTCATTAATCCCATTATTAACAGCTCAAATAATGAATGCTCTATTCCCTCAAATACAACAATTACTACAACAAATTCTGCCAACAATAATTAACCATGGACCATAACGCCGATCTAAAACTCCTGAATTGGAATGCCAACGGCCTTCAAAGGCAATTATACGAATTTAAACATTTTCTCCACGACCAAAAAATAGATATTGCCTGTCTAACTGAAACTCACCTCAATAATAGTAATAAAATGAACATTCCTGGTTACATAATATATAGAAAAGACAGAAATGCGATCCACACAGGTGGTGGTGTAGCTATCATAATTAAACGCAAAATAAAACATAACCCTGTAATAATCCCACAAAATAATTATCTAGAAATGGTAGCAATATCCATCTCTCTTTCAGTAGGTAACATCACATTAATAACAGCATACAAACCGCCAAATAAAAAACTGCCAATAGATATTATGGAAACTATATTCAGAAATAATAATAAAATAATACTATTAGGAGATCTCAATGCCAAAAATCAAGCATGGGGCTGTCACACCACAACTCCTCAAGGAAAAATATTATTAGAAACAGCCATTAAAAATAATTGGATAATACGTGCACCCACACAACCCACTCATTATCCGTATAATAAAAACATTAAACCAGATATACTTGACATAGTATTAACGCAAAATGTAAACTGGTCTATATATCAGTACGCAATACCAGCATTAAATTCGGATCATAACCCAATATTAATACTATTTAACCAAACAACACCAACAATAACTTCTTACAATCCGCTAATAAATGGTAAAATAAATTGGAGCTTATTTCAGAAACAAATAATGCAACTAGATAAGTATCCTAAAAACTTAAATACAACAAATGACATTGATCAGTCTGTAGAAACTTTCGAAAACAACATAAAAAATGCTATAAAATTGTCAACCATCAGACAAAGCCATCCGAACAAAATAAAAATAATTCCATTACCAAACGATATAATAAACCTAATTGCCTATAAACATAAAGTACGCAGACAGTGGCAAATAAGCCGAAGTTCCTCGATTAAAACTATATTGAATTCTCTCACAAAAAAAGTTAAAGATAAATTAGAACGTTACAGATTCACTCAATTCGATAAGTATACTTCGCAACTTCAACCAAACTCTGCATCGCTTTGGACAGCAATAAAAATAATAACCAAAGAAAAACACAAAACTTAATACTTACATCAAACAACATAACAGCCACTACTGATAATGAAAAAGCTGAACTCCTAGCTAAACATTTTAAAGACACTTTTACAAATAATATAACCGGTAATGTTACATTTACAAACAAAATTGATTCAGAGCTTTCGCAACTCTATTGCACAGTCCCAGAAAGAATTAAATTCATTTCCCCATCAGAAACACAATACTTAATCAAAAACCTAAAAAACAAAAAATTCCCAGGTGTTGACAAAATTCCAAATATAATCATTAAAAAACTTCCGAACAAGCAATCAGTTCTTTAACAGCAATATATAATTCTTGCCTCAGATTAAATTATTTCCCGCAATCTTGGAAAATGGCACTGATAATCCCCATTGCAAAACCAAGTAAAGACCATTCGAGAACAGAGAATTATCGACCAATTAGTCTACTTCCAACGCTTTCGAAAATCTTCGAAAAATTAATACTAAGGAGAATCAACACATTCATAAACAGTAACAATATTATACCCGCGTCACAATTTGGTTTCCGCAATAACCATTCAACAATACATCAACTTTTAAGACTAACCGATTTCATCGCTACTAATTTCCAAAAATCTAAACATACATTAGCACTATTTTTGGACGTAGAAAAAGCGTTCGATAAAGTATGGCACCAAGGTTTATTATATAAAATACGGCAATATGGATTCCCGCAATATTTACAACAAATAATAAAAAGTTTTCTAATAAATCGTAGTTTCAAAGTACAAGTCAATTTAGTACAGTCCTCTGTTTATGATATCACGGCCAGTGTCCCTCAGGGATCGCCTCTGTCACCAACCCTATTCAATATATTTATTTCAGACCTTCCACAACTAAAGCATTCAAAAATAGTGTTATTTGCAGATGACACCGTAATATTTACAACACATCAAAACTTAACATTAGGACGAAACAAACTTCAACATGATTTAAACACACTTACAGAATGGTTTCAGCAATGGAAAATTAAAATCAACGCAACTAAATGTAAAGCAAAAATTTTCTCATTAAAAAAAATCTATACTATAAATCCATTAATTCTAAATAACACATATATTCAATGGCTCTCCCCTACAACTTCAGTAAAATATTTAGGACTTCACATTGACAAAAGGCTAACTTGGAAAGAACACATAAAAATAACAGCTAACAAAACATTCATAAAAATGTTAAAACTGTACCCACTAATTAATAAAAACTCAAAGATCAACATCGACACGTCAATATCCATTTTCAAATATATAATAAGGCCTTCACTAACCTACGCCTGTCAAATTTGGGGAGGTGCGGCAAATAGCAATTTAAACAAATTACAAGTGATTCAAAACAAGTATCTACGCTGGACAGTAAATGCACCTTGGTATATCCGCAACGAGCAAATTCAAAAAGAACTCGCTATATGCCCAATAAAACAATGGATAGACAGACTCTCCACCCGATTTTATGCAAACTTACCATCCTGCCCTGCAACCCAAAAATTTAAGTTAGGTTCAACTTCAAAACCATATCCAAGAATCAAAAGTCGGCATTCTAAAGATTTACTTCGACCTCCATAAAATAGCACAAATGAAAGCAGTTATTAACAACAAAATAGAAATAAATTCGAGTAGTTAGAGGACCCTTCCTGGACACTCCTCGGTAATTAGTTAATATTTAATTGTAAATTCAAAAATATGTAAAATAAGCCGAATGTTATTAACTTTGTACAAAAATTGTATGTATGATTCAAAACCTTGAAAGGCCTAACAGGCCGAACAAGGATTAATAAATTATTAAAAAAAAAATACATATACGCTGATGATGTGGCGATTGCATCAGGAAGTATAGAAGAACTACAGAAATCGGTAAACAACTTGAGTGAATGGGCAGCACAAAACGAACTTGAAATAAATACAAAAAAAAAACTGAATTAGCAATATTTAGAAGAGGGGGAAAAACATCACCAAAAGAAGTCATAACCTGTAACGGAGAAGAGTTAAAATAACGAAGGCACCAAGATACCTAGGAGTAACAATACAAACAAAAGGAATATTTACAATGCACCTAAATGAACGACTGGAAGCTGCCACCAGGAGCATAAGTGAGATAAGACACCTGAGAAAACTGAGCATTGAAACAGCGATGAAATTGTTTGAGGTAAAAATAATACCTACGGCCACATATGGAATCAGCTTAACATGGCAGCAATTAACACTAAAACAGATGAAAATGTTAGAAAAGCTAAAATCAACATACATGAAAAGAGTGCTAGGAGTGTCGAAATATACACCAACAAGACTAGTGTATGTACTAATGAGAGAAACATTACTGATCGAAGACTTACGGTGCCAAATGCTACTCCCCAGCACAAAAGCAAAAGCATCAGAAGCAGTGATAAGGGAACGGAAAGAGAAGGAAGAAGAAATCTGGCCAGAATTCTACACAACAGACGCTATGATAAACCGAAATTGGACGGAGGCGGGATGTGAACTGAGACACGTAGTGACAAGACTGGCGGTGCATGGGTTTCACCACAAAATATGTGGAACAAAGAGCTTCCACGAACCGTGTGAAAAATGCGTGTGTAGTGGTTGCGGAGAAATGTGCGACAGATACCATCTGGTAAAGTGTATGAAGAGGACAAAATCCATCACAGAATATGCAAAAGAATAAACACGGATAAAACTGAGATGAAAGTGCACATTAGTACGTAATTCCTATTATTATTATTATTATTATTATTATTATTATTATTATTATTATTATTATTATTATTATTACTATTACTATTGGGAGTTCGCAGACGCCTGACTAGAGACAGAAACCTTCCTGGGAAACACGAAACAATGCTCAAGAAAGCATTAAACCCGAGACCCCGCAGTGAGGCGCGGTATGCATTGACGTCAGAAGTGCATATTGCGCTCAGTGAGGTGAATACACGCTTTAACTACACCAATAAAAGCCACACAAAGTTAGTAAAATAAAAAGAAAGTAAGGTTTCATCCCGGATTGTCGAACTGAGAGGCAGATTGATTTATTGATGGTTAGTGATTCCGGGCTCGTCAACTTCCAAGATTATTCGTCCCGTAAGTGTAGTTCATATTTTTGATCGGAAGGTGGTGGTGGTGGTGGTCTTCCCCCGCTGGTTGGTGAGATCCAGCGCTGACCTACCGTCGACTAGTGGAGTTTCTCCCCAACCAGGTATCTCCCACCAGCGGGACACCTTCCCAGCCGGAACAAGCTCTAGGCTTCCGACCGGTCTCTAGGCATGTGTGGTAGTGTAGTGCTTGTAAGTGCAAGCTGAGAGGCAGAGAGCTTAACTCCGTAGCCATTGAGCTTCCGTGCTTTAAGCCCTTTCCCCCTCTTTGTCCTACGTTTGCGCTAACGACGTGCTCCACTGGCGCACATTATGCGACATTAAGAGAGCAACTCATTGCCTCCTATCCCCGCGCCACACTCCACCACTCCACGCACAAATGCAAGAATTGTCTCCAAGAACTTCATCATTATTATCATCAAGGGCTAGGCCGAATGGCCTGTTCCGCCGCCAAGAAGATCGTCTCTCTATCTTCTTCTATGTTAGTAACAGTCTTGTTTATACAGTCCATAATTTGCTCGAAAATTGTTAATTTTAAGTAGAAAATTGAGACTAATGCAAAATATATTACAAGATAATTGAATTATTCTGGTTAAATAAAAATGTAACTTTGCACACCTAGACGAAATGGCCTTGGATTTGAAGTTCGGCAGCACACTTAGTTGTTAGGAAACGTTCCTAGCGGCTGGTTCCCCCGTTACTGAATATGCTGCTGAATTTCAAATTCAAGGCCATTTCGTGTAGGTGTACGAAAATACATTTTATTTAATTGGAATAATTCAATTTTCTTGTAATATATTCTGCGTTAGTCTCAATTTTTCGCTTAAAATTAATGATTTTCGAGCAAATTATGGACTGTACAAACAAGACTGTTACCAACTGTAGGTAGGACCGTTTTAAGAATACTGGGGACCCTTGGGCCTAGGTTAATTTGGGGCTACCCTATTCTTAATATTATCAATCTCACCCAGTTTTGATGCTGAAATTTAAAGAAAATCTTATCAATTCACGTATTTTGTATTTTTTTAAAACATATTTTGAAAGTATTTCTTAGTGTTTCAATTTAACATAGTTCAAACCAAAAAATTAAACAGATAGTATAACTAAGAATAACAGATTTATAAATACTTTGAAAAATACTTCAAATTAGTTTTAATTTTTGTTGAATTATGCAATATAAAATTGAAACGCAGCAATCAGCAACATTCCATATTATAAATATTATCCAGTAATGCGCGACACATTACTCCGTTATGCCATTTTTTATGTATATTTTAATCATACATTACTTTTATAGGTTTTTATTTTATTTTTAAAAAATTTAGTATTAATTTTTTTAAGAATGATCGGGGGCCCTTGACCATTGGAGGCCCCGAGCCCGAGCCCTTCGGGCCCTTGGTTAACACGGCACTGCTTCTAAGTCCACCTGGACGTCAAGTTCCTTCGGGTGCGTAGCGGAGTTGCTTATTTGGTGTTTCTCACAAGTCATCTGTTGCATTGGAAGGAACCATTTCCCTTTTCGCTCTTGAATTCTCATATTCAGGTTGCAAATGTTAAATTCGTTTCTGGTGTCTTCCGCTTCTCAAGTCGTCTAGAAGCGAGTGTCCTACAACTGATCTCAATTTTCCTTCTGACCGATCGATTTTCAATGCTCCAATTTTCGCAACCGTATTCAAAAACAGGAACCAAGCACTTTATACACTAATTCCTTTTAGTTCATCTTTTAAACTGGATATTATTACAACATGAGAAGAGGGACACCACCTCACAATACCACCTCACACCACCTCACACCACCTCACATTCAATGATTGACTATCCGTTTTCTTAATATAACCCTTTTTATCATTTTCAGCCTTTCACCTTGTACTTTGCCTACTGAAATTTTATTACCAAGTATATGTGTAAAAATCATCTTATTATACTAAATAGTAGTTCTATTCAGTACAATTTGATGGCAAAATGTTTTCTGAAACGTTGAATAGGCGTTTTAACAATATGAAATAAATAATTATAACAATGGTACAAACGTTCAATGCCTACAATTTATAAAGGAATAATAATAATAATAATAATAATAATAATAATAATAATAATAATAATAATAATAATAATAATAATCACGTAATTGGTATTTCCGACTGTGTTTTTCCTTTCGTTGAAGTAAAATAAGATCAAATTCCTTCAACCCAATTCGGAGGCCAAGCCCTCCATGTCACCCCGCGTTGGCCTCTGCATCGTGTACCGCAGTCCACCGACCGCGCTAGCTGAGCAACGCTGCTCCAGCGCCCCGAGATCTCTCGAAGACCCTCTCCGCCGCCTCCGCCTCCGCGCTCAACGTATCCCGCAGCCTCCCTCGGAGTCTCCTGCAACGCGTTATTCGCAGCATTATGCAAAGCGCAGCGCAGGCGGCGAGGCGGTCGCGGCGCGGTGCGGCGGCCGGCAATTCCCTCCGCTCGCCCCCCCCCCCGCCCCGGCGCGAGCATTAGGCGCCATAACGCCGCCTCGACCTCCATTCCGCCTTAGGCTTCTTTTCCTTGTGCGATGCCCCTCGCCTCGCCTCGCGCCAAGCACGAGCTAGCCGGCTAACCCTCGCGTTCGCCCTCGCGCGTAATACAAGGAAATTACTACGTCACAGTACAATGACTCGCGAAATGAGCGAAGTCTTGTTTCGCAGAAGGAAATAAAAAGAAGGGAGAAAAAAAAGAAAGAGAGAAGAAGCTGGCAACAAAAGGAATGACGGTCTCGGGGCGTATTGTGGGGCCATGACCGTCTCAGCTAAATCTTCCGCTCTTGTGGGCGATAATAGTCCCGAGAGCGGTTAATTCTACCACAAGGCAAACAGGCATTTATCAAAAGAAGGCCCCGTGCGGTCGTGCGCGGCCGGCCAACGCCCGCGCGCCAGTCTATATTTCACTGTCAAGGGAATCGTCTGCCTCGTGCATAAAACAAACAATGGCTGCCCGCGTACGGCTGCGTAATGTATGTAATGTTGCAAATTGGCCTTGAGGCTGAGTGACGCGGTGTCGGTTTGGCGCCCCCGCGAGACCTGCGGCGCGGGCGGTGTGACCTCCGGAGCAGACTATGGTGCGGCGCGGTGCGGTGCGAGGCGAGGCGTGGCGTGGCAGTGCGTTGCAGCGCGGAGTCGGGAAGTTGGGTTGAGGTGCGTCGGCAATGGGGCGTCGGGGATACTGTTTGAATTGATTGATTGATTGATTGAGGTTTCCGGGCGCGTCACTAGTCCCGTCCCTGCTAAGGTCACCAGTCCCGTCAGTGAAGTGTATGTTTTTTTTATCGCGGGAGGGTGGCGTTTATTTCCCCACCCCTCCCCGCTGGATGACGAGATTCAGCGCCCACCTATTCGTCGGCTTGAGGGTGCTTTTTCCCGACTAGGTGTCTCCCACCAGCGTGCCAGCTGGGACAAGCTCTAACCTCTGTACTGGTCTCTCGACATGTGCGGTAGTGTAGTGCAAATAAGTGTGTGTGTGTGTGTGTGTGTGTGTGTGTGTGTGTGTGTATGGGGCAGGACAAGGAACAGGAAGGAAAGATCGCGCGCGGTCCGTGGGCCGTTTGACAGAGTAGTGCATTCGCTTGGTATTGATCAAATAAACTAAGGAAAACTACCGATTAGAGCAGCCTGCCGCTAGAATTTTTCTTCTGACAGCGGCTAAATCCGGCCTAGTTATGCAGCTAATGTCAAAAATCATGCCACCGTCGGGACTCGAACCCTAGGACCTCCTAGTAATAGGTAATGCAGTGACATCAAAGATGCTCTGAGCCATCTAAGCCGGTCAAACAACGTTTTCTGCTTTTTTCAGCACACAGCCCAGATTTAAGAGTAGCTGAAGATTTGTAGACTATTTCAGGGATCGTTAATAGCTTTTTTGTATACCAGCATTATAACCGACTTTTTCTACTGCAAGAAATCATTCAAACCACCCAAAGGGCATTTTACGACAAATTATGACGTATTAACATTTTATGGCACGAATGTTTGCATTATTTCACATTCAACCAATCGCAACGAGATCATCATGGGGTGGTAGCGGTAAGCAGAACAGTTGACCGGAACCGTCTAAGTCTAATACCGGAACCGTCACAAGAAAGTGGTCTCGCAAAATAATGTGTGATTCTCTTACAAAATTTATAATGCTGTTATACAAAAATATAGCTAATGCAACTCCCCATAATGTTGCTTTATTGCATTCGCAGAAATTCGAAAACTCGCTCCTTACTCCGCTGAACATGTACACATGTGCACATACAATAAAGCTTAACATTATAAAGTACTTTCATAACCGACTAGTTTGGAATTATGTACTGTAAAATTACTGTACATTATTACCCCGACATCAGGGAAACTACAGTCTCAGGTGTCCACGGAATATGATGCGTTGATGGTTGTGAACGTTGCCTCGTCTCTCCGCAGTAAGTGAGAGCTGGCGCGACCCTTTGAACTTGGGGAAAGCGGGCGGAGTGACCTCCGAGGTCGCGATTGTCCGCTACCGCTGGTTTTATTCTCGCAACGTTCTCTCACGGAGGCAGCCTGGGAGCGCGCAACGGAATGCTCGAGAAAGCTCTGATATGTAGACTCAAGCCAAAAACTATCCAACTCAACTCGCAAGATCGTTTATCGTAAGTGACAGCATTCCCGTGCATTACCAAATGCTAAAATATGTATGCAAACATGCATATAGCACAGGGCCGCTCAAGAAGAGCAAATCGGCAGCGCGGAGCCGTGTTGTCGGCCGAGAGCGGGACACCGGAGCCCGAGCGTTGCGCGCCTTGCGATAACCACTGTCACTGTGTCCCGGTAACTCCAGTCGCGGAAACATGGAAGTCGTCGCGAGCACTTCACAGACCAGAGCATTTACACCGACAATTTTCAATGCAGTGTGGGAAGAAAAGTATCTTTTCGCCGACTACGGCAGCTATGTCAAATGTTTAGTTTACATAAAGGGTTCAATCACGTGAAGAAGTTTAATTTGCAAAAACATTATTCATTTAATCATGCTGATGAAAATGACAAGAACGCCGAAGAAGAACAAAATAAGTTTTCAGTGTTCGAAAGACAATGCCTCACTAGAAGTAAGTTTTGGATGTATTTTGATGTTCTTATGTTGTTTTGACAGTAAAATTACACAATACAAAAGAGTTTAATTTTATTGCATATCCATAATACAACCTGAGCGTTTCGGAAAAGAACTTCCATGCCAAACTGCATCGTAATGCTGCTCGATTGTTAAGTACGTTTGGATCAACATACAACTGTGAGCAATTTTTTGCTGCTTTGAAAATTTGTAAATCTCGAATGAGAAGTACAATTACAGATCACAATCTGAAATGCATGTTACGGCTCAATAGCACCATGTCATCTCTTCCAAATATAGAAAGTACATTGCGAGAAAAAAACACTTAAAAGGTGTAATTAGAGTGATTTTGCGATCAATTTCATTTTTAATTTTAATTTCCGTTACTTTTAGTATTTTTATTACTAGTTTATTTAATCACATTTTTTGTGCAACCTTTATAATACTTTTCATATTCAGAAGCATGATAAACTGTGTAAATTCACCGCTATTAAATTTCTTTATGTTATTGAGCACTTTTTTGCAACTAAACAATTGGCATTGCCGGTGCAATCTGCAAAAAGAAACTTTTCTTTCCATGCTGCATTGCAAATTGCCGTTTTTTTAATTTCCAAATTACACTAATACGTATATATCTAGAAACTGTTCCAATTAATGTTACAAAAGTATCTTACTGTTTTTTCTATCGTAATACCCTTTCCCAGAGCTGTGAGATTTTTTCATTCCGAACAACGGAAAATGCCCGCGTAATACCCGCAAAAATAACCAACGTAGAAATACGACGCGACCCACTGCCACATGCCGCCGATCGATATTTGATGACGTCATTTGCTCTTTCTGCGGTGAAAGAGAAAAGAGCAACGAGAGGCTCCTCCTCGGAGCAAATGGTTGAGCGGCCCTGACATAGCATGATGCGAGGTACAAATTGACAAAATTGTATTCTGTCAAATTTATCCTTTGGTCAGAAACAAACTTTTTGAATGCAGAAAATGCTTTCAAAGTCAAAAGCAGTCAATTTCAGCGTACTACAAAGATGAAATCTGAGCCTATGTGAAGTCAAATTCTGAATTTTCTTATTTTTTCCAATAAATAATGTTTTCTTTTACATTTTTAGAGAAATTTCAAATCAAGATTTGAATATAACATTTTTTATAATTATTTCTTAAGTCACACCCACACTTACATCTTCAAACAATAATTCCAAAGATTGCAATATATTCTACATTTTTAATGACTTTATTAGAGGTGAACCTGCTGTTTTTAATTTGGGAATTGTCATAGGTTGTCTTACATTTGATTTAATGCATTTTTTACAGATATGGATTTTTAGATCTTTTTATTTATTGATAGCATGCAAACTGACTGAGAGTATCCTTTGGAATATTTTCCCCTCCCACTGTTAGTTAAGTGATACAGAGTTGCGGCTTCACATATTTTTATTGCCCTTTGTGTTAATTGCTTGTCGTTGATACTTTTCGCGATTTTTTTATCACAGCGCGTGCACACCCTTAGCAAATTTATTATATAACAATTAGTAAAGCAGTTGCTTACTGTCACAATCTAAGAATAAAATGCTATTTGTACAAAATATGTTTCAATTTTAGTATTAAAAAACACGCATAAAGAAAAAGTATTCAATACGCTAAATAGAACAGAAATATTTGTATTAATTGAAAAAATGTCCAAACATGATTTTTACATGAATTTCTCCAAAACACTACCAAAACATGCAAACATGCTTGTAAAATGTCTGCATTTTTAAAATGATTTCGCAGTGAAAGATATATTTACGGAGATTGGAAGCTCAACAAAACATATATAAAAAGATGCATAATAATGAAAATCGTGTCTCTATTTATAAGCAACATCGTAATAGGCGGGTTGCTACAAAAGTTAGTCAGAGGACATTCTACACTCACAGAAGATAGTGTGACGATGCAGAAGTCATTTATTCTCTCTCCAAGGACACGTTTTAAGACTACTAATATTTCCATCTATCCTGCGAATCTTCATATTCTGCCCAATAATTGTCAATTACTGAGTTGGAGTGAAATTTCGTTCGGATTTCTGCTCTTAGACTGGGAGCTAGCAAGAATAGAACTTAATTATATTCACCTACTTTTGAAAACATTTTACAAATATACAGGTTTATTCCTCTTCGTAGAGACATGAAATTGGTATGGCACACATACATTCGTATTTCAGTGTTAAACATGTTTCAAAAACATAAGTATGGCCCGTATACCTATTATACGTTACACTTATAAATATTTTGCAACTTTAGAGGTTAATTTCGCACGTTCGAGACATCCAATTGCTATGGCACTTACAGACTCGCCTTCTAGACATTAAAATCAATTGAAAAACATTTCTCAGGTGTGCATCTATCATACATGGATTAGTGACAAATTTGACGTTTTTAAACCAGTATGGCGGCTACTTAGAGACCCCGCAATGGTATGGCGTGATCATAATCGGCAATGAAAAAGAATTTTCTACTATAAGACCACAAAAATAGCTTCGAGCTCGTAATCCAAGCGTGCATAGAAAATGACACTTTCAATTCAGTATGGCGGATAGTTCGAACCGCCGCTTCGGTAAGGCATACAACTCCTTCACACTTTGGCTATCTAACGAACAATATACAGCGAGAATTATCTGTGAACTGATCAGTGACACATTTAAAAAATTGCGCAGCGCAACGCCAAGACCTACAGGTCGCCATATTTGCGTTTCCTTGTTCTTCATAACACTGGCCAACTTCTCAAAAGGTTTTAGCTTTGAGCTTATCTTACGTCGATTTTCTTGCTGGCTCCTGGTCTATCTACCCTTAGTTAGAATCCTACGACAAGCGTGTTGCAGCTCTTTACATTGACAAGGGGCCGTCGTGTCAAAGAAAATATCTCTGTGCTCGAAATGCCATCGAACAACTCTCGTTACAGCGCTTGACCCGAGCTCTAATTTTTCATGCTGCCACTCTGTTTTAGTACATGCAAAAGTGTTTTGTATTCTTTAGAGTTCGTGGGCATTATTCCTTAAGAGAAATTAGATATTGTTCCCAAGAAAACTTTTTTTTTTGCGACTTATTCACCCCTCACAAATTTTACATATAATTGCACCATGTTTTTTTTACTTGCTAAAAACCCAAACCCACAAAGAGTGGTGTCTTTTGAAGATTTTTACCGCGAAAAAATGGAATATTGTCGCGCTCATTTTTAGAGCGAACTAAGAAGCAAGGCTCAGAAGCAAACAGACACGATGTCCAAGCTTACTACAAAATCCTAAGAATTCCACCTGGAATTTTTAAATAATTTAAGGCTTAACTCATGATAATTAACAATTCTGAAACAGTATGTAATTGCATGACGTAAAACAAATCGCATTCTTGAAACAACAGTCTCATGACTTCGTGTTGGAAATGGCTCTCCACTGCCCTAAGATGCACGATATGAAAGGATTAAAGTCTGTACTGGTTTGAGACTCGAACTAAAAATTGTCTACTCTTAGAGACATAGGAGAGAGAGAGAGCGAGGGTTGAAATTTAGGTACCAAAAAATCTTGCTCTGATGAGATTCGTACCTCATTAGCGGCCTTCAGACTGGTTTTTAAAACTCATGCCATCATTTTCAAGGGCATTCTTTCTACTTTTTCTATAAATAGTCAAATTGCTGATGAAATTAATATAAAATCTTCTTAGAGACATACAATATCAAAGAATATATGTCTTTTATGTTCAATTTTCATTAAAAATCTTTAGAAACTACTTATGCGAACATTTATTTATTTAATGCGACTACACTCAGAAGAATCGTGAACTAGTGTTGAGCATTGTGAAAACAATTATCAATCTGTATTATTTTCCAGTACATTCAATAAACTTACTTTGATTTAAGAATGAGATTTACCTTATAAGATGTTTTAGGGGAAACGATTTTTCTCGTATTCAAATAATTGTCTCAGCGAAAGTACTACACATTTATGACAAAGTATTACTTCCAAATTACTAGTAAAAAAAGAGAAAACAAGTTTGCCACATGTTAAGCATAAACAGCATTTTGTACTAGTAGGTAAACATTTTGTGCACTTCTGCTTTAGGAATGATGGTTTATGGTGTGTTAATGGTGCAGAAATGATACTATCATCTGCATGAGCGCACGTCATCACTGTCTGTGGTTGTCGTTCGTACTTTGTGATTAATATTTCCGCCGGTTGGAAAATAATTATCGTAATGAAAATTAAAACTAACTGGTGTAACGCACATATTCATATTGCGGGATTGCAAAGTTTATTATATTTGTTAAACACGGGCCATTCTTGTAATGCTCTTTTTACCCCGAACAGTTCATTTGCGTGATAGAAACGAGGCTATTGTTTACATCTGGAATAAATGAATACATTGTAATGATAAAATGTGGATGGATGCAATGTTGTGTTGGTGTATTTGGTCGGTAGATTGTGGAGAGTCATATTCATTTCATTTTTAGGAGAGAAGCCACGCTTACCAAAATATATGCAAAATTTCTAATGAAACTGACACTCGCTAATGCGATTTCGTATTTATAACCACAGAAAAGAGAAGCAATTTCTGCAAAAATAATGGTGAAGGGTATTGGCATATTATATAATCAGAGATGAGGAAATTATGAAAAATTCAAGGAAATACGCGAAAAATCGTTTCGTAATCCGATAAAGAGCTGAATTGAAATACAACTTTAATGTCTCCAAATAATAATAATTTCTAGGATTAAATTGGATATGTAAAGTTAAAATTGCATTTCGTTTTAAAGAATCATTTTTATTAGTTATACTTTCTACTTTACAGAATCTTCACGAAGAAAATGGATAGAGCCAATGAAACAGTTTCACAAGAGCACGTTAAACGAATTTACTATAATGGTTTCTTCTGATAAACAGGGAATACTCAATTACTCTTCTCGTTTCATCTCCAACGGCCGAGGACCAATTTTATCAGGGGTGTCCAATTTGCAAGGCCTCAAAAAGGCGACAAGTTTTTATCTGTAATATGGTTGCGTGCCATACTTACATTGCTCGAGCGAACCACACCTGACCGGGGAACAGAATTGACCTCAGCCCTTTACCTGGCTGCTCTGGAACGGGCGCGGGTGAAATGAATGGATCCACGAGTGAAATCAGGTCGTACCGTGCATAACGCAGAGTAACACATTCGGAAGATTTTGAATATTTGAATTTACTACAAAAAAAATCTTGTATCTAAACTTAGCCTATTTTTACATTAAGGGGGCGTTTACCTTGACAGGGAGCATGCGATAGGCGCACAATGTTCACGCCCGTCATGGATGCAAGGGATTTTTACGTTTGACTAAGAAGATAGATATTTATTTCCGCAGATAGGTTTTTGCAATCTGGTGGCAGAACACTAAAATTTACATATTATAATTAAGAATTAAATGCAATGTGACTTAACATTATTTTAAGACAATAGTAATAATAATAATATGATAACAATGATGACAATAAAGGCTTTAACAACAATAACCGCATTAATTCTACATTTTATGGTGGTCTTGTACAGATATTTTACACCAATAAATACACGACTTATTATTACACTGACGTCCACTCCACTCCACTTCACTTCTCTTCTCTTTCACAACACAAACTTTACAACACAAACTTCACAACACTTGCACTTCACTTCTCTTTCTACTCCAGTATTGCACATAAGCCTTCGCGGGACGCAATAAATGGCACTGCTGGCCGCCAGTTGGACACCCCTGAATTATATACTGGAACAGCCCGCACCTTTTTCTCCTTAATCCCCTTTTTGTGACAGAAAATAGCTATTTTGGGTGACACCATCCTTTGATCATCAACAATTGTTTGTTTTGAATAGTCATGCTGGGTATTCTGAAGTTCAAAGGAGTTTCCAGATAAATTAAATCACAGAGGAGTCGAGTATTTTGTTACTTTCCCGCTACCGCGGTAGAGAGGAAGTTAAATAATGCTGCGCGAAAACCGGTCAATTTTCGGCAGAAAAACTCTTCTTGCCGAGGCCTGAGAACGAAAAAGTGAATAAATCCTGTTGCTAAATTTATAAAAAATTCCTCCAACACGCGGTTTCCAGAATCCATGTTTAGTGTGAAAAATCGAAGGACGGCAAAACGTCCGTCCGTCTGTCCGTTTATGAACGTCACTTGCATCTAAACCATCCGTAGGATTTTTTCCAGAATTCCGCAATCTTGCTCGACTTGTGGCACTGCGATTTTGAGAAACATTCATTAAAATTTAAATGTACTTGTGAATGCAATGATGCCCCTGGCAAATTTTCCCAGGCGAAATTCGTGTTAAGCGAGTTCGTGCTAAAAACGGTTTACCGTAATATATTCTTATGACAAATCCGTATTTTCAATCGTTATGTAATACAAAAAAATGAAAATGCGCGAGGATGGAAAGCAGAGTTCAGGAAAAATACTGCTTTGTGAATATTTGGAATATGTTTCGTATCTTCAAATACGAAGATCCCGTCCTTTCGCCGAGCTTTTGCTGGTGGAGCGCTGCGTGACCTTGTGGGGCTGACAGTTACAATGAAAATATCCGTTAAACACTAGTCGCAAAAAATCAAAATTACGCAAAAGAATGCTTATCTAACATGTGAAAATATGTTAAATATCACTGAATTTGTCTTTTTACGCTCGTCATGATGCATGTGAAAAAAATATGTACGTATTGTTCCATTTGAAAAATATAAAGTTACCTCAAATATCTCGTAAAATACAAGTGAAAAGTAGAAATGAATACACACATCATACAATCCCCGTTCCCTCATGCACTTCTGTGAAAACTGCGTTGCAAAAACTTGTACCGTTCAAAAATTTCAAGAGGTGATAAAGTTACGTGACTAACTCTGTATATTATTTTAAACGCATAGTACACTGTACACCAGAAAAGTCAATGCCGTAATCTCTCTATTTCTTTTTCTGAAAAATAAAATTACATTCGAAACGAAAAACAGTGCGTATTGTACACTACAAAAACCATCAAAATAATAAAAATAAATAATAATTCCCTCACTATTAATCACTAATGAATAAATCGGTTCAGGTATTAATTAAAATAATTTGGAACACCCAAAATCTATTCTTAGTGTGAATGATTGCATTATTCCTCTTTATGATTGTAAAGCTCTTTAATTTGCAAAAGTAACTTGTTTTAATTTCAAATGATTATCCACAATCAAAATATCTACTCTTGGCACAAAATTATACATTCCAGATGTAATTTACTTACGATACAATTTTGCACTCTTTTCACATCACTGTTTTCACATCACGTCTGTTTCACATCACTCTTTTCACATCACGTACTTTATTTTCACAATATTTTTGACACACAATATGTAAAATAAACTGAGTAGTCTACTGAATGAGTCTTTACAAAGCAACTTGAATTAAATGTTTCAATTATGCATGCAGTTCATTCAAATACATTTTCTTACAACTGTGTAAAAATACTGCAAAACATTATTTAATATTTCCTCTTTCCCAACCTCAGCTACATTCGCCAGCCTGCCAACTGGCGCGCGACCTTGAACGTTCCCTTCCGATCCGAGCTCTCCCCTCTGGCTCGTTTGCTCGCAACGGCTTCATATTCCTACAGAACTGTTAAATAACTTTTGACAATCAGAGGAATAAAAAGGTCAGTATTTACACTATTCTAAGCAGACAGCTTTTTTTTGAACCCCTGACAAAAGTTCAAGATGGAGGTGTGTCGACAAGGGCAGAACACAATTTCCTGAAGTACAAGCTATTTTTATTGTGATAGATCGCATCTTATATCTTGTTCTTCTCAGATGTAGTCAGACAATATTTCTTTGTCTCAGTTCCTAGTTTATTCCATTATCGTATTATTATTATTATTATTATTATTATTATTATTATTATTATTATTATCTCTACAATATCTCTACAATATTATCTCTCAATTATCTTTACAATAATTCTCATAAATTTACATAATATTCCTTTGAATTATATTTACTACCTCGTTTCTGCTGAACTAGTATATCAGTAGATAGGCTGAATGGTAGCGGATCCTTCCGGCTGATGCTTGCTACATTCTTTTCTACCACGTTCTGACGGTTCAGCGCACAGCACATCCTCCCTCGAGGATATACTGGAACGAATGAACACATTGCTGGCGAAGCTTGGCCGCTCATGTTTGGTATTGCAACTACCCTCGCGTCTTCGGTTGGGCGCCTCCGACGGGTAGCCGGCCCGCTCAGTCGACAGATTACCTGAAACGGCGAAGATGGAGGAAGCCGGTGGCCTAGGTTGAATGAGAAGTCAAACATGTGAATTTAGAACAAGTTGAATTTATTCATTGAAAAAAGAAAACGCTAATGGTCTGGTGATGATAACTCTGGCGAGCATGCCCCCAAAATCGAAATAAAACAAAAAAATGAAATGTCATGCACATAAGAGAACATAAAATTACAAAGTGATTACAATCAGATGAAATTCTTCCTCGCGCGCGAATTCCCGCTTGACGGCCATGCGCGGTCGGGAACTCCTCTTCGTCGCCCGGTCGAGAGGAAGTCAACACTGATTGTCTGATGTACTGTTCACACCTCTCGATCGCGGGTACGACATAAGACACTCAAACAGAAAATACCTCTGTTAGGCGGCCTGCGCCACCCACAGGTTGAACGACCTCAGGACAACTCAGCTGGCTGCGAGGGTCGTGGCGGGCGAGGAGCGCCGCTCGGAAAATGTAGGTCAAATCAGGTACTTGCGAGGATAGCGGCCAAGGCGGCCCGGAACACAAAAGCGCCGTCTGCTCGCTGCGGTGAATGGGTCAGCACAGTTCATTCACTGACACGGTCGGTTCATTCCCGGTCGATCTCACAATACTTTGATACTAATGAGCCCGTGAATTATCGCACAAATTCACAAAGGAAAAGAGAGTCTCGAGTTCGCACATAAATCGGACGTAATATAATACGAATTGCTGTCAAATGTTCATAATACTGTTCTGCGGCCTGCGTTCGTCACAGAAGTCTTGTACCCAAACTCTACAGGAGACTTAATAATTTTTCTAAGTCCATCGAACCGAACGCCACAACAGAATATAACAGGTTCCCCCCTGCGGCCGCCACTTGCGTCCGATTCTGAACACGGCTCCCAAGCTTCCCTTTTGTGCCTCGTCGCTCCAAGTTTTAGGAAACCTCGTTCCCCCCACCAAAATTATCCCTGTGACTCTGGAATATTCTAGAACAAACCCGAATTCTGGCTGCTATTGGCGAAAGGGTACTGCGCATTAGATATTTTCTGCCCAATCAGAGGATGTTTTCGAGGCCGAGAAAAGAGTGAGAGAGGGGCTGGTTATCGCTCCCTCTCGCTTTAATTTTGCGTCGAAAAGGGGCAGTTATTAACGACCGGGGGGTGTGAGGGGCTAGGAATCTCTAGGGAGGCTGACGGAAGAGTTCCAGGCGTCGTGGAAAAATACTGAAGGGGTCGTGTCGGGCGGCCACCCAGAGTTGGGGCACACGTGTCCATGACGAATTAGGGAGCGGAGGGTCGCGGACACCGTGGCGCCTCGCCTGGCCCTCGGGCCGCCTCCGTGGCGCCTCGCATCTCTCGCGTCGCCGCCTGCGTGGAGTTATTCTGCGGCAGAATAAACTTGAATTTATTCGGTATCACTACAGTATAGTTTACTATGGTCATTTCCTACTCAGAATTGAACGTTTCTTGATCTTATTAAATACAGGAGACGCACATTTTCTGCCGAACAAATGTTCTTGGGCATATCAAGCGTTCACAATAAAAACAATGTTCTTAGTAGTACAAGCACGTACAATAGTGTTGACAAAAAATATATGTTTGTTATGTACACCTCTATCTCCTCTTCCTATAACTTCTCTAGTAGGTGTAATTTATTTCCATTTATCCTTCGCCACGTTTCCCCCTGTAATTTCCTTCCCCTTGCAACTCAACGTCAATTATCACCATTACACCCTCTCGTTCTCTTTTTACATTTTCATTCGTTTCTAACCACCTAGCTTACTCTTTAATCACTCTCCTATTTTCCTTTCATCTATTCATCATTCCATCCCCTTCGCCACTTTTACTCCTACTGCTATCTCCTCGTTCGACCCACCGATCATGCGCACAATCCCTCATTGGCCGGAAGGTCCCCAACTCCCAAATGAGACAGATCAAACCAGCAACAACCCCCTACTCACTGGGACCTTCCCAATGGGTTTACGCGCGAGTAGCTTCATTGTAAAATTCCCTCGCACGCGCCAATCGTGGCTGGAGGGGACGCGCTCTCCGATGAATCCCCTGTTCAGCTTTCGCGCCACTTCTCTTTCCAGGTGCACACGTCACCACAACGGCGCATTGTGCCGAGCGCAGGCGGCGGCGACGGGTCGCACGGGCGAGCGACCACGCAATCGCGCTGATGCGACCGTTTCGACTTCACACCGCGAGCAAACCGGCATGCAAACGCCACCGATGAATTGGGGTCCCCACAAACGCTCTCTGAAGGCTTTCCGAAAGACGTTGCTCAGGCTTCAACTGATGTCGCTGTAGTGTGTGACCGGCCGGAAGGTCCTAAGATTAGAGTCCCGACGGTGGCAGGGTTTTCGACGCTAGCTTGTCAGCTAGGTCGAATTCAGTCGCTGGCTGGAGGAGAATTCTAGAAGTCGCCTGCATTTATCGGTAGTCCTTCGCGGTATTTTTGATAAACACCAGGCGAATGCTGGACCAGTACCCTAACAAATGGGCCACGGACCGCGCGCTATCTTTCCGTCCTCTTGTCCTATTCTCACTCTTTACTTAAACACTTTCACTTATATGCACTACCCTACCACATATGCCGGAGAGACCGACCGGGAGCTTAGAGCTTGTCCCGGCTGGGCTGGTGTCCCGTTGTTGGAACCTGGTTGATAAAAACCTCTGTTGCCGACGGTAGGTCGGCGACGGATCTCGCCATTAGCCATCTCTCCGCCATCCCGAGGGGAAAACATTCACTTACGGGACAGATGGAATTGGCACTTGATGCTCTCGGAATCAATTCATGGTCTGAAGGCGTAGGCAAACGTAGGAATGTGCTTATGCACGTGTTTCACCGATGACTGGTGACAATGATCGCTATGCGTATGTGAGGTGTCATATTCTAGTACAATACACATTTTATTAACAGCTTTTAAAAAAATATTAAGTAACAATTGAGAATATATAGTATTCGAATTAATTTTTGGGGTTTAATTAATTTGGTTTGTTCATAATATTTAAATGCAGTTTACATATGGCCTGCAAATTGACATGACATTAAATTTTGCAGGTTTTGTTCTTTGTGCGTGATGTAACAGCTCATTCAAATATACAGTGAGATAACTCGCTGCCGCCATCCAAAAATAGAAAACTGACTGCCGTAGTAAAGAGAACCAGCTCGACTTCGACTAGAGCAGTACAAAAAATCGATACGACGAGAGCTGCGGTGCCGATCACAGAGCGATCGGCGAAAAGCCTGACTGAATCATTTTATGAAAGTTGCGAGCAGAGGAAAGACGAATTCGCAAGGCCAGTTTTGAGCTGTACTGCCGTGAGATACCGCATTTCCAGTTACGTGATTGAATCTAAGTCCATCCACTGATTAGAAAATACTCAAAGGCCCAACAGGTGAGGTAATTATGCGCTCTCGTTCACCTGAAGAGTAATTTACACCGCAAAGAAGAATATTCTTTGAAAATGTTCGAAGGGTAAAAGGGAGCATGTGTTGAGTAACTATACTAATATTTTATTATCTTCATTACAGCAGTTATTCCTTTTTGTAACTCTTGAGGAAACTTTTCTATTGGAATTTATTCGCACAACTGATGGTTTCCTTGTTACTATTCAACTGAAAAAAACGTACGTGGGTCCCCGCTGGCACTCGGGAGAGAGGTAACAGGTGCATTCATCCATTACGTGCACAAAACTGCATTCCTCAACTCCAATTCTGTTGAGCATTCCCTGACTCAGGATTTCCACCATGAAGGAGAAAATTTGACTCAAGACTGAGAAGGAGAACGCAAAAGGATGAGATGAGGTCATGCTGCCGAAGTACGCGTTTCAAGAAACTAACCTAAACGTACCCAACGTACGTACCATTTGCCGAAATTCGTCGAAAGGATGGCGCAATGTTAATTTTCCTTTTATTCTCACGTATTAGGTAAGTCCAACCAGAATTCAGTAGTCAGTAGGATGAAGGGTTTTAATAATTACAGGTGATTCTGTCAGGGTATCTATGTAACTAATACTATTACGAAAGTCCTTGTTCAGAAATATTAAGTAGTGCGAGTATACGACCGTTATTTTGCCCTCACTTTGAGTCTCGCAAGGTCACGAGACGGCGGCCGGTTCACGACGGTGAAGCAGAAAGTAGGAGGTATTAAACTCAGCTAAAATTCAGAGGACTAATAATTTTGTTGAATTCTACTGAAGATACTTTGAGAGAGAGAATAGGAGGGATAATAGTATAAAAAAATTATGCCTGAAAAATTTTAACTCATTATTTAGTCATTATATTCATATATTAAGAAAAAATTCTGTGAAAGGAAGGCATTGTTATAAGAATTATACTAAACAATTGTACCACGGATAGTTACTAGAGTGGACAAAATATATTTATTCATTGGTAAATGAAATTTCTGTATTATCAATTTTTTTCTAAAGTACAGACGGGGAAAGGACCCATTAAAAAATTTGTTTAGATATATGAGATTGTGTTTTAAAAAATCTAGAATAATGTAATTTAACAATGTCTTCTCAAGTTTGTTGTGTTTCTTGATAGTTTCACTTTATTGGTGTTTTCTGTGACGTCCCATTTGTATTTTTTTTATTTCTGTATGTGTGTGTGTGTGTGTGTGTGTGTGTGTGTGTGTGTGTGATGTTCATGTAATCAGATTATAATGTGATTTTGAATATTAAAACTAGTATGTCAGGGTACCTTTGTTCTTGTACTCTTGTCTTCCGATGTCCACTCGCTTACAGTCCCCGAGACCAAAATATTCCATAGATTACTGCATTATGTTTTATTGTGGTGAGGCTAGTAAATTGGGCAATCCTCAACAAATGGATGCTGCACCGTTGATTGTACGATTGAGTAAACAACCGTACGTCTCCGAGAAGCCCCGATGGCCTAACTGGCTCTCGAGAGCCGGGTTGGTGACCTAGTGGTATCGTGTAGAGATAGGGTGAGAAGTCGCAGTATTAAAAAATATATTTTTAAGAATTTACTTTTAAGCTTTTCCGGAAGTACTTAATTTTAGAGCTCTCAACATTTTTAAAGAAATTATTCGTATTGAATACGTATTACAATGTAAAAATAAGTTGTCGCCACCGTCACTCCTCCTCCATACCACCCCATCATCACCATTATGCCAATTTACCATTATCATCATTATCATCACCATCACCACTACTTTAACGAAACCATCACAGTCACTATATGCACACGTTTATCCGAGCCCTGATTTCGCTAGATGCGAGAGGGTTGGGTGGGTTGTTAATTTCGATGCGAAAGTTTTTATTACACGGGAGCAAACATGTTTGGTTGTCAGATTTCTGTCAACAGCGCTTATTGTTATCACTTATGCTTAATTCAACTACCGTTAGTAGAGCAGTAGGGGTAGATATAACGCAAATCAAGAAAAAATGCGCGTATAATACCACAATCTTCGCACAGCAGAGCAAAACGAAGACTTCTGAGTAGATCGCTTCCTCTTCGTTAAGTTAGGCTTCTCAGATACGAACCTCCTCGAAAACTAATTACTGTATTAAAATTAAAATGTTATTTGATACAAAATCGCAGTTCTCAATTACCGCCTTACATAATATTCATCACACTGTCACTTGCAATATTTACATTAGTGAACAGTCGACGTGCTGTTTACTAAAAATCACTTTCTTTTAAACATATTGATAAAATATAATATCGTATCAATTTTAGTATATTGTACATTTTTCCAATTTTTAACACATATTTATGTAGAGAACATGGATTCTGGCAACACCGCATGTTAGAGTATTTTTTTCTAAATTTAGCAACTGGATTTTTACTCTTTTTCTTTTCTAAGGTCCGGCAATGAGAGTTTTTCTGCCGAAAATTTGCCGTCCCCCCCCCCACAGAATTACTTGACTTTCTCTATAGCAAGTAAGCAGTAGCAACAAAGAAGAAAGGGTTTAATTCTCACTGGAAGCAGCGGATTTTCGAAGGGCGTAAATTCCTGCAGGTCTTGTCACTTTTGTGAAGTGTAAAAGTACCCCAGCAGGTGCCCGGCAAAATGAAATCGCTCCGGTAATATCCGGCCCTAAAGAGATCTCTCGTTCCACGGAGTGGCACGTAGAAGAGATCAGACCTTATTAACGGAGACCGCCATCTGGGGGGAGAAAGTGGAAGCCAGCCAGCGCCCACGGGCTGCGGCTTGGAAAATCCTTTCGACCCGCACCGGGGTACGCATCAAGAAAAGTGTAGGTTGATAGATTGATTAGTGTCCGGGCGCAACATCAGTTCAGTCACTCCTCCCGTAAATGTAGTGCTTCTTTTGCATGCGAGAGGTGTTGGCGATCTTCCCTCACAGCACGGCGAGATCCGACGTCGACCTACACGTCGAGCTGCTTGCGGGGTTTTCCCAACCAGGTATCTCCTGGGAGCGGTGCTCCGCCCCAGCCGGAACAAACTCTGACCTCTCGACTGGTCATGTGTGGTAGTGTAGTGCATGTAAGTGAAAGTGTGTGGGAGTGAGGATACGACAAGGAAGGGGAAGGAATGATCGCCAGCGGTCCGAGGCCCGTTTGTTAAAGTACTAATATGGCATTTGCTTAGTGTTGATCGGAGAAACAATGAAAAGCTACCGATGAGAGCAGCCTGCCGCTAAAATTATTCTCTAGACAGCAGCTGAATTCGACATAGCTATGTAACTAGTGTCAAAAATCCTGTCACCGTCCGGACTCGAATCCTAGGACCTCCCGGTCAGAGGCACAGAGCCACTTCAGCCTGTGGAATGCCTAGAGTCGAGAGAACTGATGCGGAATGCGACCACACTGCCTATTCCCCACGAGGACCCCGAACGCACTTTTATTGTTGTAAATCAATAACCCACGTTTTGCCAGGATAGTCGCGAATCGCCGGCCTTTTAATGTCATAATAATATAATGATCATAATAATATTTTTGAAATTGGAAAAATGTCCTTTACCACTGAAGGACATAATTATACGACATTCTACAAAATAGATACACTATTTCCCACTGTTTGAAATACTTCCCATTGCATTCCATAGTCTCAAGAAAATATTCAAAGTGGCAATTTTTTACCTTTTTTTGTTATATCTTTGTCGCACTTTATCTACTCCAGGAAGTGGAAAAACCTTCTCACATCTTCCTTTGACTTACAGGATATTTTTCGTTTCTATTCAATCCTTACCAAAATCATTCGCTTTGCATTTCCAGATGCATTTAGTAGACATCGTCCGTAAAAGCAAGAGAAGTAAAGTACCTATGACAGAGTGTTCAAATACACAAATTTTTGTTTTCAATCATTCAGTGCACAGACTAACCTAATGGATATTTTTTTTACACACTGAGTACTAATTCATTACAATCTTTCAGTTTGATGCCAAAATTTTTAATTACAAGGGTAACTTATGACACGATTGCCCAATTACCTGAATTCAAAACTTGTATCATTAGGTACAAGACAAAATACTCGATAGCAAAGCTTCGACATCTATCAAAAATATTCGATAGATAGTTTGGTAGATTTCAATAACGGCTTTCGAAAATAGTGCTAGTGAGAACTTCAACCAAGCCACATAGTAACAATTTATTTCTTTTATATATGTAATAATTACATATTAAATTTTAAAAATATTCCATCGACAAGAGAAAAAAATGAGGAATTCCTTTCAACAAAAAAGAGAAAAAAACAAAACAAAAGAAATTGTGTATTGTAAAAGAGTTTTTTCAAGACCGAGATCCTTTCCATTTTTGCCTTTGGTCAACGTCCAAGAAGCTTGTTGACCCTCAAGGCGTCGTAATTGGAGGAATCGACGCATCGCGCGGTGACTTCACCTCTGCATTCCGGCGGACGACATTCGTCCCGGCATTCATTCCGTCACGCCCGGAGAGTGGCGGGGAGGGGCCGACCGCGGCGGGGGCGTGGCGGAGAGAGCCGGGCGGGACGGAGCGGGGTCGACCGTGGGTAAAGGGTGGAGGGGCGGAGCGGGAGAGGGCGGGGCTCGGCTAAGCGGAGGCGTGGCGGAGAGAGTCGTTCGGGGTGTGGCGGGGGAGCGTGGCGAGGAAGGGCTAGGCGTGATGGAAAGAGACGAGCGGGACGGAGCGGGGAGCACCGTGGGTGGAGGGGCGTAGCGGGGAGGGGTGTGGATCGGCGCGGCAGGGGCGTGGGGGAGAGAGCCAGGTGGGATGTGGCGGGCGGAGCGGGGAGGATCGGAGCGGGGCGCTCAGCGGCGGGGGCGTGGCGGAGCGAGTCGGGCGGGGCAGAGCGGGGTGAGCCGTGGAGAGCGGGGATTGTTGGAACGGGGCGGGGCGCGGTGGGGGCATGGCGAAGAGAGCCGGGCGGAGTGTGGCAGGTGGAGCGGAGAGGAGCGGAGCGAGGCTGGACGTGGCGGAGAGCCGGGAGGTGCGGAACGGAGAAGGCCGAGTGGGAGCGGAGCGGGGATGGGCAGAACGGAACGGGGCGGGGCTCGGCGCGGCGGGGGCGTGGCGGAGAGAGCCGGGCGGGATGTGGCGAGGAGGAACGGATTGGAGCGAGGCGGAGCGGGACGGAGCGAGGCAGAACGCTGTGGAGCGGGGCGGGGTGGGGCGGGGCGGTCGGGCGGTAATGGGTGTGGCTGGCTCTGGCGGCGGCGGCGCGCGGTTCGATTCCGGGGCATGCCGCGCCGGTGGAGGGCGAGCGGGTGGTGGCGGCGGCGGCGACGTACGGCGCGCACGCGTGCAAGCGAACGTGCGCGCGCACAGAGGCGCTGCCGGCGGTGGCGAGGCGGGGCGGGGCGGGGCGGGGCGGGGCGGGGCGGGGGCGGGAGATGAGAGCGGCTGCTCGCCGCGCAGCCCCGCCCACCCCGCGCCCGCCAGCACTCTCGCCGCAGTGGGGCGCAGGCGGATTCTCGGCGCGCTTGCCAGTCGCAAAGCAATGACAATTGATTACACAAGCACTCGCTCAGAAAAAAAAGTTGTCGGCGCCGGTTTTCACCATTCGATGGGGCAAAGATTATTGACATTAATGATCTTACTAATCACTTTAGCATTTGACGCGCCAAGGAACCCGAAAATAACACAGTTACACACACGAAAAAAATTTGTCTGACCCAAAGACTTGATGCATGTTTGCTTTGTATTTCTACCCACTGAATCCGAATTTGAAGCCGAAATGGCGCCATCACCCTCCATTTTTTTAAATCCCGAACAAGCACTGTGGAATTGTAGATTTTAAATTTGAGGGTGTGTTTTGTGATTTAAAAAAACTCGATAGTAGTGGCGAAATTCTGACTTCATATTTGGATTCAGGGCGTCGAAGTTCAAAGAAATACGTTTCAAGTCCTTGGGTCCGACAATTTCGTTTTTTTCGTGTGTGTGCCTGTAATTTTTGCGTTTCTTGGCACGTCAAGCGCTAAGGTGATTAGTAGTCAATGACCTTTCCCCATAGAATGGTGAGAACCGGCCCCGATCTACACGTCAGTTTGCGAGATTTCCCTCAATCAGGTATCTCCCATCGTAGCTGGGCACCGCCCCAGCCGGGACAAGCTCTAATCTCCCGCCTGGTCTCCTGGCACGTGCGGTAGTGCAATGCATGTTAGTGTGTGTATGTAAGTAAGGGGTGAGTTTCAGTCAAGGAAAGAGAAAGGAAAGATCGCCCGTCGTTCGTGGCCTCCTTGTTAGGGCACTATTCCAACATTCCCCTAATGTTGATCGGAGAAACCACGAAGAACTATCGGTGAGAGCAGCCGGCCGCTAGAATTCTCCTCCAGACAGCGGCTGCATTCGACCTATGTAACATTCACATATGTAGCTAGTGTCGAAAAACCTTCCCTTGTCGGGACTCGAATTGTAGTTGACCTAGTTGAATCCCAGTGACGTCAGTTGATCCCATGAGACATCTAAGCCGATGCTAATGGCGAAGACGCAACGGGAAGGACGATCGTGGAACTCCCGTTTTCATGGTATACTCCAAGAATCTCATTAACCATCATTTCCACAAAGGATCCTAGGAGCACAGTGGCGTATAGGCAAGAACCGAGAAACTAGATGATAAAGGCGCTGGTAACTTAGGGGCTTATCGATAGATAGGATTCCGTCCTGACGAACTAGGGAGAAAGGGGAAATGGTGAGAGTGTAGGGAGAGGGGACTCCGCCTTCTAAAACCCTAGGTACATTGGAATGCCAGCCGGGGCGAGCAGTGCGGCTTCGTTGAAAATGGCCCCTGCGTGGCAAGAGTTTAGTTTACAAGTCGGATTCACACTGAAAAGAAAATATAGTACTAACGCAAATGCTTAGTGAATAGCAATTTACTTAACAAGAGCGCGAAACAGGTGATTCACGCACAAACCGAGGCAAGAGACATGTACGGGAATCATCTCGTACCTGTGTTAAGTATATATTTTCACATGCCGTGGGCGAAACTGCGTCAAGTAAATGCGTTAATACGAAAATGCGTCAAGAAAAGAAAATAAATTAATAAACTTTTCGAAGTCATATTTTACTTCACATGTACACAATAAATGGATTACAGTCAGTGTTATCAAGCTATTATTTGTAAATAATAAACAAACGTCCTTAAGACAAAAGACAATTATGAATCGTTACAGATATTTCCCACAGCTCGAGAAACCGCGAGGCGGTGAATAATGGCTTCATTCAAAAATACGTTTGTCAGATTTTTTTTTGTCAAATAACCAAGAATTGTATTATGTTCATATTCTTCATTATTTATTACCATTTGATGTTTATTTACTAAATTCTCCCTTATATAAACATCTATGTTAAGTGACCGGAATATGTTTGAATGGCGAATTCATTTGTTGTTTTCCTTGTGTGTTATTAAATCATTAAGGTATTTTTTGTATTTAGCAATAACACGAAATAAATTAAGAAGCCTCTATAAGTTAGAAATTCTGGCTTGCGGACGGACACCGCTTTTAACGTACAAGAATATTTGTTCTTCTCCTTAGCGCCTTAGGTCTAACGGTCCAGCGCCGTGGGTCTAACCTGAAAGTAGGAAGTTTATGATTTATATCGCTCTGAAGTAAACAGGATTACAAAATAAATATACTTTTGGTTCAAATTTTTTTAAATTTTACTCTTAATTGAGAATTTCAAATCGGACTGATGAAATATTTAATAAATACATGATCCCCTGTTTTCATTGGTTTAATTTAAAATTATTGAAAAATTTTCATTCTGAAAAATAGCAGCTGAAAATGTCAGCGATTGAATTCTTGTTAGCAAAATTGGTAAAAACATAATTTAATTAAAGCCTACTTTATGTTGATTGTAAATTTCAGTGGAAAAAGACACATTTACTTTCATGAAAATACTAAAATTTTATTAAATAAAAAGATAAATCAATTAAGTTACACAAAAAAACTGTAAAAATGATTCGTACTATTGTGATAGAAACTCACTCCTATCGTCGCTCGCTTTATTGAATAAACCACCCTTGAATTTTACCTTTCTTTATCCTCTAATTGCGTTAATTTTGGATGCGTCATTTAAAACTGGTAGAAATTTGTCGATAATATTATATTAATCTGTTAACTTCTATCGATTTATCGATAACATTAAGTAAACGATTAAATTAATATATTTACTGTGTATTAATCAGTTAATTATTTACTTTTTAAATATTCCCCCATCCCTGGCATATCGAGTACACTGCCTGGACTAATGAGTTGAGCACATGCTGTACCGGAACTAGATTGATACGTGTGACCACAACCGATACACGTTCAATGCTTCAAGCTGAGTTAAAGAGAAACTACTTCTTTAATTCACGACAAATCTACTATTAAAACGTATGTCGTGTTCTTAAAATTGTTGAAACAGTTCTTACTTAACAGTGATGAGAAAAACTTTTACTTCAACATTTCTACCGTTTCAGTTTTAATGACAAATCTCTCTACCTAAACACTATCAAATATTGCCATATCCATGGTTATATTCATTATAATAATGGTTATTGAAGGGGGCGAGACAACTCATGAATCCCTTCTGAACCTAATGTACAAATTAACGTCGAGTTGATTGGCAAGAGACTGGCGAATCGCGATCGGCGAGCAGGTGGGATTTATTGATTGATTGGTGATTCCTGACGCTTCAACAGCAAGGGGTCATTAGTACCGTAAGTGTAGTGCATGCCTTTATCGCCGGAGGTGGCGTGAATGATGTGATCGTGCGCCACGTCAGCTTGCGGGATTTTCCCCAATAAGCAGGGCATCGGCGTATCTGGCAGTGATGTGAATGCACGTGTGTGTGTGTGTAAATAAGGGTTGCGGATAGGAGAAGAAAGAGGATGGAAACATTGCGCGCGGTCCGTGGCTTTTTTTTTTTTTTTAGGGAACTGCTCAGAAATTAGTCTGGTGTTGATCGGAGAAACTGTGGAAAACTGCCAACCAGCCCAACAGGCCTCAATAAATCCTCTCCGGACAGCGGCTAAACTCCACCTAGCTAGCAAGCTAGTGGCGAAAATCCTGCCATCATCGGTACTCGATCCATAGGACCTCCCGGTCCGAGGCACTGGAATGACATGAATTGATGCTCTGATCCAGGAAAGCCGGTGCAAGGAGGCCGGCTAATCTAATTGATCTAGTTGATGCAAACTCTGCCACAAGGAGGTGAAAATGTAAAATGTGAGGTTAATAGAAGCTTTCTAAAATGTGTTTAAAGAAACTGCTTACATACGAACAAATATCCAAAATAAATGGCGTTCTTTCTAAATCATAATTTGATACAAAGGAATTAATTAAAAACTAGTATATTTCAATTTAAAGACACTAAAACCGTAAAAATACACCCTTAAGCACGATTGAAAAATAGTTTGTATGTTTTTTGTATCAACGTTCTAAGACCACAATTTCTTTAATGTAATAATGTTGTAAACATATTATCAACAAATGGAAGTTTCCATCTATTCATATTTTTCTACAAAAATTATATGTAATAGTTTCTATTGACTCGTTTACTTTTCCATATACTATACGTACGTACGTATGCTGCGCGAAAAAACGGCGCATTTTCGGCAGAAAAACTTATTACAGGGCCCTGGTAACGAAAAAGTGGATAAATCCAGTTGCTAAATTAAGATAAAAAAATCTCCTAACACGTGGTGCAGCCAGAATCACTATTATGTGGGTCTTTGATACCGAAAAAACTATTGAAAGAAAAAGTCTGTCTGTCCGTCCGTCCGTCTGTGAACAACGCTAGCGACAAAACCGTTCAGCCGATTTTCCCCACAATTGATATTCCCCGATCAACGGACAGACGTTTTGCTTGCAATTGGTTTTTCGGAATCAAGGACCCACAAAATAGGGATTCTGGCTGCACCACGTATTAGATTTTTTATCTTAATTTAGCAACTGGATTTATCCACTTTTTCGTTACCAGGGCCCTGTAATAAGAGTTTTTCTGCAGAAAATCCGCCGTTTTTTCGCGCAGCATACGTACGTACGTATAGTATACGGGAAAGTAAAAATTTGGAAGTATTTTCGAAGAAATTTTGAAAATGTCTAAGGGCATCATGTAAATTAGCCAACAAATAAGTGAATGTTTTTTTTAAAATTACGGAGCATTGACTCCGGCCAGATCGACAGGGATTTATTCAGTTTGGAAAATATCGTTCAGTACGTCTTAGTAAGGATTGGTAGTAGACATTATCTCTGTATCGGACCGTCTATATTTACCGATAAAAGGATTTATGTAAAATCTTCTAGAGCTCCTACGACTCCCTTGACTGCTCTCAAAACTTGAGAAACATTAACGGATTTGTGGCGTTTTTCAATTAGAGGTTTGGAAATGGGTGCTATGAAGGAGAAAAACACGCACGTGGTCCATTAACCGATGGTGCATCGGTTTTCGCGTGGAATTGATCAATATCACCAAGGGATTGACCTCATAAATAATTCTGATGCCTATTATTTTTGAGACAGTCGCGCTCATCGAGGGATTTCAGTTTGCATGGGCAGTGTGAGATTTGAACCTGCCTCCCTGTGTTTAGCAAATCAGTTGCGGATTCTCTGACGGTGGCGTCCACGACCCCGACCAGTCAAAACTATCAGGAAGCGTAACGGCAGCATTGTCGTTGTCTCTGCCGCTTCGCTGACAGGAAGGTCCTAGGGCAGGGCTATCCGACCGGCGGTCCGCGATGCCTTTTATTGTGGCCCGTGAAGTATGACTAGACAAAGGTTAAAGTCCGTTGCAATAGTGTTGGGGAGATTATTGCGCCTATCCCACACGCGCCCTGTCAGGGTCAACACCCCCTGAACTTACAAATAGGTTAAATTTATATTTAAGGATTTTTTTCTAGTATATTCAGAAATTCAAAGTCATCCCAATGTGTTTCACTGCGTTATTTCTGTTATAGCTTGATATCAAGCATAATTCCATCCACCCCACCCCCTGTTTCAGAGAAGCCGGGCGAACTGCTGAGATCAACAATTCGGAGTCACGTGCGTGTGGATCGTTCTTGTAATGACAATTTGCCGCGCAACGAGATTAAAGGTTTTAGTTGTGGCTTTTGATGTCTGTGCAAGTTGGATACACCTGTCCTAGGGTTTGAGTGTCGATGGTGGAAAGATTTTTGACACTAGTCAACTACTAGGTCGCATTCATCAGCCTTTTTGTGGAGAAATCTAGCGGCCAGATAATCGGTAGCTTTTCGTGGTTTCCCCGATCAAGGCTATGTGATTGCTGGAGTAGAATCCTAACAAATGGGTCACGAACAGCGCACGATCTTTCCTTCATCCTCCTTGATCTACTCCTCTTAGGTTAGCAACACACGAACATTGCAGAACGAACGTACGTCGTTGAGGCCCGGTTTTCCTTGGTATGCAAGCTACTCGGGCACTATCACCGCCGCGCTCGGATGTCATTTGTTTTGTGGCCTTATACTAGCAAACATGGATGCCACGGAGCTATCTATTGTGTTACATTAGAATGAAACTTCGAAAAGAAGAGATTGTGAGTCTGTTTCATTAATAGCAAGTAGATTTTAAAGGGAACACTTTATATTCTCTTTCAGAGATTATGCAACGGCTGTGAGAACGTTTTTAAATATTTCCAAATGTCTGAGTCTTCGTTCAGGGAATTTCTCTCGTAATTACATGATCATATTATACGCCAAGATACCATACTGAGGTGTGATATATCACCAGAAGAAATGTTTCTATGTTCACTTCGTTAATTAATTTTTCAATATGGAATGTATTCACTTTAAGACTAGAATATATGCCGCTCGTTCAACGCGTTTCAACGTACGTCGTTGGCATGTCGGGTTCTGCACGCTATGGAAGCCTAGAAGCTACAACGTCCATCAGGAACAACGCCCGCAATCTAAGGAGCATAGCGAAATTAGCGTGGTCGGGTGGAAAGAAAGTCTAATGGCCTGAGTTTCGCCATGTAAAATAAGGCATCATTGATTTATTAGTGGTTCTGGTCGCATCAACTGCTAAGGTCATTAGTTCCGTAAGTGTAGTAAGCGTCTTACCGATCGGCTTGTGGGGCTTTTCGTCATCACGGCATCTTCCATCGGCGGGAGACCACCTCAGCCGGGACGAGCTCGGACCCGACCGGTCTCCCGTCACGTGTGGTGGTGCGTGCATGTTAGCGTATGTGTGAGTATGGGGTGAGGATAGGACTGAGCACAGGAAGGACATAGACCTTGATCGGAGAAACCACGGAAAACTACGGATCAGAACAGTTGGCCGCTAGAATTCTTCGCCAGACATTAGCGGCTGAATTCGACTTAGCTAAGTAGCTAGTGTCAAAATTCCTGGCACCTTCGAGAGTGGAACGCTACGATCTCCCGGTCAGAAGCACTGCAGTGACATCAATTGAATCGTTTATTTCAGAAACCCGTCAAACGTCGAATTCCTCATTTCGAGAAAACAGAAAAAGTGTTCTAGGTTTTTCTCATTTCAAAATAGTATTTTCAATAGTAAAGCAATTGATATATGAATGTTGCATATGCACTAAACCATATACTTCTATCCTCACTGAACAATTTTCCGTCGCAAATGCGTTTTCTAGATTTTTGGATTTTACGGATTTCTGAAATAAGCGATTCAATTGATGCCTTGCAACCGGGGGCGGGTCCAGCCGATCATGTTGGGAGGGGGGGGGGCATTGTAGATATTTTAAAAATAATAATCATAATTGTTATTATATTGTATATTATTTATATACTGTATATATGATGCTGCACAATATTATTGTTTAAATAATTACATATTTCGGACATGAATAAATATTTAAATCTGGTTTGCCAAATAAAGGAAAACAAACGAAAACTTTAGGCCTGGGAGGGGCATGGCCACCCCCGGATCCGCCAATGCTTGCTCCACCTAAACCGGTAAGGCACCGTTGAATCGAATTGAACGAAACGGCCAGCAGGAGAGGCGTTTGGCCTACTGCGCGCCGCCCCCGCCGCCCCCGCCGCTGCCTCCGCCGCCAGCGCGCCGTCGCCAGCGCCCGCGCCGCCTCCGCGCACCCGCGGCGCGCCGGGCGGGCGGCTGCGTCAGTAGCGTTCGGTCGCGGGGCCTGGCCAGACGAGCGCCCGCCCTCCGCGCCACTCCGCGCCACGCCACGCCACGCCGCGCCGCGCCGCGCCGCGCCGGTCGCGTCCCGCTCGTGGCACGCCGCTCGGCCGCGCCGCGCCGGTGTCGATCGTTGTGTTTTCGCCGCCGCGCCCTGATCCCCCCGCCCCCGCTCGCCCGCCGCCGCGCCGGCCCACCACCCCCGCCCCCGCCGCTGGCGCCGCCCCAGCTGCGAGTGTCGTTTGGGATTGGCCTCTCGTCTGGGCGCCCCCGCCCGCTCTCGCGACCGCCGTCTACGACACGCGCCCACCGCGATAGTTCACGGTTTGCCACTCGTCCATTTGCAACCGCGATAGTTTACCGTTTGCCACTCATCCATTGCGATTTCACTAACCAAATAAAATTAATAAAACATTTCCCTGGTGTGGCATTCACAGTTGGCATTAACGTGTGTTGTGTGTGCTCGTTGTGAAGAGTATGGCCTGTGTACTTTAACTTGCCCACTTAACTTGGTGAATATTAAGAATCTAAAATAAATAGGAATATTGAACTGTTAAGTTAGGTTTCTTTCTAAAAGTTCGAAGCGTTGAAGAAAGATAGCAGTTGAAGAAATAATTAATAACAAAAACCTTAATCTCGAACTTGAAGAGAGAAACAATATTTCTACACAGCCACGACTCATCAAGACTGTCACTGTAAGTCTTGAAAAAATGTTTAAATACCTGATATTTCCCCTGCAAAAGTAGCTGTAGCTGCCTTTCCACGTAGAAACTACTGTGTTTTCCTATTTCTCTTTCTTTCTCTTTATGTTCACTAAAGTTGAGGAAACAACCCGCTACAATCCAGCAAAGTTACAGCGCACAATTCCCCTCTCTGCGGCATTTTTAGGCGCGGGAAAGTTGGTCTCGAAACGAGCCGGTCGAATAAACTCTTGGTAACATCCTCAACTGAACCTACAGAGGAAGTTCCTACGGCTACAGATCCGAGCGGGGAGCATTTGCAAGAATAGTCTGCCTTTATAAATTACGAACACATAAGGAAAGTCTTACGAATGTTAGACAACAATTAAAATAGCTTTGAAGGTGTAATCTATCACAAGCTTATACATGCTTTGAAGCATAATTTAATAGAAGTTTTCTTTTAAATAATGTATTTCTGTGTATTGTTTTAGCGAGATCATGAAAATCTAGTTTATATATATTTTTATAGAAATTTGTGGTTTCTACCCAACCACAAAAGATATACGAATTTAGAGTAGAGATTGCAATATACTCATATTGCAGTTTATTTTATATCCAAATTGATTATTAGATTATCATTTCTCTACAATACAAAAATGAGGCAAAAATATCGGTGTCCAATATTTGTACCTTGCTCCAAAATAAAAAATACCAGGATTCGAATACCATAGAACGAATGGTATGTGTTTAATTTAAAATAAAATTTTTACCTGTTTTGCAGAAAACACTGTATTGTGTGTGTAAGAAATAGTGTAGATTATGTATTAAGTAACTGATTCTACCTTGAGAAAAAAACAATTACCTTACCTACAACATTAAAATGAAAAAACTGAAATTAGTTTCAATATAAGCCCACTATTGTGGATATTATACATACATTTATTCACAATTTTTCATAATGTGCTGATGTAAATTGTTAATCTAAGTGAAAAATTAATATTATAAGGTATCCAGAAGTATATTGATGGTATCCAGAGAAGAAAACAATGTCAAGAATAAATGATGTCCAATGTAGATACGAGTATATTTCTATTTATCATACCTATGCCAGTCCAAATATTGCATGGAAATCTGTGAATATTCTGGGATTCGCGGGAAGAATTTCCATTGGATTGAGAAATTAAGTGAAGTTTCAACGTTTTATCGTAATATTCCACTGATCAAGATGTGCAGGTAAGAATGTTGCAAAATTAAAAACACTGTATGTATTTGTAGCTCACTATATTTCCAGCACAATGTATTTGTAGGCTTAATACTTCGATTATAATATAGTGCGAGTTATGTCTCTAGTACATTCCGTAAATATGTTTTATGTCAGGAAGAATAGTGAGTATACCACAATCGAGGAAATATACTAGTAAGCCTTAACGATTTTTTTTGAATGGAACACGCAGGTCGGTGGGGAGCCCGGAAGGATAACGGGAAAGGCCGTACGGCAGGCCTTGGGAGCTGTGGGTCAGGGACGAAGTGGTGCTAGGCAACTGTGCGGACGCCCTGGCGCTGAGCACTGAACTTGCGTAAGGTCAGCACAAGCTATTTGTTTTTATGTAAAAATATATTTATATGTAGCAATAATATATTTATACAACAGTGTTAACCATTGTAGAATTCACGACGGCGTTGTAGAATTAGGAAATGCTGATCAAGGGATTCGGGATCGATTACGGGGTAACTGACCGGAAATACATAAAAACTTAATACTATTTAAATCCTTATGATTTTTCACATTTAATTGCTTTATACTTAATTATCAATTTTTTATAATTTATATTATTAAAATTTATGTACGAAATATTGCATCAGTACTTCCTCATTTTTTGAGTTTTTTTGTAATGTCTGCTGTAATTAAACGCTTGCTTGACTCGATGCGCTTGTTTGAGTGGCTGCACCGCGAGGTCCTGACCGTACAGTGGAACTGCAGGAGAATTCTCATTCTTTTGCTGTGGTGCCTTGGCCCTAAGTGGACGTTTCGCGGGATGGACCCTCGCACTGCAGCCACTCCATGTGGAGTTGTGTTGGAATCCGGCCAAAATGCTGTTGAGAGGGAGGATGTGACTATCTATGTTTCTTTAGTAAGGTGTGTACTATATCTTGTACACACCTCTTGTAATCAGTATTGTTTATCATGTTGTTAATTTGTGAAAAGATATATTTATAGAATTGTTGTCTTTATGTTTTTACACCAGCCCTGAGGATGGAATAAAAATATTTCGAAACGTCGGTAAACTAATGTTTTCTTATTTCTGACTCGACTCTGACTCGACTTATTTTCGACCAAATCTCGTGATCGACATTTCCTAATATAACAATATTTTTATTATTATTTAATTATTGAGAAATATCTCATGGCACATCTCGATCATCATATGCATTATAGGTGTCTTTGTTACTAAGTCTTTAAATGCTGACGCAAAATAGAGTTCAAGTGTTCCTGCTCTTGGACTTTTAAGTAAAAAGGAGTAAATTGCCTTTCTTATTACTTTCCCGTATGCATAGGTATATAGAATATGGAGTAATATACGTAGTACAGGGAAAATTATGTAATGCCGTGCGAAAAACGGCGTATTTTCGGCAGAAAAAAATTAATTGCCGGGACTTGATGACGAAAAAGTGGATAAATCCAGTTGCAATTCATATTAAGAAAAAAATCCTCTATCAAAAGCGTCTCTCAAAAAATCCTCTAGCGCCTAAACCATGCGTAGGATTAATTTCCAAATTGGAGAAATACTTCTAATCTGACTCGAGTCGAAGCTTTGAGATTTTGAAAAAACATTCTTTAAACTTTGGGGATAGTTCACAGGAAGCCCCTCGGATATTTTCAAAATGTCCTCAAAAAGATGCATTTGTGTTGATACTTTTCATAATAGTTGGATTAATGATTACTATTAAATTGTTCTTGATTTTGTAGTTTTTTTCTGACCATTAAAGAAAATATTGTAACCACTGATAGTACCTGAAGAGGGGAAAACACTCGGTTTTAAGAAGCATTGAAGTAATAAATGTAAATCGAAACAAATGAATGCAAAAAAATCTAACTATTCATAATATATTAAGTATTTTCAGAAATTAATTTTTACTACAAAATAATAATTATACTGAGGTATATGTAATATAAACATATTGTACATATAGTACAAATACATATAATTTGTTGGGAATTGATAACTTACGACGAATAATGTATTATTCCCTACGCTCCAAACCTAATAAAATGAAGAAGAGTGTGAAAAAAGTAATTGTCTATCAAATTCGCTATGCAAATCATTCCGAATATCCGTCCCATTGAATATCGTGGATCGGGATGAAACCCTTGGGTTCAGATGTTGCTCATGTTCAGACTAGCAAACCGCCGTCAACGCCGCCATATTGAAGATTCTGTGCGGCTTGTTAGGCTGCCCCAAGAGTAGCAAGAAAAACGGATTTGGGACGCGATCGCTCATGAGGAAAAGTGAAAGGTGGGTATTAAGACCTGCGGAACTAGACGAGCTGGGTGGTGATAGCGAACAGAACAAATTGGTTGTGTTAACAGACTGATGGGAGTTGATAGTGCAGTTAGTGTTGCCCGAGTTTTTTTCGAAGTTTGACAATTTAATTGTAAACGAGGAAATAGAAATGAAAAGCGAGTTCGCGGTTCGTAGTAATTGAAAGGCGGATTTTTAAAAGGAAAGGAATTTTGGAATTTATTCAGAATTCTGACTAGTTTTGAGCAGTGAGATGGTGTGGAACCGCGAATGGCAAAAAGTGGGTATCACATGTTGCCGGTCGGTTGGTTGTCGGTTCCTGAGGAACACCATGGAAGTTCATAAACTATGAACTTATTTTCTATGTAGAAAGATCAACTTATGTTTTGTTTAAATATTTAAGAATATCTGATAAGGAAGAATCGAAAAGGTAACATGGCCATGAATGCGATAATGAAATAATACCTGTTTTTGTAATATAGTATGAATGTGGTGAGTTCGATTTATAATATCTGATGTTTATGTGATTGTGTATTAAACGTAGCGATCTCATCGAAATGCGGAAATTGTAAGAGAATCGAAGGGAACCGATATTATAACGTTTTAAGAAAGATGTACAGATGTAACGTTTCAAGAAAGATGTTATTTCAATAGTTTTTGTTCAATGAGCAATATTTCATAAACCTTTCATGCTTGAAAAACCGAATGGGCAAGTCTGTCTACACACGAATATAAATTGTTTATGACCCGCAACGATTCTATTTCCATACTAGTGGAAGTAAAAGAAAGTAATTAATAGACGTAAATACTGAGGACGCCGAGAAAGGCGAATTTTGTATATTCATATTTCATAATAAATAAACTATTATTATTAGTTACGTGAGAGCGTTTGATGCGGATTGCAATACTGAAATTTGATTTTGATTTTTCTCAATTGTAGTTGTGATTTAGAAGAGATAACACACTAAGAGTTGTATTTACTGTGAACAAAATTTGCCATTAGGTTTACAGGCAATTTATTAACAGGGATTTTTCTGGAATGATTTTTTAAAATAATGTTCAATTAACTTTGTTTAATATTTTTTTCTGGTTCATCATAAATATATTTTCAGGGAACTTCATTTATCATTGAACACGGAACATGAATGATTATCCATTATGTTTATTATTAAGGTGAAACCTGAAAATGGGTATTACGAATATCTTTATTATTAAAAAAATATATGCACATATTAACCCGTATGTTCTTACTTTTAAATTAATGAAAATATTAAGAAGAATGTATCCAAAAGACTTCAATTAGAACTGTAAAATTACTGCAGTTCTGAATTTGTTTCTGCTTCCTTGCCTTGTGCACATCTCTCTTTCCCTCACACACATAGAGCGTAAGTCTGTAGAAAATTGTATTGTCAGTACACTCAAAAAATGGATATTTTAAACAAAGATATTAAAAACATCGAAGAAAATAATTAAAATAGATACAGTCTTATTCGTCGCAAGGTGAAATTGTTCTGCATATTCTTAGACCGGTTACACAGATAGCGGATTTCTTCTTCTTCTTCTTCTTCTTCTTCTTCTTCTTCTTCTTCTTCTTCTGCTGCTGCTGCTGCTGCTGCTGCTGCTGCTGCAAGCATTAGAACTTTCGTTCCGTTGCGTCTCCTTCTATTGGTCTATCCATCTTCTCTTCGGTCTTCCTATGTTTCGTTTTCCTCTTGGCTTATATTTCAGAATCTGTTTTGGTATTCGTGTGTCCTCCATTCTATCAATGTGGTCTCTCCATGCTTTCCTGTATTCGTCAATTTTGCCATTTAGATTATAAATTCCTAGGTAGTTACGTATCTCTTCATTGCGGATCCTGTCTCTCCTTGTGGCACCAATACAACCCCTTAAAAACTTCATTTCAGCAGTCTGAATCCTACTGCAAATTTTTGTGTCCATGGTCCAGATTTCACATCTATATAGCCCACAAGGAACCGCTAAGGTTTTATAATATTTCAAGATCGTATCTTTCCTGACTTTACTTTTGCGGACAACCAAGTGATATCTGATAATGAAGACACTCTACAAAGAGCTCTATATGAACTGCAGATGATCATTAAAGAATATAATTTAGAGATATCTGTCCAAAAAACTAAGTCACTGGCATTCCAAGGGAAATACCCAATTAGATGTAAATTAGTGGTTAATAGCCAAAACATCGAACAAGTAAGTTCATTTAAGTTCCTGGGTTGTGATTTGTCTTACAAAGGAGAAATTGATGCAGATAAGAAAATTGAAAAATTTAACAGAATGTGTGGAACTATTAGGAGGACATTAAAAAGTAAAGCGGATTTCTTTGGACGGAAATTTTACCGTCGCCAATGAGCGTAAACATTTTCAAAGCCACAGGAGTTTATGTAGCTGTGTTTCTGAAACCAATCCAGTACATGTTTATTTAAATTGTTTATAGTGTGTGTATTTTAAAAGCAGCTTCTAGCGTTACCATTATTATTCCGTCGTCGAATGACAATGCTAAGAAAAAATAGACTGAATGGGTTTCATCCAATTAATGAAGGAAGAAATGAGGTTGACGCTTTCGACACATATAAAGAGTTCAGGCAGGATGACACAAAATTCTTCAATTATTTCAAAATGTCAATGGCTTTCTTTGGCGGACATGGCCGGTTGAAAGACACAATTCAGCGCAAAAATACCAAAATGAAGAATTGTATTCAAATGGTAGAAATGTTGGCAATAACAATTACCAAAATCATTTCTTTCTTTTTCTGGCATCACGTCGAAGTCACTTAGAAGTTCAAGGCAAACTTCATGCCAAGCATTTCTTGTTGCATTCCGGTCCTTGAAAATTTCCAGTTTTATCCCACAACACGGGTTTTGCTTCTGTTAATGAAATGAGATATTCATTACTAATCTCGACACTCATGTTTACGAAATTATGATATGCTACTCACGTACACACTCGAGCACTGCAGCACACAGCACTGATCAAAGCAAAAGCGGTAGGAATTCCGCTGTGTGTGCAAACGTCCATTTCGTCACGTAGGCCACCAGTTCCAGGAGACGGTAAAATTTCCGTCGGCGCCAGTAGCACCGGACGGCTGTACAGCTACCGATAACGTCAGACTTACCGTTCGTTTATTTTTCCGTCCAATGTGTAAGCTCTAATGTACTATAATGTGCTACTGTTGGACCGGCGGCGACGTTTATTTCTCTGTTCGGAAAGATCCGCCGTGTATAATCGGCCTTAATGATAATTTAAAACTCTCACAAAGGCTTCTACTAAAAATATTTTAATATTAAAGTCATTACTACTTCTAGCTATTGAATTATGTACACACCTGACAGAAAGTACCGCTAAATAATTTTTCTCACTTTTAGTGTTTTAAAGAATTTACCCTTGCATACGAAGAGTATACAGATGTATAGATATCGATGTTAAAATATGTTTGCCTCAGAAACATTTCCTTTGATCCAGAACAATTTATTGTTTAAAATGTGCCAAACTTTCTTTCTGAACGTCCTCGAGAAAAGAATTCTCATATTCGCTACATTTCCCTGCCGTACTTCGGTTTAGTTCGCTGGGTACTATCTCGAGGACCTGCTTTTCGAACTGAACAAGCACGATGAATTTTTTCCGTATGTACAGCCTGACTGGTTGAATTTATTTTCATATGTAAAGATCAGGTGGTTTAAAATATCATCACCGTCTTATCGATCGTAGATGAATAAATGTTTCTCGTATCATTTTACTGAGAAATGCTACATTCCTTTACAGCAGTTTCGTGACGATTTCACTTCTTCTATAACCGGAAGGCTGTGTTTATACTGCGTCGAAGCTGTGATGATAATTGTAAGGGGCCATCCTTAAATTAGTAACGCTGAAGGGGGTTTGAGGCAGCGTTACGCTGCGTTACTTAGGGGTAGGGGGCTTATAAGTTTAATGTTACGTTATATTGATATTTATTTTTTTTACATTTTTCAATATTTGCTGAAATATTTCCTTTCTTTGAGTCTTGCACTAAAACATTAAAATATTAAATAATTAGTTTTAAAAACAAATAAAAATTCAAGATATTATTGTTACAATAAATAGAAATATTTTTTCATCAGTTTTTTTATTTAATCTGTAAGGTTACAAAGAAAATATTCAAAACTGGTATGTAGTATATTCTAGAATCCATTTATATTGGCGCAGTATAGTCTTGACCAAGTGTCAACTACGCCGGCGTCTGTGCACTGCTTGTGATGAGAAATTTTCTCACCTATTCGTCATTCCTTCAGTCACAAGTTGTTCCAATCATATAGTTAGGTGCAGTCAGCATTGCCAACTAATTTGTACTTTAATTATCATTAACTTTAACATACATCACAGATAAAAATGAATAAAAATTGTTTTTATTCTGCTTTAATTTATTTTCATTTCTTGCATTTACAAGAGGGGGTGGTGTCGCGAGCGTTACGTAATTATTTAGGACGGGGGTTCAAACGCGCGTTACGGTTGCGTTACAAGGGAGAGAGGGGGTATTGAAAAAACTCTAATTTGCGTTACGTAATTTATGGACGGCTCCTAAATATTGACGAAGTAAAATTTGCTTTTTCACAAAAAAAAGAAGAAAAATTAGAATTTTTAAATTGACAGAAATGAGATGCAAATTAGGTTAACTCTGTATTGAACACAGTCCGTCCGTCCGTGATCGGCGCTGGCGCCTGAACCTTTCAGCTGATTTTCTCCAGAATTAATATTCCTCCATCGATCTGAATGAACTCGGAACTTAGAGAGTTTGAACAGCATATTTTGATTTTTGAGAGTGCTTTACATGAAACCTCAAACATTTTCAAGGTTTGTCCGGTAATAGCAGCAATTTTTTTAAGTTTGTGCTCGGATAGCGTGCAGGACGCTTAAGGGATTGGTGAGGGTCTCATGTTCGTTGAGATGCCTGATTTTTCGAAAGTTTTTTTTTTTGCGTCTTCCTACAATAGTATTGAAGATAGTTTTTTTATCACTGCAGTCTGATCATTAGAGACAGATTTTGAAATAGGATCATCAATATTTTGAAAAAGGAGTGATTTTTTGTACTTTTGCGCGAAACGTAGGTACACTGTCATGCAAACGCCCCCAATTTTACGCCCCTAATACCTCACCTCTCCAGCAGGCTGTGAGAACTACAGTACACTCGCTGTTCTCAAATGACGCTAAAGACCTCCGGAGTCTACAAAAGCGCTTGGAGTTGAGAAAGTTGCGGTGATATAGATGCTGCGAAGTCGAAAAAGGAGAAAAATACTTTCAAAAAGAATCTGTGAGTTTCAGAACGAAACTAAAAACGAATGGTTTATTAGCAATCTTATCAGGAAAACGCGTGTTTTTTTTTCTTCCATCTGAAATGTTGCATCCTGGATAATGCACTGGAAACATTTTCATTAGAAAAGACTAATATGAATGTCTTTCTGTGAGTCTTTTCATGTACTACATTATTTTTTAAATTTTTTCTTTGAATAAAGGGGCTTACAATTGTGACAAAACGTTCGGTACCTACAAAGAATTGATCCGGAAAAATGCTTTACTGTCTCCTGTTTTATTTGATAGTTAGCATTTGTGCAACGAAGTTTGCAAACTTTCTAACGATATTTTGCAAATGTTGAGGCTTACCGCAGTAGCACAGATAATTCAGCAATTGCATTGCTGAAGCCACAGCAAGGAACATAAGCATTCCTTCCCAATTATACTTGAACTGTTCATGTTGCACGTCTTCTTTTTATCAAATATTCACATGCGTTTGCCTGTGAGGCTTTTGGCAGAAGGCTAAGAAATACAATTTAAATGAGAATAAAAGAGCTGAATGAGGAACAAAATGTAGCTAATGCATCATTCGAAAAATAAATTAAATTGAATTGCTCTCAGTAAGGTTTATAATTGATGAGAAAGGTTAAGGAGGATAAAAGAAATGTTTTGGAAGTTTTCGTTGTATTCTGTTTTGGTGAGGGTTATGTTTTCCTAGCTGAAAATGGAGTGCAGATGGTATATGGTTTATATGAGAATAAACTTTAGTGGAGAGTTGCAGAAAATAATTTTTGATAGGTAGAATGCCTAATTCGTTATGAATTTGTTCGTTAGGAATAAACAATGGCACTTTTAAACAAGTTCTGAGCCAAGAATTTCAAAACATTTGAATTTTGTTAATCGATATTTTTGAATGGGAACCCCAGATTGGACAGGCATATGTTGCACATCTCTGCGTAAAGAGGAAGGCGATTGCTGACCATCCTGTGGCCTGCTCATCGACGTGGTGGAGGAGGCCTTCAGGCGATGAGGTGGGCGAGTCGGCATCGCCGACTGCCGCCTGCCGGGCATTAGGCTCCGGCTATTGACCGGTGGGTGAATAGGTCACTGTGCCACGTTGTGGCAGCTGCCCCCGCCAGCTCCACCGCCCGTGCCGCCTCGCCGCGCCGGGCCGGCCTCCCTTTGTGATGTCCTGGGCGCCGCCCACTCTGCTGGGCTCGACCCACCCAGAAGGCCCCTCCACCAAACTGCCGCTCTCGCTTCTCAAAGATTCAAAATCAATTAGCCTACAATCTTATACTGATTTTGTATCCAAATTATAAAATCTGAACTCAATTATTATAAATAATCCACTTAATTATAACGATTGTTTATAATTCAGTACAAATTTTTCAAAAAATAGTACGTTTTATTGATTATTTGATTTTGTTTTTTTCAATTTTTGACAAGTGGGGTTACCAGCTGTTTGTCAAGGTGCTTCGCCTCCTAATTTTGAATCTTTTTTTTAGTTGTTTATAGTCGAATACATTTTCGTTTCAATACCTTAATAATTTTCCATTCAGAGTGGCGCTGAGGTTGACACAGCCGCCTTTCCGAATGAGTACCAGAGTACCAGGATCTTTCCTGGAGGCGAAGGGGGCCGGAGCATTGTGCTGGCCACACCACCTACTCCTTGTGCGGACGGCGACGAACAGGTGAAGCCGCACCTTCACCTCGCCTTTGAGCCACATTGGCTTGTGTGCAGTTTCACAGGAGTACATTTATCTTCGCCTGTTACGTCCTAATTAGTGCATAATTATAAAATTTTTTCAACATGTGATATGCGTCAAGCTGGCACCATCACTTCTGTATCTGTTTTTCATTGTTTATAATTATCTTTTTACTTTGGCACGAAATTAATAAATAATTATTATAAAATTTTAGACTAGTTGACTTTGAAGTTTTGAAAATTGGATGTCCCAAATTGGATAGAAGTCCTTGTGATTCCTTTCTCAGAAATAACCTTTTTTGAGAGAATTATTCTTGGATTGTGTTCTCAGAATTCCGATAGGATTAACAATTTGCCCTCAGAATTGTTCTAATTATTGGATTAGCACCCTACTTGAGTATGTTTGAAACCTGATTGACGTGCTGTAGATGTCACTGCAAACTTCTAACCGATCTTCTTCTGAATAACTTAAGACAATATTACAACAGATTGTGTCGCAAAACATTGCTCAATTGAACATTTCTTGAAATACAGCTGAATACGTGTTGCATTTTTTAAACGTAAAATAACCGAAATAAGTATTCGACTTCAAAATATAAAAGGCTCGTAACGGTCTAAAATAATAATAATAATAATTATTGTTAATAATAATAATTATTATATTAATCCACAATTCTTGTGAATATACATTTATCGAGTAAAGACTTAACGGTGCATATAAACATTAATTTATTGTCTTAATTGAAAGCTCAGATTGCTACACTGAGTACAACAGATATTTGGTTATCCGATAGAGGCCGCACCCTAGGCACAGTTGCCAAAGTTTCGGTCAGAGTACTGCGACCTTCCTCAGGACGAAATGCATTTCGGCTCAGGACGCAGCGTCTTACGAATAGCAAAGAACCTATTAACTCCGGCTGCGGAAGCCTAATCTTTCAGACTATCACTACTACGGACCCCAGTTAAATGTCTATATTGTAAGAAACTATCAACCAGCCATTATTGTTACAGGTCAGTAATAAAATTAATTGTTTATTTCGTATTTCACGATTAAGTCCAGTACAAATTTCTCTTGTTCGGGGATCGATATGTTTAGTTTTCGCAACTTCTGTAACAGTAAGGTACCCAGTCATGTGTTGTCTTCTTCACCTCCAGTTTCAGAATGGTCTTTGTCCTCTTTACCATTACTACACTTGCCTTCGATTTGAAATTAAAATAAACCACCATGCCCAGTTATTTGCCATCATTCTTTAATCATTATTGTTCATCATTCTGTCAAAATTTCATCAGGGTACGTAAGTATTTTCATGTGCATTTGTCACTCACAGCGACATAATCAGACCTTTTTCGACAACCTTTTCTGCCGCTCTCCCCGTTACCGCCGCCTCTATCACCGCATATGGCGCGAGCAGTGGTGCCAGCGCCAACACAATTTCCAGCACCTGCCCCGCCTCCGCCGCTTCCTCTTCCTCGACCTCTACCCCCCTCCCCTCCCCTCCCCCTCTCCGCGGCGGAGCTTTCCTCGCCGCTATCAAAGAAAGTCGTTTGCTTTATATGGCGAAACCCTGTCGGGCGTCCCGCGATTGGAATTGAAAAATGCGCGTACAGTCGCCGCCAAAAAAGTGCGTGCAATTTACGGGTCCCGCGCTCGGCGCTGGTCGCCGCTCCCAGCCACGTCGATGGGATTTCTCCTTGGAAGTTGCGGAGCCGGGTACAGTCGACTTCGGTTATAGTGAACTAATTGGGATTAATATTTTTGGTTCACTATATCAGAGGTTCACGGTATCCGATGATGTCAAAATTAAATACAACTTCTCCAGAACGACTGATTTTATTAATATAGAGATATATCAAAACACATTAACAACTCGAACCGAAAACTTTAATATCTTTATTTGTGTTCAAAAATCAATTACTTTCAGTTGTTTGTTTCGTACATTCTTCATTAATAATTTATCTAGATACTTCTCCAGAGTTCGTGGTCTCCCCATACTTGTTTCTACGTTGCCCTCTGTGACGAAGTATCGTAATGCAGTCTCGACACCTTTCAAAGCCTCTTGCACAGTTGTAATACCGTTCCAGTCTCCGAAGGCCCTTTTACTTGCATAATAACATAAGAGATGCTTTTGATAGCGGGATGGCGCAAGCATCTAATGAAACTGATTGCTTTTCCACGAGGCATGGCGGATATCGCCAGGTTGTGGCAGTCACGTGCTTCCTGTCGCCTACGTAGAACTCAAAGCGCTTTTTTTAGATCGCTTTTGAACACCTTGGTCACCACTGTGATTTTTAAAATATAGGGGGAAATTGTAGGAAGGACACGTAAGGACAACACACACACACACACACAAACATCCACGCCTGAGGCGGGGTTCGAACCCACGACCCTTAAAGCCGAGGCGGCTACAGCCCTCCAGCCTTAAGCTCAATGCGCTTTGTCCAGCTGAATATCAAACAACACCAAGCCCCGTCGACGTGGTTACTCCTTGGAAGTTGCGGCGCCAGCAAGGTTGCGAGATTGGGGAATTTTGTCCCCAAAATGGGGACTTTCTTCGTTGTGGGGGAGAAATGGGGAACCTAAATGGACGGAGAAATGTTTCGGGGATTTTTTTTGAGAAATTACTTCCTTGTGGAGTCGAGACAGAAATATTATTTTCTTTATTATGAATAAAAAAGAAACAATAGACATTATTTTCTCATTTTATGTATAAAAAAGAAAAAGAAATGATTGGCGTAGAGAAAGTAAAATTTTCCTATAATAAAGATGCAAAAAATATTTCTTTCTCTTTCTCCCGTGTCCTCCCTACAGGGAACTGAGGAAGCTCAGATCCGTTGATTTCTCTGAGAGCTCAGGGTTTCAGGATGAGTTCTTTAAATGTTAGTATTTTTTATTTTGTTTTGTAAGTTAAATCTTAATTATAAATGAAAAAAACACGGCCACTGTCAAATTAAATGTCTTCAAAAGTCGATATGTTGTTATCGATGTCTCATTCCTAGTTGGAGAGTGAACACAAGGCAAACCATAAAATGCAATTCAGCAATTACTATATTGCAGATTCTCATCCATTACGCACTTTGTACGTAATTTCGTATTTTGCCAGGGATTTCGCGTTTTATCGCTGATTGAAAACCAGAAATATACTGCACCGACCGTCAAACGTACAATTTCTATTTTTTTCAGCGTTCGGTAACATTTCTCAATTTTAGCAATTGTTAAATTCCACCATCTCTATAAATAGGCAATATTGAAATGATTTTTCTTGAGTTGATAAACATTATGTAGTTTTACTGAAATTCCCACCTCTCTTCCAGAGCTCTCTGTGGTTAGAGAAATGCTACCCAAAGAGCACAAAAAATGTTTTCGAGATTGTAAAGCGGAAGGTAGAAAGACGCAACGCTATCAGATGAGCGTTTCTCCATATTCCTCATCGTGCATGCACATAGGAGCAGGAGGTCTGTCTGTCTGTATTGGCACAACTGCTCCTTACGGAGCCAAGGCCTTCCAGAGGCGTCCCGACCTTGCGGACAGTGTTTCGAGTACGTGTGATTAACACACGTGCATCCGTTAGGCCATATTCTGGTCTTCTGAACCTCTGAGAAGTGAGTTTCTCGTCGTCACACAGCAACAGATACTGGGACATTGCAGGGAAAGCGCACCCTACAATCGGCCTCGACCAGGAATCGAACTCGGGATCGCTACCTGGAAAGCAAGCACGCCAGAGGGACCAGAGGGACCTTGACGGGACGCTACCTTGACGGGACAAACTGGCGGTAGAGATGAAAAAAATCGATGTTTTTAAAACGTCAATATTTTCGAGCTGATATATCGATTTTATAACATCGATTTTTTGCTTTCTACGTTTTCTTCAGATTGATATATTTGTGGAGAAACGTCCATGTTTTATAACAAAATTCTCATGATAAAATAGAATTTCCAGTATCTATTTTATTTGTGGGTTGCTCGCCATCAACAACCTTGACATTGACAACTGTCACTATTGTCGATCCCTAGGTGGCACGAAACCGTTTTCTGTTTACACTGTTGTTATCTTTTTTTTATTATTTTATTCGTGGTAATATCATTAAGCTGCTATTTCATCATTGACTATTAGAATATTGATTAGAAAGTTAAGACGAAAGCCAAATTTAAAGAAGCATACACTATAAACCAGTATTAACGTGTTATTTTTATCAGAAACAGGCCATGTACTTATTGTAAAATGTAAATATTTTAGTGGTTAGGCGGAAGAGCAGGCCTTATGGCCTGAGCCTTGCCAGAAATAGACATTTTTATTATTATTATTATTATTATTATTATTTTCACTTCGAAATGTTTCATCATATTTAAAACATAGGTATTTTAAACATCGATGTTTTTTGTGGATGTTTCCATCGTCATCGACAATCTTTTGGTGATGAATCGATGTGTCGATGTATCGATGTTTCGATAAACTTTGCCATCACTAGCTGAGGTATTGCTTCTCCACACGATCCACGAGGGCACGCGTAGAGGCGGCAGATGCACAGCAGACAAACGCAGGCAATAGCACGAAAACAAAAACGCTGACCACTGGTTTTCCCAAAATACACTTTCACCCCTATTTCAAAGTGAACACCTTCGAGTGATGCATTTTCTTCCGTTTACAGAGCACCTCAACATGACAGTCGGTGTCTGAAAAGGTATTTTGTTTCTAGCACATTCATCTCAGTTGCCTGCATGAACATCGACCCTGCTTGATTAGGAGTTTATCGAATCACAGCAACTTCATTACTAGCGCAATCTGAACTTAGTTTTAAAGAGTAATGAGAGGAGAATACTCGCAAAAACCAATAATACTGGTAATAGTATTGAGATTCAATAATAAAGTATAATAAGAATATTTAAGATTTTTTTCATTATGAAACGTTTAAGTACATAATTTACTCGGACAAATAACGTAACTGCATTATCTTGAAACCGAACATAATGTAATAGAAAAGTATGGTATTTTCTTCATTTCATATTCTTATGCTGTCTGTATTCTATCAGAACGATATCATAATATTTAAAGTTCACAATTAACTGACAATTGGATAAAATATAACCCTCAAAAATCCAGTTGTCTTGTAAGTACACTTCAAAAGAAAAGTGTCTTCAAATTAACGAATTTATCAGTGAGACCTACGTAAGGTGTATTGTATCGACGTCATTTTCGCCGTCATAGTTTGTGTAACTTAATGAAGATTGTATTTTAAAAGTATCATAGACTAAAAATATAAAATGTGGCGTAATGTTCTCAAATTTCTATTTTGATAATATATAAGAATATTTAAGTAGTGTGTGTCTGTGAAGAAGTCGGCAACACGTCTCTTGCAATAGTTATCGCCGAAACCTGAACGCAATTTCCCGCTTGGTCTCCGCACGTAACAGCGTCTGGAGTCCGTCGGTTCGTTGACCGCCTGACGACCTTGCAGCACTCGCGTCTTCGTGACTCACCTCGGAGCCGGCGGTGGGAGGGGTGGTGGAGGCGGGGCGGGGGGGGGAGAGGGGGCGATTCAGCTGTGCCGTCTGTTTGCGGACGCGCCCCAGAGCTCTCTTGTTGCTCCTGCTTGTTGTTGCAGCCCATTCCTTCGGTGGAAGGAGCAACTCTTTGGAGCAAAGGTCGTCATTGTTGATGCTCCTTACGGGGATGTTTCTCCTTCGTGTTAGACGACTCAGCGGTTTTAGATGGATTGTGTGGTAAACCACGCTGCGGTACCTCGGTGTTGTGTTCGTTTTGGATTTTCTCGGGACGTCGAGGCTGAAGGAGAGACACGGGGAAAGAGAGAGACGGGGAAGGAGAGAGACGGGGAAGGAGAGAGACGGGGAAGGAGAGAGACGGGGAAGGGGGGAGACGGAGGGGGAGAGAGACGGGGAAAAAGAGACGGAGGGATAGAGAGAGAGAGTCGGGGGGAGAGAGAAAAAGAGACGAGGTGTAGCGGCGACTGTGATTCACTTGTTTAGAGATCGAACCTAGTTAGTAGGAAGGACCACATTACCGAAATGTCTAACAAGGGCGCCGTCTATAAGACCGTAAGAGAATCGATCAGTTTAAATTAGTGATTAAAAAAAACGTTAGCCACTTTGAAGTCAAATTTTGTGAAAAATAACCGTTATTATTCAAAATCCGTGAAAAATGATAAACTAGGAAAAGAATATATATTTATTAAAAATAACACACAAAATGTAACAATTTGAATCACTTTAATGATTATTAAATACCAGTATTATTGTATTAACTTCATTGTAGAAAAAGTTTCTTATTGAATGGCACAGAAAAAATCTATTCCAAATACATTTTATTTAATTTCGATAATTCAAGTCATTTAAATATTTGTATGGAGACGAGATATCAATATTATGCTTACATATGTTTGCAGACTAATTTCAGGAGCTTATTTGCTTCTGATTAGCAATAAATAAATAATATTCTGTTGATCTATTTTTTTTATTTTCTGGTGTCATTTACTTGTTTAGAAATACTCTTAACGGAATAAAATGATGTGCGAAATACGTTTTCACACATCATGTTATTCCGTTGACATTTAAAATAGAGCATTCCGATGTTATTTTATTTTTCATATATTAATACACATTTTATTGTTTTCTAATATATTTCAGTGAGGAGACACCAAATATTGTTTCAATATTTGGACCTTTCAAATATTCAAAACTCGGTTACATCACATCGATTCAGTAACATTTTCTGCTTTAAATTTACTTACTTTCTACTTTACGAGTATAGGAGCCGGGGAGACTCAGTGGTAGGGCAATAGCTTTCTGACCAGGTTCGAATCGCCGTCGTAGGCTGGGATTTTTATTTGGTGCTTTGCATTCAGGGCGGCTATGGGGTCGACTCAGCCTCCTTTCCAAGTGAGTACCTGGATCTTTTCTGGGGGTAATGAAGGCGGCCTGAGCATTGCGCTCGCCACACAACCTACTTCTTGTGCCGACGGCGACGAATAGGTCGTTGACGACTATTCTATCCTTGACCCTACGACCTGACCCTACCTTCACGCCCCCTGCAGGTCAAATCGGCCAGTGTGCAATTGCACAGGGATACCTTAACCTTCACCTTCATTTACGGGTATAAAACTAAATTAATACGACGATATCATACGTGTTGATCGCACGAGGGTAATGAAACAAAATAAAATCGTTGATATGTGTTTTGTCTAAATTCTACAAATATGTAATGAATATTTAAATGAAAAATTATTGACAACCACTGGCAATAGACTTCTTTCTCATTTTAATTGAAAAAAATAGGTGAAAGAATTCCTTGTAAAATGTCATTTCTATTCATAGTTACAGAGAAGGCTTGTAAACACTCTCGAGATCTTTACATTTGTTCGTAATTCCCGTGCTTCCGCACTTGTAACTGTATAAACAAGCGTGAACTGCATGGTTTCGTTTAAGTAGACACGTACGTTCGTGTACCTACGCGACGTTGTACAAGTTGGGCGTGGTCGTGGTGGGTGCCAGTCAGTCTACTGCATTTGCATACAGACAAATTAACAACTTCAGTTGTTACCTCTGCCCTACATCAGACAAGATATTGTGACGGTATGTTAGAGTGACGTTAATACCACGCCCCTTCCGAAGCGACAGTAAAGCTGTTATTCGAAAAGTTGTATTGTAGCCTCAACAGTAGTATTACGTAAACATTTATTAGCCTTTTCTAACAAACCTCTGTGCTGTTATAAGATTTTTTCGTAGAACATCGCTTTAATGGAGCTACCGGTCTCTGAGACCGGACAATAGTTTTGTTTGTTTATACTGGCATACCTATTAGGCGGCAATGGTTCTCCGGCCCAATAGCTTCCCCCCCCCAAACCTCCCCTCTACATTCCAATTGTTGTTAATCAGTTTCATTTGATCGTTTATGAGCATTGTGTCTGTTCTGGGAACCCGACTGGTCTCTCATACCGGACAGCTCCATTGATTGATTGATTGATTGATTGATTCGTGTTTCCGGACGCGTCAACTACTTTGGTCATTAGTCCCGTCAGTGTAGTGTGTGTTTTTCCTCGGGAGGTGGCGATGAACTTTTCCCCGCTGGATGGCCCGTTTGTTGGGGTACTGCTCCGGCATTCGCCTGGTGTTGATCGGAGAAACCACGGAAAACTACCGATCAGAGCAGCCGGCCGCTAGAATTCTCCTCCAGACAGCGACTGAATTCGACCTAGCTGACAAGCTAGTGTCGAAAATCCTGCCGCCGTCGGGACTCGAACCTATGACCTCCCGGTCAGAGGGACTGCAGTGACATGTTGATCGGATAGCTCCAGTAGCGTATGAACTGCATCAGGTCTGTCGTACCGGATTAATCCAAGAAGGGTTTAGTTGAATCTAAAGTGTAATGGATAACCCTTCCACTAGCCGCGTACTGCATGTTGATGACGCGGACGACGAATTCAAGTGATGATAGAGGAAATGTCTGGCGATTAATGTTGTTCAGATTCAGAAATTGATGATTCCGACGAAGATCCCGATTTCGTGATTTCAAATGAAGGAGACTCTGTTTTGACAGACTCCAGTGTGAAAAGTGATCATCTTCTGAATGAAGAACTTGATAGATGCGAGATACAATACAATGTAGAGCCTGAATGTTCCTATGAGAAACCTAAAAAGAGCGAGCGTGGCCTGCATTGGAATAGTTCTGAGCCTAGGCAAAACGTGTTCCAGCTCACAATATTGTTAGGGGAGGATTACCCGGCCTCAGAGGTCAACCCAGAGCACTGGGAAATCAACCAGACAAAAATGTCTTGGCATTCAGTGATGATCCTCCAGTTAATCCACAAGAAATCCCAAGTGACAAGATGAACAACCGAAAGACATGCAGCAAGTGCCCTTCTCTCAAAGAAAGAAAGACACAATACCAATGTATCAGATCATCAAAACCTATCTGCCTTGAGTGCAGCCGAAAAGTCTGTATGGATTGTTCTCCTAACTGTGTTTGATTTTGTATTAGAAGGAGAATTACATTTCTTTTTATAAAATACCACAGAAAATAACTGTAAACAAGTGGATTTTATTTTTAGTTTCATAAAATTATACGACATGATTATTTTGATGAAAATTTAGCAATAGTTTATGTGTTTTAGATTCATTAAGTAAAATTGTAACTTTGTAATAATAAGAAATGCCGGAAATTTTTTATTTAGTGTTGATTTACTGCTTCTATTATATATATATATGTTGCCAACGATTAATGTTTATGTTTGTAAAATAAAATCAAACCACCCGGTCGGTCAGACCGGATAGCTCCAATAGCAGCACATGAATCCATGGCTCCATTAAAGTGATATATGTGAAAGTTTGATATGCACGGTTTTAGAGAACGTTTCGTGTTTCATCTTTATGTAATAATACTTAAAATTTCGTTTTTTTGATAAAATGAATAGTAGTAGTAGTTAGTAAAGCGAGTATTCTACAGCTGTCGCCGTTTCTCGCTGCCTAATCTCCATTTCCTTCTATCTTCCCAAGCATCATCTTCTAAATCTCTCGCAGCCATCATTGATCTTATGTCTTCCTCCCACTTCCTTCTTGGTCTTCCTCTATATCTTCTTTCTTCAGGATGGCATTCCCACATCATCTTTGGTAATCGCTCACTGTCCAACCTTCGTAAATGCCCATACCATAGCAAAGCCTTCGCTTCTATCAGTTCTAAGGTTGATTTTCCAGGTTTCATTATTTCTATTATTCTTTGATTTTTCATTCTTTCCTTTCTTGTAACCTGACAACACCTCCTCCAGTATTCCATTTCTGTTCCTTGAATCCTACTTCTATACCTGGCATTAATAGTCCATAACTCAGCTCCATATGTGAATAGTCTTTCAACAATAGTTTTATACAATGTAGTTTTTGTGTTTGAGATGAATATTGTATGCTGCTGCACATTTCAACAAATAAGGCGAATAAACAAATCTCTGATGATCTTTTGTCATAATTACTCCATACAGAAGAGAAATCACACTTTTCCAGTATAGGACGAGTATGTTACACAAAATTTATTTTGTTTCTCTTTATGTTTTAGAGCTAAATTAATTGTACGTCAAATACCTAAATATGAGGATTTTGCTTTCCTGTTTGTGAGCATATTACCGTAAATGTTTTGTTGAGGTAAACTGAATAAAAATGTGTTATAATTATTATAAAATTATAATAATAACTTTATCTGATAGAATGTCAACGTTATGATTTTCAAGTTTTATATCTCAAGAAAATAGGGGAAATTAATAATTTCTTACCAGAAAGAAAATTATTGTTGTTTCCTTGAAAACATTGGAACCTTGAAAAATCTACATCACTGCATTAAAATTACATTTAGGGAAACCACGTTCACAAGACATCGCTGATTGGCTGAAAGGCAGTGATACTGTTGAGCTGTTAGAGTTTGTTCGTATTTAAAATAATTCTGACAATTTAAAATCTCCTAGAGTGTGAAATACGCGACTCGATTCGTTTTTACATATAAAAGGTGTAAAATCTGATAAAAGGCATCGGCAGATTACTGAATTCTATGGAGAAACCACTTTGTACATTGGAATGACAAGAAAATGTTAGAACATATAAACATGGTCGTAGGAACGTTCATGACGAGGAGCGCTGTGGAAGATATTATTGAGGAATTGGTGCAGAAAATTGATTGAACAATTCCCGCAAACAGAAGCATTTCAATATTGTATATATGTAGTGAATTTCCGCAAGTTTCAATGAGTGTTATTTATGAAATTGTGCTAGAGTGCTAAAATTATCGGAAGTTGTACTTACGCTGTGTACCAAAAATGCTGACCGACGTGCACAAAACTTTTAGCTATTTAGGCAGTGCTTTGACTTTCCTCGTGCAGTAACGTAATGAAGATAATGAGTTCTTAAGCCAAATTGTCTCTGGTGATTAAATGTATGGCTTATGTATCACCCGAATTAAAATAGCTATCCATGGATTGGAAGTATTTAACATTACCCAAAAAGACAAATTCAGGGAAACGATTTATCACGCAAAATTTACTATGGCTCAATGGACAAGAGTTCGGCTTACTTTTCCTTTCAATGTCAAGATTTAGTACATTCCAAGCATTAAACGTTCATCGTTTTACGATGAAGTGTCATGGCTGATCACTGTTTTCATCACTGATGATGAGATAAGATGGGACTTTAGTGGATTGATATATTTGAATTGTTTAGGAACTATTACTATTACCTGGCCAGAAGCAGAATTACAGATTAAACACGAAGAAAAAATATACTTTTCTTTGGCTAATATTTCTGACGGGGATAAATGCCGTCAACCTCGTAACGACTGCAAACTTCGAAACACTGCTTTCTACATTGTTATTGTTTCATACTCAGAAGTTCCAGATTGGTCTTCCATTTTGTGAGTTCTCGTGAATGCAACACTCCGAGAAGCTTCTGCTTCGTGTGCAGCACATCCCTCTTTAACAGAAGTCGCAGCGCTGTGACCCTCGAAATGGCAGTTTTGGGAGAGAAATAAGCGCAGGAACGTGGGTGAAGGAGGAGGCGAAAACCTCGGAATTGGCGGCAGGGAAATAGGGCGAAAGTGGTCAAGAGAGCGACGTTGTGCCGTGCAATCACATCACACGTGGAACAGATTCTGGCAGATAAGACTGAACGAGATCGCGTAAGAACCAGTCCATGTAAGAAACTGAACTATGGTAGGCTTTATGATCAGAAACGTGTTCAAAGTGCAGTATTAAAAAGACGTATTGTGGTAACAGAAGTAATCGTTTAATGAAGAACATTAATTTAGTGTAAGGTTCAGTCGTTTTCAGTCGTGGGTTCATTTTATTTAAGTTTTATTGTATTTTGGTTTCGGAAAATAAACTCTTGGTTCTATTTTCCATTCGGAAGATAGAATGATGGTTGAATCTATCAGAACCCACATACAGATTGATTCTATCGAAAGTGAATAATTAAATATTGGCAATATCATCATGATACTTACTGTGTACTTCTTCTTTTACAACTATCCGTGGTGGACTTAATTGCAGCAAATAACATTCAATTACAAGCAAATTACATTCAATCCAAATAAACAATTGCCAAGTAACCAGTTACCAGTTTAACCGGAATGTTTTGCGACCGGGAGTTTGATTAAAAAGAACACTCCTTGAACTACGTCTGATATTTCTTTCACATAGCTAAAACGTCCATCATCCGTGGCGCTATGGCATCTGCCATCTTGTATTGCACAGACTTCTCTCATTCCGCCACACCACAATCTAGTTCAAATGGAGTAAGAGTTTTGTTGTTCAGTTCTTTGTTCTTCAAGTTTGTTCCTAGGCATCTGCAAGGTAAAAAAGGCGAAATTTTTAGTTTTTTTTTTGCGATTTTCTTTGTGTCTTTCGACCTTTTTCGAGGGGACAAACTTGAGGAAACAAATTCAAATTCAACACCCTCAAAAACTTATAGAATCGTTCAGAAAAGAACTTCCGGAAATGTTTCCTGGGTCAGATACCATTTGACTGGACTATTAGACATATTAGAGACGATTTTTTGCGGCGGACGATTTCATGCAGCCAGGACCAAGTTCGATGGCTCAAATGGCAACTCGACAGACGGGAAGACAACTAAGTTGGGATTCTCGGTCGGATTCGCGGCGACAGACTAAGTCACTGTGTGCCGGTATATTAGAGATGATTCTTTGCGGAGGATTTTGTCATGCAGCCAGTACCAAGTTCGATGGCTCAGATGACGACACGACAGACGGAAAGACAACTAAGTTGGGATTCCCGGTCGGGTTCGCGGCGAGAGACTAAGTCACTGTGTGCCGGTATATTAGAGATGATTCTTTGCGGAGGATTTTGTCATGCAGCCAGTACCAAGTTCGATGGCTCAGATGACGACACGACAGACGGAAAGACAACTAAGTTGGGATTCCCGGTCGGGTTCGCGGCGAGAGACTAAGTCACTGTGTGCCGGACGTGCTCTGAATGCTGCGGGAGGTCGCGGGTTCGATCTCTGGGCGCCGCATTGATCTCGGGTTGAACACGGAGCCACGTTTCATCCTCCGGCAGGCGGCGCGGCGGCTGCCGCGCTGCAGCTCCTATGCGGCACATTCCCATTCGTTTTAATTTTAAAATATACGTTTTAACCGAGGGTATTTTAATGAAACCAAGGGACTGCGCCCGTTATAATGTAAAAGATTAGTCCCCCAGGTAAACATTTATGACTGTGAAATCGCTTGGGAAATTAGGCGTTTCGTGACCTCGTGCATTTTTTTTTCGTAAAAATTTTCGGGGCTCTTGCGGACGTGGCCGCACCGCGTTCCAGACCGCATCCATCCGTTTCAATTGAATATGCTGATATATCGCACCGTAAAATACTGGGAATGGCTATTTGAGGGATATTACCGCCTTTAGTGGGCTACAGTGCGAAAGGAGATCCGCTGAACTGGGCGTACCAAACGGCGCTGGCCCCGTTTTGGGAGATCCAGAGCTTTATGAAATAGAAGACATTATGCAGAGCTGGAAGTACTTCTGATATTACTATAGTTACATTTTCCCTTGTTCTTTAAAACAATGTAACAATGACAAACTTTCTTTAATAAATAAGTTTAGTTGACCTTAGTTTTATTTGTTAATGTACATTCAAAAGAGTTGATATAACTGCGTTTTATACAATTACAAATTTATTTTTTTAAATATTAATTATTTTGATACAAAATATTAGAGGTGGCAATTTTAATGGCAATTTGAAAATATAAATTTCGTGTAATATCACAGAAGAATATGTCACTAAAGTCTCTGAGCATACAGATACAAAATATTAAAATGTTTTTTAGGAAAGGCAAATAAAACAATTTCATTAACTGTGAAATTCGACAATTTACGTACTTTTGTTTTACATGACGTGTGACAACTCGTTTAATGTGTCATCTGCGTCATCCACACAAATGCAGCAGATATTTCTGGAGAAACAAGTTTTCAGCTAGTACCTACACAGTGCATCTTAATCATCGAAACATTTGAATGTATTTAAGAATTTCACAACCATATCAATTTAATATTACCAAAAACTCGACGATCCAATGGCAAAATTGAGCAAGAGTATATATTTTGTTGTTGAACTTACCTAACGTAACTATTATGGCTGGAAAATCCTATATTTGAGATTTGAATCAATAAAGATTGAAACATTCGTTCACAATTTAATTGGTTTTCTGAACATGTAAAATCCAAACTTTCTGATTCTAGTTTGGATTTTACATGTTTGAGTTTACATGCTTTTATTCTTATTTTTGCGACAATGATTCTAGTGTTTACATCAATGATAGCAATTAAAGTGACATTGCCGCGCTTACTGGGCACCCTATAACCATAACTAACTTCCCTTGTGCATCTAGGAGTAATGCCCTTTCGCGAGACAGGGAGTCCTTGACCTCCACACATTACAACTCGGCGGCGGCTCAGTGGGGGTGATATCGAGATATCGACCGCCCGAGGCCCGAGGCGGTCAATGAAGCGGCCCGTCTCACCGCCAACAACTCCCGCCCCGCCCCGCCCGCTCCGCTCGCCACGCCCGCTGGCCCTTGCCCCGGAGGCTCCCCACGGTCTCGCGTAGCCTCCGGCGGAACGCCAGCATAATCGCCGGAGGCGGCGACGCTCCCGCCTCGCCCCGCCTCGCCCCGCCTCAGGACATTTTAGGAGGGGACATCAGGACATTTTAGCTGGGGATACTTAATAACTGAAGTGACAACCTTTTGCGTGCATTTTCTTTGCTAGTTGGTTTTCAATAATTGTAGCTTGCACTGTGTTAGGTTTTTTCGGAGTTCCTAGACGTTCTGATTTATTTAACTCCTTGTATTACACCATACTTAAGCTAGTTGTAGATATCACTCTCATAAGCTTCGAGCTTATGGGGTTGCTTATAAAGTGTGTGCCAGAATAAATCTTACAGCTACTAGTAACTTTTTGCTGAAGAACATGTGACTAGAATTTTTATATAAGGAAGTTACACATGTGACATTAGCTTTTAGTTGTACGTAACTCATCATGCGCTGCTGTTAGAAGGGTCAATTTCTGCTGTAGTGAAAGAATGATTGATTAATACTTCGAGCACGTCAACTGCTCTGATAATTGGTCTCTCTCCGGATGGTGAGATCCGGGGCCAACTTACGCACCAGTTTGCGCGGTAGTCCCCTTCCAGAGGGGAACCACCCTGGCCGGAAGTAGCTCTAAGCTCTCGACAAGCACGATGGTGCAGTGTGTGTAACTGTGTGGGTGTAATGGGGACGGAAATCAATACAAGGAAAAGGACAAAGAAAAGGAAGAGGAAGGAAGTATGGTGCGCGAAATCACTGAAAACTATCAAGCCACAAGAATTGTCCTCCACACTGCGGCTAAATTCGATCTGAAATTTGATCTAGCAAGGTCGTAAGTGTCGAAAATTCGCCACCTTCGGGACTCAAACCCTAGGACCTCCAGATTACAGTCGCTGAAGGGACAGCGTCCACCCCGGACTTGTGTAAAGTACAACCAGTATCAACAACATCACATTTAAAGGCAAAAATTATCATTTTAGATTCCCCTAAATGCCTTAGAAATTTGATACAATTGTTTTTGAAACACCATGTACTTGAACTACGCCTTCACTCTGTCAGAGAGAGGAAGAACGAAGGAGAGAAAGAATATGGTCTGTATGTGTACTCAACAAAGATTTTAGTTTATTTTATCTGCATGGAATGCAAATGCACATATTTCACTCAATTTTATTTATTGCTCATTTGCAGAACGTGTAATTGACCATACTTTTTTCAATAGCTGTCTTGAAAGCATTAGTTTTACGTTAGTATTGTCTGCTTAAGTTCGCAGAAATTGAAATTCCTCTTTTGGAGTTTTTGAATATTCCGCGTTCTCGCCCTATTGAAATTGTATTTTATGAACAAAATACTTCTCAAACCACAAAGAAACTAGTGGTGCTACAACAGCACTTACTTTCCCGTATTAGAGGAAACAGCTAAGTAGTACTGTAATATTGCACTTTATGCGCTACTAGCATCTTCGCTTGGAACTCACTATTTCCATTGCAGTGTTGTCAGAACTATGTGAATTCTACAACTTCACAAAAATAGAATGCAAAAGTTTTGTAACCCTGTATTGGAAAAAGAAGCCTGATACCCTGGAAATAAAGAAATGCCTTCCATTGGGCCATGATTAGGGAAGAGTATTTTAAAACCATGCAACAAATTCTCTACTCACTACAAATGGTACAGCATTTGGTGCAAAACTAAATATTTGCCTGCAAATATCAACATAAATTAGACAATTATAACTCCTTTTCATACAGCTCCATTAGGTCACAACAATGACACTAATTCACAGATATTCCCGAGTGCAAAGTGAATTTCATTGTTGCAGACCCTACATTGTCGCTATTCTGAGAGCTATTAATTCTTTTTACTTATTTCAAATATTTCAAAATAAACAATTTCTAAAATATTAATGTGTAAGTCTATAACAAAGTTCGAATGTAAGAAACGAAGAAAGAAATAATATACAAAATTGCACATTCTAATTTACGACGCATCCAGCTGTCCGAAGCGCAGTAAATTTACAGCGGCCTATTACGTTTGTCACAAAATTAAAGAAATACTACTCGTATTTTGAAAAAATTAAGCGTGACCGTATTTATTTTATTTATTTATTTGTCAATATTCGGAATTGCCACATACTCTTTCTTGCCAGCTACCATCTATCATCGCCAAAAGTACATTTTTTTGTCATTTTCTTAATTTTTCGGTTTCCTATTGGTAGAACAGAAACATTAATTTTAGAATATTAAAGAACACAAAAACCTAGCCGTAAATGGCAATTTTCTTTTAAAAATTATGTGCCGTTTAAGAAAAAATGGCGTTTTAGCGCTACTAAAAATGCGAAATTTGAAGCTCATTTTCTCAGAAAATTTTTGAGTTTTCAAAATACTTTATTTGAAGTTATTTGAAGCACTTACACTCACAAATATAATCATCTTTACAAATTGCGGATAATGTGCATATTAAAGATATGAGAGATCTTTCAAAAAATTTACATTTATATAATTTTTGAAAAAAACAAAAAAAACTCAAAATAAACTTCACGCTATACTAATGAGTGTAATTAGCACTATCCGTTACAAAAGTTTCAAGAAAAAAATTGCAGCCATATACGAGAAAATGACGTTTGAGCATTTCTGAAAATGCCAAAATTTGAGCTACTTTTCACAGAAAACGGTAGTGTTTTCGAGAAACTTTACTTGACATTATTTAAAGCATATATACTCGTAAATATAATAATGTAAAAAAAATCGCCGATAATGTAAATATTAACGACGTGAGAGACAAGTAAAAACATTTACATTTTTGTAATTTTTGAAAAAACCAACCGATAGACCAAAATGGCTTTTATGTCATTGATAGAGTACATTTACCACTATCCCTACCAAAAGTTTAAAGAAAAAATTTGGAGCCGTTTTTGAGAAAATTTTGTTTTTGTAATTTTTTAAAATTGCTCATATTGCACGCAATATTGCACGAAAACTACCAAAATTATGAAAAACATTTACATGACCATTATTAAAGAGCTCAATATGCAGAACAAATTTTATTTGAAGAAAAAATCTCTATCTTCAATTTTGTAGTTGGAGAAAGACGCCGAAAAAAAATCAAACTTTCACAATTTTCAAAAATTCAGAGCTGTACGTGAAAATCGTACCTATGCCATGTTAAAAAGTGTATTTTCCTCTATTCATACAAGAAATTTAAAGAAAAAATTGGAGCCGTTTTTGAGAAAATGTTGAAAATCCCCGGGGGGCTTCATATAAAGTACCCCCAAATTTTAAAGAATCTTTTTCAAAATCACAAAGCTTCGACTAGAATCAGATCGACTGGGGAATATCAATTTTGAAGAAAATCGACCGAACTGTTTAGGCGCTAGCTTTGACCACACACAGACAGACGGACAGACGGACGGAATGCCGTCAATCGATTTTTAAGTATAAAGAAGCAACAAATCATGGATTTTGACCACACCACGTGTTAGGGGATTTTTTTCTTAATTTAGCAACTGGTTTTATCCACTTACTCGTTTTCACGGCCCGGCAATTAATTTTTTTCCGCGGAAAAATGGCCATTTTTTCGCGCAGCATTACATAATTTTCCCTATACTACGTATATCACTCCGTGTATAAGTACGTATACGGGAAAGTAAAAATGTTGTATTACTGATCTAGCTGAACAAATAAGCAGAAGAAAAAGGCGGGTATTCGTTTAAAAACGTAAAAGTTCCTTTAGAGCTAAAATGCATTCCTCGCGTCAATATAGGAGTAATTTATAGATAGTAATTATTAATACGCTGAAAAAAAATGTAATAAATAGTGTATTTTGAATAAAAATATAGTTGAAGTAAATATTTCAGTATACAAAATTTAAGTTCGTTTCAAACGTCTAAAAACATTAAAAAGTTCCATAAAGTGTGTCATTAATTATGTTGAAGTCTAGCCAAAAATGATACTATACAAACTAAGGGAAATTGTACAATCAAATCCATCTGAGGCATGCTATTTATGTCACAAATGTATCAATACGTTATTGGTGTCATCAAATATTTCTGTTAGGTGCATGTGTCTTTGCAGTGCCAACTCAAACTATTCGTACACGAAACACACTAAGCACAATTTCATTACTTTTGACATTTGTCATTCGCCTTTGTTCCGCCACCCAGTTATGAGATAGTAAGAGATAACATACAAGGGAAAAAATGGAGGTGTGCGTCACACTTTTTGTTCCAGTCGCAGACAAAAACAGAGATGTAGATAAGGAAAATTAACTCTCAAATCCTCATCAAACAAATGCTGTTTTGATTGCCATCAATCCCTCTGCTCCAATAGTTCAATATTTGCGCCCTTGTTGTGACAATGTAATGTATCTCACGGTTGTTCCTACCCGTGGTCGATGTAATCGTTAAAAGTTACTATCCTAATACAAATTTTGAACGGGAACCCATACGTATTGGGTTAGGAAACCTTTTTCCCCAACGCTATCTGTAAAGGTGCTTTCTTGATAGGACTGCGATGCAAATAAAATGCTCACTGTCCTCACCTGATTGGAATTTCCATCCATGTCACTAGATTTAGTCGGTTTCTTTTTTTAAAATATTCCGAGCAGAACCATTACTTATAATTTTCAGTACGTCCCTGAAGTATTTAGATCAAAATTGGCAAGTTTTAATCAATTTGCTCTTCCAAGCATCTCCCTTGAGGTTGAACTAGTGCAGGGGTGTCCAACGTGCAAGGCCTCGAGAGCCACAGCTAAAACCTTTAATATCGTTGTGGGACATATTTTCCTTACTCAGGCGATCCACACCGACTTTCCCGTTTATATCGACACTTCGTCCAACAACTCTGAAATGGGAGAGGGAATGAAACCATGCGTAATATAGGGCCATATCATGCATAATGCAGTGAATCAAATTGGAATGATTCTTAATTTCTGAATTTTCCAGAAAAAATCCTTAAATCAAAACTAAACCTACTTTTACATTAAAGGGGGTGTTGATCCCAGTAGGGACACAATGTTCTCGTTCGACATGGTTGCGCGGGACTTTCATTTTTGACCAATAACCTTTTTCAGGCCACAATAAATATACGAATTCGAATTTGATTCCTGATTTTCTCCTTCAGTGTTTTTACATTTGCTGATTCCGCCTTTGTTTCAGTTTACTATTATGCAGACTGCATTAATTTAAATGCAGTTAAGTAGTAGGGATATATCAATTGTGACATTATGGCTACTTGGCCATAATGTCACAAACAGAAGAAATAGAGCTCAGAAAACGTAAAGCGTTGAATGGACTTCAGATTCTTCAGTCCTTAGAATGAGATTTTGGATTTGTGTAATCACAAAAAACACTGCATTTTGTAAAAACTCTGATAGTACATAAGGCGTTCTGGATATTTTGCGAAATTCGCAAAGCTACTTATTAAAAGTTTCAATTTTGGACAATCTGAAATTCTCACAAAGTAAAGAGGAACTTTTCTGATATCCACTGTCATAAATGAATAAATAAATAAATAAATAAATAATCGGGACACGTTCTCTACATCTTCTTCTTCTACTGCACTTGAAGGGTTAGGTTCACGAACCTGTTCCGGTGTCCACTTCCTTCTGGATCTTCCGACATATCTTCTTCCTCTGCGTCTGTAGTCCACTGCGAGTGCTGGTAGTCTGCTATCGGGCATTCGGATAAGAAGTTCATACCGTCTTTTTTGATTTCCTTCCAGTTTCTCCAGCAGTGGTTCGACCCCTAATTTATTTATCTCCGTTCTCTACTTATTATATGAATTCAGTTTAAGAATTCAGTGATATCCAGTAAATCAATGTCACATGGCTGATTTTATTTTGGCAACAATTAGCTTTATGCATCTACGCCTCTGTTGAGTGTACGTATAATGTTATCGAACACCATGTGCGTGTTTGTGTGGGCACAATGGAATCGATGTCGCGGGATCACACGAGGTTTCAAGTTCGAGCATCAGAGCATAACTTTCGAGGCTTAATTGCAGTGCCGTTCGTTTCCAGCAGACAACGGGGTTCCTGTGCACCGAGTTTTCATTAGCGAATGGAAGAAGCAGTAGATTGCATCAGATTATTCCACGCAGAGGACACCCCATTAGGCTACATGAGCTTGGGAGCTTATGCTAAAACGAGACGGCTGGAAATTATCCCAGGATTTACTACCCACTATTTATTGCTTGCTTAATTTGACCGACCTAATTCTAGTCCGTTTCCAACTGAAGTTCTTAAACGTCTTCCACTTCTGTAATTTAAATTCCCACATGGACACTAACCCAGAGCTACAGTGGTAATCTCGACCGTAGATTGGTTTAGTCCTCGATTGTGTAATTACCTAGGATCGAAAATACATGAGTTACCCAACTCTCGGCAAAGTAAGTTTAAGACGATAGCATGACTAGTTTAAATGAGAACGGCAAAAATATTTATCTGAAGTTATATTTATTTTCTAGACGTATCAGTATAATCGTTTTAAAAAAAACAGATAATTTCAGGAATTACAAACAAATTAACCAGAAAAATAAATTTCATTGTACAGGAATGCACATTTTATAAACATTATATTTTGTGTAATAACGTGTGTCACATAAGTACGTTAAAAACATGTTTTAACAAGCCGAAATACATCTCGTTAATGAGCAAGTGCCCATACGCCACCGGTGTATAAGTTGGAAGGTCCAACGCGCCCTCCCTCTGCAGCCTCAGATAGCGTTGAGGGGGCGGGATGGGGCGGGTTTAGGAAGGAACGATCCGTGGTGAAAGGCTACTCCGACGTTCGCCTGGAAATGATAAGGAAAGCCCCCTATTAGAGCGATAAACCAATGAAGAAAGCTTATTTTATTGGGGGATATAAAGTAAATAGTTCAGTGCATTAACCAATTTTTTTTTCATTTTTCGGTTTTAAATTGAATGAGAAGAGAATTATTACTTTTTTTCCAATAATCATCACTTTGGCTTCGATTGAAGAGGCAATTACATCAGAAATATGGTTCGTACAGTAAAGCTTTCCATAATGTAACTCTGCTACTGTGTAACGAATGTACTATGATTATGTAACGAATGTACTACGTTTGTACTAAATGATTAAATTTCTTCAAAGATTTGTCACACCTACCGGAGATCGAACGCGGATGTTCTGATTCTGGGAAGCAGGAGTCGCGGGTTTGATTCCAAGTCGAGGTGATAATGAGGCAGTGTAGCCATCCACAGCATTTCATCACACTAGGTGCAATAAAACCTCCAAAAATACGTGTTTTATTTTTCCAGAATATTGCAGAAAGATCTGCCTAAAAATATAGCCAACCAATTCCCCCTTGAGGGCAATCGAATATGATCACCCCCGTACGTATTTTAAAAGCTCTCCCAAAACGCGTTTTAGGTGTATAACGCCCTCAACACGTGTGTTCTAATACGTGCAATGAAACTATTTAAAACATTTGTTCTCCCGGTAAGTCAGGCATACAATAGGGCGAGGAAGAGGTAGGAAATATCGCGCGCGATCTTCAGCCTGTTTGTAAGGGCACTGCTCCGGCATTCGCCTGGCGTTGATCATAGATCGATTTTTGCTCGTTCCGCGCAGTCTGCGTCATAAACCACAAGACCATAGCACGGGCACTTCGTTTGAAAAGCCAGACCAGACGCTGGCCGCCATGTTGGATGGAGCGCGAGTAGTGTTGAGAAACATTTTGAAATTGGCGTAAAGTGACAATTTTCAACGGTGATCAACCAAAAATAACACGATGAAGATGCAATATTTTAAAGAAAGGTTTCGTATATCTGTTCCAGTGACTTGTAAACGGTGATAATTTTGGTAACCGGCTGCATTTGAAATTGACGCGGACTGGTGCCTGAAGCCCCTTGGCTGAAGTCGGATACGATGCGCTGCATCTCACTCATGTCTTTCCATCACGGTCCTAACCATGAGTGGCGGACGGACGGAGGCAGGTTACTCGATTACTAAATAAGAACGCCCGGGCAGAGCGAGCCTCGCGGCCCCGCCTCGCTTCGCAGCGGTGTTGCCAGATGCCGAATGAGGGAATGAGGAATCGGGACTACGCAAATGCGGCATTTTCGCATGAACACAGCGAAGCCGAAATGTGCATGACAGTTGAAGTTAAACTATCTCGACGATTTTATCAGCCAAAGGGATATATTATTCTCGTTCCATTCATTCGAAATAAGAAGATGAAGAAATTCTGAAGAAACCATTAAGGCATAAATGGTTGATTTTGATTGATTTATGTTTCCGGGCGCATCAACTACTTTGGTCATTAGTCCCGTTAGTGTGGTGCGTGTTTTTCGTCGGGAGGTGGCGATGAATTTTCCCCCGCTGGATGGCGAGATCTGGCGTCGACCTACCTTCGACTAGCAGGGTTTCCCCTCAACCAAGTATATCCCACCAGCGGAGCACCGCCCCAGCCGGGACAAGCTGTAAGCTCCCGACCGGTCTCCCGGCATGAGTGGTAGTGTAGTGCATGTTAGTGTGTATGTGTAAGAGGAGAGATAGGACAAGGAAGAGGAAGGAAAGTTCGCGAGCGGTCCGTGGCTCGTTTGTTGGGGTTCTGCTCCGGCATTCGCCTGGTCTTGATCGGAGAAACCACGGAAAACTACCGATCAGAGCAGCCGGCCGCTAGAATTCTCCTCCAGACAGCGACTGAATTCGACCTAGCTGACAAGCTAGTGTCGAAAATCCTGCCGCCGTTGGGACTCGAACCTAGGACCTCCCGGTCAGAGGGACTGCAGTGACATCAGGTTGATGCACTGCCATCTCTTCCGGTGGGTTGATTTTTAATCTTCGAAGAAAATTTGAGGAATTTGTGTCCATCGGAGCGGGTTGCGGACTGGACCTCAAATAGGCGGAAGAAAATGCGGAAATTGAGGGATCTGGCAACACTGCCTCACAGCCGCCCAGCGCCACCAGATGCGGCGGGTGCTTAACGCGGTTGGCAGCAAAGGGCTCACGCAATAGACAGGGTAATTAACTTTCCCTCTGCACTGGGTATACGGTTGTGCTTAAAATACACCTTCAATTACATTACAGGTTGTCCGAAGAACGTAGCCGTTACAGGTTAACAACAGCATCATCACCGAGGTGGCTCCGGCACCATCGCGAAATTAAATTTTTTTTCTAGCGGAATGTGAAATGTCACGGCTCTTTCTCACGCCGCGAGCGCTGCAAAGGGAGACAGGATGGGTGAAATGGAAAGGGAAGTGGAAAATTCTGTAGAGAGCCACCTCGTATAACAGCGCGCAGTAAGAGATAGCATAGTTATTCTGTGGGGTGGAGATAAAACGATAAACTCTTTCACTGCAACCGTGTGCTTTAAGGAAATGCTGTTTAAAATTACCATTGTCTTCGATACTCATTTTTATTATTCATTGGATGGCGCGCTCCGGCACCGACCTGCCCGTCGAATTATGTGTTTGTTCCTCAATCAGCTCGCACCCACCAACGGGGCACCCCCCCTCCAGCTGGGATAAGCTCTAAGCTCCCGAATGGTCTGCCGACATGTGTGATAGTATGGTGCGTGTATGTGTCTAACAAGGGACCTTTCAACAGATGCAGAACGAAATCTGACCTGATATTTTTTTAAAATTATATAAAATTAGCTGCTGTTGTGAACTGTAAGTTACTGAGAAATTATAGAATTTGATCTGTTCGCAAACGCCATGGACAAGTCTTGCTGCAGCGAGCGACTCACGTAGTGCTGTCATTACTCGCTAGGATATCTATTTATTGGTTATGTCTGACAGTTTCCTGAGAGGAAAACAGTTGTAAATTCCGGGAAACATTGTGTCCTGATGTACTAAATCTATGGATTTATTTTGCTTATTCGTTAGTTGGGTACTAGGGATTAATCGCCATTATTATCACAGTCGATTATTTAATACGATTAATAGACATAATTAAATCGATTGTATTTAGGCCGATTTATTTACACAGCAATTAAAATTTACGATTATTCAGTCCAATCATTTCAATTCAATTTTAATATTTAAATTTTTAATATAATGTTAGATTTCATTTAAAATATCATTTTAATGTCATTTCGGCACAAATCGAACCTTTTCAAAAGTACCCACTGACATTATATAAAATGCGGCGTATACGGTAAGGCGGGTTTGAGCGGCCCCGAAAGTGATGATTGGCTTATTGATTATAATAATTTAAATCAACCAATCACTGGCTTCCTAGTCGGTAAGAGCCATCTTCTCAAACGAAACAATGATAGTGACAGGTATTGTTTTCGAGCTATTTCACCAGGTGACACCAGCATGGATAATGACCAAAATGACTGTTAACAGGGATGTACTACAAGTACATTCAACTGAACCATAATACGTTGATGTGACTGTATTAAAAAAATGTTGACAACTTTACGTACATTCCGCGGGCACTCTTTGACACCACAATGGTTTTCGGTTCCTCAGTGTCGAAGAAGAAATGTCCAGGAGAATGGGCACTGCGCCCCGCAGCATTGCGGGCTTGTCAAGGGTATGGGCTAATGTCATTACTTAATGATCTGCTGCCCTGATTTGAGCTCGTGCCCGTACGAGCGCTTGTTCCCCTGGCAGACATTCTCTCATTGTAAACAAGGGTGCACAAATCACGCGCGAACGTTTTGCGTCGAGAAAGTGTGGAATTTTGATACTTTCCCCCCGTGACTTCCAGTGCATCACGGCAGCCAATTTTGTTCACGGCACATAGATATAGAGAATCTATAGAAAGAAAATGAGGCCAGAGTTCGACCTGCATCTGTTGAAAGGTCTCTTATAAGTAAGGGGTGAAGATAAGATAAGGAAGAGGAAGGGAAGACCGCGCGCGTTCCGTGTCCCGTTTCTTAGAGCGCTGCTTCCTGGCCACTAGGATTCTCCTCCAGACAGTGGCTTAATTCTACCTAGCAGTCGACCTGATGTCGAAAATCGTGCCACCTTTTGGACGCGAACTCTAGGAGCTCCCTATCAGAGACACTGCAGAGATTTCAAAGTGCTGTGCACTCCAGTGACAGTATCTCATTCAATTCCTCTCTACAGATCAAATCGATTGACACAAAGTTTAGCCTCTCGAATATTCTAAAGTAACTATAAAAAAACAGTGTTTTTGCTGGTTTCAATTCACTTATGAATACATTGGTGAAACTTTGTGTACTCTTTCTGGCATTTACAGAATCGTTAAGACTTGATTCATCAGATTGACGATCATTAAACCTAATTTTGTAATTAAAGAAACATTTTAAAGAATTTAAATTTATTTTCACCTAAATGGACGAACATACTTTTTTGAATATCAGCATTTATTTTATAAACGACCTTTTATGTTGCAAGAAATCGTTCATAATGGGGCATTTAACGGCCCAAATGACGTGTTACGGCCCAAATGACGTAGAGCGTTCAGTCATGTGACCAACTTTTTGACTGCTTCTACAACGAATGAGCGTCGCCGAAGACCGCATTGCTCTCCAGAATGTTTTCTTCCGCCGCTCAGCTGAGTAGAAGTATCAGCTGTCTGTATTTTGTAATTGAATGTATTTTCATGTTGTGAAGGTTAGAAATAGTTTTCGCGTGAGATTGATTGTATTCCACTATCATTAGGGACGAAAAATTATACGAATTGACACAAATAATTTCGAAATGCTGTTGATAATAAGTGTGACTGAGTGAATTAAGACGTTTGACAGGAGAATGACGACGAATACTACTAACCCATACGTAGGCCTTGTGAAAACTCGGAATTCTGTTGGAACTTTTTGATCTTGCGTGTTCAGAACTTTTCAATTAATGTAGTCCTGCATAATGTTCTGCAGTTTGAATAATTGATGTTTATAATTTCTATTGATTGATCGTTATGACTAATGATCAATTTATCAATGTGAAAACCAGAACAGTGACATTTTATAAACTCTGAGAAAACTGTTTTCTTTCATTTATTATCACTGTAAAATCATGTTACTTTGTTTCATTATTAAAACCTCGGCATTTCAATTGTTTATTACATCACGAATTAACCGGGGTTCTGAAATATAGCCTACTATAAACATGGTTTTCTCAGAATTTCTAAAATCTTACTTATACGGTTCTGTATTTCACCCATTCAGTTATTGATCATTGACATACTGATTTGTTAGTTAATTGTGAAATTATGGTAACAATACTTAAATACTGTAAATCATTTGTTCAACAATTTATGACAGGTGAAGCAGTGCTTCATTGAAATGTTAATCATGTATGGTTTGTGCGTAACTAACACAAAACCACCAATAATTTTTATTTAATATTTTATTAAATTTTGGGTTCTTCTAATTATCAACTTTGGAAAATATTCACACTGTGTTGAAAGGTTTCTGTGAAGAAAAAGATTCTAGTTAGTAAACATTCTCTGAGTACTGATTGGCAAAATTCTCATAGTTAATCAAAAGATGAATAACTTCCAAGTGAATTTCTTAAATATAAAAAAGTCAGTTCTTAAAACTTAGATATTAGGTACATCATGGGTTAAAAAGTGCTATGAATTATATGGATGTACTTGTTATTAAAAGGATAATAAAGGATGTTAAATAATAAATTATAATTTATGAAAGATCCTAAATGTTTTTCCAATTAAAAAAAAAGTATGTGATTAAACGAGCCTGCACACTGGAAGTTTCTTCCTCAACTAATTTATGTATAACAAGTCCGTTAATAAAATTGAATTGAATTGAATTTCACTACGAAAATTTTTGACTTAAGAAATGAAAATTGAAAGATTTCATACCTTCAATAACTTTATTATCTATAATAAATAAAAGTCATGTTGAACATGGGTCAAAAGATATCACGAAATCAAATATATATAAATGAAAAAATAATTCCCTTTATTTGTGTTGTGATTTCTCTGAAGGATACAACTATTGCACAAATACCTTTGAAGTTTAATAAATTTTATTCATTTGATGATTTTAAATGAAAATTTATAAAATTAAAATTACTTTCCTATGTACTTTTAGAACTTGTCCAGAAAGTCCATGACCTACTATTTAGCTCAAAACCGCGTCTGCTAACTTTGCCACGATGAGGAGTAAAAAGTTCTATTTTGAGATGAAAATTATACATTGGAAATTTTAAAAATGAACAAAATTTGTATTGTAACATCTTGTGTAACAGAGTTTGATTGGTTATCATACCTGACATAACTGCATAATTTGATAACTTTTAATCTCATATTGTGTTTATATGTTGTATGACACATACTTCATAAGTATCAAACTCTTTAAAAAATAAAACTTTTCTTTTAATTAAACCTGCATTTCTAATTATTTTTTATTGAAAGGAAGAATATTTTTCTATTACCTGAATTAAATTTTGATTTATGTGGTGTATGTTATCAGAATATATTTTCAACACACTTAAATACTCATCAAAAATTAACTTCACATAATTGAAAAAGTTCTTCCTTTTAATAAAAAAGAATTAGAATATCTTTTAAATACTTTTTACAAAGGTAGTTATCAGCAGATTTGATGAAGTGACTACTTATATCTTCTGAGAAGTATACATCTTACTATTGTAATTAGTGGGAACACACATTATAAATAATGAAAATATTCATACATACATGAGGAAAGATTCAGTAATTGCAAGAAAATACTAAATTCAAAGACTAGTTATCTTGCAAAAATAATAAAAAACACCCCTATAGGTTCTGTATCAGTTAAGGTTTAGCAAAAAATCTGAAATTAAGTTTAGAAAAATTTAAAGACATAAATTAAGAGAAAAATTGAATTATCTAGTTATGGTCCAGTTACCACTTACTAGTGGAAGTTATAATAGTACTATAACTTCCATCACCAACAAACCATTACGGAATCACATGCCTTCTAACTACACAATATTTATTTTCAGAGAGATATCGAGAAAAGATTCACATACACAGATACAAACACATGGCAAATTAGATAAAGATAAAAATACTAGCTAAACACCAATTGGTACCACAGTCCCCACCCATCTACCAAAAAAAACTCTTAACAAAAGTTTTCTCTTGTTCTAATGCAGCACATTACATACCTTTCTCAACCGCCTATATTTACAATGAAGTCACTATTACTAACTATTTGAAAGCCATTTGGTAGGTTTTATCTGTATGTTGAAAGAAAGTTGCTGTCGTTAAAGATATGAAGCATACAAATGTACTCACATATATCTAATTTCATAAATGTTTATTGAAAATTAAATTGTAACAGTTATTAAAGCTTTTCTACCAAAACTGATAGTATATAGTTCTTTAGAGACCTGTTAAAGTCCAAATAAGAATAACGATAAGAGTGAAAAATACATTTCAATAAGCAAAGATCAGCTTAATAATAATATATATTCACCATGTCACATGGAATGTAACCACTCACTTGCCTTAGTTGGAATAATATAAATTTACAATTTGCAACTCTGCACCTACGAAGAATAACAAACATCAAATATTTTTCAACCCATTTTCATGGGCAGCCATATTCCTACAAATAAGAAACATCAGCGGATCCTGAAATGGGAACACCGAGGGGATCTTTGTCATAAAAGTCATCTTGCACATTTATTATGACTGCAATCTAGGAAGCCTCCTTACTTATTTCTACTCTACACTCTTCTCCTATATTCTTTGCAGTATGTGCCGCATAATTATCCCAAATACAGAAGTGAGAACCATACGTTATATTAGTAACATTTCTGGAAAATATCCCAAGGAAATATTTTTATATTAATTCACTTTCTTCTCCACAGTAATCAGTTCTATTGCTTCTTTTAATTTTTTTGTTGCTTGGTGACTGAAAGTGGTATCATGATGCCACTGATAATATCTTTTGCACTGGTTCCACACCAACTCGATAGAATTATAGTGAAAATATAGTGACAATAAGGGGGAAGTAAAAGACAGAACTCAATGACCAGCTTTCTCTATAATTTCATCTTCCCCACATCAACCAATATGATTTATCAAATAGTAAGAATATTGACAAACATTTTATCAAAATAAATACAAAAATTAAAATTGTATTCTGTGATTTAATTCAACAAAATTTGTTTATTTCAGTGAGAAACTTTTTCTGAACAACAGCCTCAGAAGCTTTTATACATTCTATTAGCAAACTTTAAGTTCTAATTAAAATTGTATTTTTAATTTTACTATAAGGTCAGTGAACGCTATTGAATTTACTCCACTCTTTATAGTAATGTAAATAATTGTTGAAACACCTACTTTTGTTATTGAATTGTATAGTAACAATACCTGTTTTTTATCAGTTATTTAAAGAAATAGTAAATGAATTTCATAAATTAGTGTTTTTTACATTCTTAAAAGACATATTGTTGAAAAATTTCACTCACCAGCACAGAATGAACTGCTACCCTGTCCATTACATAAGTGGATGTTTCTTACAATTAAAGTAGAAATCATTTCACTTTTGAAACATCTGTGCTGTCAGAAATGTTTAAAAGTCATTTATTTCTTTTGACTTTGAGAGAATAATAATTCTGTACTTTTGATGAAACCACCTGTATGTAAGAATATATATTTTCCTTTAATCTAAACTTTCGTTCAAGCAGCGCGCTCTACTCTTATCTGGTCATGCCTGAGAGGCAAAAACTAAAATGTAGATTGTTAAAGACAATTTATAAAATGATATATCAAAATTAAACAGTATTAAGCCATAATGTAGGTGCTTCAAGCCCGGCAAGCAGTATTCATGGTACAGGCAAATCATTACACCTACTGATCTAATTCAAATTTCACAAATTTAAACATACTTCAGTACATGCAAATCATGCACTTATTTGTCCCATTTCGTATCTTTCAATTGTAAAGAATTTAGTAGATGCTTCGTTTGTCATTGTATGAAACAGACAAAAGGCCCGCCAAATATACAAAATTCCTGCTAGTTGAACTTTTCATTTCTGTTGGAAAGTCTCCACATATTAACTAAATACACCACGCAGAAAATACTAACTTTTATCTTGAACATAGTTTCAAAATATTTTCACACTGTTCTATCACTATATATTCTATCACTATCACTATAACAAAATATATTTGCGCGAACATTTTCCTTTGTCGGAATCACAATTCAATAGGTGGTTTCACGCAGTGCCCTCTGGAATACTCCTGGAATACCCTCTGGAATACCCTCTGTATTCTAGAGGGCACTGTTTCACGGCGATAAGACAAGTTAGCCAACGTTCGTGAAATAAAAGCGAATAATTTCTGCGTGTAAATCACCGACCACGCCCCCTGGCACGATCTCTGTGGTGTGGCAACAATAGCTGTCAAAAATCGGTCACATGACTGAACGCTCTGTAGATTTTATGGCATGAATGATTGTGTAATCACACATTCAGCCAATCGCCGCAAGAGTATCGGGGAGGAGGGAGGTTGAGATAAACGGAACAGCTGACTACCGTTTTCTAGTACAGATGCCAAATATCCGAAAGTTGTTTCTCAAAGTTAAGTTTGATTCTCTTATAAATTTGTAATGCTGTTATACAAAATAATTGCGTATGCAACTCGTTTATAATGTTGCTTTATTGCATTCGTACAAATATGAAAACTCGCTCCTAACGTCGCTCGTTTTCAAAACATGTTCTCATGCAATAAAGCTTAACATTATAAATTAATTGCATAAAGTACTATTTTCCCACCGGGGCCGAAAATGGACGACCCTATGTTTTAAGGTTTATTTTCATTACGAAATTGAAAAGCACAAATAAAACTTTTTAATAATAAACGAACCGCCGGAGACGCTTCGTGAAGCTAGCAATTGCACATCGTGAGACAATGTCTGTATAGTATCCGACGTAGAGTTATGTTGACTCGCTGCATGCTACGTAATGGAACATCGAGTTTTAGACATGTATTTAGATCAGAAGGCATTAACATCGGTAACTGTGGCATAAACAAAATGTCCTTCTGTGAAAATTGAAAGCTCAGGGAATTTTTTTTGATATATTTATTCACCAAATTGAACCCGTAGACATGAAGTTCCCAAGTCTCATCATGATCTTTGTTGCACACAGTACTTTGTTTTGTTGCAAGAAACCTGTAGTATCGATTATGGGAACTTCTAGACAATATTGTCGAAATCTATTTTGATCTATCGGCAAATATTTTTATCCGTTAATTGTAATCGTTACCTACAATTACGCCTGTAATTATTGTTGAGGAAATTGATGGAAATAAGAACCAGAAGAATGATAGTAGTACTTACGCTTGGTAAGCAGGTTTGCATCGCAACAAACCGGTGCGACGCTTATGGCGCGAGGCTCAATAAGAGCCAGCGTGTAATTAAAAGCACGTACAATTTATTCGCGTGCTGACTGGGCTCCCGCCATCACCGCGCTGGGGTTGGAGGTCAAGTGACAGCGCGTCGACGAATAAAAACGTCGGCTTATCAAAGGCCGTATCTCCTCCGGAATGGCTGGACTCAGCGGGGCGGTAAATGGAGGAATCCAAAACTACTGGTTGTGAAGTATTACGCTCCGTTCTTTTTCAATTGCTTTAGGGCAATGTCATTTGTGGACGAATTAAATTACTGACCGGATTTTGAAAGTCGGCTTTACAACTTGAAAAGAAAATTGTAATTCTGCAGTCAAGCGTGGCTATTTTCAAGTCTGTTATTAAGTAAATGGAGAAATGTATTTAATTCTATTGGTAATTGTTGAATTAGTTTGTTCTGTTTCCGATAATTGTCCGTTGTATATGATGCAGTAAATGGTGCTACTGAATATTTAGTTACCCCAAAACCAGTAAACCAAATATAAGTGGTGTGTTAGATTGTCAAGAGGTTCAAGAATTTGCACATTATTTCTGCATAGCACATTTTTAAAATGACTAATTGTATTGAAGCGGTCCTAGCTATCAGCGCGTGTGGGATCTTCCACCAAGTTTCACCTGTTTTTTTTTAATTCAGCTTCAAAAGACATTACATGAAACCAGTTTCCGAATTTCTAAATAATTTGGGCGCCAGGAAATGGATACAGTTAAATCCTTGATTATATATTATCAAATCTCATAAATAAAAATCCTGCTAGCTCGGTCGATTGGGTTCTTATAAAATAATTGTTGCCTCTTACTCTTCAAGTAACTACTCAATCTTACATTCACACGAAGTGGCGAGGAATCAAATATTTACTCTAGGATTGCACGTAATGGCAAATGGAAATCAGCTTTCTTTCAACCAGGAATAACAGTTCATTAAGCATTAAAGATCAATCATTTAACTTATAATTGATTGTTTCGAATTAGCATTAGGCCATAAGCATCTTTCTATTATTGCAATAACAGCGTTATAGAACCTTCATCCGTTCTTCCTTCTTCGCGCGCACGACGCTTCACTTTAGACGTCGCCACGTAGAATCTTGTTGTCCCTGTAGTCCAATCTTCATTCTTGCTGAAGTCCACGAGGATCCCAGACCAAATTGAAACTTTTTCTAATCACATTAAAAACACCGCCAACACACTTTATCTTGCGCCTCAGGTTGGCACCTATTTCCAACTAATTACTTTCTTGAAACGGAATATTATCCCTCTCACCTTACCTTGTAACTCACAATTCAATGGTCCACACTTGTAGCTCCACCGCGATAATATTCAAAGATCACTTTCCAGCATTCACTCCCACGAAATATCACAAGTCTCAATAAGTATTACTCGAACTTAACACAGCTGTCAGCGATCCGTTCACCACCACGACACGAGACGGAATGAATTAATATTCCCCTGGCCAATCCTTGAAACCCCGCCTTATTTGTCTTTCCATTGTTTTACAAACTTTTTCGAAACGTCCGTTGGCGTCACCCTTCCTGTCCCATTTCTGAACCAATTACAATCTTGTGGTAAATACGGTACACCCAGCACCCGCTTTTAAACAAACTCATATCTCGTGTTGTTACGGTGCCACCTGCGCGTTTACACGCGGTAACTATGGTGCATCTTGCACTCGTCTCAGAATGAACTCGTGTTATTTTCGTTTCTACGATGCCACCTGCGTAACTGCACCATAGAAACCCAAGTTTGTTGGTGATATCTAGAATGTTTTGTCATTTGTTTACTTAAATAATGTACGTTATTTATGGCATGTCACAGTATATTGTCTCTATTTTCAACATTCATGAAAATATTAATGTTTGTCGAGTCCTGGTAGACGCTGAAGCGCACTTAAAAAATCAGAAATCCAAATCCGTGTTTTCTGTTTAGCTTAAAATAACGGTCTAGGTAGGAATATCTTATTCTGTGTATATCATCTTCGGTGTATTTCCAAATAACAGCAGGAGTTTATCTATAATATGCTGTTCCAGCAGTGAGCTTTATTCGGAAAACGATGTTATTATACGTGTAATTAATACCGTACGGTATTCAAGACGCACTTCTAATGTTGTTAGGTGGCAAAATATTATTTAATCATTCTACAAATCCACTCTCTAGCTGCAACAAAGAAAGTAAAGGACAGATTCGAAAAAAATATGCACGAAATTTCTTTCACGAAAATTCTCGATCGCGTAATAATTTATGTTGCAGTTTTATATTTTATGAAACCATGAATTAGCAGATAACACTCCGGGGACGTTTGGCAAACCGAGTTTAACATTAGGAGAGAATACGGAAAGAGAGACATTATCACGAACGTCAGCGAAGAGAAGATGTGGAGTTCAAGAGAGAAGATATGGAATTCACCCGGGAAACCAACGATGCGCACGAAGATTATGTAAGCAGTGAAGTTTGATTCTTGACCCATACGGGAATATTAATTATTGTACACGAAAGAAACAACATTCGATCATTTCATTAGCTCATAAGGTGTAATAAATAATTCATTAGCTCATAATGATAATAAGGCGTAAATAAATGTTAAGTAATTCATTTGTAGAAAAAAGGCTGATAATTTGTAGTTAGTTGCCATCAATTCAAAATAGCCAGTTTCAATTAACGGAACTTCCAGGAATCACAATTTTGTATAGAATTGCACGTCCACATACGACAGGTAAGAAGGTAATATGTTGTATTGACGAAATCCATAACTAACATTTAACAAAAAATACTTAACATTTATGTCTTATTGCCATTATGAGCTAATGAAGTTATATTATTATTATTAGAATCCAGATAATAACATTTCAGTACATAAGCAAATTTACGAGTATAGCAGGGCAAATAAATAAATGATAACATATTTTACTTGTATCAATATTAAACGAGTTTTAATAGCGTGCCCAAGCAAGAAAGCAATAAAATAAGTATATATCAGAGGGTATTTCACACTTATGACAGAAAAAACTCTTGTATGACTATAAAAATAACAAGAGAGTGGTTTTATCTTGATCCTACGTATGTAGTAAATCACTTTCTCTAATGTCTCTCAGAATCGTCGTGTTGAGTCTTTCCAAATAGTCGAAAAATTGGCTGATGGCAAAATGTGTGGAAAGCAAGGCCCTAAACAGTTGATCTTTTTTCTCCAAAACTGATATTCTCACATCGATCTGCTTGAACTGGAGTCCCTGCCAATTTGAAAGGAATATTTTGATTTTCGGATACTTCAGTTTTAGCTTGAGCATTTTCAAATTTCTCTCAAAAAGGCCTCAAGAATTTCATTTACTTTTTTCCTCGGTTACAGACAAAAGACACAAGTTGCATTTTCGTTGACGCATGAGAATTTTCGAAAATTGCAAAAAAGGAAAAAACTTTTTTCCGCCACTTTCTTTAACTATATCATTGAAGATAGTAATGTTTCTTTAATGAAATCTATTCTTCAATCACAGTTCTTCAAAAAGAACAATGTACAAAATTTCGAAAATATGAGTAGTTCACACATAACGCAATTCACGGTCTTCTATAAAATCTCCCATGTTATCTAGTATTATCTAGGGATCACAAAAATGTTACAACGCAATAATTTTATGTGCATTTCTCTCTAACAAATCGACAAATGTGTCTCTACAAAACTTTGGATAACTCGGTAATATTAAGTTGTCGAGGTGTTGAATGCATTACTCGTTAAGAAGCGAGATCCAATAAGAGAGGTGTTGTGTGTTCTCGTAAAACATTCGCGCGAAATGCACATCCGTGAGCTCGACAGTTAGAATGCCTCATATATCAGACGCCGTGCACGGGCTGTGAGCACGTTCTCGCCAATCGATGGAGGGTAAATACGTTACACCAATACCTTGAAGTGTCCATACGTCCTGCTATGTCGATGCTTGGCTTCAACCATGTATGAAATTCACTTCACGAAGGTGGTTCTGCTTTGCTTCTTTACTTGCCAATATCGTTTTCCAATAGGTAATGAAGATATTCATGTTGTGTGATTTTGTATTAAGTAATAAGAAAATCGAATTTTATATGTCTAGTAACAGAGCCGATTTTTTTAGATCATGCCATGAATCTAAATGTCTCCCTGAGTATTTTATAGGGTAGTCGTTAATATTGTGTAGAATGACTGTGCGTAAACGTAAAATTGTGTTAAGGGTACAATAAATTGTGTATTAAAATACCGTGTTAAGATTTAGAACTAAATGTGGTTCAACCAATTAAATTTATATTTTCTGACAATGTGACAACATAAAGTACATAAGCATATTTTATCATTAGTTTAACTATTTTTAAAGTATTCTAGATTTTTCTAATAGTTAATGAAATATTTTCACGGCTTACCACTAAAAAAACGTTATTGATTGTTGGATATCGTTTTTCTTCAAAATGGTATGGAGATAAATCGTTTTTAAGAAGGTAGCTAAAGCGGTTGCATTTGCAAGTAAAATTCTCAACGTATTTGGTACATTAGACTTGTAACAACAGTACTAAGTAAGCTGTCTAAGTTTCTATTCTTTTTAAGGTTCCGTCAAAATTACCGTTTTCGTGGCAGTATCACTACCACATGAGTAGTGCTATACTATCTAGACAAATTATATTCACATGAGAAAATATCTTATCAGAGAAGTGCCTCACAGATATTTTCGACGGGATGACATACTATTTTACATTTTACTATGGTCCTAAGGTTCACTCAGCCTTCTTTCCAAACGAGTACCAATAGTTACTGGCTTTATTAACAGTAAATATTGGGTAAAAGGTGTCCGGTTGAAACATGACGCTTGCCACGCTAACTTCACTCCCACTTCTAGACATACGACCAACTAAGAGAAACCCGTTATATTCTTTGTACAGAGGGCCATCAAAGTGGGGAGAAACCTGAAAAATGGCTGAAAGAGGATTTCTAACATCCTCTAACCCAGACCTGCACAACGCCTGCTCCCGCGGGCATTCTGCACTTTAGAGCCGGTCGTCTGCCCGTGGCAGCGCCGAAAGTGCAAGTAGTGGGGAGTAGGAAGCTTTACGGGAAGGGCAGAAGTCTGACGTAGCACGACGCGGCGCGTAGATTGAATGCCTGAGCGTCTCATAATGATCCATGCTTCAAAATTGAATGCCCATTTGTTTAAATGGATTATGTCTAGTATTTCAAGTTACCAGGATCATAATTCACTGTTTACGTTCTGTGCACTACTTTATATCCACCTTATTATCCACCACTGTATGTATTTTCATTTTCTATTTTTTTAAAGAAAATAAGATGCTCATTGTGACTCTTAAGCAATATTTTAAAGCAATACCTTTAAAATATATGCTTATATATAAGAAAAAATATTTTATTAATTCTATCTAACACAAAATTGCAATTTAATAATTGATTGTTCATCAGGAATGTTATAATCTCCAAATCATAGAAAAATGAACAAAATCATGAGAGCCATCTCTCACAACAAGATTGACATAAAATAGAATATGTGGCAATTCCAAGAAGGGTAATGTTTAATAGCACATTTGTGACCATTTTCCCCCATTATGAAACTGAATAAAAGAGGTCAACGAGCAAACTTCTGTGACGATATGTTACGGACAATCATAAGATAATCATGGGTATTGGTTGAATAGAATGCAAAGGGCTTTATATTTTTATACGATCTCGTAAACGACTCTACTCTCTTCTCAGAAATTAGAACATAAAATAATCATGATTTTTTTAAGAACAATATGTTTTTGCTTTGAATGAACCGTCTTATTCAATTAAATTCTAATTAATTCAATTAGTTAATAAAAATATTTATTGCTGTCATCATCAAACAAAAACAATTCAATATCAAAATTTTGTGTTTAGCAGAATACTAAATTTGTGATTACATCGTAGCAAAGCGAATTACATTATAAGCCCTAGAAGCAATTATAATACTTGGTGTCGAGATCTAATATGTATAATTCGTTGTAGTTTCATATTTCGCTCTGTCATATACCGAGAACAAACATTTGCAATATAATACAAAAGACAATATTGCTTGAACTGTATATGACCGTCATGTTCTTGGCGATTGCTCTTTAAATGTACGCGCTATCTTTGGAATTGCGCATTCTGATTGGTGGTCCCCACTTCTAGATTGGGTCTCATCCCCACTCTTCATCGATTTTCTCATTTGCCCCCGAGTTGCCCGCACGCAGCTCCTGAGGTCAGTGAAAGTGCAAAATGCTGTGCAGGTCTGCCCTAACCCTAAGCAGGTTTAACCTGCAGTACAGAGTACAAGGGTAAAATTTAAAAAAAACTATTTTTTCTCGAAGGGACTTCAAGTATTACCGGTTTGAAATACGTGGAGTCCCAAAGGAAATTTTACCATTTCAAACGGTTAATACAAACTCACCAGTCGTTTGTTCGTGGAACTGCAGGTATTCTGCTTAACTTGCGCCGAATATCGTTCGCAATGTTTCTCCTAAACGAGTCGACCGTTGTGTACTTTTTGTGTCCCTGTCCACTCTGTAATCCTCTTGCAAAAACCACTACAAGCAAAGTGACAGTTCAATCACAGTATTTCAGTATCTGCTGTTTGTACCGAAATGGCAACGTGGTCCTATGGGTGAACTCTCTATGTTCCGAGAGGTCCTCTTCGTTCTTTCAAATTTTCATTGCGCCCTTCACGTCCCTGCAGCCGAGAGCGCTACACACTTTTGTTTTCGAGTTCGATTTTACGAAATTCTCGCTGTGTCCATGATTCGTCGCACGCTGAAATCTCTTTTGAGCCATGCCACTCAACGTCCATTGATTGGGCTTTGTGGCATGAAGTATTATTATGCCTCTAAAGTGATATGCTCTTGATAGAGAATATTGAGATGCAGAGGCTGTTTGGATGTCTGCCTGACAACTGAAGCACCTAGGATATAAAGCTTATTAAATACGAGTAAATTTTCACCGTGTTGGGAAGAGAATTGCAATTGGAAAATTCCCCGAAATTCCTGTCGAATTCAGAGAGAGTTGTGTAATCTGCCACCAAGTTTAATTAATTGCTTTCATTGCATTTGATAAAAGTAGAAAAGGGTTTGATTTATTGGTCCTTCGATTAAATACGGATTTACTACGCTCTCGCTCTTTGAAAGTATCATGATCTCTACACTGAAAAGGAAAATCTTGTATTTGCAACAGCTCTGAAATGCGTTTAAAGTAACATCGCTTAAGCTCAGAACACACTCACTGGGCATGGCAGTTGACGAGAAAGAAACTCAGTAGTAGCTTCCCAGTAATAAAAACGACGAGAAAGAGACCCAGTAATAGCGGTACAAGCTTCCGAAATGAGATTTCTAAGAGCAGTAAAAGGCTATGTCCTCTAGTCCCGATCGGAAACGAAAACATTCGAAAATATCTCAGTTTTTTCTCTGTACTAGGCAAAATAAAGAAAAAGCATTCAGCGTGGACCCAACACCTACCTAGGATGGAAGATGATATGCTGAAAAAAGTGACCTACCAAGCTAGGAAAAGAGATCGTGGTTGGCGAAGGTAATTACGGAGTGAAGCCGTTTTAGATCTTCTGATCTTAACCGTGAAAGGAAGAGGAACAAGACCCTCAGTGGTCGCGAACGTTATTGATCTCGTGCAATAAACCTAACATTCTTTTGAAAGCGAAACAGCTTTATACTGCAAACAAGCTACGGACTTCTCCAAAGTATTCTCCAAAGGAGTGACAACGTCCCAAATATTCATTTTGTAGATTATGGCTTAAGAAACACTTCTCGCGACTCTCTGGTTTGTAAGGTCTTGAGATGCTTTGTTTCCTATATATCTACATCATGGTTTGTCTCCTACATCTTTATTAGCGGTGAGAGATAATCCCGATGAATGTGCTGACACTTTGGACTTGGGCTTACACTGAGGCATCATAATTAAGAATCCAAAAACACATTTAATCTTAAAGGATTTCATATTCGGGTACAGTATAGTATGGTCTGTTCTAAACTGGGTAAGAGTGGAGCTGGATGACTACCTCACGCACAGCAAACTACCCTTAAGTTTACTATAGATTGCTCTTCTAAATAACTTATTGTTAACAACCCTTTATTCAGCAATAAACTCGGTATCAAATGAGTAAGTGTGGGATGTTTAATAAGTCGCGAGCGCGGCAGGGTAGCATGCGCTTGCGGGACAGGCCAGCCCCGCGATAGCAGCCACCAAAATCTCGAGCAGCAGGGTAAGTCTGACGTCACCCCACGTTTAAAGTGATCTGGTGACGCCAGAGCTGGACCCAGTGATTTGGAGAGAGTAAGCCGACGTGCCGTGATTGTGTGTGATAGTAGGTAATTTCGTGAACTGGATAGGCCCCGGAATATACTTTTGTTGATACTGTGACTCACGCTTGGTATTTGGACATCTTCTGGTAGTTTGGAAAGTGGTTACAAACATTGCTTTCTCTCTTCAGTATACTGAACATTGGCAAAATGCATAGTGCGGATTTAGAAACGGAACATTGAAAACCTATTACAAAATAAACTATAGTTATTGTTACTATTTGTGGCACCATTTCGGAGCACACCACTGAATTATATTACAAGAGCAGGAAATGTGATTCGCGCACTAGTCCAGTCATCCAGGAAAATTTTCTGGAATATTTTTCTCAACCGTTATGTTTTTTTGGAATGCTGAATTGGAAAATTAGGTTTGCCACCAAAAAGTTCATCTTCACGGGGAAACCTTCAAACTAGTGGTGCTTCAACAGCACCTATTTTATCTCATTATTTCTAAATTTGCAGTTTTCCAAAATACAGAGAGTCGAACGAAAATGAGACCTGCGTCATTCTCATGTCTCTTGTATTATCCCTGGAAAAAATTAAGAGAAAATATAGGAACGGTTTTAGATTTTTTTGAATTATTTATTATTTTTTAATAATCTAATAGTTTTCTTAATGTCAAGCATCAATTACGCAAAAACTACTCATTTTTTCAAAAATATTGTACTTGACCTTTTTTGGAGATCTCCTTTTTAGAAAAGATTTTGTGTAAGGTAAAATTTCTATCTTGAATTTTGTGTTGATTGTCAAACTTTTTCAATTTTCGAAAATACAGAGAATTTGCTGTAAATGAGACTAGCACAATTTTTTTATCATTCTTTGATACATACAAAGAGAAAATTTGAAAGAAAAATTTCGAGCAGTTTTTGAGAAAATAATTGTTTAAAAACATTAGGAACTGTTATTATTTCACGAAAAATTACGCGAAAACTTCTCATATTTTCTAATAATTGAACATAACCATGTTTCAAGATCTGTCCTTGAACAACCGATTTCATTCAGGAAAAATCCCTATCTTCAATATTTTAGTTGTAGGAAGACGCCGAAAAAATTTGAATTTTTGCAGGTTTGGAAAAATCAGGGTTTTCAATGAAAATGAAACCTGCACGATTCTCTTAAACGTTCTTTATGCAATGCGAAGACAAATTTTAAAAAAATTGGAGCCATTTTTGAGAAAAAATTTTGAATTCAAAAATAATTATTTGTCATTTTTTTATAATTCTAACCATCGTAGTCATTACGACAAATACAGTTTTACACACATTCTTCTGAATGCATTATCTATCAATAAAAATAAATCAGGGTAAGTTTGAACATCACTAATGATAAGCCTCTTCACATGGAATTTGCCTCCTCACATGGAAATTGCATTTCTTTATTAATGTGTGTTACTTGTGATTTTAAAAATGAATCTCGATGTAAAAAAATAGGACTTTGAAGCATAATATGGTTGTTTTGAAGTTGTGAATGTTGGTTCTAAATATCACAGAGTATTCTACTTAGTTAAAAATAAAACACCCTCAGCCTCGTATTTTTGCTTTGATGCATTTAAAAACGTCAAACTGTAAACGGGTTGTCGATGGTCCATAAAATTCAAAGCGCAGACGTGATTTACAATGACATTCGAAATATCTCTCCCGCCTATTATATTATACTTGCTATCCGACATTTATCTGTGCTTTTCATTGTGATTGGAGGGGACCTGTTCAGCGCCCCTTTGTTGCTGAAGCTGCATTGATTCGCCTCAGCAGAGACAAATTCGATTGGTCTCCCCGTTTTTTGAAAAGAAGCGACGATCAGCTGCCGCTGACATCTTATAAACACGCCGCCTTAATTGTTGTATCGAAATGAAGATGCTAATTTCTTTCCCCAGCTTTCTTTAGAGGTGAATGCAATGGCAGAGGGGGAGTAGGAAAAGCACCAACTCTTGTCTACTGAGTGACAGTAGGGAGGCAGAACTGCTTTGAGAAGCCGGAGCCAGTAAATGTAGTACGAAACTAATTAAACAAACGTCCGTGAATAGCGGTAGAGATAATTGACATCGTAGGAACGCTTCACTGTATTAATAAGAACTTCTATTTGTGCGTTTTGTAGCGATGTTTCACGCAGACATACGCCACATAAAGTCATTAATTAACTTTCACTCCAAATAAAAGGAATGACACCTCATTTTGGTTGTATTTGTTTTGTTTAGTCTTTCAAATCTAATTCATTCGATTCTAATTGTAGATCTAGCCATTCATAAGCACATGATTGAGTTACATTCTCAGGATTGTCTAAATCACATTAATTGACAGACTTTCTTCTGAAGATGGATAAATGAGCACGCAATTTTGACTAGATTAGTTGGGAGTCAGAAATAATGATTCCAATAGTTTCTCCCCACTCATTTGTAAAGTGAATTGTGTCTTTTGATTTGAACATTTTGTTTTCAGTACAATATTTTTTTTAAATTTTTCAATAGATTCTTAATATTTTATCCGTAATGTCCATAGCGATGTAAATGATTTCGATCATTTATTTATTAAGGATAACATTTCTATTGTTTAATACGTCCGATACATGTGCGTATAAAGCGGCCTTTCCTTTGAAAAAAACGGTAATATTAAATTACACTAACATACATATTGACAAAAACAGTTATTATATTAGCAATTAAATATTAAGCCTTTTTGATATTGTTTCGGTATTTTTGTGAGATAATAAGTAGATGATAATGTCATACATACAACACTTCGAAATGTAAAGGAGCAGTCATCTCCTAGATACTTCTGTATGTCATTAAACTTGCGACAATGATGTTAAAATAATCAGGAATAACCCTATTTATTTATTTATTTATTATGTATTTTCCCGTAGGTTGATAAATTTGCAGGTTCGCACAGTCGAACGTTTTGCCCGGACTGTAGAAATACTCAGTTCTGAATTGGCCAATTCCGGAAAAATGGCAATTCTTTGATAGAAAAATACGTCCTTTGGATTCCTTGTTACTGAAAAAGGCGAATTTTGTATTTCTCTGTACGTAGTAAATCAGATTCTCGAATACGTATTGCAGTCGGACTTTACGTTTGAGAGTTCTTGATACCTACAAAAGTTGTTTTCGGCAATACATCTGGCCATTTGCCTACGAATATGTCCGTCATTTTCAACATTGTCTGAAACCTATCTCCATTTTTTTAAATGTTTGTTTTCGAATAAACAAAGTACGATATTAAAAATAGCGCAAGGCCAATTTTGTGTGAAACCTAATTGGTTGTATAATGCAATAAAACATTATGATAAATGAGCCCTACAGTGGCTCATGGGGAGCACACTAACATCCCATTGTGAGATTCTGAGTTCGATTCTCGGTCGGGCCAAAAATAGAGTTGTGGCTTTCCTTGAAAATCGTCTCGGTTTCGGTAGCTGTGTGACGAAGAAAAGCTCAGATAGGCGTAGTTTGCTAGTTGCAGAGAAGGGAATACATTCTGTTCTTCACAGGTGTCTCTTCACCCCCACATGTGGGAAGGGAACCCCAGCATATGGCCCAGGCATTGGGAGTACCTTTAGCTATCGGACAAAGTCGAACAATCGAACAAAAATGTTAAATGCTCGTACTGTGACCGTTCATTCTGGTCTTCTCGAGGGATATATCGAGGGTTTTGGGCTTTCTGTGAAATTTTGAAGAAAAACACGACAACATCAAGTGGAAAAACCATTCAACAATATAATTATGCACTTGTTAAACAAAAATACAAAAATAAAGTTGCCAATACCATTGACTCTTACCACAAAACAACACACAAGCAAAAATAAATCAATGACAAAAAAAAATTGATTAGTGAGCAATTTGCGCAAATGCTTCTAGTACCCTCTATCAATTCTATATTTAAATTTAGTACTCAATATTCAATTTTATAAAGTTTATCTTCACTTTTAGTACCTTTACTCATATTTACTTTTAATTTTACTAGTCAATATTCAATGTTATAAAGTTCATCGTTATTTTCTCTCAGATTATAAAAAAAAAGATTCTCAGTTTATTTGTAGGTAGTACTCCCCTTTATTTGAAGACCATGCACTCGCGACGGGATCCCTTGATGCCTTCTCAGTTGGCCTCCAAGAAAGACCTCGTCCCTCCCGTTGATGCTTGCAGCGTCCAGGCTGAGCGGCGCGGTGTAATGGTAGCGCAGCGGGTGCGCTAGACTTCCGCCCGCCTGCGATGCTCCTTCGGTATGGCAAGGTTACTCCATTCCTCCCGGGAATGCAGGTGGATTATCGGCAGAGTAGCGCGGCGCGGTGCAAAGGAAGCGCAGCGCTGCCCGCTGTCAAGACCTTGCAGCGGCCTGTGGTTATGTGGCCTCCGCCGGCCTACGGCGCTCCTGCGGAACGTCTCTTGATTGCAAAACCAAGATAGTGGTCACGCGGTCAACTACGGGTTGCGTAGAGATATCGGGCCAAGTAGCTCTACTTTCTCCGAAGAATGCTGGTGTAACTCGAACAATGTTCTGTATAGAGTCTCTTACATGCGCCACGTAACTGTTCACAAGTTACCTATTGGTGTTTTGCACGAATAGTTTATCTCCGTTGCCTATTCAATCACTAGCACTGAGAAACATTTACTCTCAATCGCGCGACGTAATGGTCCTATAATCTCTCGTCCCATTGTAACAGGCACATGAAAGTTTCGCACTATTCGCGTCCGACTCCGACCGTTGACTCCGTTAGACTGCCTTCTTTTTTCTCCTCGTAAGAGCCACAGCTACCCCTCCCCTCACCTCCCCGCCAGCGACAGTTGATAAGGGAACAGGGGGGGAGCTCGTAGGGCAGCGCAATCGCGCGGCTGATCTCGCCAACTTTTGGTATTTGAGCGGAATCGCTACATAGCCCCCTTCTCAAAGAAAAAAAAAATCTGTTCTTCTTTTGAGAACGTTAAGATTTTTTTTTTTTATTCATGGAATGGCTTTAGGCTATAGAAATTAAATTTTCCTATTATTTGCTCATTATTAGTTAATTCGGCTACATTGGGTTCGATGATCCTGTTTATATTATATGGTCCTTGGAACAGTTGAAAGAATTTTGTATATTGTTTATGTTCTAAGTCAGATGGCTTAGGAACTCTTAACAATACTTTGTCTCCTGTCCTGAAGGTATACGGTTTACCTTTCCATTTCCTTCGCCTCCTTTCTGCAGCTTCTTGTAACTGGCTTAAGATTTCTTCTTGGGTTCTCCGATTCTGACTTATGTCTTCTCTTATTAAAATTTGAAGTGGGTGTGGTGGCTTCTCATTAAAATGGGCTTCATGAGGGGATAATCCGGAGGAGTCATGATAGATTTGGTTAAGAACTCGATTAATGATCGGAAGTATTAGATACCAATCTTGGTGTTGCTGATGAGCGTACAACCTGATGATTCTAGAGAGTTCTTTCATAAGACGTTCAGATGGATTACTCTGCGGGTGTCGAATACTAGTGAGCACATGAACTATCTCTAACTGGTTCATGGCTTCCATCCATTGTTCGCTAGTAAACTGTGGCCCATGATCTGAGAGTATGCGTTCATAATTGCCTGCCAATGAAAAAAACTTATTTAATTTATGTAGGCAATTTCTTGTATTCGCCCTATTTAGCGGATACACCTGGACGAATTTTGTAAACACGTCCACACATACAAAAATATATCGATACCCATACTTGGTCTTAGGTAAAGGGCCATAAATGTCGATGGCTGCCAATTCTTGGGGTTTACTGGGAATAATAGGTTGCGGAGCTCCTGCAAAATGCCTGTTAGGGTATTTTGTTTTCTGACAAGCCACACATTTTCGCAGTTCCGTTATTATTTGTTTTCTTCTACCCTTCCAGAAACATACTTCTCTAATGGTCTTGTCAATCTTGTCCGGTCCAAAATGCGCCAAGGTCGTATGCGTTAGCCAGATGATGCCTGTTGTTAAAACAGGTGGTATCCAAATCCTATAAACATCTGGATCTCTTGAAACTCTGGTTAACAAGACATCATCTATCAGTTTCCATCGTGCCCGATCGAGGCTATATTGGATAGCGGTAGGCTCATTCTCTTCTAGTTCGCCTTTCAGGAATCTTTTTATTGGTTTCATTTGCTCGTCTTCATCTTGAAATTTGGCTACATTTGACCAACTTAACCCTGGCATATGCATAATACCGAGTTCAATTGGTGTGGCGAAGAAGGTATTCTTGGTTTGTATTGTAGAGGTAAGGACTTGATTTCTACTTAATAAATCTGGCAGAAAATTCTTTATACCTGGACAATGTTCTATTGCGAAAGAAAATTGTTGTAGCCATAGTATCCATCTATATAGACGGTCGTTGTTCGGGTGACATCGTTGGAGAAACGTCAAAGCTTTATGATCAGTTACAATCAAAAAATGACGTCCTACCAAGTATTCTCTCAGACGATGTAAAGCCCAGACAATCACACAAGCTTCTTTCTCAGTCACTGAAAACTTCTTCTCAGGATCTTTAAGGACACGACTTATCAATGCTACCACATTTTCTTCTCCAGGACGCCCCTGATATAGGATCGCTCCCATTCCACTATCGCTACAATCTGTTTGTAGGATAAATTTCTTTTGAAAATCCGGGAAAGTAAGCATGCATGACTGATGAAATTCCGCAAGCAATTTGTAGAACGCTTTGTCATGTAGGTCCGTCCAATTCCATTTGCTATTTTTCTTTAAAAGGGGCAGAAATGGTGTGATGAACATTGCATAATTATAGATAAACCTACTATAATAGTTCACGCATCCAATAAAACTTCTTAATTGCTTCTTATTTCTAGGTGGAATTATTTTATCAAGTTCTTTTATTTTATCAAGATTCATTGAAATTCCATTTCTGGTAAGATCATATCCTAAAAATTTTACTTTATGAGTACAAAAGTTTGACTTTTGAAAATTAAGTTGCAGATTATTATCTATTAATAATTGAAACAAATTTTGTAAATTCTTTAGGTGTTGTTCAAACGTTTCTGCATACACCAACACATCATCTATATACAGAATTGTGCAATCATTTAAATTGGTGGTAATTATTCTTTCCAGACATCTAATCAAAGCGGATGCACTGTTTTTTAACCCAAAAGGCATTCTGCAAAATACGTAGGTAATGCCTTTGTGCAGAAATCCCGTGTACTGCCTTGATTCTTCGTTGATCTCCACCTGCCAATATGAAGCTGTAAAATCCGTAGTTGATAGCCACGTAGGTTTCTTCAATTTACACATAATTTCCTCCATACAAATGGGTCGATCCCGATATGGTACAGTTACTGAATTTAATTTTCTTGCATCTAAGCATAGTCGTATTTCACCTGATGCTTTTCTGACAGTAACTATCGGATTAATGTATGGTGTCCTTTGCTTTTTGATTACACCCTCTGCTAACATTTTATCAATTAAAGACTCTACTTCTTGTTTATAAGCTCCAGGTATTCTATATTGATGGCCTACAAAAGGTTCTTGAGTGGTCAATTCGATTTCAAATTGGAAACTTCTAACAGGTTTTGTAGATTTTTCAAACACCTTCTTATACTTAAGCAGCATTGCTACTAATTGTTCTTTTTGATCAGATAGTAAATTTGAATTATCTTGTACTGTAGATTTTATTAAATCTTCCAGATTCTGTAGTTCGACACATTGTGATGTATAAATTTTTTTCCCAGGATCATTGCATTCTAGGTCTACCAAATCCTTCGGTGGAATAATCAACTTGTATTGTTGAACATCAATTATTACTGAATACTGTGACATGAAATCCATTCCTAGTATCAATGGATAGAGCAGATCCTTTGCTACTATACATACTACTTCACATTTGGTAGTACCTATAACTAAATCAAGCATTACTTGCTTATTTATTGGACATGACTTTTTCTTATTCACCCCAATAATATATGACTTAGTTAGTGGCAGCATTGGAATGTCTACACCATTGTCTAATAGATACTGCACTGTGTCTTCTGTGATAATTGAAGCTATACAACCGGTGTCTACCAGAGCTGACAAGATAATTTCATTACATTTGACTTGGATCATCGGACAACGTCGTTTATTTACATTTGTTTGAAGAATCTCTTCCCTTCCTGTTATTTCCTCAAAATCTGCTAATTCCCACGACAAGATAGTCACCTCGTTCCTGTTGTTGTTTGCTAGGTTCGACGCGGGATGACTAATCGCCCCAAACCTCAGAAGTTTGTTCCTTTCGATGTACTCGGCGTAGGTTTCCATTCTCCACACGCCCTTCCATCTGATGGATTCTTCTTATCTCTTGATCGGCTTCTGTGAATTTCCTTCTTGTTTTCCTCTTCGTTCCGGTTTTTCTGATTTTGATTCTTGGAATAATTTTGTTTTGTTTCAACTATTGTAGATGAAACTGTGGTGCCTGTCTTCGGTTTGCTTTGCTTCTCTATTCTTTGATAAGTAGCATCATAGGAACCTAATTGAGTAATAAGTTTTTCAGCCGTTAGAGGTAACAAGTTCTTCAATAGGTTTTGAATTTGGCTGGGAAAGTGTCGGATAAGAAGACACACCATTTCTTCTTCTGGTATTGTTGGAGTGCATAATTTGAGTCCTGCCAATTTTTCTGTAGCATACTCTTGCATATTGCAGCCACCTCTCTTCCATGATCCACATAAAAGTTCTATCTTATAGTCCGTTTGTATTTCATGATTCCAATATCTGGAAAAGAATTTCTGCTTAAATTCCAGATATGTTGGGGGCAAAGGTTCTAGAGTATCTGCCCAAGTTTTTGCATTGGATTTTAACATCTGATAAATAATCCTGACCTTTTTATCTTCTTTCACCATATGTAATGAGAAATAATTTTCCACCGCTTTCAAAAAGGTGCATGGATTCTCAGTGTTCAATCCGCTAAAAGTCAAGTGGGGAGGCAAAGTCAATAACAAAGGAGTTATACTACCTGGCCCTAGACAAGTATGTCCTCCTTTGGTACTCAACTCTTCTACCTCATTCTTGCATTCTTTAATTTGTTTTTCTAACTGGTGGTCATATTCAGTCAAATCTTTAATAGCATTATTTAATTTAGTTGCTTGAGCCTGTGCTACATCTGACAATTCTTTCTGAAATTTATTTACTTCTTTCTCTAAAGATGACTGCTTATCAGAAATAGTTGCAACTATTGCTATCTGTGTATCAACCTTTTCTTCAATGCCATTTACTTTAGTGTCACATTGAAGTTGAATTTGTTGCCTAAGATTCTGCATTCTTTCTTCTAGTTGATCAGTAATGCTAGCTAATTCTGTCTGAATTTCTTCCTTCACTATAACCTTCCATTGCTCTGATAACCCTTTGAATTTATTCTCTAATTCTCCAAATCGCCCTTCTAATTTAGCATTGTTCCCTTTTATTTTTTCTTCTAATTTACTATTATTTTCTACCATCTTTTCCTCTAATTTGTTATTATTTTCTACCATCTTTTCCTCTAATTTGTTATTATTCTCTATCATTTGACTAGTTATTGATTCTGTTTGAGAATGCATTTTGATGTCGATTTGTTGCATAAATTGTTGCATCAACCTAGCCATCATTCTATTTGCTCTCTCTATTTCTCCCTCTTGATCTTGAGATGTCGTAGGCGTTGATTCTCTTCCAGTTGGAGTGTCAGTAGATCTTGTTTCTTCTTCACCTTCCCTAGTTGTTACTGTTGAGAAACCTCCACTACCCTCTAGTAACACTTCTCTATCCTCACTCCTATCTGATTCCTCACTACTTTCCCCTACAGTTTCTATATTTCTTTGCCGATTAAACATCTCCGTCCTATCTGAATCTGCCATTTTTTTTTCTAAACCTTTTGTAAGTGACAAACTAAACAATTTATGAACTCTATAATACACTTCACCCTATTATTGACCAATGATTGTTTCTTTTGAATTTAACAAACAATTCTGTAACAATATTCCGTTGAATACTATGAGTAAGTCTTTCATCCTACACTATTTACATACAGGAATACCATTAACCATCACTATACAATCTTGCCCAATATCAAAGTTGCAAGAAACACTGCTGTAGACAAAGTTAATTTCATCAATTGCGTAAATTTCTTCAAAATTTCGAGCCCACCACGTTAGGCGCCAATTATGTGACCGTTCATTCTGGTCTTCTCGAGGGATATATCGAGGGTTTTGGGCTTTCTGTGAATTTTTGAAGAAAAACACGACAACATCAAGTGGAAAAACCATTCAACAATATAATTATGCACTTGTTAAACAAAAATACAAAAATAAAGTTGCCAATACCATTGACTCTTACCACAAAACAACACACAAGCAAAAATAAATCAATGACAAAAAAAAATTGATTAGTGAGCAATTTGCGCAAATGCTTCTAGTACCCTCTATCAATTCTATATTTAAATTTAGTACTCAATATTCAATTTTATAAAGTTTATCTTCACTTTTAGTACCTTTACTCATATTTACTTTTAATTTTACTAGTCAATATTCAATGTTATAAAGTTCATCGTTATTTTCTCTCAGATTATAAAAAAAAAGATTCTCAGTTTATTTGTAGGTAGTACTCCCCTTTATTTGAAGACCATGCACTCGCGACGGGATCCCTTGATGCCTTCTCAGTTGGCCTCCAAGAAAGACCTCGTCCCTCCCGTTGATGCTTGCAGCGTCCAGGCTGAGCGGCGCGGTGTAATGGTAGCGCAGCGGGTGCGCTAGACTTCCGCCCGCCTGCGATGCTCCTTCGGTATGGCAAGGTTACTCCATTCCTCCCGGGAATGCAGGTGGATTATCGGCAGAGTAGCGCGGCGCGGTGCAAAGGAAGCGCAGCGCTGCCCGCTGTCAAGACCTTGCAGCGGCCTGTGGTTATGTGGCCTCCGCCGGCCTACGGCGCTCCTGCGGAACGTCTCTTGATTGCAAAACCAAGATAGTGGTCACGCGGTCAACTACGGGTTGCGTAGAGATATCGGGCCAAGTAGCTCTACTTTCTCCGAAGAATGCTGGTGTAACTCGAACAATGTTCTGTATAGAGTCTCTTACATGCGCCACGTAACTGTTCACAAGTTACCTATTGGTGTTTTGCACGAATAGTTTATCTCCGTTGCCTATTCAATCACTAGCACTGAGAAACATTTACTCTCAATCGCGCGACGTAATGGTCCTATAATCTCTCGTCCCATTGTAACAGGCACATGAAAGTTTCGCACTATTCGCGTCCGACTCCGACCGTTGACTCCGTTAGACTGCCTTCTTTTTTCTCCTCGTAAGAGCCACAGCTACCCCTCCCCTCACCTCCCCGCCAGCGACAGTTGATAAGGGAACAGGGGGGGAGCTCGTAGGGCAGCGCAATCGCGCGGCTGATCTCGCCAACTTTTGGTATTTGAGCGGAATCGCTACAGTACAGACATATCATAAACGAGTTGCACATGTAATTTTTGTACATCATTATAAATTTATAAAAAGAATGCTAACTAGCAAACCCGCTCGAGAACTCTCGCATGCTATACCCCAACCTCTTCGTTATTTTTCCATTTCCGCAATGCATATTTTTCTTCAAGGCCCTCTTATCCTCCGTCACTTGTTCTGTATATGACTTTGTAATTAATAATAAAGTCATACTAATAACAACGCGCGACAAAATAATACGCTCCTGTCAATACAAACTATTCTTACTTCACTTTATTTTCGAGCAAAGAGGTACACGCATGTAATTCAATAGAATATAACGTAATTAGTAATTTCACATACGGTTGCAGCTTCTACAGGCTCTGAACAGGTGGGGTAAAATCGAAAAGAAGTGAACCAGCAAAAATGTAATAGAATCCTGAAGAAGATTTCATTCTCTAAATTACGGTGTGAGGAACGACTCTTTGAGGCCTTCGGACTCAATAGTTGTGTTTTAAGGCTCTAGAACGCTTTGTTTAGGAGTTATTTAACGATATAGATTCCAAAATCCTGACGTGTGTTGCGGATTGCATTTTATACGAATATTTAGTTGCTTTCTTTTAACAAATCCTATATATTTTTAAAGTCAAAATGAAATTTGTCACGTCTCCGTGAAATTCTTTTTCTTTAGAGACATCTTTCATGAAGGTTGGTTGCGTGTGAGAGCCGAAAACGGAAGGTATACTACAGAAATAATAGAGGAGATGATTTTTGGAAATGGCTGTGTTATGATGGCAGAGGCATTTGACATCTGTGCTAAAACCAGTGGTCGGCTATTCGGTTTACTCCGCTACTCCCTGATTCTCTCGTTGTGTTTGGCTGAATATGTAATGACGTAATTATTCGTGCCATAAGCAGAAAATACGTCATAATCTGTGCTATTGGATGTCATTTTATTAACGTAAAAGATCATGCTGGAATAATTCTTTTTATACATTTCGAATTTTATCGCGACAAAGCTATATTTTATAAAATTGCAGTTTTGTGGTTTTATAAAACAATTTTACAAAAATATCACCGTGATCATCAGGCACTAGGTGGAGCACAGCGAAGCTGTATATAGTTGTTTTTATTCATTGATTTATTAGTTGTTCCGGGCGCGTTAGCTGCTAAGGTCAAAGTTCCGTAAGTTATCGTGGGATCATAAGCGTTTTATCGTGAGATGTGGGGGTGGTCTTCCCCCGCTGGATGGCGTTTTGTTAAGGTACTACACCGGCATTCGTGCTTTAGGGTAGGACAATAAGGACAGGACAATGGAGAGAAAGGGAAGATCGCGCGCGGACCGTGGCCCGTTTGTTAGGGTGCTGCTCGGGCATTCGTGCTTTAGGGTACGACAATGAAGTGGAAGGAAAGATCGCAAGCGGACCGTTGCCTGTTTGTTAAGGTACAGCTTCGGCATTCACCTAGGGTTGATCGGAGAAACTACGGGTATCCGACAGCTAGAATTTTCTTCCAGAGAGCGCAGAGGCTGCATTCGACCCAGCTAAGTAGCTAGCATCTGGGCTCGAACCCTAGGACCTCCCGTGAGAGATTCTGCAGGCGCGGGTCACCCGCGTGAGGCAGCGATCCGTATCTCGGAAGCCCGCGCCAGGAATGTGGCCAATAAAACGCTGTCCTCGCGGCGCTGTATTTTATTAATGTGACAGATTACTATTGCCAAATGGTAGCTGCGAGCTTTTATGTTTCTGCATTCCATTCGAACATTATTCCTTCTCTGTCCGCCATTTCGTGCTCGCCTTTTACCTCGCTAAGAGCATTTCGTTTTCGCTGTTTGAACGGAATGCGGTTGATTCAGAGCCAACATGTGACAATGCCAGGCTTTTGCGTCAATTACGCAAGAGTTACTAATCTTTCTTGATTTAATGCAGTTGGTTATGGTAAAATACGTTCTACCTTCAATTATCTTTTTGATATCCGTCAAGTAGCAGCACGTAATTCCTTACGTTTTTTAATCTTGGAGGAACTCTAATACAGATTTTATTACGAGAATAATTTCTCCACAGTTTGTGTTTCTGTATTACGATCTGTATAACTAGTTTGGTAGATCCTATTACTCGAAATGGTATTGGTTGCATTAAATTTCTTTATTGATAGCAACATAATTTATTAACATCATCTTGTGTTTACAATAAGAGAATCATTTTTTCCACAGAGGATATTAAAATGTTTTTTCAATTTTAGAACTTCCAAGTTTTTTAATCGGAAATACGCCATAATAAGCCCAGTTTCCTCCAATTGAGAAAAAACATAGAGCCTTTTTAGAGAAAAAGGTTTCACGTAATTTTTGTTGTGCATAGTAAGAGAAAATTATGTGATAATTCAGAAAAAAGTGCCAATTTTTCTAAAAAAATATATACATGTTTAATGGAGCCTTGATACTAAGGCAATAGATTTTTTCTTCCTCCTATGTGCAATAAAACTCTTCTTCGAATACGTAGTGTAGACTTAATTGACCTTTTGTGGATTCTTCATATCGGGAAAGTGGTTTTTGTCTGTAGTATCTGTCAATCAGTGGTCTGTGAACATCATTTGAGGTAGATGCTCTTTTACACCGTATACAGGATTTTCAACGAAATAAATTTTCCCAGGTCGCTCTAGATGATATCACGGTCCCTGAATTTGAAAAGGACCGCGGATGATAATCGTTAATTGATTATAATATGTTTAATGTCAGTGACTTTTATTTGATAAGATTGGTACTGGAGACTGTTGTACTATTTACCGCAAATTTACACATTTAATCCAACGTACGTAATGCGAAAATGGAAACTAGAAGTGCGTAATATTGAACTGACATATTAACAAACTTGCTTTTATTACATTCGTTCAAATTATTAGTTCATGATAATTTAACGTTTTTCAGAATCAAATGTATGAAATTGGAACAGTTTTTGAAGGCGAATTGGCTGTAGTAATTGAAGGGGCCCTTGTTGCTATCAATCTCTCTTACAACCTTACAACAAAGGAATTTGAAACACAGCTATTGTGACTTTGAATCTTCGAATTCGTATTACCTTCGTTTGGGTTATTTCGCGGTGTTTCGTGGCATTTGCATGAGGTTTTTATTAAGTCATTTACATATCAGAATTGATTCTGCAATTTGCGACGTACTTGCAGAAGAGTGAAGCCATTTTAAGTGCGTCATACAGTTTATTATTGTTAAACACTGTAGCAAAGAATTCTATCATAATTGAGTAGAGATATATACCTTAGATTGGTTTTGACTCCATTAACATATTTATACATCAACAAAAAGTTGATTGGTCACCTCCAAAAAATGATCCGGAAGAGAAAAGGCACTGAGACAGATATAATTTTACAAAGGATATACCTCCTAATAAGATATACAACTAGTTAAATACAATTAAAATTAAAGAGAGCTCAAGAAGAGTTTCAATTGTTAACTAAATTTTATGCAGTTTTACTAAGATCCTCTCAAGGGCCTCAGAAAATGTGCGAAGGTAATAACTTCTCCCATACGTCATACACAGTTTATACCTTTTTTGACCAACTAAATAAAAAAATAAAATAAAAAATCTTGTTTATTTATTACTTTTTCGTATATAATAAGTATATATGAATGATATATACTTATTATATTATAATTATATATTCATGAAGTTGACTTCATGAATTAATAAAAAGTAGAGTGAATTTTTTATTTTTCTCCGTTTCAGGCTTGATTAACAGATTTACATGTAAAATCTGCCCTCCTTTCTTCTTGTAATTTGTCAACAATAGAGGCATTCGGGTGTAGGTAATAATTTCTGACATTTTGCGAAAGTAAAATTATTAACATTCCACATCCTCCTTGAAAGTTAGAAACATGGGTTCTCATGGGCATGTTAGTTTTAGGGTCCAAAAAATACCAACGAAAATATATTCATACTTTATGTTTCATTAGTTGTGTGCAGCACATTTCCATTACCTAATACAATCATTGCACTTTCGTAATTAACGTGAAATGTCAGCTACCATTGTTTCCACCCAAACTCCTCAATTGTACTTACTGTAAATGTAAATATTTTAGTGGTTAAGCAGAAGAGCAGGCCTTATGGCCTGAGCCTCGCCAGAAATAAAGACATTTTATTATTATTATTATTATTATTATTATTATTATTATTATTATTATTATTTTAAAAACGTATTCCGGGTATTTCTGTGGCCTTTCTTTGATGATGGATCAGTTTTTATAATGAATTTAAAAATATCGGACATTAATAGTTACGTAAATAAATATTTTTATTACTATAGAGGCTGAGTCTGGAGGAAAGGAACATGCTTTGAGGGGTGCCACTACTGGTGATTCAGAACTAAAAACTTCTAATAAACATATGCCCTTCTTCTTAAGCGTTTCAGAGTAAGCTGGTCCTGTTGTTTTAAATAACCGTGTTAAAGGAGCACGGTATCTTGATTTTCTTCAAAATGTGTTATCAGAATACGTGGAGGATATTCCTTTAGCAACACGAGCTCGTATGTACTTTCAGCATGACGGAGCTCCTGCACATTCCGTACGGCAAGTGACACATATCTCAACGAAACGTATCCTGGTCGTTGGAACGGTCGCCTTGGAATCATTGCTTGACCACCGAGGTCACCCGCTCCTACCCCATTGGATTACTGTTTGTGGGGTGGGCTTAAGAGCGAAGTGTACAAGCGCAGAGTAGGTACAAGAGAGGAACTGCTCGCTCGTATTTTAGATTCTTGTTCTCAAATAAAGCAATGCAGAAATGAGCTCAGATCGGCAACGCCAATACTGTCTACAAGAGCAATAGAGAGCATTGAAGTTGACGGTCGACAGTTTGAACATCTTTTGTGAGGAAATTTACTCCATGAAACAAACCATATCAAAACAGTATCTTCATTTACTGCCACCTGCACGTTTCTCGTTCCTAGTTGTTTTCATTAGTTTACCCTGAAACGATTAAGAAAAGAGCAAATGTTTATTAGAAGTGTTTTGTTCCGAATCATCAGTAGTATCACCCCTCAAAGCATGTACCTTTCCTCCTGACTCGCCCTGTATAATTAGTAGTTAATTATACTTTCATATAATTATTTCGGTATATATTTTTTGAAACATAAGAAAATATCAGACCTACTGGATAAGGGTCATTTCGAATGTCGGTCAGTTTACAAATCGGGATCGTATTTACAAACTAATCGTTTCAAAAGGTGGTAGTCCTGACAAGGTGCCGTCAAAGCAACTAAATTAAGCATTTAGTTCGGTCCGAATTAAGCATTTAGTTCTACGCTGCCCGAAGTGTACTAACGATCACTTGATATTGCTGAAAAGGTAATGAGACATCCGTGATGTTTATCAGTCAGTTTGTCTGATGATCAGGAATATTTGCCACTAAAATTTAAAGTTCAGTTACGTAATTTAATATTTCACGAAATAGCAAATCAGTTAGACCCTGCTGTAAACGTCATTAAACAAGGAAATAGTGTTTAACAATGAGAACATGCAACATATTTTTTGAAACAGAAGTCATACTAGTTATGTATCAAGCGGTATCAACTTCGAATTAGGTGCCTACCTATTCACAAAAACATCTTTAAATAAGGACATGTAGTGCACTTTTTTTCGAAAATATGAGTAGTCTTCGCGCGTTTTTCGTGTAAAATTACTCGCCTTTCCCTCCTCCAGCTCCCTTCCATCGCCTTTCGTTCCACACAGCCTCTCGTGCCCTCCCTTCTCTTCCTATCCGTTCCCCCTACGCCAGCATCGCTGTGATGAATGTGGCCTTTATCCCCGCCGACTGACGCTTATCTCCTGGGCTCTCCTTTAATAGTTTGATGATGTATAGAGTGTCGAGAGGACGGGAGCTGCGGTATTTGTGTCTCAGCCATACGGGTGCGCAGCCTAAAACAAGAGCAGGGGACCAACCATATTTCAGAGCTCTCTTTTCCATTGAACTTTTTAATTTAACCCTAGAAATCCTGAGGTTAGTCCAAAGGACTCCCTTCCATCTTTCAATGCTCATAAAGTTATTTGAAATTTGATCTCCATCCCAGATATATTCTTCTAAATATACTTTCTAATTATTGCGCCAAAATTTCTCTCAGTTTTTTGTATTTCTTATTCACATATACCGAGAAACGTATTTTTAGGTCATAGAGGCCTGAGCCCATTTTTATACGTCTTTTTTTGCATTTTTTGTCAATTTCGAATAATATGTAATTTTTCATCTTTTTTCTGCAATTTTTAATGCATTTCCGCAGATTTGGTCGATTTTAATATAATTTTAATGGTAATTGCTTCAAATAATATTTACGAAACACAACAAATGTTCTCCAAAGAATTTCTGAGTACCTGTGCCTGGTAGCCTATTCAATTTCTTTTCTCAGAAGCTGTAATGTCAGCCATTGTGAGTGTGTAATCTAAGGTATCTAAGATGCCCTTCAGCGTTATTGGTGGTTAAGCCGATTTCTGGATAACTAAAGACAGAGACTTCTCGATTACATTAACGTAACCGACAGCTTGAGTTGTTCATCTTGATCGTATTGTAATGTCATTTTTATTTGTTTTTAGGACATTTTAAAACATTTTAAGAGCATCTTATTGATAATTTTTGGCGAGGTTTGGAATACTCTTGCTCCCGAAGAGAATGTTTTCAGTGTAAAACACAAATTAATTGCTGTCCAGAAATATAATAAATAGTCATGAAAGAATACATTTTCATAATTGTCGGTTCTAACAATGAAAATAAAAAGAGCATAATAGTCCGACGGACTCACCTCAGGCTCATTCGTTTGGAAAAACGTTTGGTCTTTCTAGGATTAAATACCATGTATTTTAGATGCATATGTAAACCAATGAAGATGCAATAGCAAATTTTCTCGAATTATTTCTAAATTTCCAATTTTGGAAAATTCAGAGAGCTTAACGGAAATTAGACCTGCGCCCCTTTCCTAAGGTTCGTTCCCTCTAAGTGTTCGTTGTTCTCTCCGTGGAACAAAGGATAAAAAATTGAAGCGGTTTTAGAGAACATGTATTTTTTATAATTGCATTAATTTCAAGCGAAAATTGCCCCAAAAGTACACATATAAAATGATATGACCTTTTTTAAACAGCTTATTTTTATAAAACAGATTATAAGACAAAATAATTGTGTAGTGTTGAAATGGTAAATTTTTGCGATTTTCGAAAATACAGCGAGTTTGTCCGAAATGAGAATAGCACCGTACGTATCACCGTCTATTGACAGATATATAAAGAAACTTTAAAGAAAAAATTTGATGCCGTTTCTGAGAAAAAATTGTATTAAAAATTAAAAATTGGGAAATAAACAACTACAGTCTTCTTCTTCTTCTTCTTAAAAAGTCTAAGACTTGTTCCTTTCCAAGAATTATAACGAGTCTTTCCATCTTCTCCTTGGTCTATCAACTTCTCTTCTTCCCATCAGCGGGCCACCGCCCCAACCGGAACAAGCTCTAAGCGCCTGTCTGGTCTCTCGACACGTATGGTAGCGTAGTACGTGTGTGTGTGTGTGTGTGTGTGTGTGTGTGTGTGTTAATAGGGGTGAGGATAGGTCAAGGAAGAGGGGGGGAAAGATCGCGCGCGGTCCGTGGCCTATTTGTTAGGGTTCTGCTCTGGTATTCACTTGGTGTTGATCGGAGAAACCACGGAAAACTACGTCAGAGAAGCCGATCAGTGGAATTCTCCTCCAGGCAGTGACTGAATTCGATCTAGCTGTCTAGCTTCTAACGAAAAACCTGCTACCGATGGGACTCGAACCCTGAAACGTCCAGTTCAGACATCAATTTATACGAATGTGATGTTAAATATGGATACTGATGCTATATATGGATGAATGTGCTAATTAGATATTTTTCGTAGATACGTATTTTTAAATAACCTGTTTATCCATGCAATGTTAATTTTTAGAATTTAATTATTTAGTATTTAATTATTTAAATACATAAATGCTGCAGAATTAATTTTAAATTCTTTATTTTAAAAAAGTGAAAGAAACATAAACCGCGGTTCACGTTTTTATTTATTTACGTGTTTTTTTATATAATTACGCTTCATAAACGTGTAAGACTTTGAGTACTCTTTAAGTATTTTAATGAAAATAATAGCCGTTTGTAGTTTGCAAGCAGGTGTGGAAGAGGTGGGCTCTTGCAACGGCAGAGGGATGGCTTCGGCGTGAGCGGCGGAGCCACTGAGTGCGCGGGAGGGAGGACGGAAGGGTGCCAGAGACGGAAGTTGTTTTTGTTTCCGTCGTCGGTCGCGGGGGCGAGAGGGCGGCAAGGGCAGCGGAAGCTGCGGGGGCGGCGAGCGAGGTGGTTGGTGGGGATGGCGGGCGGGGGCCGGGGCGGCGAGCGGGGCCGGGGCGGCGGACGGGGGTGGTGGTGGCGGGGGTGGGAGCGGCGGGCGGGGACGGGGCCGGTGGCTGGTCGGTGGTGGAGGCGGCGGGGGGGGGTTGGGGCTGGGGCCGCAGGCGGGCGCGGGGGTGGCGGGCAGGGGCGGCGGGCGGGGGCAGGGGTGTCGGGCGGCTGCGGGGCCGGTGGCTGGTCCGGGGATGGAGGCGGCGGGCGGGGGCGGGGGCGGGGGCGTTGGGTGACAGGCGCTGCTTGGCGCCGCCTCCGCGCCGCGCATTGCCAACGAGGCGAGCAGCGCGCTCTCTCGGCGCTGGCAAAAACGTCGCCCGTCGGCGGCCTGCGTCACCGCTTTCCTTCCGCCTTCCTCGGCTCCAGATACGCTATCTGTGGCCGACGACAACTTCGTTTTCCTTCTGTAACGCTCTTGTGGCCAATTTCAACATTGGCCTATATTCGCTTTTTTCCCCCTCGACAGATGCTTTTAAAGATATCCCGCTTAGATAAATAAATGCCTAGAAAATTTGCCACTTGTGTTTGTAGATTGCTTAATACTCCGCTTTCCTTTAATATTTTCTTACTGTTTTTGCGTTGCGTTGCGTTGCGTTGGAGAAGTACCACGAATTATTTACCTGAAGTTCTACGTACGGTAGATTAGATCTTTACCTCACGGAACCTAATGTCTGTTAAATACATGAGCCTTTTTTTCTTTGATTCTCTAACATTTTTTGAAAGCTCCATCGATGCAGTGTGATTTGTTGAAGAACCTGACGGTTTCACACTACGATCTCAATACAACAATACTTGATGCCTAGCGCACTATATAACAGGTAACCTTTACTTCTGAGCTTGCTTTTTGCATATTTAAAAATGCAAATTATTGCATATTAATTAACTTATTATTATTTTTGCATATTAATTAATATGAGATTAATACATATATATTTGCATTTCTTGATACTATGTAGGTAGGCCGAAGGCCTTCAAGCAATTATAATACCTTCTTCCTAACGCGTTCTTATAATTTCGAATTTTGGTATTTACCACAAATGGCCTCTCCACTGCATCAATGTCGCGGAAATGAAAACATAAAGTACGGATAAGCAATGAACCTAAAAGAGGAAAACCTGTCGTTAGAAGGCGAGTAAATCCTATTCTACCAAACTTTTTCTAAACTATTTATTTATTTCCTGGTGCTGACGTCACGCATTTTCCTTTCAGTCTTTGACCTTCTCAGCACATGAAATCAAGAACTTCCGCACCATCGCCTTTGCGCCTACTTTTCAGACATCCATTCGCATTTGCCCCGTAATGTGCTCATTTATTTATTTATTTGACAGTTCACTTATCTCTTATTGATTTACTTATTTATTCACTTATTACTTAAAGACGTATTTAGTTATAAGCTTACTAACTTGATTAGTGATTATCTTATTTGATAGTTCACTTATTTGTTTATTGATTTACTTATTTATTCACTCACTACTTAAAGACTTATTTAGTTATAAGCTTACTAACTTGATTAGTGATTATCTTATTTGATAGTTCACTTATTTGTTTATTGATTTACTTATTTATTCACTCACTACTTAAAGACTTATTTAGTTATAAGCTTACTAACTTGATTAGTGATTATCTTAATCATTGTTTACTTATTAACTTATTTATTTCCTCTCCAAGTATTTAACGTAGGTGGATACTCTAAAATGTTCCTCCTTGGTAGCGGGACCATTCCACCCGCCTGCTCGGTGGCGAGCTACCTTCCCCGAGGCCCGCTGCGCCAGCCTGTCTTCTTCTCCCGTGGCCCGGCCGGGCGCTTTATAGATGACGTGCTGTTGCGTCCAGGCGAGTGCCGCGCATGCGTAATGAGGCAGCGCGGTCGGCAGCTGTTTTTCGCAGCGAGACGCCGCCGCCGCCGCCGCCCCGCCCTTCCGCCGAACAGTGGGTCGCACGCCGCAAAAAGCCGGGACGAAATGTCATTTGCGACGCGCTCGGCTCTGTTTCGCTTGTTTGGCGAACGTGTTCGCCAGGAAATTGCAAAAATTCAATTTAAGGTTTTCTGTTCCTGTTTGTTGAAGAGTTTTATTACTGTATGTTGTTACTACCCTGGGTTGTAGCCTGTTTTATGAGAGAAGGATACTATAAAAAAATAGTGTATTTAGCCGGAGTGACAATTAAGTGGTGATGGGGAGAAACGATATTTTGTATATTTAAAACGTTCATTTGTGTAGAAACACTATTATCTGCTATTTCATTGGGTAAATTTGAATGTGAGATGATCACAGACGAATTAAGGGCCATAATTTGTCCTAAATATCGAAAATGAAAAGTGCTTTAAGAGCAGTGTAAAAATCGTGATTTCAATCACGTTTATTTATATATGAATTAGTATTGACAAATTATCTTTTCAAATTATATGTATTTTTGAATTTTAATTGAAATAATGAAAACTACCTTTATTTCTGATTAGAACATGGAAATTCATTTCTTAGTTAAAATGTAACAAAAGGTTTCTAAAAGAGCACTTTTACTTAGTCGACTTTGACTTCTGGGCTGTTCCAAATAGACTTTTGAACGTAAAGTTTGGTTATTCCTTCTAAACTTCTCAGTACAGTGTTGCTCTAAAATGTATGATGAAATTCAAAACGTTTCCCAAACCATTCATACTTTTGTTACCACCTGATCCCTTTTTCACTTATTTCGAGTTCATACAGCGACCACTGTAATCAACATTGGCTCTTGAAACTTCGGTAACCATAGCAACTGCAACGGAACTCGCATACGGTCACACACAAACATCCATTCCCCGGGCTGTATTCGAATCCGCGAACATTCAGGAACGGGGCGGCTACGGCCCTTCGGCCTCGGCGACCTCGGCCGTCCGAGCCGGCTACCTGACCTTTTAATTTGCTTATTACAACAAAAATATTGCTTTTTATATTACTACTGTTCTATATTATCCTATACAGCAATAGTCCTACTTGTATACTAAAATATTTAACATCTTACTTATTTACTTATGTAGAAAATATTGTAGGAATGAAGATAAAATTCACAACTGTTTAGTCACTGTAACATTTCTTACTACTAATGAAAAAATACAAAATTTCAATTAATATTTATTATTTTAATAATTTGTTACGCAAAATGCAGTAAAACATTTGGTTTTAATATACAGACATTCAATGTTAAAATTGTTAAGTCCAGGTCATACATAAATACTGTCCTAAAATTTCTATCATTCAAATGTAAGTACACACAATGTCATGAAAAAAGTATCGTGACGTGCAGTAATTTTTAGCGGAATATTTTCAATTCATCGAAATTTAATGTGAAACAAAAGCCCATTCAACTACGTTACCATTGTGGCAATGGATTACGATAGTTTTTTAATTTAGTTTTGTTCCAAATTCACCAATGCTATTACGCGGCCATGTGTCAAATAACAAAAATTAAATATGATTGAGGTTTTCATCATTCGTTAGGTGCTTAGTTGCATGTAATAAACTAATATTGTGGTTTACACGCAATGAATTTCGCTATAGGACGCAATGTAATTCAATCACTGAATTGTGCATTTGTCACGCCTATTAATCTCGATTTTTGAACTGGAAAATACGCGTATATTTTCATATATTAAGTCGATTGCTTCAGTAAAAAAATCTGTTGATTATAAATTCCCTTAATGTAAGTCTTCATTTAGGTTTCTAAGTAACTGTTTCACGTTAAAATATTCATTAAAACTATTTTATATTGATTTTCTAATTTTATGAATTACTGGTGTCATGAACAAGTAAATTCTGCTCAACTACTACTGCTAAGCTGTATTTGACGCTACAATGAAAAAATTCTCCAAAAATTATTTTCCTCTCTTATGACACTACACCTCACACACAGAAGCGGAATCGGCTTATGTTTATGCGCACAAGTAATGTGGGTGTTTCACAATACACAGACTGATTCTTTCACATGAAAGTTACATCACACCGAGAAATATCATTGAATTACCTTGCAAAAGCACTCACAGACGATGCTACAGAGTACTACATCTTCATACGTATCATAAATGAGAGTTATACTGGAATGTGATTGAGAACCATCAATGAAACACGCAGTGTAATTGATATAATAGAGAACTACACATGCACTCCTTCAAATGTACAAATTTAAGTTACAAACGAATGAGTTACTGCAATCAAGAGGTAAGACGTTCTTAAACTGACTGCTCTACGTTCCCAGAACTATTACTCGGTCGAAAATTATCTACGAAAGCATAGCGTACTGTAGTTTGGAAGAAAACAAGTACCACCATAAAATAGATGTTTTACGTTATCAAACTCTAAGAATCGTTACGGAATACACTCCTACCACACCCAGTGTCCTGATCGAAGTTGAAACAACTTCGAACAATATCTAGCCAAACGACATAAATGCTTTTAGTCTAATATACACAATCAAAGCTTTTACTTCAAGAAACCCAATTATACAGAACGATGCGTTTTCCAAACATCCAATTACAATCACCATCACTCTCGGTTAGCACCTGAATGCAAAATAATTCAAAAATGTACGAAAGATATTAATTTAAAAATGACGAAGGCGGAAAGGGAGATTTATTGTGTAATTCCACCATGATCATCTCCTGATTAGGAAACTTATATGACTATGTAATTAAACTAGTGGGACCACGGGCTTTTCCGCACTAGTTAGTTTTAAATTCTCCTTAGTCTAGGCTAAGTCCGGTATTCCCCATACTCTTTCCAGTTGCTACCTATTGCCTCTCCGACATTTTTCACATTTTCCCAATTTTCTATCCCATTAGTAGAATTGAAATTTGTCTTTAAGACTTTCTCAGAAGAGTCATAGTTCTGTAAACAAATTATCATGTCAAATATTTGCAGCCGTTCTTAAAGAAATTAGTTTAAAAGGTTTTGAAGTTGCAAAATTTTGAGCTCATTATTTTTACTGAAAAGTTTTGAATTTTCGAGTAACTTCATTGGAAATCATTTGAAGCACTAGTACTCACTCAATTCGCGTAATAACGACGTGAGTGATATATATATATATATATATATATATATATATATATATATATATATATGAGTGATATACATATGTATAAAAACAATTTGTGTAATTGTTGAAAAATCTACTAATAATCTACTAAGAAAAATAATATCCTCGAAACTGTTGCTACTACAGGAAATGCACAATTGGCCGAATTATTTATTTCTTATAATGGTCTGTTTGGAACACATGAACCAAATATAATAAAATTTAATGATTACAATATGAACAGACAGATAAGCATTAAATAACACAGCGTTGAAGTAGAGAGGAATATACGCAACGGGCACTGCAACAAAGAGGTAGCAAAGATCGAACTGGAGCCGGCCGTGCTATTGACGTGACTCGAAGTGGTCCCTGCTATTGACGTGATGTAACCGCGTGGTGGTAAGGCGACTGGCAAGGGATTAGACTACAGTACCGCTTGTAAGTGGCGGTATCTCAAGCAGGGCCTTTTAACTCTCATATAACGTGGTGGAGACCATTACAGTGGCGTGCTCTCCTGGAGCACCACTTTACAAGAACCACTCGTAAAATACGATCTGCTGCCAACGAGACTTCAAACGTGCGTGGCTGTTGCGTAGGTTGGCGAGATGCAAGCAGGCGCGTAATGTTACAAAAGATACCATCAATGTTCGCCCTGTTCTTAAGCGGTTTCTTATATGTATTTATTATGAATAATTGAACATTTAGAAGACTCATTTCGTATTTGTCAGAAATTAGCCCATTTGTACATGCGGAAGTTGATGAACCTAACCTGCAGCTGTTCCCGGCGGCACTAGCGGCTCCTATAGTACCACCTTCAAGCTTTGTCGCCGGTTTTGATGGAGAGTTGCAATGCCTTGATCTCAAGGGCGGGCAGGGGTGGGGAACAAAGGGGAATGGGGTGGTGGCAGTGCTGCGTTGAGGGAAGTGGAAACGGTAGCAGAGGCAGGGGCGGAATTTGGTTGTGACGGCCGCGCCGGCGGCGGACCGTTTCGGATGTGGTGGCGTTGACCACGAGGTTAGCGGTGAGGAAGGTGGCGGCTAAGGGAACGGCATCGGGGCATCACGGGAAAAGCTCGAAGCAGATTAGTCCTTCGCGGCGGCGACGCCAAAAACTCACTTTCATGTGCTAGAATCATTTTATGTACTATTTATTATGGATTATTGTTTTTTAATTGACTACATTCTTTTAATTTTTGTTAGTCAATGTAAGCTTAATGCATGTAAAGTTAAGATATTCTACCACCAAGTTACGACATTTAACTGCAGAATTAATAATAAATCTAATCTAATCTATTGTTTGCTTCAACCAACCATTCCAAACATTCAACTGCTTTCTGCAACGAAGTATCACTTTCTGCCAAGGCCCTTCGACAACCACAACTTTCCACTTCCATGCGCCATGTTCCTTGTCGCAACCATCGCAAACTATAGCTTCTAAGTAAGTGCATAATAAGAAACATTCAGGCTTAATATTCTCGAATCAAGGTATTCTGGACATATGGTATGTGTGCTCTATGCCATCAAAAGGTTAAACGTATCATTCTTCCTTTTTCTATTCCTTTCTCTCGTTCATCTATTGCAGTGATGTCAAGGTCTCCTACTGGTGGCTGTGGATGTGGCTACGCCGTGGCACCGTAGCATGGCACAAGCTTCTCAGCGCCACTAGCGCCAGGAAAGGGAAACTATTACGACTAGTAGTAAATCCACCGTTTTACAATAGGGATGACGTTGTCTCTGGTGGCGGGGTGTTGAGGTGTGCGTGGAGGGGCGATTTCGTCATGGCACCTGTGCCACGGACTTGTGGCATCGACCTTGACAACACTGATCTATTGGGAAGATTTTTAATTTGCGAAATTTTATCGCCCTGGAAATGAGCGAAACGAACTCCGGGTGAACGCCTCTGCGAATGACGTGATACCACTCCTACGGCTCTCCACAGCGCGTAAAAAGGGTGGCAAGCGGTCACGTGATCAACACCCTATTTTCGATGCCCCCATCAAACTCATTTCACTTTGGTGATTTTACCCGCCAATGCGTTGCGGGGAGCAGAGCATAAAGTGTGCACTTTTGATGACCTGTCAAATGCAGAGAATTCGGACGCTGACAATGAGCCGGTGCTTTTCCCTATTCCACCGCTCTTTTAGTTGGAAAATTAGAGAGACCTGTGCCATCACTAGTGTTTGGAGGTTCATGCAAATTGCGTTTCCTCGTCTGGAATTTATTACAGTAACCTAATAGATCCAGACGAATAATGTAGTTTACGGTGGCTCAATTCTATTTTTTACTTTACTTTTGAGCCCTTATTATCTGTAAACAATTTTCCAGATATCTATCATATTGTCAGATACTCTACTGTGTTCTATGTTAATTAATTTAATTTAAATATTTAAAAGTTGAATATTATAAATATAATTTTAATATTCATAAATGTGTCGCTGATTTTTAAAATATACGTGATATTTAAAAAGTCCTTCGTAATTTTACTTTCTTCTTATTTGACTAGAGCAGTACTCCTTCGCAGGCGGACCGTTGGCCACAGCCACCTGCGGCAGCGTGCGAGGGTATGGTTAGGGAGGGAACTGTCCGCCAAGTGGCCATGGATAAATCCTTTATGTCAACGGCCACGAAACGATTCAATGTAAAATTTAACATATAAAAGTCGTAGAAAAAGTACCGTATATATTGCTCGTTCCTCGCTCGTATCGTAATATCGCACTCGTACCCATCATTACATCATTTCATAATGTACTAATTACGAATAGTTTACAGAATAAAAATGTAAGTAATTCCTACTTATTTCGCAACACCTTAAAATGTTTTAAACCGCAGTCACATGGCATATGGATTTACTGCAGCTGACGTATCTGCATCCATGCAATTCCGTGAAAGTCAATACGAGGAAGTAGTATTAGGAATCGGACAGGTTTTAACGGATTAATACTCGAGATACATATTATTCTTTGCTTTCTAGTATGTAGATACTATATTTTATGTTTACATTCGAGAAGAGTCTCAATGTTCTGAAAATTAAATATCATGTGTTGAATTTATCTGAATGTGGTTCACTATTTTTATAGGATTTTAAAAATCTGTCTTCAAAGATAGTATGCAGCAAAAATATCTAGAAATTCTACATTTTAATGAAGGTGCGAAATGTACACCAAACAACCTGACGAGAAGATTATTTCCCAGACAAATTAAAATTGAATTTTTCGACTAATTTGCATACTTGTACATTAGAAACCTCCAAAGTGAAAATACAAAATTCGGTCTGAAATACGTAAGAAATCATTGCGCACTGCACCAAAACAAAAACCAGCAATATAACCTTTTGGTACTAAACATATATATTTGCATTTAAGAAAATTTTAATTCGTGAACATGTTTTTAGAATTTAATTTAGCATCCATTTTTTTCATTTTCAAAATTGTTTTCAAAAAGTGGCTATGGAACACGTGTGTCCGAATAGTCTCTAAATATGGGCCGCATAAATCCCTAAAGACTTCAATTTTCCTCCAGACAATTAACACAACACCTCTATAAGCACATCTATAAGCAGTCACAACTCGTAGAATACACGTTTCACCGGACAGGCAACTTCAGGAAACCTAAAAAAAACATTTGAAAGTCAATTATGCCAACTCTTCATGGCGCTCTGGAACATATAAGTTCCAATAGTCATTTTTAAACAGCGACTGTGACACGTATATTCCGGTAGTACGGAAAGGGATAAAAAATTTGCAGGGGGTGCACGCTAAATCGAGCAGATACCGTATCACCCGCGCACGTCGCCACTCAGGCATTGGGGGCTACCTTTGGCGAGATTATTTTGCGGAGTCGCCTCGTTAAATAATGAGCGGCGGCGCTGCGCCGGGCGCCCGCAGGGGCGTGGGCGGACGGTGCGGGCTCGTCTTTTATAATTACGCGTCGGCCGGCGGTCGCTGCGGCGCGGCGCGACGTGGGACGGGGCGGAGTATGCCGCGCGGGTGCTGGGGAAAGGAGGGACAGGAGGAGAGGGCAGGTGGCCGGACGGGGGTGGGGGAGGGGAGGAACGGGGCGGTGACAAGGGCAGGGCGGGGACGGAGCGGAGCGGAGGCAGAGCGGGGGAGGAGCGGGGGAGGGGCGGGGGAGGAGCGGGGGAGGGGCGGGGGAGGGGCAGGGGCGAGACAGGGCGTGACGGGGGAAGGGCGGGGGAAATTGGAGAGGGGGCGCCCGCGCCCGGTGACGCGGCGAGCCAGCGGTGGCGGACGCGCCAGAGGTAGAAACCAGCATGTCAGGGGAAACGAAAGGGGAAGTGGCAATGGAAATGAGATAATGGACGTTGGATGGTGGTTGATTGAATGATTGATTAGTGATATCGGGCGCGTCAAGGGTCACGGGCATTAGTCCCGTATGTGTTGTACATGTTTTTATCACGGGAGGTTGCAGTGATCTCACCACCACTGTGCGAGATCCGGTGACGATCTACACGTTGGCTTGCAGGGTTTCGCCCCTAACCAGATATCTCCCACTACCAGAGCACTAGTCTAGCCGCTGTAAGCTCACGACTGATCTCCCCACGTGTGGAGTGGAATGCATGTAAGTGTAAGTAAGGTGAGGATATGACAAGAAAGAAGAAGGAAAGATCGCGAGCGGTCCATGGCCCATTTTTTAGGAACTGCTGGCTTGTTCCCGGCATTCGTCTAGTATTGATCGGAGAAACCTCGTAAAACTACCGGTGAGAGCAGCTAGCCGCTAGAATTCTTCTTCAGACAGCGCCTGTATTCGACCTATGTAGCTCGTATCGAAAATCTTGCTGCCGTCGGCACTTGAACACGAGGCCCTCCCGATCAAAAGCACTGTAGTGATGTCAATTGATGCCCTGAGCCACGTAAGCTGGTGGATGGTAGTTGTAGTAATGGAAGTGGTGATATTGATAATCGACATGGAGGTGCATGAGGACATACTGCTGAGAGTCGTGATGGTAATGAAGGTAATAGAGCGAAATGTAATTTAAGGGGATGCAATGCAGGTATTGGGGGCGGCGTCATTGATAGGACTTGTGTTTACTGAGGTGATAGTGTAGACGATGGTCGTTCTGCCAGAGTATCCGAGGACTTAAAAGCAATATTTTTTTATTTTAGTTTAAATCGTTAAATTCTTATTTTAGGAATTAGAAGAAATTATATTTTAATCAAAATTACCAACAAGGTATTTACGATATCATTTGACAGAACGTCTTACTGGTTTTTAATAAGCTATATTGTATCCCTTCCCTTTGTAGCTCTCTTACCCGTCAGGAAATTAGGTCTGTAGAAGGGTGGAAATGTCATGAAGGCAACTATACAGAACGCATGTTATACTTCCCGATATCACTGCTATCATGTAAAATGTATCATCAAGAAGATAACTGTTTTGATTTCTTGTAATAAACATGCTTATTTCAGTATGTGTACTTTTTGCCTAATTTTAGTCTCCTTGTCTTCAGTAACCAAACATGATTTTAGGACCGTAGCAAACTTCGTCTCTATACAACAGCTTTTCATCTCTCCTTTTCAATCTAATGTATACTAACTTTCAATCTAATGATACAGGACGTTTATTCTTCTGAAAAACGACCCTTTACTGGATAATTAAAATGATCGTGCTTTCATTAACTCTCCGTTGTTTTTCTCGTGAAGAGTTAGTCATTTAACGCTTCAAATCATCGATTAAATACAATATATTCAGCTTTTTTCCAATACTAAAAGGGCTAATAATTAAGTGCACCCTTGGCCAACGTCAGCAAAAAAATTAGAAGCGTTTAATGGAATAGAGTCACCAAATGAGAAAGTCAATAATAAATCCTTGACAAAATCGTTCCGTCACAGCAAACTGATCGAGAAACTCTATAGGATTCTACCAAGAATTTCCAAACATTTGTTAGGTCTGTGACAAGGTACACAATGGTCTTGGGAATATATATCGGACAAAAAGAGCCTATCCTCCGCCCGATAGTTAAACAAAAGGGGATTACATATTTATGACAGAGTAAATATTACCTTACACAAGTTTTAATGGGGGAGCATCCTTATGATTATCATTATTCGTCCGTCGTATACGTACGCATACATGGACTAATATACATAGTATGGAGAAAGTTATCTAAAGCATGAAAAGTAGGTTTCGAGATTTCATCAGAAATAAACGTTTTGGCGTCCCATGATACCGAGAAATTGTTTCTACTTTCTCGCTACAGATTACGCAGTAGAGAGAAAATTACATAATGCTGCCCAAAAACGGTGAATTTTTGGCAGAAAAACTCTTATTACAGGGTCCTGGCAATGAAAATGTGGATAAATCCAGTTGCTAAATTTAGAAAAAATCCTCTAGCACGTAGTGTAGCCGGAATCTAAGTTTTGTGTACTCTTGACACCAAAAAATTGAATGATGGCAAAACGTCTGTCTGTCTCTCTCTCTGTCCATCAGTCCGTCCGTCCGTCCGTCCGTCCGTCTGTGTACAACACTATAAACTAAATCATTCAGCCGATCTTCGCCAAAATTGATATTCCCCAATCGGTGTGGCTAATGTGGCAGCCCCTTGAATTTGAAACTGATATTTTAATTTTTGGGGTATTTTACATGAATCCGCTGGAACATTTTCAAAAAACGGCTCCATCGTTCTTAATTAAATTTTGTTGATGAATAGTGTGAAAGACATTTAATAGAATGGCGCAAGTCTCACTTTTTTCGATAACCTTGATTTTTCGAAAATTGCAAATATTCAAAAATATTTTGGCATCTTCCTACAACTACAATTATGAAGATAGAGAATTTCTCCTCAGTAAAATCTTAAAAATAGATTTTGAAATAAGGTCATGTACAATTTTTCGAACAAATTTGAATACTTTTCGCGAATTTTGAGTTAAAGTACGGGCAAGAAAGTACGTGCGCTTTTAGCACCACTATTATTTTTGAAACGTCCATCCTTCAGTCTGCCTGTCTGTTTATCTGTTGGTACGTAAACAACACTAACGCCTAAATTATTCGTACAATTTTTTCCAAAATGTACACATCGCAATAGATCTTCATCTCGAAGCCCTGTAATTTTGAAAAACAGTTGTAAAATTTTGGGGATACTTTATAAAAAGCCCCTGGGTCATTTACAAACTTTTCTCCAAATGGGCTCTAATTGTGCCGTTAGATTTTCACTAACATGAATGAATAGACGACAAAAGAGGTAGTGTTAGTCTTACTTTCGGCAAATTCTCTGAGTTTTTGAAAACTGCAAAAATTGAACATTGCAAAAGTACAATATTGATGATTGATTAATTTGTCTTAAAATCTGTTGTAAAAATCAGATCTTTAAAAAAATCAAGTACAATTGTTTGGAAAAAAGTAGTTGTTGCGTAATTTCTGCTTGAAATCAATGCAGATTATAAAACAGACTTTTGTGAAAAACCGCTCAATTTTTTCTTAAATTTATCCCATGGATAGAACAAAAACCGCTTAAAAACGGCGGAAGTCTCAGTTTCTTTAAACTCAGACTTTTCGAAAATTGGAAAAGCTGGAAAATGCGAGAAATTATTTGCTCTTGTAGACCACTATCTTGTCTCGTACTGATGCGAGCGCGTGGAGACAGGCAACACTTTATACGCCATACGTTTTGCCTAACTGTTTAAGACATAATACGACGATACAAACGAATGTGCTCTATCGTGGGGATGACGAAAACACGACCCATTTATATCGAAGAATAGTTTTACTTAGCGTGTTTAAATATGTGTGTTTATGCGACAATTTTGTACTTCAAGTTTCATGACGGACGAAGTGGACAATTAACAAATGCTTGAAGCACCGTTAAAACAATCTTAATTATGATATATTACAGTCACTGCCACGTAAATGTGTACATAAAATACGGATAATAATGCCTCCTTACTCCATTGTTTGCCCCCAACAACTCCGACTTGTAATTGAATATTGTTTTGTCTTTCTCATGAGTCAGAGACAGGCTCGGGTTATGTACAGAGCGGGCGGAGCCATCGTCCGGGGCCCTGGCAGAGAGGGAAGGGGTCCATTGAATTCCGTACAAGTAATTCCGTAAATTTGCAAATGTATCCACTAAAGAACCTACTCAAGAAAAGAGAAAAAGTAAGGGAAAAACAGTAAAAAACTGTGGACAAATGCCGCATATTCTCTCCGGTTCTCGTATGCGAGAAAGTCTACACGAGACTGCGGTCCACCTTATGCCGTGAATCGAAACGCACTCGTGAATCGAAAACGCGACTCGATACTTTGCTGCAAGCAGCTACAATGATAAGAATTTTCTTTGTGTTCTTATTGAATATTTAGAGCACTCTGACTTCTCAGCTGTCAAGTATCGCATCGTATTATATAACAATAGGTGAGCAAACAGGAAGGAGGGGGACACGGGCCCTAGAAAATTTTAAAAGGGGCTCCCGTAGCCCTTCTGTAATAAACCTTTTTTTTGTAAATATATTAAGTCCATGATAAGATAAGGTATATTATATATAGACATTTTTTAACTTATTGTGATAATGCCAAAAAAAGAGGGAGATGAAGGGCAGAACATCGTCTGCCGGGTTTTCCTAGTCTAGTATATATTAGAGCTAAACTACGACACCTTTGGACCGACCTCCATGAAAGTTGACACTTCTACGTGTTTTTTACCCAGAAGGTTTATGTGCTGTTAATTCTGTTGTAACTCCACTACATGGCGCTGTAAAACAAAACTAAATATTCTCGTCAAATGCATCCTGCAACACAATCAGCAGCATTTTGTATCTATATTGTTAAATAACTTCTAACCGAGGCGTTCTAGGGCCTTATAAACTAAAATTTTGAAGCCAAAGGCCTCAAAGAAACGTTTATCAGACCGTAATCTACAGAATGAGCTCTTCTCGAACATTCTATTACATTTTTGCTGGTCCGGCGCTTCCCGATATTACCTCTCCTGCTCAGAGACATGCAGAATCTACAAGTAGCCGTGAATGAGACGGACAGAGAGCAGCAGAGACGGAGACAGACAGACAGGGTGAGGGAAGGAGGGAGAGACAGTGAGAAGGGAGATGGGAGGGGGAAAGGGAGATAAGGGGCAGAACTTCTGCCGGGTTTTCCTACTTTAGGTGTATTTTCTGAGCGAGACCCGCCCGCCACGGGGAATTTCCCGGCTGCATCCCGTAGCCTGTTTTCCCTCTTACCTTCTTCCAGGTTATTCCCTTTCACTTTTCGTTATCTGAGAAGGAAAAGCCCGACTGCATCCCGTTTCGTTAATTCGGTCCTTCGGAAGCAATAAAAGTTTTAATCAGGTTTGCATTTGTAAGGAGCGCATATAGATGTTCTCCCACCATGTTAAGTCAGCGAGGAAAGATAATGCTCATGTTTTGTTTTCTACTTTTAAGTGTATTTTTCAATGTTGGCAGTGTTGTAAAAGGACATACAAATGTTCCTTAAAAACAAAGTGAATAAATTATAATGCATCAATGCAATTCTAAGCAGACCACGGTAAACGTAGAAATCAATCTTCATACTAAGAAGGAAAACGGAACGGGATGCAGTAGGTCTATGCCTTTTGGGGATTTAGGTAAATGACGTAGGAAACGTTTACAGCGGGATGCCGTGGGAGTACGCCCCCGCAACGTCCTTGCGACTCCACCCCTGCGGGTGAGCGGTGGAGAGGGCGGGGTCGAATTACAAAATTTCATTTCGCGACGCGGATGCACGCGGTGGTGTTGTGGAATTACGTTTCTGTGTCCGGCGACACTCCCATTTGGATAAACCTCATTCTAGCTCAAATAATATAATTTTGTGAATAATTATGATATTGTGATCATCGTGGTAATGGTTATTTACTCCGGTGAACAAAATGGCGGAAAACGTTACTTACATTATATTGCATTAAGTAAGAAGTCAAGCAAATGGACACTTAATTGATTGATTAGTGATTGTGGGCGCATTAATTGCAAAGGTCTGTAGTTCCGTGTGTTAACTTTTTTTTTCGTGGGAAGTGACGGTGATCTTCCCCAGCTGGCTGGCGAAATCCGGCGCCGACCAACGTTGGCCGGTGGGGATTTTCCCCACCAGGTATCTCCCACCAGCGGAGCTCTTCCTCAGCTGGACAAGCACTAAGCTCCCGAATCGTCTCCCGACAAGTGCGTAGTGTAGTGCATCTGTGGGTGAGCATTGGAGCGTAAGTGTGCATAAGGAAGAGGTAAGGATAGGGCAAAGAAGAGAAAGAGGCCCGTTTCTTAAGGAACTAATGCGGCATTCGCCTGGTTTTTATAGGATAGATTACCGGTTAGAGTAGCCCGCCGCTAGAATTCTAGACCAGACAGCGGCCGCACTCGGCCTAGCTATCTAGCTAGTGTCAAAAATACTGCCACCGTTGAGATGCGAATCCTGGGACCTTCCAGTCTTAGAACATTTAATTTATTACACAGATGTCAATATTGGTTCATAGGTGACGTATTCTAAGCATTCCAATCATTTGTATGAATGATATTATCCTTACCAATATTTTTATTAAGTTAGGATCGTCTATTTTCTGATTACAGTTTAGAGCTGATAGTGATAGCAAACCTGTCGAAGACTGGTCATGAAGTAATGAGAAATGTTGGTAAAATGCGGATACTTAAGTATAAATAGCGAATCTACTCATCAAATCACAATAACTGTCGACAAACTACAGTGTCAAAGATCTGCACAAGAGTCATGGAGAAAATGCAGTATTGTGCATTTTAGATCCATAAAAATTCTTTTACATGGCGAGTAAACACTCAGAACGAATGGCCAGTGAATGCGCGGAATGCATAAATCGCAGACTGATGATTGCTTTTAAGAAGGAAAAACTTAGCAAGGAAGAATATATTAGTGCATTGAGAAGCTGCGGTCGACAGAGAAGAGAACAGAAGCAGTTGTATGCAATTAGATAACTGGTGGTCTACGTTGTAAAGAAAGACAAACCATACACTGGAAACAACCTGCGTTGATAATACTTGTTGCTTTCTCGCCTTACAACGTAAGAAGGGAAAGTATTGTAATTGTGCGCCGCAAACCAGCCAACCAATTTTTCAACAGAAAAACTCTTATTCCCGGGCCCTGATTTTAAAAAAATGGATAAACTTTTGCGCAACGTGTGTAAGTAGTTACTTATTTTATATAACTAGTTAAGTCAGAATTCACTTTTTGGTCATCTTTGATATCGTAAAACCAATATTAATGAGCAAATGTAGAATATTGATGATAGATATTTTTTGTTAAATGAAATCTGTTCTACAACAGCAGTTCTTTAACAAATGTTCATGCACATTTTAAAAAAATGAGTTAAGCGTAAAGTTTGTAATTGATCTAAACTTGCAAATTCGAATTGTCTGCGCTTCATTTGCTTCTCTTTCACGACATATCCGATTGTAATACATATTGCATTGCCGCGCCGTGCCGTGACAATTTGAAATTCTGAGAATTCCTTCTCATTGTTGTGTCATAAGTTTAGGCAATATATAATGTACCGATATCAACCTTATCAATCAATAGATCTGTTATTATATTTTCACATCCGGTTTCTTCTTTGGTATGTCCCAACTAACTAGTTTAAGACTGTTTGAATTTAGAATAACTATTGCTAGGAGAAAATCCACTTTCACCAAATAAGGTTGCGTAACTATGTTCAATTAATTATGGACCCTTGCGGGAAGTACGGGTAGTCCTCACACAGTCATCATAGACATTTCCTTCTCACCTCCCAAAACTTTACCATTAGTAATCAAGGTGGGTGTTCTTGTGATGAATGTGTACTTGCATACTTATGTAAATAGTCTGTTCCTCACATCCCGTGTGGTGTCCCACCTTCTAAAACATGTAGCTGTGTATTTGTTGGTTTGTTTACTCTTGTGGTGGCTGCAAGGTATGGTAATTATTGTGTATTAATTCCTTTTGGATTTTTTACCTGAACTGTTTAGTGAGATAGAGTACTTTTAGTACCTAAAACGATTTTTTTTGGCACGATTTTAGTTTTCTCTTATATTTTATGCCCTGATGGTGGAAATACATTTTGCGAAACGTTGGCAAACAATCGCGAAATAAAATGTGTACAACTTGAATATATTGAAGCTTGATATTAAATTATTGTATTTAAAATTGATGACAGTTGTATAAAAATATATTAATTTGACGTCTAAAGTATATTTATCTAGTCCAGCATTATCTGTCCAGCATTATCCCTGTTTGATTCCCGTCCCTCGCATATTATGGTAACACATAATCAAAACATAGTCATAATAAGTGTTCGTTGGTCACTTGTTCAATAGTCAATTTCAATTCGTGCCGAGTTGGATTTTGAAATTGCCAATGTTGCATTTTTAATTAACAACGTGTTCAAGATACAGTAATTTTCACTTAATTTCGCGCGCTAAAATTTGTCATTTCGAAGTCATGTGTCAGCAAACCGGTTCTACCAGAACAGGGCCTCGTATAATGCAGGCGGCGAGAAATAGCCTCGCACTCTACTATACTCTACTCTACTCTACTATACCACCATTAGTTGAAGCGGATTGTGCCAAAACCTTTACTCTATGACACTCAGCAGAAAATATAAAAATCAATTCGAGGTACACAAAAGACAGACTACAACCTCCGTAGATGCACTTTTCAATAAGCATTCAAGTGTAAAAATTACATTATGTACAAATTAAAAATTAAGGATATTCAGTTATTAAAGCATTCCATTAAACAATATAGTTTTACAAATTTTAAATCAAAAACGTTAATATTCTTACCACAAACCTACCAAAAACAAGGGAAACTTCGCATAACATAAACTCCCCATCTGCTTATAACCTATCTCATTTCTTGAAACATCGTGTTGCAATCTTGTAAAATTCTTTTGATTGACCAAGTAGTAATTAACAATTAAGATGTTAAAAAACTGTACCACGAGAATAACAGACGTTTTTCTCGCATGGCCTAAAGTGCACGCTTCCGAACTTCTATGTAGAAAGTAGTACCTTGCTGTTGAGATTATAAATTATTAGAAATATTTTAATTATTATAATTTTATAAATATATTCAATAAATGTATAATTTTCTTCCATCCTAAGCGTACAGAATATACCTTGTTTCTTTGAACTGGTTTCCGTCTGCTGTATGTGTAGTCCAAGCATCCAACACATTACTTTTCGCAACATGTGTCGATTCTTTCCGCCAGGGGGAAGAACTAGGAAGCACATTGTTTTCGCCCCCATCCTGGGGTTAATTAGGGCTTGATCGTCTACTGAGCGACAGATAGAAGAGCGGCCCATTCCCTGTTGGGGATTGCAATTCGAGGTCCGAAAAAGTAGCGTGGCAAAGAATTTTTAAAATTGAAATTAATCTAAAAATTTGTGGCTTTTTAAAAAAAATTGTTTAGCAAAAAACGTCTCTTTTCATTTCATCCCGCTATAGAGATTCTGCTAACACTTTATCAAGTTATCCCGACAATTACAAACAAACCCAGATATTACAGAACAACATTTTTTGATGGGGAAACTGTTTAGCCATAATGAAGCCACAATTCCCTGTGTTGTTATTTTTCTTTATCTCTGTATCTTCTTTTGTTTGTACTGGCAAATTTAATTATAGCAAGTGTAATTTTACATTTTCGGTAATAGTTTTAGAGAGACGAATATTGGATTTGGGCAACTAATTAGCAACAAAAAAGCAAAATTTCCCATGTAATTATTTTTTTTTATCTCTATAATACCTTGGTTTCCTTTTGTCGGGCTTATTTGATACTAAGTTAGCAGAATCTATATTGTAGGTTCAGATGAAAAGCGACGAATTTTTGTTTGCAACAAAAAACGACAAATTTTGAGATTAATTTCAATTTTGTTTTAATTTATTTATTTATAAAGGTCGCATCAACCTAAGTGGTTATTAGCGACCACGTTTACAAAGTAGTAATACAGTATTTCAGTTTACAATAACTAGTATACAAAAGTTAAATCATTTTATATACATTGGTTTCTTTTAATAATAATATTATATTTTTAACAGTTTCGGTTGAATTTAGATTATATTTAAAATCATTGGACAGTTTTAAAACTTTTCTTCTGTCGTTAGTGTTTGTACATTCCATGATTAGGTGACGTATACTGTATGGAGAATTGCAGAAGTTGCAGGTGCTTGGTTGTGTTTTCGTTATTAGGTGACTGTGAGTGAGTCTGCTATGTCCAATTCTCAATCTTGTGATAACAGTTTCTAGTCTTCTATCAGTACCACAGGTAGGTTGTAATTCGAAGATTGAGTCTCTGATCTGGTGGAGTTGGGTTGGTTTGGATTTCAACCATTGGTTATTCCAGTTTTCCTTTATATTGCGTTTTATAATTTTGATGATGTCATTGTGGGATGCTGGGTGAGTTGATGCATCAGGGAGAGAAGAAGCTGTTTTTGCAGCAGTGTCCGCAGTTTCATTACCAGAAATGTTGACATGGGAGGGAATCCACACGTATGTTAACGTTTTGCCTGAGGAAATAATTTGCGAGTTCATTGATATTATATCTAAACATATTGGTTCCTTGGTATGTTTGTTCTGGATGGATTCAATGGCGCTTCTTGAGTCAGTAAATATAGTAAAGTGAGAGTTATTTGATTTTAGGATATCTGCCAGGGCAGATCTAATTGCGTAGACTTCACTGTAGAAAACTGAACTCATGTCTGGTAGTTTGATTAGTTTTGTTTCATCTGGATATATGATGGCACATCCGGTTCCAGTTGCACTTTTTGAACCATCTGTGTATATATGGATGCTATTTTCATGTCTATTAAGTGTTTCGTAGAATAAAGATCGATATATTATAGGATTTGTTGTTTGCTTGAGGAATTTTGTCAAAGTTGTATCTATTGAGGGTACGTGGAGAAGTTCTAGGGGTTCAGGTAAAGATTTATATTGATATATTGGTGGAAGATTAGGGATAGTTCTGGATAATATATTATGGATTTGAAGAGATATGGGTTTAGGGTACGATGGTTGTTTATGGAATTTGGTAAAGTATTTATGGTCAAAAATAATTTTATTTATTGGGTTTTTAGGATTTGAGGCTACTTTGAGAGCATAGGAAATACTCAATTTTTCTCTTCTGAAGGATAATGGTTCTTCGTTTGATTCAGCCAGAATGCTACTAATAGGGCTAGTACGAAAAGCTCCAATAGCCATTCTAAGGCAGGAGTTATGAATTGGACTTAAGCTATCCAGTACTTTGTCTTTTGCAGAGGAATAGATGACTGATCCATAATCTATTTTAGATCGTATTAATGAACGGTAAGTATTTATTACTATTATCTTGTTGGCGCCCCAGTTAAGGGAAGAAATCATCTTTATTATATTTACTCGTTTGAGACATTCAGCTTTAAGTAATTTAATATGGGTTTTCCAGGTGAGTTTTTCATCAAAGTAACACCCCAAGATTTTCAGTGTGTGAGCTCTTCTGAGTGGCGTGTTTTCAAGAGTGATTTTGAAATTTTTGGTGGGTTTACGGAGTTTATTAAAAATTTTGTTTTTATCAATTTTGTTTTGAAAACTTGGCAACGCAAACTTTATGGACCTCGCAATTCGCCGGTCGTTGTTGCGAGTCCCTGCACGACATCGCCGCTATGCCTCACGGGCTTTCCTCCCAGATTAAAAAAAAAAATCATGGAAATTAATGCAGAGGCAATTACAATATTTCCTAAATTCTGGTGCAATTTTAAATCAGGTTTTGCGCAATGCTTAATTGTACGTTGTGTTTTATATTTACAAGCGATGACAATCAATTAACATTTAGCAGTATATTGTATGGAGCCCAGGTCTATAGGTTTTCGTGATTTAAGATCCACACTAGTGTTCCCTAAGCTTACTACTCGTATGTAGTGGTATTTTCAATTGATCAGCATTAATTAAATCTCATTCATTCTAAAAAAAATATTTTATCTTTATTTGTGGAATTTTCCTTCTACACCATTTTCTTATCCTTTTTAATAGTGCTCAGTTTTATGAAATAAATCTCGCATGAAATAAAGAGTTGGGTAAATGGGTAATAGCCCATAAACCCTCAAACTTGGGAAGATTATTCCGCGGCTTGTAACACATTGATTCCGCAGTTACGGTAGCTCTTGGTTCAAAACAGAGCATTAAAGTTCACCTTGCAATTCGCACTTGTTACAAATGAAAAAATTGAAAAGACAGACGTATACAACTGATATTTTCTAACACCACCCTGCATTGATATTGAATTAATCATATAAATATAACACAACATCAAAGAAATTGAATATAAGTAGTGAAACAAATAAAAAATCAATATGATACATTCGCTTAGTGTTTAAAATTTCTTTCATTAGTATACGAAGTACTTAATAATGTACTCTTCCTCTGAGTTCATACTCTCATGTAGATGCTGATAGTTTTTTAAAGACCATGTAGTAGAACATCCACAAAAGATAAAAAAAATCAAAGAAAAAAATCAAGCATATAATTGAGACACAACACAAATTCATGCCTGTACTCTCGTTCGTCGCCAGAACATCGAATTTCAGTTTCCACTACATCGGTGAACCAAAGGCATCGACCCTGATGCTTGTGAGGCACCGTGTGCGCACGCATCTGCGCTAATAGAAAGCCCATGGGCCACGCATGCACGTTCCCACACACACCCCACCCCCGGCCCTGTCACCCCGTCGCCCTTCGCCTCATCACCCTGGGACCTCCTACCCACCGGCCACATCGATTTGCGCTTTAACCCCTCCCGTCTCATCAGCTCACCCTCTCATCCACTGGCCTGTGTGGTTTCTGGCCCTTGTGTTTTACTCCATTCCTTGTTCATGCGCCTCCTACCCACTTGCTCCCTCCCTTCCTCGTCCATTGATCCATAGCCCACGTACCTACCCACCCCTTCGACTCGCCCTGACCTCATCACCATGTGACCTCCTACCCACAGGCGGCATTGATTTGCGCTTTAACCCCTTTAACCTCTCCCTTCTCATCCCCTGGCCTGTTCGCTTCTTGGGCCCTTGCGTTTCGCCTTCCCGCTGACTCCATCCCTTGACCATCCGCCTCTTACCCACATCCTCCCTTTCTTCCTCGCCTATTGCGTCTTAGCCTATCCACTTACCCCTGGATCCTTGCGTTTGGCCTCCACAACGACTCCATGCCTTGTTCATCCGCCTCGTACCCACATCGTTCCTCCGTTCCTCGCCCGTTACCTCCTATCCTATCCACGTACCCACCCCTTCGTGTCCCTCAGCCCTGTGATCTCCTCACCTTGTGACCTCATCACTCTGTGACCTGATCACCCTGTGACCTCATCACCCTGTGACCTCATCACTCTGTAATCCCATCACCTTGTGACCTCATCACCCTGTGATCTCATCACTCTGTAATCCCATCACTTTGTGACCTCATCACCCTGCGATCTCATCACCCTGTGACCTACTCACATAGCACATCGATTTGTACTTTCGCCCCTTTAACCCCTCCCTTCCCATCAGCTCACCTCTTCGCTAGTCGGCTCCCTGAGACCTTGCATTTTCCCTCCACGCCGACTCCATCCCTTGTTCATCCGCCTCTTACACACATTCTCCCTTCCTCGCCTATTGCCTCACAGCCTAACCACTCACCCACCCCTCCGTCTCCCTCAACCTTCCATCCCCTAAAAGCCTACTCCATCCCAACACACGGCGGAGCCCTATCTGCTTTACAAGGGCCAGGGGAAGTATCCACCAGATTACAGACCAGCCGCGTCGCCATGTGCTGCGTCCGAATTAACAAACAGCAGCGGCCGCAAGTTATTGAGTCATTCCGGGTAATATCTGCGGCTCGGCCTCACCCGTGCGGTCATTGCGCGCCAAAATTATAATAGATAGGAGTGACACCAACCGGCACCGGTGTTCACGCCGCATCGCCAAATTTTCTTTTTAATTCCTGCCAACTGCGTCACGCTCCCCGCGTTTTGTTGCGATTTTCAATCCTGTTAACATTCCTAATATGTACACGCGTTGTTATGCACAGGTAATTGTAATGGGATTTGTCGAGCGCGCGCGTCCAGAGCATTAGAGCGAGTTGGCTAACAGTATCAGGCAAGTTAAAGTAAACTTGGTGAGTGATTTTGTTACGCGAATTACTGGGATTGGGTTGTGTGTTTTTCCATTGTGGAAATTGAAACGCTTGACTTCGCGCAGATTATTAACTTTTACAATAGAGAGTAACGCAATGAGAGCGGGGCGGGGGGCAAATACGAATGTGCTGATCGCGATAAACTTTTGAGACTGTTCTGATATCAATGGTCTGACGCGTTGTTTTCATCGAGTTACTCTGGCGAAATGAAGCTGTTGCATTAGTAAAACATTTCTGTAACTTGGCTCATCCAAAATGCTAACTGGAGCCTTCAGTTTTTAGCGTGTGATTGAATTGGCGGTGCTTGTTCGAGGTTTGGTTTACACCTGCATTCGATTTTGGAGATAGATAGATAGATTTATTAGTTCGCTTTGAGCTAATGCTCGGTGGCAAACATGACAACAATTAGAATTAGAACAATAAAAACCATTAACAATTATAGTTACCATTAGAATTAGAGGATATCCTAGTTCTAATTAATTTCTAGTTATCTCTAAATTGACTACTAGTTTCACTAACACTTCACTTCACTACACTACACTGCACTTCACTTCACTGTATAACGCTAATATGTAATAATAATAAAAATAACAAAAACTATATAAAATAATAATAAATTAAGAATTACACCAAAGCTAAAAGCAATGTTAATAATGGTGATATTTATATCAGTAATAATAATAATAATAATAATAATAATAATAATAATAATAATAATAATAATAAAGGTAATAGTCTCAGTATTGATAGTGATCTAAATAGAATTTAGTATGTTTTTAAATTTGCCTACATTAGAAGGAAGAGCCTTCAGTGCTTTTGCAGGTAGTTTGTTCCAATCTACTATAGTGCGATTCACAAAGGAGAACTTACCTACATCAGTTCTTTGCTTTCTACATCGTATTTTCCACGGATGGTCTCCTCTGCTTTTATAATCTGGTTTATGCAATCTCTTACCGATATCTGCCCATGCTGTGTCTCCTCTGTAAGTCTTGTACATTACGCATAAACGCGCCCGTTCTCTTCTCTTAGATAAGGACTCCCATTTTTCTCGTTCATCAACAATGCGCCCATGATTTGAAAACTTACCGGCCCGTTTTTGAATTTTATCTAACGCCTCAATTTGCCCTTTCCTGTACGGGTCCCAGCATGCTGATCCGTATTCTAAAATCGGACGAACAAGTGTAGTATATGCTAGGGATCGGGCATTTGGACTACTATTTTTTAGAATACGCATTACAAAATGAAGTGCTCTCCAGGACTTTTTTACCGTATTGTTAATATGATCCGACCAATCCAAGTCGCTTCTCAGGACCAAACCCAAATACTTACAGCTTTTTACACGTGGTATAACGTTGGTTCCTAATTCGTAGTTGGAGTGTACATTTGAACGACACTTGGTAAAACAAATGAATTTACTCTTTTCCGGATTTAACTCCATCTTATTTTTGCACGCCCAATTCCATAAACAGTTTAGATCGTTCTGTAAAACATTTTCATCCGAAGATGAGCCAATACTCCTATATATTATACAATCATCGGCGAAAAGTCTAACTTCCGATTTTATTCCAGTTGCAATGTCATTAATGAACGCTAAAAATAGTAGTGGCCCTAGCACACTCCCCTGGGGGACCCCAGAAGTTACATCGACTTTTGATGAATATTTATCGCCTATCCTGACTGTTTGAGTGCGCCCCGAAAGAAATTCTTTTATCCACAAGATTATTCGATGATCTAGTCCCGTTTCTGACAATTTGGCAATTAAAAGACCGTGTAGAACAAGATCGAATGCCTTAGAAAAATCTAATATTATTGCATCGACCCTACTCCCTTTGTCTAGTGAATCTGCTATGTCCTGACATAAAGCAATAGTCTGGCTGTCGCACGAATACCCAGGACGAAAACCGTGTTGATTTTGAAAAAGCCAATCAGTTTTGTTCCAAACTTTTCTAACATACTCTGCAATTAAGTGTTCCATCTGCTTACATACGACTGATGTCAAACTAATAGGTCTGTAGTTGTTAACAACCCTTCTGTCTCCTCCCTTGTGAATCGGTACTACAATTGCCTCCTTCCAATTTTGAGGAATCATTTTATTATTTATAGTTACGTCCATTAACCGCGCAAGGTACGGAATCATGACTTCCCCTCCCAGTTTTAGTATTTCTCCTGGTATTCCATCAGGACCTAGAGATTTATTTCTCCTAATTTTTGCGATTCTTTTTCTAATAATTCCTGCATCAACTCGAAAGGTTTCTATTACGGGTGTTGTTTTACTTACTGGGGTTTCATCCTTTGGCTTGAAAACAGAAGCGTAATGTCTGTTTAAACAGTCCGCCTTTACACTGTCATCTGTGATTAACGAACCGTCTGCTCCGCAGATTGCTGGAATACTTTCTTTGCTCCCTTTCTTATGTCTCACATACTTGAAGAAATTTTGCCAACAGGTCAATCGGTCGTGTAGAATTGATTTAAGGTAATTTTCTTGGCTATGTAATTTTAAAGCTAATAAGTCTTTAGATAATTGTAGAAATTTATTTTTCTGTTCCTTATTTGAATTACGTTTACTATACGCTTTCCTAACATGCCTTTTCAATCGCCTCACTACTTTGTTGTAGTACAAGGGATCCGAGTGGTACCGTAGTTTCCTGATAGGCACGAATTTTGCTAAGCATTCTGAAATGATGTTCTTAAAATTTGTCCATATCTGTTCTACTGTACTTCCGCTAGAAGCCCAAGTTGGATAATTGTTTTTCAAATATGATTGCATGTTTGTGACGTTTGTTCTAGAGAACTGAAAAAATTTTCTTTCTTTTACAAGATCATTTCGCTTACCCTCTCTGCACATTTTTAGAAGGACTCCTTTGTGGTCGCTAATTCCAGGAATTACTTCACAGGCAAGAAGTTTGTCCACCGGTCTAATAAGGAAAACGTCCAGTAAAGCATTATCACGGGTCGGTTTGGTCACAACCTGTGTTAAGCCGTTCTCCCAAATTAGCTCGTTAACGAGACGTTGGGTGGCGCCTTCAGCCCCCACATCCCCCTCCCAGGTAGCGTGCGGTAAATTTAGATCTCCCCCCAAAATGACGTTGATGAGACTGAAAGAAAAATTTTTGGATTTGATTACAACGCGAAAAATTAAAATTTATCGACGTACGTTATTTTCTGCATTAAACTGTGATAACTTTAATTAGTAATTTTCCAACTTTTAAAAATTATTTGACAGTAGGATGTACGTGTATACAAATCACAATAATGGCAACAATGTAAGGAGCAAACTAACCAAGAATGTAAAATACTGCGAGAAGTACACAATTTAATATTTGTATTCAGATAGCCATATCAGGAACAGGGAATATACCGTATTCACTACAACGAGCACTTTGTAAATATTCATACCAAAAAAGTAAAAGGTTTCGTGTTTTTCCGTCAAATACGAAATACGTAACAAGTGGCTGGTTTGATCCCAAACAGTCTTCAAGGAACAGTCAATACAACGATTAAAATAATTCCGACTTCCTATTATGTTACGTTCATATAGGTTGCAAAAATTAAACAATTAGTGTGTAATATTAAGAAAGATAAAAATATATTAATCTGGTTGAATCCTGACGCTTGCCACGCCATCTTCAACACACTTCTAAAATCATAACAAGACCATCTTGAAATACTCGTAACATGAACTGTACAGAGGACATTGGAAATGGGTACTAGCCGGAGAAGCTTAAATGAAAAAAGATTCCTAACATCCTTAAAACCCTAAGCAGGTTTCCTGCAGTACTTACAGTACAAGGGTTAAAGAAAAATATAAAGAAGATATTAAACAGAAAAGAAAAGAATCACTGAATTTTGAATCACTGAAAGAATCTACGCTGTGTACAATAGATGGTCTGTGGAAAAAACTACCAGTCGAGGCTCCATTCGTTCCATACGAGGTTCCTTTTATGAATATTTGAAATGGAATAGGTAGATCGGATCGGCAAAGATAGAAGAGATCCATGCCATGCTTAAGATATCCATGCCATTGCACCATTGCATGGTGCAATGATCTCATTAGTTATTGTAGAGAGCCAGTGAAGCAATATAATAGCTGGGCATGTCAGAACGAAGAATATCACATCACATTCTACATTTTTCATTCAACACGAGAAAGAATGCGTGTCACCCAATGGAGAAATATCGACAATTATTGTCATGAATCTATTACGAACTTCAGTTCAATGGATAAAGAAGGGAAAGACACAACCTTTGGAAGTGCGTGTTTTAAAAATAATGTTTGTAATGTATTTTATATGTATTGAATTCACTTCAAACAAAGATACTTAGCAACTATTAATTATTTTACGCTGATGATTTACAAATAGGAAAAGTTAAACGCAGGTGGTTACAGTGTTATCGGAAATTAACTACTTTAGATCCTTGTATCGTGACACTATAATTATGGTATCTGCATAAGGGAGATCAATTCAGATTTTGTTAAAGTTGCAGAAATATTGCCAAAAATTTCACACATTCTGCTGATAACTCTTCAGGATGCATGATAGCTTGGTATTTTGCCTCTGTAACAGGAGTACGCATTCCTTCTGAAACTTAGGGGTATCATTTAACACTGTGTCACAATCAGTCCAGTGTTATTAGGAGGTGCCGGTAGATACTGGAAAAGGACGTTCAGGCCAAAGTCTGGTTAGTTCTACTTGCTCTCTATAATATGTATGCAATAAGATGTGTTGTAATAATCACTTCTCCTCGTCCTTTTAATGTACCATTTAGCCACTACGAAGAATGATAATTAATGGTTATTCTTGCATTTCCTTTCTGACATCATTGGGATGCGGGAAGGAACAAAGCTTAATACATGCACAAAATAAAAAAAAACTGAGGGTTCATGATAATGCAATTAACGAATTGATGAATTACGTAGCCACTGCGCGGCTCAACTAGCAAAGATCTAATCATGTGACTCATTCACATTGCCTCGGTAAATGGTCATTGCCTCGGTTAATGTTTGTAGGTGTTTCTCACTCTTGCTAAATGCTCTGCTTAACGAGAGAGTAGGGCCCAGGTAGGCGAGTGGTGACTGTGGTGGTGACGGCGGTGGTGGCGGCAAGCCACTTTGAGGCCTGGTAATGATCGTTCCCAACGAAGAGCCCTTAGCAGCTTCCGAACGATGGCGTCCCGCAAGTAGTGATGCAACATCGATAACAAATCATTGATCTTAGCAAACGATGTTAACAAACAACAAAAAATTAAAAATGTTCCATGTTCAAAGAATCCATGTTCAAAATATATCGACTAAAAACCATTAATATTTTTCAACGTCTATGTTTTAAACTGGTTCAGTAACATGTAACATTAAATTCGTGTGCATTAAAATTTAAATTGACAATATTCGTGTTTAAACAATTCGCATAATAAGGGTACGAGAAGAAGGGCCATGCCCCCAGCGTATTTTTTAACCACATCTCAATGTGCGAAATGAATACGAAGAAGAGAAAATGCAAGGGCATGGAAGTCATCTCGGGCGAGAGAGTTTGGTCGAGAAAGGTAGTAAAAAACGCGTTCGTTAAGATCCAACACATAAAATAGTACTGTTACAGTCAATTATTATTTCATATTTTGACCGTATGGTCAAAACACCAGCATTAGGCAAATCACAACATTTGAAAGTGGCGCGCAGACAATGAATCGACCGCGGGGTGAATCAAACAAGACCGGTGAACGAGTGCCCGGAACGAGGGATTCGTGGACATCATCGAACGGAAGGGAGTGGGGAGAGAATGGCGGACAGGTAACGGGTGGAGACGACAGAGGAGCGATGTGAAGATGTTGTGGAAGAAATCGGGACTAATCGAGGTAATGTGTGGTCAAAGGAATGAGAAGTGTGCCAAACTCAGTAAGGAAAGTGATTAAGGATTGTTATAAATGTGTTCGAAAAGATATAATCACGAAATTTAGTTATAGAAGTGCAACGTTGGATAGACACGTGGGCGATACTGCATTTGTGACAAGTCGGCGTAGCTGTGCGGGTGCGGAACCGAATTGTGGGGGGGCCTATAAGCCGAAACTGGAATTCCGACGTGTGTGAAGAGAAATTGGTGGCGGATACAACGCCGGTGTGCTAGAACGGACCGTTAGCGACACGTGTGCAGACGCAGAGCGACGGCGCACAGTGGGCTGAAACGGGCTGAAACGCGCGCATTGGGTTTCACGAGCAATTATTTTAAAATAAGCCCTCCAAAATGTTGTTGTGCACTACAGATCTTTAATATAAGATCTAAAATAACTAAATTTTGTAAACAATTGCAAATTATAGATGGCGCCACCCTCATTTTCAATAACTATTTTCATGCTGTTTCGGCGGAGATTAGAAAAACACACAAGCATGACAGTAATAGACAAATTTAGAAAATATAGTAAAGGAATGTGTACCATTGGGTTGTATAGGATGCTAATTTCGAATTTGCTATCAAAATAGTCAAATTCAATATGGCGAATCCAAAATGATGACTATTTTTGAAATTGGAATTCAGTTTTGCCAAAAGTATACCATGAAGTATACCATGAAAATTGTGGGGTAATTTACTGCAAATTTGATCTCAGATTGTAAAATTCAAAATGGTGATCCTAATTTTCGGAATTCAATTCTAATATTATATTCATATTATTCATAATATGGATATAATATGAATAATTCAATATTATCTAAACTACATATGATAGGGTTTGTGAGGGCGTTGATTGCGAATTTGCTGTAAAAATTGTAAAATAGTGAATATCAAAATTTGAAAAGTTATCGAATTTCCCAAAATTAAATATTTTGGGAATTTTGGACGAGTGATGTATTATATGTCAAAAGAATGAAAGTTAAGATTTAAATGGTAATTACAACACGTTCAAGTACTTTTAATGACATTTATTAAGTTTAAATACATGATAAGTGGAATTTGAATTATTAATAAAAATCGTAATCGTAATTAAAAAGGTTTTTATTTTCGTACAATTTCAATATTGAAAATATAAATTTTTAATTTCCCGTATACGTACGTATATACGGAGTATATACGTAGTATAGGGAAAGTTATGTAATGCTGAGGAAAATCGATTTCGAGATATCAACGGAAATACACGTTTTGGGGTCCTCTGATACCGAAAATGTGTTTCTTTTCAAAACGTCCGTCCGAATATCTGTTTGTGAACAATCGTAGCGCCGAAACCATAAGTACGATTTCTTCCAAAATGAATATTCCGCAGCCAATTTGGTTGCACTCCAGGCGTCGCGATTTTGAAAGACATTCCTCAAAATTTTGGGGGTACTTTATAGTACTTCGTAAGAAGAGAAAGTTATGTAATCGCGCGTAAGAAATGGCGAATTTTCGGCAGAATAACACTTATTGCTAGTCCCTGATAACGAAAATCATGGATAGTAAATGACTTCCTCCAAAACGTGATGTAGCCAGAATCCATTTTTTGTGGGTCATTGGTACCTAAAAATCGATTGACGACAAAACGTCAGTCCGCTTGTCTCTGTGGTCAACGCTAGCGCCTAAACGTTCAGCTGATTTTCTCCATAATTGGTATTCCCAATCGATCTGAACGAAAACAAAAGCTGTTTCAAAAAGTTCATGTACAATTTTGTGAAAAACGAGTCGTTTTCGCGTAATTTGCTCTTGAAATTTGTGAAATTAAAAAAAAATTCAAAAAGACTCAAAATGTTTTTATAAATTTTTCCCACGGAGAGAAGTGAGACTTTAAAAGAATGTCATGTATCTCATTTTCATTGGGCTCTCTATTTTTGGAAATTTCAAATTGCAAATATTGCGACAAAATATGTGCTTTTTAGCACCAATAGTTTTAGAGAGGATATTTAGAAAATTGAACCAAAATTTGCCTTGAATATTTAATAAAAGGATAGAGAAACTTGGAAAATGTTGAAGACGTACTTGTGATGCCCTTTAGTTCACTATATAATGGAAGTTAATTTTAGAGATTGTGTTTAGTTGTGTAACTCATTATTTTTTCAAAAATCCAAGTTTATAAGACGTTTTACCATTATCTTGATAACTAACTCCAGCAACACAGCCTGATTCTTTACAATTTAATTTAAAAATTAAAGGATTACTATTAAATCTTTAAGTTCTTATCAAAAGTAATTTCCACAGTCATTTAACAAAAAAATCAATTCTATAATCACAAATAAAATTTTCTTGGGAGATTTGTTATATTTTTTGGCACAAAAATATTATTGCAGAAGTTTTGGGGACAGTTTCATTGATTATGCAGTAACAAAATTTTATTTAAAAGTAATTTTATTTACTACAAAACAAACAATACACAATATTTATTACTATATTTATATCTCAGCATACTGAATAATTTCATTGGGAACATGTATCAAAAGCAATACATCACATGTATGAGAAAATAAATTATAACAATACACATTATTGACAACAATGTGCAACAATGACTACATATTTCAAAACTTCAGAATCACAATGCACAAATTTTACAACTTTTGAAAGTGTACAATATTTTTTAATTTTCCTGTAAACACTTTAGAGTATTACCCAGTACTACCCTCCAAATGATTATATTTAAAGGTTTTCATTGAATTCTAAAGAGATAAATAATGTTATTTCTTTTAGAAAGAGACAATCAGAATGGTCCCATATATTTTGTAGATTTATTGATTGAATGACCTTAAATTTGATACCATGTCTGTTTTTGTTTTTCAGCATATAATTTTTAAAATGTTTTTAATAAACAAAAATGTATGGTTTCAAAATCATACCTCAAAGAAGAGTATGTTGCTACATTTCTAACAAAGATTTTGAAACTTCTTTTCAAGCCCCAACATTGGTCGGAAAACAAATTAAATAGCTTGACATAAACTACTAAAGCAAACACTCTTTACATCTATTCACACAGTGTGAACATAAGATTTCTTCAAAACTTCTTCTGATCATCTGATCATCTGATCTTGTTTCTTTCCGTAATGTTTCTGTTCATTTAGAGAGGAACCTACAAAAACAATTTCCTCAATTTAACTAGAATGTTACTGTCTTTGATAGTCATAAACATGGAAAATTCTGAAGAAATGCTATCATTACTTTTGTATGGATCTTAAAACAATGAGAAACAAACGTCAACTTACGGATTATATTTCACTTGGTCAAATGTGAGGGCTGATTTAATAAGATATTTTTCTTTTTCCGGACACCATGGATTATTTTCATTTGCATTTGCTTACAGCAACTTGGCAAATGTTATTTCCAAAAAAAAACATTAGATTGCTTTTCATAGGTTATGTTGTGTAAGACATACACAATTAAGTTACAAAATCATATAACTGCAACTGCAATGTATAACATAATACAATAAGATCGAAAATACACACTCTGCTAAAAGTAGTTGTGATATATTATCTTACACTTGTGAAAACGCAATTAAACACTAAATAGCTTGATACAATTTTGTCCTACTAACTCGAAAATAAACTATACACTTTTTCCTTCAATTATTGCAGTTGAAACAAACAATGAAACAAATAATTGTTCTTGAAAAACGTGTCACAAGAATCATGTACAAAATAGTAGCATGTATGACAGTCACACTCTAAAAAGCAACTTGCAGAGCGAAGTAAAGGATGTAACTCTTGTTACCAACTCTAGCGGAGAAATAAACCTAATGTTGACGATATTAAAATTAATATGTGCATCTCTTTTCACGCTCTTATGTATTGTTTCGTCGTAATTTTTAGATATTGTTACTTCCCTCACTAGCTTGTTACCATCAATATCTTCTGAATTAAATAATGTAGGTTCAAACAAAATTCAAATGTTTGAGCTCCAATTTGGCATGATAGCCACTGGTAGCAAGACGCGCGTGTGCTCACGCGCATGCGCAGGTTCCCAGCATGGCGCGTGGCTTTTCTGGTGAGTTAAACTTTTTACAAAAAGCTGTCATTTTCACGGACGCAGGTGGACGCAGCTGCATTTAATCGTAACATGTACTTATATAAATAGACTTCTTTTCCTAAAAATCCTATTGAGGAGAACGGAGGAGAAAAAAAGTTACAGCCTTTTAAAGTGAGACCTATTTTCCTATTTAAATAACATGGAGATTTCATTGACAAAAATGCTTCGTTTTGAATGCTTTTTTCTTATATATATCGCAATCAAAATGTGATATAAAACTTGAAATTGGATTCAGGAACTCATAAATAGCATACACAGTCATATTATTTGCCATTTCTGCAAATTTTGTTTTTCTCCCAATGCGCGCATTTCGGGCCATTTCAGCCCAATGTGCGGCGGCGCCAAGGCCATCTCGCGGCAGCGACCACGGGGACAGCACGTGGCGTGGCTTCGCGAGGAAGGCAGCTAGTGGAAATTTCAGATAAGTAACGATAGTTATAAATAAGAATGGATGGGGTCGGATATAGGGTACATGCCGGTTCAGGATGCTCATTGGAGTGATAAAGAAAAGTAACAGTGTCTGTGATGAGAGTGGAAGGCATGTAGTTTCAGAGATGGAATTATTATGAACGGGAATAATACATGTAAACAATAGGAACAATCAGACATATAATATAAAAGTGTTTAATTAGTGTTCATTAATGATCTACGATCATCTTGGTAATGTTACTTGTGTTATTAATGTAAATTGTTATTCTCAATATATCCTTGTCTGTGTAATAATAGAATTATCAAATTCAGACATGCTGATTAAAGTATCCCCCTAATAGAATTCCTGTACCCTAATGAACCAAAAATTTTATGATATGTGCATCCCGAGAGACCGACAAGGGTAAGTACGGTCACAATATGTTAATTTTTAATGTTTTATGATCATGGGAATTTTTCATTCAGAAACAAAACATCGATCACCAAGCATCTATGTTAAAAAATATTGGCATTAATATGTCGATGTTTAAGTCATAGATGTTTCTACAAAAAACAGATGTTTTGAAAACATCGATGTCGTCTTCCTACCCGCAAGCACCTGTCATATCATGCTGAGTCCTTGAGAATGTTGTTGCTTAATTGTTTGTGCAGCACCCGCTTCCTGATGTTATATTCTCCTCCTGAAGGGTCGCGTTTTTAAATTTGTGCACTCTGCGGGCACGCAGGCGTCCAGCCGCGTTCTCTCCGAAGACCAGAATGTGAGCAAGTTGAATTATAGAATTTGAATTAATTTAGTTCGACTCTCTAGCTTCCGATGAGAGCTATTGTTCATACTTCTACGCTGACGATACGTTTCATTCCTTCAATTTCAACGAACGTGGTAACGAAGTGGGGTGTTGTTTTGCAAAATCAAATTTCTGCGCGCTCCCGTTGAATCCTTTTATAGAAGTAGGAGGTTGGTCGTGTGTTTCCCAAGAATAATTATTTTGTCAATTTGATTTTGAGAAAGCTCTGAGCTGTAGGTATGCGGTAACGATTGCGCCGAGCAGTTATATTAGCACAGCCGCAACCGAATTCTTTCTACATTTCCCCAGTCATACATTCCGAAATCTGCAGCCTATGAAAGCGAAAGGTTTTTTTTCTGGAAGTTGGTTGAAAAGGGGCTGCAGAGGGAGATTGCAAAGGGTGGAGAGGGAGATTGATTGATTAGTGATTCCGGGCGTGTCAACTGCTAAGGTCATTATTACTAATACTAAGGTCCCGCAAGTAGTGCGTGTTTCTTATCGGAATTGATTTTCCTCTGCTGGATGACGAGATCTGGGCCGACACACCCGTCGGCTTGTGGCTTTCCCCACCCAGGTATCACCTACCAGCGGACCATTGGGTGGGTGGGACGGAGCAATGCTCGAGAACCTGCACACTCTCTCGCAGCTTGGTTGCCGCTTGCGCCCACATGTAAACCCAAATTTGTTAAAGAAATAAACAATAATAATAATAATACAGAGGGTCACAGTCTCGGCAAAACTAGCTTTAAGCTCCCGACTGGACTTCCAGCATGTGTGGTACCCTTTGCTTTGCAGTGCATGCAAGTGTCAGTGTGAGTGAAGGGAGAGGATAGGACAAGGAAGAGGAAGGAAAGAGCTCGCGCGGCCCTTGGCCTATTTGTTAGGGCACTGCTCCGGCATTCTCCTGGTGTTGATCAGAGAAACTACGGAAACCTACCGATCAGATCAGCCGGCCGCTAGAAGTCTCCTTCAGATAGCGACTGAATTCGACCTCGCTATGCGTGGCGTAAACGAGGGGTAGTGGTGGTGAAGGTTTTTTCGGCGCTCGTGTTTCTCTTGGCGCAAATCAAAGTTCCGAGTGCTGTTACAATTTAAATGCAGTGGTGGCAGCATGCATCTTGTTGTAATCTACGATATTATTCATGTAACATGAATAAGACATAATATTTACTCCATTATTTATAAAGTGTGCTTTATTAATGTGTACCATATCTTCCATTACTGTACTGCTTTGCAAACAATTTATTCAAGTTTTATGTCCATAGTTCGCTTCATTGTTAATGCTCATTTCGAATCTCTCTACTTTCACGTGCACAGTAACGCAAATTTGATCTGCTTAAGCGATATGAAAGCTGCATTAGTGCTGCAGTTTAATCAGAATGTACACACTATCAATTATCCCATTCCTTCATTTACCTGTTTCCATTACTCCTGGACACGTTTGCGATTGCGATATATTCTAGGGTACGATATGATTATATTTACAAAATGCATGAGTTGATGTTTCTACAAACGTTATGTAAAATGAAATTTTCATTGCTCAACTTGAAAATCAAAATTTTGAACACGTAATTTGTAGGCTATCTCGGGTCTGGATTTCAACTGTAGTACACACATGTAATTTTTAATAACAAACCATATCGAAATATTCATTTTGAGGACGTATTCTACAATATTTACATTCGAGTTCATGTTACATTTACAGAAAAATTAAAAATAATTCGAAATGGGGTCGAAAATGTTTTCTTCAGCAGTAAGAAATACGCCATGACATGCACTAATCCTGCATTTATTATTGACTAATTCAAAGATTTACATAATTAGCATTAGGGTGTATAAACAGGTATTTTCAATTCTTGATGTGGAAAAAGCGTTTAAGTGTTAGAAATATGGTAAATTTGTAACTTTAAAAATGTGACAAAGAAATCAGTTACGTTAACTTATTAATGTAATTCAAAATTTTACTACGATACTTTAATCAGAATCAAATTAGAAGAAATATGCTTTAAAAATGAAATTCTATGAATTTCAATAAAGAAAGGTATTTCAACACAAACTCACTTGTTTCTTTTCTTGTAAACTCTGTTATTAATGAAATAATTAAAAACGACAACAACGTTGATTAATATGAACTGATGAAGGATGTACCTAATAATAACTAATACCTAGTATAAACAGCGAGTGTAAGGTGACACAGATGATGTTTTAAGAAATGTTCAAAAATATCTGTTATGAAAAAGCAATAAAAACTTACGTTAACATTCCAAAAGCATTGCACAGTAAAGTAAAAATTAATGGTAATATGATAATACAAGTTATGGTCTCAAAGTAGATAAAAGTATTTAAAGATCTATTTTTAGACTAGATTTCATTAAAAAACTAGTGGTGCTGCAAGAGCACTTGATTTATTGCATTAGTAACAGTTACGTAATATTATATTACTGTAGTAACCAACCACATTAACAAATTTAATTCATCACCTGTATACCTCCCTAACAATCGTAGTGCATGAGACGCTAAAAATAACTATTTTAAAGCTAATACATCAACCTTTCGCAAATTATTATCTGCCTAGTTGAGAATCAAATACAGTGCAATGATTTTACTGCTACTACTGTTAAAGATACTTCTATTGTTAATATTATCAATAATAATAATAATATGATATAATTCTATCTTCCTGTTCAGCTATTGCTAGAAAAGTACCAATACAAAACCAGCGAGAAAATTATCCACAATATTTCAGTTTGAAAATTAAAATGTTGAAATCAAATTAGTTTTCTGCCATAGCAGTCAGTACATATTCTCTGTATTTACGTGCATTAAGTGATCTAAAACTCTTTCAGTTACACATATTATATCTATAGATTATAAACACTATTTGGATTATAAATTGGTAGAAATTTTTGCCTTAAACAAAATTTGAACTAAAAAATCAGGTTTGTAAGCAAGGTAATTTACAATTTTTGAAGAAACAAATAGTTTTCTCGTACTTTGATTGAATTTAAAGCAATCTATTACAAAAATTCTAAAAATTGCCCAAATGTTTCTTTAAATTATTTCCACGGAAAAAGCAAGGGACAATTAATATAATTGCGCAGGTGTCACTATCGTTGAACTCTGAATTTTCGAAGATTACATATTGGAATTAATGGGAGAAACAATTAGAAATTGAAACGTCGGTGCAAATTAGTAAGTCAGAGCAATGCGTGGTATAGCGGTGAAGCGGACGGCGAGTTCCGTCGATGGACGTCAGTTCGAGTCTCGATGCGGAAAAATATGTTTGTAGGATGGAAAAATTTTGTGAATTCGAGTAGGAGAGTAATACTTAGGTGCCGTAACAAATAATGCGAGGAAGTGTGTGCTGCTCAAGTACTACCATTTGGAATTGTCTTCAGGGCTAGAAAATGTCCACCCACGAGGTCTTCAAAGCCTGAGAAATTGCTCCCTAAGAGATGTCTTGGCAGGAGTGAGAATACACGCAGGTCGTTGGCAAAGGGTCATTGGCCCATTGATTAATTGATTGATTAGTGATTCCAGGCACGTCAACTGCTAAAGTCATTACTACCACATGTCTTATCGCGAGAGGTAGCGATTGTCTTACCCCGCCGGATGGCGAGATCCGGCCCCGACCTAGATCGTCATACGCGGGTTTTCCTCAAACTGGTATCTCCCACCCGCGAGGCACCGCCCCAGCCGGGACAAGCTATAAACTCTCTATTGGTCTCCCGTTAAGAATGGTAGTGTAGTGCATGTATTTGTAAGTAAGGGTTGAGAATAGGAAAAGAAAGAGCAAGGAAAGATCGCGCGCGATCCGTGGCCCGTTTGTTGGGGTACTACTACCACATTCGCCTGTGGTTATTGAGAGAAACCACGAAAAATACCGATCAGAGCAGTCAGCTGCAAGAATTCTCCTCCAGGCAACGGCTGAATTCGACCTAGCTACGTAGCTAGTATTGAAAATCCTGCCACCGTCAGGACTCGAACCCTAGGACCTCTCGTTCGTTTAATTTGCGATGATCAATAAAAAATATAGTTCTTAAGACACATACATTGACAGATTACTCAAATTCAATCGGTCTTCAATTTCAAGCATATTTGCAACACTTGCCGGTAGGTTTAAATAGTAACTTCCAGACCAAGACTTGCAAACACCGCGCTGAATCTACTTCAACAGTCAAAGAATTAGCAATCCCTCTCGTTACGCACCTCATTTCCTGATTCCCATCGCAGTAGTTCTCTTCCAACGATCTCCACACCATTGCCAGACGATGTGATCATGGTGGCAGTGGAACAATGATATCACTCGTGTGGTTGGCGGAATGAGAGGGGGGGGAAGTGGGACGGGTGGGCAAGCACGCGACCGAGCAAGGTCGTTGTGAGTCACGGCCTCCCGAACACACCTGCTATTGTCATCGCCGCCGACCCTACATGCACTCGTGGTGCTCTTGTGTCAAAGTTAAAAGTGCTCTTCCCAATGTTAGATCATGTAGGGTTCTTACCCCTGCATCATAACTAGACATCGGATGTTTAGGCACTAAAAACGGACGTCGGATGTTAAGGCTCTAATCGCTTTTTAGGCACCTAAAAAGGCACTGAAAATGTCAAGAATAAGGAGAAAAAAGGCACTGTCATAAATTTCATTCACAATAAAATTATTAATTATTTGTAAGACTCCATACATATTTACAACTCTTATACATTTTATTCTTAATAGTTTTCATTGCAGTATTTTGCCGGTACCTTTTCAAGGCTCACAATTTCAAATCTACAATGATTGGGAGGCAAAATCAGTTTGAATACAGAGAAGGATTTCTGAACATCTACTGATGTGTCTGACATATTTTAGAAGTCCAAAATTAGCGACACTGAAACCTTCTGGGAATTTACATTCATTTCCACGCAAAAGGTGTCCTCAGTGGATTGTCAATCGACCATTTTCTCCGAATACGGCTAGTATTTATGAAATAGGGAAATGGAGAAAAATATGTTGGTATACTTTCAGGAATTCTCTCTTATTTCAAAATGCAAATATGTGAATTGAAGGTTTCGTAATGAATCATCAGGTTGCACCATGGCCGATAATTCTGATATCTTAGCATTGTATATAAAAATAATACATAAAAGAGAAAAACGTGCAATAATTGTAAAGAAAAGGCATTTATGCTAAAATAAGCAAAAATAAGACTATAAAACTTTCATCATGTCATCATTTGTCTTCATTCGTGCACATATATTATCAGCCTTTAAATAAGTTCACTGGAAAAAAATAGGCATTGCCCTAAACATCCGATGTCTAATTATAACCTATGACAAAATTTCTGGCAGTGGCTACGATTGTTGTGTTCTTTTATTCAGACGTGAATAGTGTTTTTAATGTGTAAAAGCATACACAATTTACTAGGTAAATGCTACCCAAAAATCATGCGGATAAGTTTATTTTACTTCATCATAGTTATTGTTTTTCCTGATATAATAACGTTAAATATTTCTATTAATGTTAAAATTATTTGTTTTTGATTCAAAAGATAAGTAATGTCCTGCAGTGCTAAAAGATAATACTGGCACAACAAGATAGAAAATTTTGACAATACCGCACAATTTACACATTCACATCGATGAAGAATTGAAATCGGTAGTACAACAGAAGAAATACCATCTTTTCCTCAGGAAGAAAAAATTATGTTTTTGTGATATCTAGGAGAAACTACAAGAGAGAAATCCGTTCCCAACCTGTTCTTCTGTGTAGTATACTCCAAAGCACAGATTATCCGTACCAATCAGTTATCCAAGTTACACGTAACATCATCTGTTATCATATTCTCAAATTATACATTCTCTTACGAAAAACACCTACAATCTCTTTTCTTTCCTTCCAGAAATGCTCAGCATGATTACAATTTTATTCTCAAATATCAATTCGTTCCGTTGATGACGTTATTATCCCTCTCTTGTTGGGATTTCTAATTCCACTTTTAAGAGCCACTGTTAGTTGAATTCAAATGAGTCATTAAATGGTCAATGATTAATACTTTTCTTGAGAACTATTTTTTTCTTTGGACTGTGCGTTGTACCGGCTTAGGTGGTTTAAGAAATCAACTGATGTCACTGCAGTTTTTCTGACAGGGACGTTCTATGGTTCGAATCCCGACGGCGGTAGGATTTTCACACTAGCTTGTCAGCTAGGTCGAATGCAGTCGCCATCTGGAGGAGAATTCAAGCGGTCAGCTGCTCTGATTGGTATTTTTCCCTGGTTTCTCAGATCAACACTACGCGAATGCCAGAGCAGCACCCTAACAAACGGACCATGGTCCAAATTCGATCTTCCCTTCGTTTTGCTTTTAGTATCCTCACCCCTTATTTACACATGCACCTGCACAACCCTACCTCACATACCGAAAGCGTAGACATTGACCCGCTGGTGGGAGATACTGGGTTGAGGCAAACCCTACATGCCGCTATGTAGGCCGGCGTCGGATCACACCATTCAGCGGAGAAAAAACACCGCCATCTTCCGTGATAAATACATGCCCTACACATACGGGACTAATGACCATAGCAGTTGTAGCGTCCCAATCAATCAGTCTAAGTGTTGTAGAGAAAACATAACCTGCCACATTATTTCGAGAGAATAGACTTTCAGACTTCTTAAATGAATGAGTATTGATCAATTTCCGACAATTTTAGGACATTGTGTGGGAACAGCGCAAACTACAATAATATAATATTCATTTAAAGACAGCCTGGTAAATAGTCAATATTTCATTAAACCAAAGAACTCTTTTCACAAGCTATAAAAGATCCTCCCTCTCTCTCTCTCTCTCTCTCTCTCTCTCTCTCTCTCTCTCTTTCTTTCTTCTCTCTTGAGGGAGTTCAAGGCATAAAATCAATTTCAGAATATAAATTCATTGTCCAAATGTCTGTAATATATGACAGACGTGCGTCATAATATAAGGACAAAACAAAAGTAAGATCGTTAAATTTAATAATAGCGCCTACACCTCTTTTTTATTGTATTTTATTCACATTCAAACACTAAAAAGAAGATAATGAGACAGAGTAACTGTTTTCTCTTTATCCTTTCTCATGAGCTATATTTTGTCAGACCCAGACACGATGTTTCAAATTGTTATTGTGGCGGCTTGTTCATTGCTGCTTCTTCATTATCTTATTTAACTATGCCTTTAAAAATATTTCCTCCTTTTCGACATGTTTGCCATTCAGGGTTTTTAGAATTACAAATTAGTTGGCATTAGAGTTGGTCACTCTCACCTACATGTCTCTAAAAGGTACAAGCAGAACATTAACTAGAAAGAAGACACATTTTCAACTCAAAACCCAAAACATTTATTTGTATTAGATTTATTTAAACTGCAATTGGGCATAACCCGGTGGTAGCTAATTACAAAAACATAAATATACACAGCCTTTCTGTAATATAGAACTCCAAAACCACTAATAATAATAATAATAATAATAATAACAACAACAATAATAATAATAATAATAAGAAGCAAATTATATACTAATTGTAGTAATAATAATGGTAAAATAATGATAATAATATTAAAAACTGACTGATTCATAAAACATTAAATTACATTAAGAGAGAAAACACACACACACACACACACACACACACACACACACACACACTGCATTAGTATTACACTGCACTTCACTGCACTTCACTTCACTAAGACCTGAAAACATTTCCTTCTTTATTTCTCTGCTATACACTGCACTACACCTCACTTCACAATAGAACACTTATGCATCGCTATGTAACCCACTATTCTCCCTCATTTACTTAAGAATACCCTAAATTAATTTCCTAAACTGTTGAACACTTTGAGGAAAGGGTTCAAAGGTTTTTGCAGGCAATCTATTCCATTCCGTAATCGTTCGATTTGTAAAAGAAAATTTCCCGACATCCGTTCTCTGCTGTCTTAAATTTATTTTGTGCCTGTGATCCACTCTACTGATGTATGTAGGAATACATAGCCGCCGATTAATTTCTTTCCAAGCTGGATGACCATTATAAGCTTTATACAAGGCGCAGAGTCTTGCTACTGATCGCCTGTTTTTGAGTGAATCCCACCCTGCCGTTTTCTTGTCCCTGAAAGTAAATTTAGCTGCCCTATGCTGAATCCTTTCCAAGTGTTTACACTGCATAATCTTGTGCGGATCCCAACAAATTGTTCCATATTCCATTATTGGACGAACAAGAGATAAATAAGCAATTTCCCTCGCGTTTGCCGTACTCTTTTTTAGGATGCGCATTACAAAGTGAAGAGATCGCCAGGCTTTCCCTACAACAAAATCTACGTGTTTTTTCCAACTTAATTTACTATCGAAATGAATTCTTAGGTACTTGCACGAGGAAACTCTCGGAATAATGTCATTATTTAAACGGTAATGTGTTTCACTGCAATTATGACCCCTGCCAAAAGTGATGGATTTACTTTTAGAGCTATTTATGGACATTCCGTTATTTTCCGCCCAGTAATGTAACGCATCAAGATCCTTTTGCAGTATTTCTTCATCTCTTTTCTAGTTAATACTACGATATATTATGCAATCGTCTGCAAATAGCCGAACATTTGAGGTTAATTGCGCCGGCAGATCATTGACGAAAGCTAGAAATAGAAGAGGTCCAATGACACTCCCCTGCGGTATTCCTGACGTAACGCTTGCCCCGGAAGATAACTCTTGTCCAATTCGGACTTTCTGTTTTCTATCTCGCAGAAACTCGCTAATCCACGCCACCACCCTGGGATCTATGCCTGAATTCATTAATTTCTGTACAAGCGGATCGTGTGGAACGACATCAAATGCTTTAGCAAAATCTATAACTACTGCATCTACTCTCCCGCCCGCGTCAATTTCATCTGCTAGATCCTGAAATAGCGTGACTACCTGACTTTCGCATGAATAACCACTCCTGAACCCGTGTTGCCCATCGTAGAGCCATTCTTTCTTAATGTAACTCCCAACTAGATGCTCCATAAGCTTGCACACCACTGACGTAAGACTTACCGGCCTATAATTGCATAATTTAGTTTTGTCACCACTTTTAAAAATTGGTACGACAAAGGCTAATTTCCAATCTTCCGGTACTTTTGAATTATTCAAAGACACGTGAAAAATTCTAATTAGGTACGGTAATATTGCCTTTCCTGCCAGTTTAATTAAATCCGTAGAAATGTCGTCTGGACCCCTTGACTTACCATTTTTCATTGACTTTACTTTATTCCATAGAACGTTTACTTCAATATTAAACTGATTCGCAACCGAAGGCCCTTGAATAAATGGATGGTCCGTACTATTTTTGAAAACCGAACTAAAATACTTATTAAATGCATCCGCTTTTGCCCGATTGTCAGTAATTAGCGTGTTTCCATTTTCGCGAATAACTGGGATATCCTCTTTATTTCCTTTCCTTCTACGAACATATTTATAAAAGCCTGTCCAGTTATTTCCCTTCCCACCTAGAATATTCTTTAAATATGCCTCCTGAGCAATTTTCTTTTCGCGCTCCAATTCTTTTGAATGATTTCGAAAAATATTCATATGATCGCTACTACGCTTTCTGTTTTTAAATGCCTTTCTCGTTATCCTCTTCATTCTCCTAATTTTTGCATTGTAGTATTCTGGATCCGGATTATTTTTTAGAATTTTGCACGGGACAAACTTTTGCAAAGCTTCGTATATAGTATCTTTAAACACGCCCCATATTTCTTCCATACCGCCCTCTGTTCTTAGAAAGCGGTCATATTGTTCGCTAAAGAAGCCTTGAAGCCCGCTTACATTTGCTTTCTTGTATTGCCGTACTTTCGTTCCTATTGTAATGCCTTTCCTTGAAATATTTCCGTCTAAGTGAAGAAGAACCGCTTTGTGGTCACTAATACCCTCAACAACTTCACAAGATATGAATAGTTCTTTCGGCCTAATTAGGTAGACATCCAAAATCGCATCCTGTCGCGTCCCGGTCCGAACAACCTGGATAAAACCCCCTTCCCAGACCAGCCCGTCTACTAAATTTTGGACTTTCCCTTCGCTAACGGTTCCCTCCCAGTTTACGCTCGGAATATTTAAGTCGCCTCCAATAACAATAGCATGGCCATTTTCGTTTCCCGTTTTCTGAATGATGTTATCTAAAATGTCATATCCATCGCTCGGAGGCCTATAGCATGCAATAATTTCTAAAACAGTTCCTGATGTAATAATTTCTTTTCCCATCATTTCAAACTCTCTACTGACCCACTCTAATCTAATATTAATGTCCTCTTGACGCAAATAAAGACTCCGCCCCCTCTGCTAATTCTATCCCTCCTAAGGATCTTGTAATGGGAATGAAAAATTTCAGAGGACCCGATTTCCTCAGTTAGCCACGACTCAGTCCCTATCACTATGTCGGGATCGCAGGCATCAACTAGATTCCAAAACTCTATTTCTTTATTGATTATACTACGACAGTTCACCTGCAACAACCTAAGGAACCCTCTCCTCACCTGAAAGTGTTCTTGAAAGGGCGCGTCCCTCGAAGTCGCTGCCTCTGTCGTCGCCTCCGCCGCCGTCGTCTCCGCCCTCGTCGTCTCCGTCGCCGTCGTCATCGTCGTCACCGCCGCCGCCGCCGCCGCCGCCGCCGTCGCCGTCGCCGTCGCCGTCGCCGTCGCCGTCGCCGTCGCCGTCGCCGTCGCCGTCGCCGCCGCCGTCGCCGTCGCCGTCGCCGTCGCGGCCGCCGTCTCCGCCGTCGTCGCCGCCGCCGCCGCCGACGACACCGCAGTCGCCGCCGTCGCCGTCACAGCCGCCGCCGTCGCCTTCGCCAGCTCAGTCACCGCCGCCGTGTCCGCCGCCTCCGTCGTCTCCGTCGTCTCCCCCGTCCCCGCCTTCTCCACCGTCACACACGTCTCCGCTGAAGCCACCGTTACCGGAGTGAAACCAACAACCCCCGCTCCTATCGCCGCTGCCGGTAGATTTAATTTGGCCGCGGAACGCGAGACCGGCGGTCGCTCACAGCGTCAACGGGCGACGGGAGGGCGTGTGCAGAATTCAGCTACTCTAGTATAGAGGCCACTGAGCTCCGCAACGCCCCTCCGGTTGAGGTGGACGCCGTCTCGACCTAGTGAGCTCTCTGAGATCCACCCGTTTGGATCCACAAACATGAATCCGAGAGCTTTTGCCACAAAGTCCATGTCCCGATTTATCCTCGCCACCTTACGGGACCAAACATCCCGGCGGCGAATGACGCCACTAAGCACTATACGCGAGGATGGAAAGCGCGTTTTGGCTGCTACCCCAAGTTCGTAGATGTCACCCATGAGGTGATCAAATGAGCGACATCTCCGTAAATTATTGGAGCCTCCGTGAATGATAACAGTTTCCGGGGCTTCCACGTCACTAGCTTCAATTTGCGATTTCAGCTGTTCCACGCGGATTCCCGGAAAGCATTTAACTTGTAGGTTTGCGTGACCTACGTGACGCACAATAGAGTCACCGAACACAACACATTTTTTAGAATTTTTCGTTGCCGCTGAATCCTTCACAACCGATGCAAATGTGGTTGATGCCGTCACCGCCGTGGACACCACGTTTGGGGAACTCGCCGCCGGAGTTGGCGACGTCACCTCTACTGGCAGGACCGCTGTGGCCGGCCGAGCCACCAACGTCACTGCCTCCTCCGTCGCAGTAGCTGCTATCGCCTCCACCTCCGTTACTCTTGCTGCTGCCTTCAAAACTTGCAGCTCCTGTTGAGTCGCTGCAAGCTTAGCAGTAACCTGCAAGAACTCCTGTCGAAGGCGCGACAGTTCACCTCGCAGACCGCCGTTGCAACACTCGACGCACCTCCATGAAACATCCACTGGTGCGCCACGTCGCGTAGATACCGGGCCAGGATTTATCTCCACGCCACCAATTACTAACATCACTGCTATAACTAGCAGTGCAAAGGCGTCCAGAGAGGGAGCAAGGACGCTACCCTTTCTCAGCACGCACGCCACGCGGGCGGCCCAGCCGCCGATGCGGGCCTGGTACATTTCCACGCCGCAGCCCATTATCCCTTTACCTGCGCGAAAGCGATCCCCAAGGCACGTCCGCTCGCTACAACGTCCAGGCACAGACTATTATAACGTCAAAATGAATATATTTTAAATTGATATTAAATAGTTTAAGTTAATACATTGATTAATTTTAAGGGGTCTAAATCGATATTTTGAAAATCTGTATATAGGGCCTAATATAAATTTTCCTCGTGGAATGGTCTAAGTTGAATGATTTTCAAGAAAATCCGTTAGACAACTTACAAAAACTATTTTGCCTCTTAATTAGACCTTTGCGTCATTTGCGTTGTTTAGCAGTTAGCTTCTGCGCAAAGAAGCTGCAGCCGTTATTTTCATCTTGATCTTCATATCCTCGTCGTATGACGCTGACATGTGCCAAGCATTTGTCATGCTTGGCTCTCAGAACTGGTCGCTCCTCACTTGGAACTAAATTTTAAGGAGATGGCGACGCACCTTCACCTAGAAACAACATGTCACCCACTGTTTCTGAACAGTGAAAGGCTCTCTGAGTGTTTATTACTCTTCTTTTCCAAAAGCAAAAAAATAAAGGAAGTGTTATGAAATGAAAATGTAAATTTATTTTCAGTGGTATGATTTCGGGGAAAAGAGATAATTGAGGGACGTAACGTTGGTTACCATGGACGCAAGTTTGTTTGAGGAGACTGGAGAGAGTTTGCTAATGAATAAACCTCGGAATGTAACACACGTGTATTAATGTGACATTCTTGTTTTAAAACCCAAATAGTAGCGACTTAAGGATATTGGAATTTTGGCGAAACCTTGGGGAAGATATTTCAGCAAATTAATCCATTGTTTCCAATAATAAAGAACAATATCCGCGGATGCGGAGAAGATAATGTTTGCTAATTGGTTCTGGTTACAAGAATTCACTAATTATAAATTTACTTATGTTTCAACTTAAAGTGTTCTTATTTAATTACCTCAAGAGAGAGGCCAAAGGACAACAACATTTGGCGATCTGCAGCTGAATTTATTGGCTTTCAAAGGATTCACAAACGCTCTTGCGGGAACATTGAACAAACGCAGTAGATTCGTAACAGGAAGAAAATGATCATACATTTTGTAAGCACGCTTAAAACTAGTAAATTGGACTTCAGAGCGGGAACCTTTCCATTGGTTTTCAGCGCCTGCTGGAGAATATCGGACGGGAGTGCACCGGGAGACTACTGGACGGAAGTCGGGAGCTCCAAATCAGAATGATCGATCCAAATCAGACAAAACCGAATCAGTTTGATGACACCCAAAAACGTTTTTACCATTGATGTATGAGTAAATGGATAGGTGAATGTATGTATGTATGGATTCGTGATTGACGGGCAGATTACATGCCTTTTAGAGCTAACTTGGTGCATTCCTTAGAAGTTAGGTATTTTGGTGCATTTTCAAAGGCGATTATTGTTGATGTAGATCGCACTCCGCTTTGAATAATAAAAAGTGCAAAATCTTAAAGTAGCCACTGTTGCCGAAGTATGGGAGATGGAACAATATTGGAAAAGTTCTACTAATTGCAGTGACCATATTTCAGTGAGCATTCACACTACCACATTCAGTGACCTTCCTGCATGCACAACTTAATGCACTAAGTTATTTCGCCTAACCACCTGTCCACAGTAAACTCCTCGTAACAAAATAATAAACATATCACAACATATATTTCTAGCATTGTCTGAAAGAAACACCGGACCTGAAACTTCTCCCAGCACCACCCTCTTGAGGTATGTGCATTCATTCACGGTGGTGAAATACCGTACTTTCCCCTTCGCCTCATTGTTCGAAGAGAAGCAAAAGTATCTCCGATGGCATTTTAAAAGCGACGTCCAGTAAAAAAAGAATGACGGTGTTATTGATTTATGGCTCCGCCATCGCCGCGGGCTGCCCCTCCCCGCCACCCCCCCCCGCCACACCACGCCACGCCGCACGTGTTTGTTCGCATTGTCTGCGACTGCGGCCACACCCTCGTTGCAGCCGCCGCCGCCGCCGCCGCGACTTCTTGTCGGTGCAGACAGTCGCTGCGAACGCGGGTGCACGACGCAGTGCGAGAGCTGAGAAGGAAGTTGTTTTTTTTTTGTTTGTTTATTTTATTATTATTCGCGTATTGACTACTGACCACGCCACACGTTTCCCTCTTCTGAGGCCCAGTGGTATTTTGTCCTGGAGAGATCAACGTGTGGAAGTATGGCGATCTGTTTTTGTGCCGTATCCCTTGGTGAAGACAAAGTTGTTAGCATCGAATAGTCAATTACGAGGTGATCGGATAATATCATTATTGTTATTATGATGATTATTATTATTGGATGGGGTGATGATGAGGGGTGAAAGTGGTTGATGGTGGGACGTGTTAGGTGGGGTAGTGGGAGGTAGGAGGTGTTCGTGGACTTTGGAGCCATTCCAGCAAGGGAAACCACGCAAATCTCGGTCAGGATGGCCTACCCGGGATCGAACCCGGACCTCCCGATTGCGAATCCAGCGCGCTACGCACTGAGCCACTTCACTTGGTGTTTGTTTATTTTGTTGTTGTTTTTCAATAATTTGTCATCCACAGTATCATTAAGGATGCGGAAGTTTATCCAAATTAGGTAAAAGGTAATGAGAATATTGCTGTAACTTAAGCCGGTGAATCGGCGAACTGCTATCTGTCGTGACACGAGGGTGGACTATTAGACGAGTGTGTGCAGAGGGCGGCAAAGAAACTATGTCAGTCTACAGCAGTGTGTAAATCGTTGAACTTCATAGCAATAGTGCAAGCGCCGTAACGTCATGTTTACAAAGGTAGAGCAATGTTCATGGCCCAAAATTGAAGTGGCACGAGGTCGGAGTAAGAAGAATATTTTCTGGGACTGCGTAAAGCATGTGGTCCTGCATGGTTGCCATGATCGACAGTCGCATGATGGGGTTAATGCGTTTAGATTAGGCGGGGATGATGTGAAGGATAACATCCCTCAGGACGACCCTACGTGGAGAACTTTTGCGCCGCTGGCAATGGGAGATTTTGGAACATCCACCTTACTCACCCGATATGAGTCCCTGAGATTATGATCTCTTTAACAATATGAAAGAATCATTGCGAAGAACCCGTACCAGAAATACCTGAAAAGAAATTATTAATGCTATAGAGCGGTCAGTATTGGACATCAACAGAAATAGACGCGCAAATGATGTACGACGCCCTCCTAATATTTGGCAAAAGGTCATTAATAACGGAAGGGATTATACTGATGGTGTGGACAAGTCAAATACCTGTGTCAATAAATTCATTTCATAGAAATGATATGTCCATATTTATGTGTTGTGATCAAACATTCTGAATAGATGTTTTGTTAGACTCGGCCTTCGACGTGTTTATGTCCATGTTCACCCAAGACAGGCTCTTACACTCTTGCTCCCAAATAATAAAAATCGTAATAAAATATCTCTTACGTGTGTCATATTTGCACGACTCTGTTTTTATTATATATAGTGATTAAAATTGGGCGGGCTTGCAGCCAGGCTTGCTCGCCGCGTAGGCTTTAGTGGTGACAAAAGCAGCCACAGTAACCAGAGACAGGAGCGAGTCTCTGGGGATTGATTGTTAGTGATTACGGGCGCGTCAAATGATGTGGTCATTAGTCCCGTAAGTGTAGTACATGTTTTCTCGGGATGTAGCAGTGGACTTCCTCCACCGTATGGCGAGATCCGGCGCCGACCTAGCGGGGTTTTCCCCAACCAGGTGTAACCGCTAAAGTCGTTTACATCAAGAAAATTATAAGTTTTCTTCGTAAATGCGTCTTATCTAGAAATCATGTAGTTACTAGATCAACCAGTAGAGAACGCTAGACGACGAAAGTAGTTCGAAAGAAAGCTACGAGGAGCGCTTACAACTAGTATCAAAATCGTGATATCAAAATCAATGGAACGACTTGACCGACCAATGGGGATAGAGAAGGCAAATATTGGTGAATTAAGAGCAAGAGTAGACTGACCCGGTCATTTTGCTACTAACCAGCGGACGAGACGTTACTCTGAGAGAGCTAGTGGAACGACGGACCACGCCATTGCAAGAATTCATCATTACAGAAGCTTTTAGAATAAGGTAACATATCTCATTATTACGATAGCTTATTCTAGAGAGTAAACGAATAAAATATATAAAACATGAATACTTCTTAAAGAAGAATGAATAACAAGATTTATACTACGAATTGAAACGAGTAAAAACATGTAGTGAGAAGTAAATCAAAATAGAAATGTTACTAGCAACATATGATTTATTTTAGCTTTTAGAATACGAATACTTGGACCTGTTTGAATCAAACTCGATCATCGCCACATCCGACGCAACAGCAACGCCGACGGCAGCGACGCAAGCCCCAAGAAGAGCAGCGCAGTCGACGGGAATCCTTCGTGCTCAAGTTCCGTTACGGACGACCTCGAAGAACGTCAAGGCTTCGTACGCCGCGGGAGACCTTGTGAGTTCGTTTAACTCATTTCAAGTTAGAGGTAGAAGCGTGGGCCAGATTGTAGAACTATTTCAGTACAGTATTTTACGAGATGATTAACTGCAATATTACTCGACTCCTGTCGTGAGTTTGTAAATACGTGTCCGAATGCCAGGTAGGAATACAGTGGACCCAGATACTTGAAAGGTATTACTGTTAAAAAAAAATTTGAAGTAAAGACAATAAGTTATTTGATTGATTGACATAATGTGTGTGATGTAAAACTTAGTTGTTTAGCAGTTAACTTAAAAATTTCATAAGATAAAGAGATCTCATAGGAGTAAATCAAATTATTTTTGCTTAAATTCGGTTAAACTGAATATTGTTGTATCAGTAACAGTTATACATTTTTTTGAAACAAGTTAATTTGTCAGAACAGTTAGTAGATTAACATACTTTCTATATAGAGCATAGCGTTGGTACTATCAATTTACATTGGATATGAATGGTATTTATGTGTACTGCATATTGAGTGTATACTATTTTATGCGTTTTCCAGCAAATGTGTATAATAGTAATTGTATGTAAATAACGTATTATAGGAATTCTGATTCTTTAAATCATTTTAAGAATTTAATCGGAAGGTTTCAAAGTCTAATTTCAATCAGATTTTCATGATATTTTGTAATGACATTTTAGTTTTTTTTTCTCAAACCTGATTTTAGCAGGACATTATTAGTCAATTCCCGATATTCAATGTACTAATTCTGAGAACAGAATATATTGCTTTGGTTGTTTTCGTAAACATACGACAGTCGTGTTCTCAGTCATATCCCAGTGCACAAGTCTTGAACCCTTTCCCTTAGAAAGAAAGTCTGCGAAGGACCTTCTTGTATGAGTGTGTTGTGGCTTGATATTATTGAAGCCGCAATAACGAGTAACAAGGGAGTATTACTCGAGTCACCAGTCTCCTCCCATACTCAAGGTAATTCTACCCATATTGTTGAACAAGCTAAATTCAACTACGAATTTGGATCAGGTGCTAGGTGGTCGTTTACTGTCCCACCTATCGCGTCCCCACCAACATTGGGAGGAAGTCAAAAAGGTAAAAGTGGTGACACAGGTAACTCCCCCAGCCGTTACACGCTCGAAGCTCCCGACCGGTCTCCCAGCATGTGTGATACTGTAGTGCATATTAGTGTGTGTGTGTGTGTGTGATGAGTGCATATAGGACAAGGAAGGAAGATAAAAGATCGCGCGTGGTCCGTGGCCCGTTTGTTAGGTACTTGTCCGGTATTCGCCTGGTATTGACCGGAGAAAACTACCGATCAGAGCAGCCGGCCGCTAGATTTCTCCTCCAGATAGCGAATGAATTCGACCTGGCTGATAAACTAGTGTCAATAATCCTGCCACTGTCGCCACTCGAATCTAGAACTTCCGGTCAGAGGGATTGCAGTGACATCAGTTGATGCCCAGAGCCGTCACTCCTGGTGAGTCTCTGGTAGTGTCACCTAGCTTATATAAGAGGCGACAGGCAACGGAGCAATATGACTGTATTGAGACAGAGCTTCGTGTTGTGAGTGTCTATTATTGTGCCTAAGCTGACCGTGCCTCGTTATATTGTTTGTTGTACTTGGATATTGGTTACTTTGGATTATACTGACTATTTCACTCATGTCTGTCCGCGTCGTAAGAAGCCAATGCTAAGCAAGGATATATTCAAATTAAACCAATCCCAGATGTTTATCGCCAACAGTTTGTTTACCTTTTTTTATCACTATAAAACCTTTGTTTACCTTTTTAAGATAATGATAACAATTGTTTCACCTCCAAAATGTGTGCATCAATATAATTTTCAAATGTGTCGTTTTGGTCATGTTTAAAACTCTGAAATAGAATATATTATTAAAAATGCAGAGCCGAAAAACAGCGAAAGGATCAAATAATGCGTGTGAAAGCAATTTCAAGAATTTTGTGAAGAAAGAAAATACAAATGAACAGCACAAACTACAAATGAGGAATTTACACATATTTTAGGTAATTAATGTACGAAGATTAGATGGTGAAGAGTACAAAGAATATGCTATCAAAACAATGTGAAACGTTACATCAGTAATTATTCAGGAAAATTCTTTAATGAGTGCACACGTTTGTTCAATCCATTGGAAATCGACGAATTCCACTGCTAATTCATCTTGTACATCTTCCATTTCAAATATTTCCGCGGAAGGGCAAGACTTGGAAAACAACTTCCTACAACTTTAATGATTGTGCTTTTAATAAATGTTCTTTTAAGTAGCCTTGTTATAATTGTTTTTCGAAAGTTTTATTACCATAAAATTGAAACATATTTGAAATCATTTTCTGCCTTAAACTCTTATTCAAATGTTACTTGATTATAAGTTATTCCAGGAGGCAGTGATAAGTCGGTGCTGAATGAAAGGTTTTCATTTTTCAGTTGTAATTTTCAGTAATATTTCCCTTTTTCGTAATTCCTGTGATTTAAATTATTCTTTGAAATCATGTAATGTGTTGATTCGTGAAATAGTCACACTAAATATCACTCGAAGTGCTGTGCTAGCCGGTAAATTCACTCCTCGCTACGCGAGTCGTGAATTTACCGGCCAGCACAGCACTTCTCGTGATATTACTTATGACAATTCTTCTGGTGACAGCGACTGCTCTTGTTTTGTTTCGACATCTTCTGATGAACACGGTTGTGAGCATTGTATTGGTACAATTTGGAATTTGGCTTCTAAGACGTGAATAATAAACTTTTGTTGTTTATTTACTTATTGGCGTATTTTTGTGGACATAACATTCTCTTTGAAGACACTCTCATCGAGACTCGTACTGTCACAATAGACAGGTGAGTCATTTAAGACTGAAACGCACGAGAACACTAGCGTGTAGCAATAAATAATTTCTTTACCATATATGAAAATGTGAACTTGTTTTCATTTTTTTGATTTTGTCGCATCTGTATATCACTAGCAACTTAACAGCGCATTTCGAACACTCGAAGCGATATAGTAGGCTCGGGAGGTGATTAGTGAGATTTACGAAATGAGAGTTCGCTAGAATTCTGAGGGTCGGCTGGGCACAATCACAGGGCTGTGCGCGATGCAGGCCATCATAATTTACATCCTAATTCTAAAATATTCATTTTTATTCGTTGTTTGTACTGTCGCGGCTCCATTCAGCGATCAGGTAGGGCACAATGAAAAACACTGATCGACATATTTTTCTCCCCTAAACACTTGAGTGATGCAAAAGTCTGGTTTAGGTGGCCCCATTTGTATGCTAATATTCTATCTTCATAATTCAAGTTTTTGTTTTGAAAATATCTGACATCATGTTCAAATGGAACGAGGATCTTTCTTCGTATTGTTTTGTTAATGTTTAATGTAACACACAGTTTCAAATGCTCGTACACATGCTGTGCACAGCAAAATACCATAGAAAACATGTTCATCTGAAAAGAATATCGTGATGTATTTTTTACCACCAGAAATCAAGTCACCTGTGTACGAGCTTACAGATATAATAAATGTAGAAACCTTACATACAAGCAGTCAATTAAGGATCTGATATTGGTGTAAACTTTTCTTTATTCTGAATATCAAATTACAAATTGTATTACATTTTATAGAAATGATATACTATTTTTACTTCCTTGAATAGCCATTTTATACCCATGATATCCGCCGGCCCGTATTCCGTCTCATGTTCAATACTGGTCTAAAACGTCACTAGTATTTTACAATCGTACGCTTCAACGGCCAGTCATGTGAAGGCTCTTAGTTGTCCGGTTGAATGCAGTGATGCCGACGTTTCGACCATCATAAACTAGTCTTCAGGGTTGGAATGGCACTGACGTTCCAGCGTGGAACTCCAGCCCTGAAGAAGGCCACATGTTCGAAACGTCGGCATCACTGCCCTCGACGCGGCGTCACCCGGACAGCCGAGAGGCGTCACAACTAAACTGTTCTCCGATTTAAACATGAGTGGCACTGCAAGGTTCCAAGCAGGAAAGAGAGGGGGACGTTGTTATTCAATTAGGAGCTCCATTATCAAAACTTTTAGTCGTAACAGAGCTCTCGATTGGATGGCTCTGTCCCGGACTCCGTGCAGCGCGTGACCTTCAAGTGCCACAATGTTTAAATCGGAGTGTACTGTCTGTCGGCTTCCGCGGCGGCGCGCGGTGGGTTAGGGGGAGGGTCCGAGGCAGGGGTGAAGGGGTGAGGCAGGGGGCATGGACGCGGGAGAGGAACGGAGCAGGGAGCGGGGAAGGGGCGGGGAAGGGGGCATGGCAGGGAACATGAGAGGGGCGGGGCAGGGGACGCAGCGGGGGCGGTGAAGAGGGCATGGCAGTGGCCGCGTGAAGGAGAGGGGTAGGGGAGAGGAAGGGGGCATGGCAGGGGGCACGGAAGGGTGTGGGGCAGGGGCGTGGCAAGGGGGTGAGGCGGGGAACGGGGCGGGGGCGGGACAGAGGCGGAGCTGGCAGCGGGGCGGGGGTGGAGCAGGGGGCGGGATGGGTGTTTGGCGGAGGGTTGGGAGTGGGCGGGTGTGGAACAAGGGGTGTGGAGGGGGCGGGGTGGAGCGGGTCAGCGAGCGACGACGAGCAGCAGCTGGGCGATGACCAGGGACGGGACGTGCAGCTGCAGATGGCTGGCCCTCTGCCGCGCGCACCGCCTCGCCCCCGTGCACGCAGTCTCGAAGGTCCTGCGTTCCTCAAGCGTTTTCTTCTGCTGCTGAGCACTGCCGTCGTCTGTCTCACCTACTGGTTCACTCATCGCACTTCGTTGCGTCGCCCTGGTTTCAGCTTCCAGCGGTAAAAGGTTTTTCGTCAGAGGGATTAATTTCTCTGTATTTTCACTACCATCTTCAGTGCCTTTTGTTTTTTTCACTTCCTTGATGTTTCCCAAGGTGGTTGCTGGTGAAGCTTCTGTGCCAAAAATGTTCACCTTTTCATGTTTGGTTTCTTTCTCCTGGATGTACTCGTTACATGTATCGTTAGGGGTTGCTTCATTTGGTTTATTCTTAAGTAAAACGTTTTTTTTCTTCGTTCTTCGATGGTAGTGCCTTCACAGACTTTTTCATTCCAGATGATATGATTTTAATTAATTCGTTTGCTTCGTAAATATTTGAAATTTCTTCCGCTTTGTTTTCAGTTTGCATTCCTACTTCTTCTAATTTATGTTCTTTATCACTTAGGAAATTTCTTAAATTTTCCTGGAATAAAAAATAAACTCGTTATTTTACCCTTTAACATTTGAAATACTATACGCAACTGAGTAACTACTGCATATAATATAAGCAACTGAGTAAATTCAGAAGAATCCTAATCAGCGTTGTACATTACGGTCGAACACAAAGCGAAATACGCAGAAAATAAAAAGAGAGGAAGACAAAACGGAACAAGGTGGAAAATTGTGAAGAATTGGGGGAAGGAGGCTCAAGTAGTTGTTTAGAACGTGGATACTACAACATAAAGCAACAGGTTGTCTTGAATTTTGATATGTAATTTATTCAGTTATAGAACATAATACCGGAATGAATCAGATAATGTTCAGAATCCATGTATCGGGGACAGCACAAAGCAGTGTGAAAATATTATGGAATAGGTGACACGAAAAAGCTAAGAGTCGTGAGGGCGAGTGGAAGAGTCGATTGTGTTGGCGAGAATTGTGAACAAAATTAAAATAGAAACTAGTGTAATATTAAATTCTGTTAATTGTATTTTATCGAGACGATGTTAGTTCTTAATTTTTTTTATAGTTAAAAATGTGTTTCGGATACACAGGCAATGAATTCCCGGCTGTAATTACAGTGATGGTGAGTGATATATCGGGGGCACAGACGTATGGCGAGGTATGCATAGTAACAGAAATACATAATTGTGTTTACTTGTGCAATTGTCACTTGAAATCAATTTACATTACTTTCGAGGGTAGGCTTGCTTATTCTCCTTTGTATTGATCAATTAGTGATTCGTGATACGTCAATTTCTAAGATCATAAGTCCCGTAAGTGTAGTCCACCTTTAGTTGTGGCGTGGAGGTAGCTGTGATCTTCCTCCGCTGGGTGGCGAGATCCGGCGCCACCTACCCGGCGCCTTGCGGAGTTTTCACCCAACCAGGTATATCCAGTCAGCGGAAAACCACCATAACTGGGACAAGCTCTAAGCTCCCGACTGGTTTCCCAGCAGATGCGGTAGTATAGTTCAAGTATAAGGGGTGAGGATAAGACAGGGAAGAGGAAGGAAAGATAGCACGCGGCCTACGTTCCGTTTGTAAGTGTACTTCTCCGGCACTCGCCTAGTGTTGAGCAGAGGACCCACGGAAAACTATCGACAAGAGCAGCCGGACGCTATAATTCTTCTTCTGGCAGCGGATAAATTCAATGTGAGTAGTAAAGAAAACCCCGCCACCGTCGGTACTCGAACCCTAGGACCTCCCGGAGAGAGGCTCTTCAGTGACATCACTTGATGCCCCGAACTACCTATGTCGATGTTTCCTTCGGATAGGACATCACTTTTATCTGTCTGCAATGCGGACATTTATGCTTGTGTCTATGAAGATCAAACATGAAACAACACAAGCATTGTAACGTTTGTAATGTTGCTTATGTCGGCAAGACTTTGCAATAATAGAAATAAGTTATCATCTAATTACACCCGCTGTTTACAGGAAGTAGTTTTCCGCGCATTTGAGTGAATAGGAAACGAAAATATGTGAGAAACATGTCTCCTTCAGTTCCCTGCGCTTTAAAATGAGATATTCGAAAGGTCTGTAATAAGCACGTGTTTTGAAAGGCCTCCTATTTATTATGTATTGCATTTAACTTTTGAAAAAGTAGCCAGGCGGAAGACCAAGCTCAAACTTATGAGATTCGCCACTAATAAATAATTTTATTAATGTATTTATTTAATCAGAGTGACTTTCAGCACGAAAGAGACATGTTTCAAGACAAATGTATGACCGATGGCTATTTAGAAGTGAAAGCACTTGCTCTTCGCTTGCCTTACTGGGTCTTTGTCAAGGCCTTCGGCACCAATTGAAGCGGCCGTCGGAACATCAGAAACTCCTAGCAATTCACGAATCTGCTTCAGAGCATCCGTCCAGAATTTGACGCGGCGTGTTCCCTGCACTGCCTCTGGCTGCGGTTCAGCTGAAGAGAAAAATATTCATCAAATTCCATTCAATTCTAATACAAAATAAGCAGAATTTGGCTCAGTTAAATTAGTCAAACCATTAAATTATGAAGTAAAAGTGTATAATATAATACATAGTTTGAGAAAAGAAAATCTGAAAATATTTAATTTTTATTAAAACTTACAAATGGGTCTGTTCATCAGTCATCGACACTCGACCTACCAGAATGTGTTATATTTTTTTACTATTTGTCGGAATTTGCTAATTTTTTCTGTGTCTCTCACACGATTTCCAGAGAACATCCTTTCCTTTTTAGCTCCTTCAGAAGTCATAGACTAAGTCCCTCCCGGCCAGTATTTCTGAAGGTGGGGAGAAGGAATCAACAGAATTGAAGTTCTGTACCATGAGTGAGGCGAATGGTTGTAGGTGTCGTAGCATTCCAGTGAAAATGGCAGAATATTTCTCACCAAGTATATTATGTATATTTACCTCTAGGATGTTTCCTGGGGATGAAGGTGACCGAAGCGTTGTGATCACCATACACCACCTCCTTGTACCGACGGCGAAATATATGTGAAGCCCTACCTTCGCTTTCCTCCTGGGCCACAAAGCACTGTGTACAATTGCACGGGGGCTCCTTTACCTTTCTGTTAAGTAATAAAATGCTGGGGATAAGATTTCAAGACACTTAAGTGTTAGTAATCAGCGTTGGTAATGTTCAAAAAGGTCTGATTTCTAATATAGAAATCAGATGAAAATGGATCTACTATTATCGACTCCAATTGTATCATACGAAAGCGGGTGAGCGACTTCCAAAGCACTGATACCTGGAAGAACTCGCCCTTGCACTCACGTGGCAAACAGAATGGGATGCAATCGATCTATTCCTATTTCAGCCGTTGAGAGCGAAAATTGTGTACGTCAAATTTTTGGAAGATTTGAGTTAGATCCACTAGTAGATGGTTTGAGCATTGTTCCATCACGGTCTAAAATGCTGTGAGTCAAAATTCAATATTTCTTAGTTACAGGCTAGCACAATGCAGAAGCAGCCAACAAGTTGCTCACAAAACAACTGCTTCCAGGGGCTCCCAAGAAATAGCTTTATATTTATCTGCACCCGTCACAGAAGAAGCATCTCAAAAAAAACATTTAATCGCTTTTAGTGATACTTGCACAGGTGAAAATCGCAACTTCAAAATTTCTCCCCCTTGCTTGAAAGTCGTGACAAAGCCCTATCACATCACATCACATTACTATCTCAAACGAAAATTGTGCATGCCAGTTTGAAAGTAAGTCACAGTTTTCAGAAACGGTGTGTGCAAAAGAGGTGAAAGTCAACAAAATAGTTAATTAATTAATAAGCAATGTTTCAGTCCAAAATATCTGTAGTAACTTAAAAGAATATCTCCTGGACATTTAAATAACTCTTTAGGTCATCTTTATATATAAAATTCTCGGGTCACAGTTTTAGTTACCATACTCCTCCGAAAGGGCTTGACAGATTTTGATGAAATTTTATATGTATAATCAGTAGGTCTGAGAATAGGTTGTTATCTATTTTATACCCCTTAGTGATAAGGATGTCCACCCCTATTTTTTTTATTTTTTTCGGACAAAACCTTTTAGGCAACCCGCTACACACGGTAGGTATTTCACACGGCGGTTTTTCACCCGCTACACGGTGTTTCTCCATATTACGCACCTGCTCAGCGATGTGCAGAATCTGCTATTAAATGTGAATAACACGGAGAGAGTGAGAGTGAGAGAGAGAGAGAGACGGAGAAAGAGAGAGACATGGAGAAAGAGAGTGATAGAGAAAGAGAGACGAGAAATAGAGAGACGGAGGAAGACAGAAACGGGGAAAGAGAGAGAGACAGAGAAAGAGAGACACGAGGAAAGAGAGAGAGAGACGGAGAAAGAGAGAGAGGGAAGAAGAAAGAGAGATATAGGGGCAAAACAACGTCTGCCGGGCTCAGCTAGAAAAACTTTTTTGTCTCCGCGATACATTGTTGCGTTAGATTTGAGGAGTCTTAATCATATTAGAGACTGATATATCATTAATACTATAATTAGCAGGAAAAAAGCACAGCAATTACTATTTGATTACAGGTAGATATGACATTGGGACTAGGAACTTTATTTATTTATTTTATTTCAGATCGCTGTGAAACGTCTTGGTCATAAGCGATCAAAATCTACTTTACAGTTTTACATAATAAAATATTACAATTACATAAACAAACATTACAATGAGATATTTAGTAAACAATATAAAACATTTAACTCTGTTTTCATTCAATATTACATGCATGTGCATTTTTGTAGCAATAAAGGAACTATTAAATATATTTATCTAATTTTGTGTCACATAGGAATTTAATAATTTTTTTACACTCTGAAGTGGACTTCAATAGAGAATGGATATCCGAATCAATTTGTAAGTTTTTTCTGAGGTTAGTAGTGAAAGGACATTCCACTAATAAGTGGGATGTAGAAATAGTTTGACCACAATTTGGACAGGGAACTGGATTCGACTTTTGAAATAAATAACAGTGACTCAAATTGAAATGGCCAATTCGGAGCCTTGATAAAATGACTTGGTGTTTTCATTTAAAGTTCAGGAGAAGAAGAGGAGGTTCTAGTACTGAATTTCTAACTTGACGTAATTTTGAATGTGTTGATTTCCATTTCAAATCCCATATTTTTAATGCTGATGATTGAAGAAGTTTTTTAAAGTCTTGAAGAGAACCAGAGATGGAATTATTGACTAAAGGAAGTTTAGAAGCATTCTTTGCTGAGGAGTCAGCATCTTCATTTCCCTTTATTCCTCGATGGGAAGGGATCCATGTACGGGTGACGTTACAATGATTTTGGGCCAAGGATAGAAGACGTTCTTGAATGAAAGGATTTGTTGATAGTTTATTTTGAATAGCAGATATGACAGATAGTGAATCTGTGAAAATAACCAAATCTGACGATGTTCTATTTTGTAAAAAGAGATCTAAAGCTTAATAATTGCCCAGGCTTCGCAGGAAAAAAATAGAAAAGAAGTCTGGCAAACGAGTAATATAATTAATTTGGGGTGATATGAAATTATAGAAACTCCAGTACCACCTTCTTCTTTCTCTTTCTTGTTTTGAACTGTCTGTGAAAAAATGGTTATTAATGAATTTATCTTGAAGTGAAGAAAAATACGAGAAAATAGCAGATGAGGGTAAATCTGAATGTGGAATATTTGTAAAATCTAGATTAAGTGGAGGAGTGAACGAGGACCAAGGAGGAATGGGATTTAAACTTTTCTGATAAAGTATTGGAGGGTCAATAGAGAATTCAGAAATATATTTGGAAATTCTTATACAAAGTGATTTTGGATGTGAAAGAAATTTATTGTAACCTTGCTGATTCAAGGGTTCAAAGATATAATTGTTAGTAGGATTAGAAGGAGAAATAAATGTTGAATATGAAAATTTTAAACAATTTAATTTCCTCCTTAACTCTAGAGGAAGTAACCAGCTTCAGCAGGAAGACTAGTAACTGGACTGGATCTAAATGCTCCTAAACTTAAACGGCATGCTGAATTAATGATTGGATCTAATTTTTGTAAAAGAGTAGGTTTTGCAGAACTATAAACTATTGAACCATAATCAATTTTTGGCTGAATAATTGCTTTATAAATATTGATTAAAATGTATCTATCTGCTCCCCATTTTAATGATGATAATGTTTTTAATATATTTAGTCGAGCATAACCGTTAGCTTTCAAAGTATTAATATGATATTTCTATGAATGCTTTTCATCAACATAAATTCCAAGAATTTTGCAGATATTGGTTCTCTTTAATTACTGATTATCAATCGTTAAATGGACTGTTGATTGAAGAATTTTCTGATTTCTTGAAAAAATAATAAATTCGGATTTATTTTTTGAGATAATAAATCCTGAATCTTTTGCCCAATAGGCGAGTTGATTGAGGGCTCGTTGCATTAATTGAATTGTTAATTTAAATTCTTTCCGGTACAAAGAAGCGTAATATCGTCCGCATATAAAAAAATTTAATTGGTGGTTTTATTACAGTCGACACTTCATTAATTGCTATTAAAAAAGGATAACACTAATAACCGATCCTTGAGGTAAACCATTTTCTAATTCCAATTTGGAAGAAGTACAATCATTACGTCGAACTTTGATATATCTTTTAATTAAAAAGTTGTTTATAAAAGCTAGCATATTTTCAGTAATTTTCATTTTTTGTAAAATAATGAGACGAGATTTTGATATCATTTCGTAGGCTTTTTCTATATCTAATGAAACCAATATCACATGATAATTTTGAGAAAAGGCATTACAAATTTCAGTGTCTATGTTCACCAGATGATCTTGAGTTGAACGAAAGGGACGAAAACCGCTTTGGAGGGGAGAGAGAAGGTTATTTGTTTCTAAATACCATTTTAGTCTGATACTAACTAATTTTTCCATTAATTTACACATAGTACACGTTAAAGAAATTGGTCTAAAATTTGAAGGATTCGTATGATCTTTATTTTGTTTAGGAATAGGAAGAACAATAGATTCAGTCCATTGATGAGGGAAAGATTGAGATATCCAAATTGTATTGAAAATATGAAGTAAGTGTTGGATTCGAGTTTCAGGTAATTTTTTCAAAAAGGAATACGGAATATTATCAGGACCAGGAGAAGAGTTGGTAATATTTTGTAAAACTGGAAGGAGTTCTATAAGAAATGGTTTATTAAAATCGTCATCATTATTGTGAAATACTTGGCATAATGAATCTTGAATATCCGAAATATTTTGGTTGGAAAAAGGAAGAGAATTGGAGTCATAATTTTTGAAACTAGAATTGTTAGCAAAAGTTCTAGCTAATAAATTACTAATATTTTGAGATCCATATTGTTTGATTCCTTTATCATCAGTTAAGAATAGTGGAAGAAGAGGAGAAGTGTTACCAGTTAAAGATTTAATTTTTTCCATATACGGATATGGATGATTGTTTTCTGATGGATGAGGTGAAATCTTGGAATGATTTAATCATAGTAGATTTAAGAACCAATCTAGCTTTTGCTCTTGCCTTTTTATATTCAACTTGAAATTCTAGAGTTTGATGTTTTTTAAACTTCCTGAAAGCTTTTCTTTTATTTTTGATTGCTGAATTGCATTCCTCATTCCACCACGGAACTTGGTGTTTGCGGATGATTCCAGAACTTTTAGGGTTGAGGACTTCGCTGAGGATAATAATAAATTAATAAAATCTTGGATGATGTTATAAATAGTATAAGATGGGGATAATTCTGGGACAGGAAGATTAGGAATATTTTGTTTTAATTCTTGGGTGAATAAAGGCCAAATTGCTTGATTTATTAGCCATTTAGGACGAATTCTTTTAACTTCTTTAAGTAAATTTGAAGTTAAATTGATAAAAGTTGGCTAATGGTCACTGTCATATAAATTATCACTAGAGTTCCATGAAATATTAAAAGCAATATTTTTTGAAACTAAACTAAGATCTATGGCACTTTCTGAACAATTATTTACATTGAAATGACTGAATTTACCAGTATTTAAAAGAATTAATTTATTATGATTTGTTATCCATTCTTCAATTAATTTTCCACGCACATCTATTTTATGAGAAACCCATAAGAGATTATGACTGTTAAAATCTCCAACCAATAAGAATGGTTTCGGGAGTTGATTGCACATATTGTTTAATTCTTCTATTTTAATTTCTTGGCTATGGGGAAGATAAATATTACAAATGGTAATATTGCAGTTGAGTTTTATTTCAGCCGCCGTAACTGCTAAAGGAGAGTTTATGGGAATTTGATGTAAGAATTTTTCTGATTTTATAAAAATTGCCACTCCTCCGCTAGCCATAAGGAAGTTGTTTCTGTTAGTAAATGTTGATTTGTAACCTTTAAGTTGTCCACAGTGGTCATTTTTGAAGTTTGTCTCTTGTAAACATATAACTTTAGGATTATATTCATTAATAAGAAGTTTGAGGTAAGGCTTTCTTCTATAAAAACCATTACAATTCCATTGAAGGATATCCATATAATAATAATTTTTAACAAAAAAAATGTGGAGAAAGTTGGTAACATTAATTGGAAACTGAAGGATTGTCTTTCAAATTTTCTTATAATTTTTTAATAATACGGGAACAACGATTTTCATTAGAACTTGGAAGTTTATTTTTTCCCATAATTGTGACTGAAATAGTCTCTTGAGTTTTCAGAACAGGAAATCTATGTGCCTGATCATTTATGGTGTGTTTGTTTCATTATGAGGGTTTCGTTCGTATTCTGAATCTTTATCCACTGATTTATTGGGATTTTCATCACAATTCTTTGCAAGATGTCCTTGTTGTTTACATATAAAACAAGAGATTTTTTCTGTTGTTAAGTAAATCCAATAAGTTGTATTATCATACGTAATGCTGACTGAGGGTGGAATATTATTTATGTCCTCAGAATGTACGTAGATTTGCCTTCTGAAACTTAATATGTGTGAAAAACCTGGGGCGCTCATTCCGGCACGAAGGAATGACAAGCTTGAACCTAACCTCACATTGAAACTTCTAATCTTTTCTTCTAGTATTTCGTGTGGAATAACAGGACATACATTGGATAAGATTAATCTTTTAAATTTAGTTAGGAGGGGTCTGATTTCCACTGATATCTTTCCAATTTTTATGAATTGTTTGTTTTCTATTATGTTGTCTACTAATTGTTTGGACGCAAGATATATGCATGCTCTGTTCATAGAAATTTTTTATGCAAATCTGACATTTGCAGGTTCTACTAGATTACCTATAGCTAAAATATAATCGTTGAGGGAAATACCTTCGATAGCATCCATTATAATAGCTTGATCCTTTGTCGGGAACAATGTTCTTTGGGTTATAGTGGCGTAAGATTGTGTTGGTACGTTTTTGTTGTCCTTCATTCCATCTATGAGCCCACTGCTTGAAGGGAGCATAGTGGACTATGAAGAACGAATTTCTTTGGAACATTGAAATATAATATTCAAAGTAAAACTCAGGCCGCTTTCATTGCTCACGGCGTCACAAGACACTACTCACGATGAACGACCATAGACCTTTCTATTTACAGTTTGTAAGTTACACAGGAGTCAGTGTTAAAATCACTATACCAGTCTACTCACAACTCGCAAAGCTGTCTTGGAAATCTCAATTTTTCTCGAAATTGACTTTGTCGTGTCGTACTGCAATAAGTCACTAGGAACTTTGTTTTTATAATTTGTGATGATTGTTGCTGCGAAATGTTTAATTAGCCTTATTTAATTAATGTTTAGTTAGCCTTCGGAAGTTGATATTAAGTTCTCGAATGTACAAAATGGAAAACAGATTTATTGTTGAACAGTTAAAAATGTGTATATGTGTTTTAAAAGAATTTTTAAAATCTTTAGAGAAGGTTTATTTATTATCGTTAATTATTTTCTCCTGCCGTCTTTTATTATATAGATTTTCGTTTTTACTGCCATTTAGTGCAACAATAAGTAAAGAAAACCCTAATTGATTTACATGATGTAATGATGTAATTATCACTTGATCAATATACCCGCAAGGCGTCACTTCTGATCAGTGTTGCCAGATGTACCGCATTTCCACATTTTATACCGCATTATTAACACCTAATCCGCATTAAGCGATGAGGATGCCAAAAAAAATCTGCACTTCCATGATAGTGGATTAAAATCCATTTTTTTCATTTCCTCAGTTATTACAACGATCGTTAGATGTCTCGCTAACTATGGTTGACAAAGTTTGAATGTTCAAAATGCTGTCTCTCTCTATTCGATTAATGTAGAAAACAATAAGACACCAATCATCTACCAATTAGGGTTTTATCCAATTGGCGTATTCGAAAATAGATGACCATGCACCTATAGAGCGTCCAAGCATTTGATTGCAGTACAGAGCTTATGGAGAACAGTGTTGTCACTTCTCAGCGGCGCTTATACGCAACACTCGCCGTGCTGAATACTTGGATTGACATGAAATTTTGCCAGCTTGTTCAGCACCTTGAATACCACTTGAACGGAAATAATTTCAAAACATGTTAAATAGATTGCTTAATATTAGAAATTAAAGATTTTTGATAAAAAAGATGTATTATTCTTATTAGAATTATTAATTAAAAAAACAGGCCTTTAAATGAGAGTTAAAACTGAAATATCAATAGCAAAACAAGTCCAAATCCAGTTGGAACATTGTTAATTCATCACATACTGACGAGGCTTGAATTGTTTTGCGCGAATGACATCGATACCAAGGTCAATATTGCTAATTTTTAGTCCCAAGTCATTTTATACGTCCAATACATCCACTTTTTTATGTAAAATAAAGGGAAAATTCATTCACAAAGGTGAGATGACATGGATGGTATCAAATACTGCAAGGGTTTGTGCGGACAATGCGTAATATTCTTTTCGAACACCCAGCTAATAATTCGTCACCTATTTGCATCTGAAAGCACATTTTACGACAACGACTGGTTGAATGTCTTTGGTATTAATATTATTAACAGTAAAATTTCTAATTCATTTTTATATATGTTTAAATGCATTTCACTGTTTTTAATAAGTGAAATTCAAAAATAAATACTCTATTTTTCCTTTCACATCGCCTCTTGAGAATCGCTGAGAAGTATTTAAGATCACTTAACGACATGAAATGTTCGTTCGGAGCGCACGAAATATTGTTTTTATTACCGTCTAACTCAAGAACCATGATTCATACAGAAATGTGGTTGGTCTCATATCAAAATTTGGATTTCCCTTGTCATTTCATCCGCTGGGTGTTTGTGCTTTTCTGCAATAATAAAAAAGTTTCTCGCATAGTGAAACTTTAAGAACGTCAAAATGTAGAAATAAACATTTGTCTATCATTTATAATTAATTTCATGGAAATTAAACCATAAAACTAAATTACAAAATAACCATCACATTCATAAGAGTTCTGGGAATAACTGGTAAAAAACTCAATTGTCTAAGATTAACACAACTGAAGCTATCGTTGAATGAACTTGTTAAGTATTTGCGCGTGAAACAAAATGGACGTGTCGAATAACCCCGAGCCTCCTGAATCGGCAACATAGCTTGCGGTAGAAAGAGAGAGTCTTATGTAAAATTGTATTGGATAGAAAGAGAGGGCAATACTCCATAAGGCGCCGTACTGCAATCAAATGTTTGGATGCACAATAGGTGCTGTCGTGAACTCTGTCCTTTATTTTCTTACTGTTTGAGATTCAGAGGACAAATAGGTGACAACACATTGGTTAGTCGTTTTCGAATACGCCAAATAAGAATATGGATCGTCGTTCAGATTCTTACTGCGTTTATTGAAGCCGGAGAAATGATGCACTTCGCGGGATATTGAAATTAAAAATGTTGAAATTACGTTACTCGGCTTCATATTAAACTGAGAACATTATATATAGTGAGAACAAATTTAGTGAGACAACATCGAATTTATTTAATTAATAAAACGGAATTCTATGTCGATATATGAATTATTGATGTTTACCCCTATCACTTTCCCGTATACGTACGTATACACGGAGTAATATACGTAGTATAGGGAAAGTTATGTAATGCTGCGGGAAAAAATGGCCAATTTTCGGCGGAAAAAAATTAATTGCCGGGCCGTGAAAACGAATAAGTGGATAAAACCAGTTGCTAAATTAAGAAAAAAAAATTCCCTAACACGTGGTGTGGTCAAAATCCATGATTTGTTGCTTCTTCATACTTAAAAATCGATTGACGGCATTCCGTCCGTCTGCCCGTCTGTCCGTCTGTGGTCAACGCTAGCGCCTAAACCGTTCGGTCGATTTTCTTCAAAATTAATATACCCCAGTCGATCTGATTCTAGTCGAAGCTTTGTGATTTTGAAAAAGATTCTTTAAAATTTGGGGGTACTTTATATGAAGCCCCCCGGGGATTTTCAACATTTTCTCAAAAACGGCTCCAAATTTTTTCTTTAAATATCTTGTATGAATAGAGAAAAATACACTTTTTAACATGGCATAGGTCCGATTTTCACGTACAGCTCTGAATTTTCGAAAATTGTGAAAGTTTGAATTTTTTTCGGCGTCTTTCTCCAACTACAAAATTGAAGATAGAGATTTTTTCTTCAAATAAAATTTGTTCTGCATATTGAGTTCTTTAATAAAGGTCATGTAAATGTTTTTCACAATTTTGGTAGTTTTCGTGCAATATTGCGTGCAATATGTGCAATTTTAAAAAATTACAAAAACAAAATTTTCTCAAAAACGGCTCCAAATTTTTTCTTTAAACTTTTGGTAGGGATAGTGGTAAATGTACTCTATCAATGACATAAAAGCCATTTTGGTCTATCGGTTGTTTTTTTCAAAAATTACCAAAATGTAAATTTTTTTACTTGTCTCTCACGTCGTTAATATTTACATTATCGGCGATTTTTTTACATTATTATATTTACGAGTATATATGCTTTAAATAATGTCAAGTAAAGTTTCTCGAAAACACTACCGTTTTCTGTAAAAAGTAGCTCAAATTTCGGCATTTTCAGAAATGCTCAAACGTCATTTTCTCGTATATGGCTGCAATTTGTTTCTTGAAACTTTTGTAACGGATAGTGCTAATGACACTCATTAGTATAGCGTGAAGTTTATTTTGAGTTTTTTTTGTTTTTTTCAAAAATTATATAAATGTAAATTTTTTGAAAGATCTCTCACATCTTTAATATGCACATTATCCGCAATTTGTAAAGATGATTATATTTGTGAGTGTAAGTGCTTCAAATTACTTCAAATAAAGTATTTTGAAAATTCAAAAATTTTCTGTGAAAATGAGCTTCAAATTTCTTATTTTTAGTAGCGCTAAAACGCCATTTTCTCTTAAACGGCACATAATTTTTAAAAGAAAATTGCCATTTACGGCTAGGTTTTTGTGTTCTTTAATATTCTAATATTAATGTTTCTGTTCTACCAATAGGAAACCGAAAAATTAAGAAAATTACAAAAAAATGTACTTTTGGCGATGATAGATGGTAGCTGGCAAGAAAGAGTATGTGGCAATTCCGAATATTGACAAATAAATAAATAAAATAAATACGGTCATGCTTATTTTTTTCAAAATACGAGTAGTTTTTCTTTAATTTTGTGACAAACGTAATAGGCCGCTGTAAATTTACTGCGCTTTGGACAGCTGGATTCGTCGTAAATTAGAATCTGCAATTTTTTTATATTATTTCTTTCTTCGTTTCTTACATTCGAACTTTGTTATAGACTTACACATTAATATTTTAGAAATTGTTTATTTTGAAATATTTGAAATAAGTAAAAAGAATTAATAGCTCTCAGAATAGCGACAATGCAGGGTCTGCAACAATGGAATTCACTTTGCGCTCATGAATATCTGTGAATTAGTGTCATTGTTGTGACCTAATGGAGCTGTATGAAAAGGAGTTATAATTGTCTAATTTATGTTGATATTTGCAGGCAAATATTTAGTTTTGCACCAAATGCTGTACCATTTGTAGTGAGTAGAGAATTTGTTGCATGGTTTTAAAATACTCTTCCCTAATCATGGCCCAATGGAAGGCATTTCTATATTTCCAGGATATCAGGCTTCTTTTTCCAATACAGGGTTACAAAACTTTTGCATTCTATTTTTGTGAAGTTGTAGAATTCACATAGTTCTGACAACACTGCAATGGAAATAGTGAGTTCCAAGCGAAGATGTTAGTAGCGCATAAAGTGCAATATTACAGTACTACTTAGCTGTTTCCTCTAATACGGGAAAGTAAGTGCTGTTGTAGCACCACTAGTTTTAAATTATATTAGTAAATCCGCATTCATTAGAAGAAATCCGCATTTTTGAACATAAAACTTCGCAATCGGAAGTTTCACATCTGGCATGATTGCTTCTGACCCAATAAGCAGCACGGAGTAGGGATGAGATCTCTCACACTATAAGCGTCACTACAGTTTTCGGCCATTATTTTTATTGTTTGGGCGTTAATCGTAATTTTACAATTGTCATTTTTCTATTTCGGTGTAATTTTTAAATAATATATGATTAATTTGCAGGGCTGTAATGAAAAACGTCGAAGCCATCATTTTAAATGGCAAATTTCGAGGTGGGAATATATTACTGCCACGGATCCCTATTATACCCACATATGTGCAATTTAATTTAAACGTCTTCAATTTCCGTTAAGATTGGCATTTGCGATGACTATCAGTAAGTCTCAACGCCAAACGATGTCTGTTTGTGGCTTATTTTTGAGCACACCATGTTTTTCACAGTGTCAATTGTACTTGGCATGGTCTCGAGTGGACAAACCATCCAGTTCATTTATGTTACTTAAAGATGGGACTATACACTCTATTTCGTTGAGGGATTGATATGTTTTTTTAGTAAAATTATTATAATTAGCAGTGTATATCATTTCAAAAACTAAATTACAATAAATTAAAAATATAAATGTTTGGTATTGTGTGTTTTTTATATTCCATGATCGTTCACATGCCTCTTCAGCTCATATATACCACATCCTCAAACATGACAATAAGTTAGTCATTTTTTTCTACTAAAATAATCCTAGGAATAATTTATATGGCAAAACAACGTTTGCCGTGTCAGCTAGTTTATTTATAATCATTATAGTTTTACAGCGTTTTCCGTTTATACATCATTTTTTGGAAATAATGTATTTTTGACTTACACCACTTTTGCTCTCAACGGCTCATTTGGGGAGGTAGATAAAAGAGTTAGGAGCGGGATGCAATCGGGACATGCCCCTTCTCAGAAACTCATTCGGTGGTCTTCCCACCCCATCACCACCACATGCAGCGCTTTTTGTTGGTTTCGGACACGTCGAGGTACATCGAAAGCAATCGCCTCGCTTCCTCTGCAAGAACAAAGGCTGCCGGGAAATCTATTTTGGAAGCTTTCCGCCCCATTTGCGAGCGTGAATGTGCACAGGCAAAGGGTCTAGCCCGCGTCTGCACCGCAGCGCCGTCTCCCGTCGCTCCCAACTGCAGCGCCAAGTGATGTCACCCACACGTGACGTGTACTGGCGATGTGGGACAAGGACTGTTCGGAAGCCACAATAGAGGATCCGTGCGGACAGTAATTCTGTCCATTTTAACCGGGCATTTCTGTCGATGCTTCTAGAACTGCAGGCTCTCGTGTCGATTTGGTTGCCAAGTTGCCCGTATGCGACAAACCTGCGATCTTTGTTCTGTGCTGAATAGACGTTTGTCATTAGCTTAGTAATCATTAGGGTCCGGATGTTTATGACCTAAAAATGTTATAAATATGCAAGCATTTATGACCTAAATATATTAAAATCTTACCGTAAATGTTACTTGAAAATTTGTTGTTTTCATTTTCGAAACCTCAAAAACCTTGCCATTCTTTAAATAACAATTATATTGAAAACAAATCTTTAAAATCTAGCACATTCGCAATCCACCCTTGCATCTATCTTGGCGCCCCATCAAGACAATTCTAACTGCTAAAATTATTTATAGACCTGGGCACAAAACGTGAAAAATTAAACTAACACTTCCTGTGCATCATATGCTTTTCTACTCTTTCTTTTTATCCTTCTGTAAAGCTTGCACCAAGTAATGCATCTGAATAATTGATTCATCCAAGCATTTGGATGTTTGTAATAGTAATTTAGAATACATATCATTTCTGTTCCTTTAAAGGATCTTCGTTTTTAGTTTTCCAAATACGGTTAATTGCCACAGTTGTTCTTTACTAGATTTGTGTCCAGCGATGATTTCGAGAGTAGCATTTTCCAGAATAAACATATCTTACTCATATATGTTGTACATTTGGGCTGGGGCATATTCAAGGTTCAATGCAATGAACTAAATTTCTCATTGAACAACGTTATAGCATGTCTCCACTAAGAGATTGGCCTTGGACGTCCAGCTGACTTATACATAGTACAACGTTAAGGTTTTGAACCTGAATAAGCAATCTTCTGAAAACTGTAATATTTTCTCAGTTTTTAAATTTTAATGAAACCATTACATGCGTTTTCATATACTATGAGCACCAAAATCGTAATTTCTTCAGTACGATTCTCTTTGTACCAATCAAGAACAGCAGATTCCATGTCAAATAATGACTTTTTCATGTTTTTTCTCGCAGCTAATAGCTCAGATGTGGATTCTGTAGAAGATACGAAATGAAAATGAAGAGTGAGATCTGAGATAGCTGAAAAAAGCAAGAATGAGATCTTGAAAAATTTATTTTTTTCGTTTAATTGAGTAACCCATGGTCTATTCACCCTCGCCGAACTCATCTGCAAGTTTTTTTACACGTCCATGACGATCTACTCAACGGTTTATAAATTAAAATTGTTCCCTGAGGTAAATAATGACACCTTTACGTCTAGTAATGTTGACGACTCGAAACGACTATGTACAACGATGGTAAGAGACAAATGAGACGTGTGAAACGAGCATTTTGAAAACGAGGAAACCAAGGCTCAATTTCCGAGACTTGTAACAGACAGCTAAAATAGCCCCCCTTTGTACCTGATGAAAATTTCCTTCATATCATTCCTAGAATTCTTTATTAAATGTAAGGCTGCGTTTTCTTGGGAAGAACAGAAAAGTGATTCTTACGTTTTATCAACTTAAGTACGTTTTATCAACTATTCATTTAATCGTTATTCAATATTTTGACATCTTTTTCTTCATATAATTACAGGAAGAATAAAGAAATAAAATTCTAATGTTTCGCAATTTTATATCGGAAAATAAATATAATATTCATTTTTTAAGCAACAAATTCTTTGCTTTATATATGTACGTTGAGAAATATACTAGGTAATGATGAAGAATCCCCAATTCTATTAGTAAATTCTATAATTATTTATTTGTTGTATTTTTCAGCATGTTAAATTCGATATTTTTAAATTGTAATTATTTCTGTTTCAGGTAAGTAGCAGTCCAATTCATTAACATCAGTCTCGAAGAAGCTCAGAACGGTGAGTCTAAACTCATGAGCTTTTCATTCATAGAACATATCCCAGAAATTTTTTTTTAAGTGCTGCAAAACTAACATTTTTTTCAAGTTACGCAGAACTGAGAAAAGGAACCTATACGATTTTATATTTTATTAATATCTTCATTAAACATTCTCAGGAAAAAAACATTATACCCAGGTACAGAATATTATGTATTCAGAAAATAATGCTATACCTGGTACACTAATAGTACACAGAGTTTTAAAAGTGGGTTTTTGTACGGCAAAGCAAAAAGCTCACTTTTATCCTCAATCTAACACTAAGCAGTACTGAAGATCAAGAACAAATCAACCCAACTCTTAACTCTTAAATACTACTACGCATTTATTGAGCGTACTAGAAACTGCAAACTAAGAATGTACTTTATGCACATCCTGTTACATCCAATTACATTGAATTAGTAACGGAAATTGCGTTTTTTTCCGTTTGCGTTTTAAATAAAAACTAGCGTAGCAACAAGTGATTACACCGATTTGCGTGGTGACCGCGCTGAGCTTTTTCAGCAAATCCTAATGAGATTCCAAAATTATGCACAACGAATTTCACTCGCAAAGGGAAATCACATATTTCCGCTCATTGGTCATCAGGTAAAGTGGGTCGCTTTACTACGCTCTGCGGTGGATTCTGATTCACGCTTCTGCACAGTCCTTTGCGGGGGAAGGAGGATGATAATGAAGTACAAGTGTAACAAATGAATTGCAATAATAACCTATAACAGTTGTATACACCTCGACCAACTTGAGAATGATGTTTACAGGAGCGCGCCACTGTCTGTGTTTACAACTGAAACGAGAGAGACGGAGATAAAAGGATACTCAATTCAAAATTAAAATGACACCGTGTCAAACTATTGCGAATGAAAGCTTATTCATTTCATTGCAAATCTAATATATTCCCAATTAATATTTTAACTATATTTGGACGTGTCTGCACCTCATTTTGGAAGAAGTAAAAGTATACTTATCTCTGCAAAACTATTCAAAATGTTGAAAATAATTCTTTCGATGAGCGGTAACATTCATATAAATCGTTTATTTTAATTTAAGTAGTTTCTCAGAATATATTCCAAATAAAATGATTTTCTATGTAAGAAGTAACTACCACCATAACCAAGAATATTATAGATATTTATGACAGTAAAATTAATGTTTTGGTACTTTATTGAATACCTAACGAACCGTCTAAAGCCTATGGAAAAAAAGATAAATGAAGGAAAATACAAAATGTTTAAATTCAATGGATAAGTATTAAAAATTCAATATAAACAAAACTTTTTATAAAGATTTGTACTAGAACGGTGAAAAGTAAAGAAAACAACTTAAAGAGACAAAAATAAAACAGTCAGTGCAAATCGTGTTTGATGTGTCTCAAATGTTATATTTTATCAGCTGATTCACAACCTCTATGAAGAAGGCCATGGTGATTCCGTAGGAGCAGTCTCTGAACTCGCTTCCCGCTCCTGGCGACTTTTGCTAGCTAAACTGACTGCACAGATCCGTGTTTTCACTGTTAGTTCCACAACGCGCCGCAATCGCAGCCTTCATTCTTCGCTTGGTCGAGTTATATCAAATTCACTATCAATAAACAATACTGAGCTTTCGATCTCAAAATACGTGTGCCAAGAAATAAACTTTATTTACAATTCAGAAGTAAAGGTAACGTATACCACAGCATTTTCTCAGTAGATCAAGAGAAACCAAAAAAACTAGTGGTGCTACAGAATGACACTGACATTTTCGAGCTAGTTAGCTTCTTATTCCTTGCAACTGGCCTACCTTTTCGGTTTTTCTCCACCTACTTCCCAACTGCCATCTATTGGCGTCTAAAATACGTTTTTCACTTTTTCTTTAATTTTTCGGTCCCCAAATGGTGGAATTGAAATATGATTTAGGAATATTATAGAAGAGTAAAACCTAGTCTTATGAGCCAATTTTGGTTTGAAACATTTCAAGCCTTTGTTGAAAAAATGTCTCATGAGCGTCTCCGAATACGAGCAATTTTAAGCTCATTTTCACAGAAAATGTTTAAGTTTTCGAGAAACTTCATAAGAAATCATTTCATCCTTGTACTACTGCACATACTTTCTCATATTATTTCTAACTTTTGCAATTTTGGGAAGTTTTGAGTTCAACAAAAATTAAATCTGTGCCATTGTTTGAAGCATCCATTGTTCTATTTGATATATATATATATATATATATATATATATATATATATATATATATATATATATATATATATATATATTCATCCCATCGTTGTAATCATGCGATTTACGAGGTCAGAGTAATTTTCATCTCTATGGCCACCGAGAAAATTAACCTACTTAAACGTTTCCGAAATAAATCTTTCATTAACTCACGGATCTTAGGGCCAATGAAAATACCTTCTTTTACTTTTGAATGACTCAGTTATGAACTTTCATTCGTGAGCAATGGAAGTCTTCACTTTCTTTAACCATTGCTTTTACGAAATTTTTCATCAATCCTAATTTGATGAACATTGGAGGTAGTAAAATGCTTTTACTGTCAATCAAGGGTTTGTGAAAGACGCTTTCTTCATACCCCTGTTAAGTTTGGTACTGCTTTTCCCGTGGTTTACTGTACTAAGTAACCAAGAAAAAGCGGAAATTTGAAAAATGTGCCTTATTTCTTTAGGTAGCTGTCTACCCGAGAGTGATGAACAATCATTAAATTTCGTTTTATTTAATTTTCTTTGGGTCGTCATGCTCTGTTTTATTCTTTTAAATGCTTCAAACCGTTTCTTCGTACGTTTCTTAGTTTTTTAGATACTATTTTTTTCGAATCGAGTGTCAACTGTTTGGCCCTATGTGAGAAAACTTCAGATGCATTTTTTCCGCAATGCAAATTTTCAGCACATTCGTGCACTTCAAACATTATAAATAAAAAGCTATTAAAGATAATAATATAATTATTTTTGCAGCACGTAACCCATGAAACACTCTAGTGAATAAACTATAACAGTTAATCTTTTACCAATTTTTTCAGTTTTATGAACTGAATAGTCCAGACAAAATTTATAAAAAACTTTTTTCTCAAATAAGCAAGTCCTGACTCTCTAGTTTTTACAGTAATTTTACTATTCTAGTTTATTCACTAGATAATTTAATTGTGATTAATTTTAAAAAAATGTTTAAAATATATCAATTTGTTGAATAGTTATGATGTTTGAAGTAAAAACCTACATTTATGTCAATTATTTATCAACAAATTAAAAAAAAACATTTTTTTTCAATATTTAATTTCTAAAAGCATAAGGAAATCAAATGTACAAAGGAATACAAAATAGACCCAAAATTGTAGATTTTTTTGTCTCGCATAGAAAGCTGCCTTAAGAGGACTCCTAATACCTTGAGATCTATACGGTTTTCCCATTTATATTCATTGTAACCAATACTGGTAAGTAACTAACGAATATTTTCACAAGTTTCTTCCATCTCTCCTGCATAGGCAAGAGGTATAGAGGTTTTTCATTTCCATTATGTAATGTCACTGCCGTCAAGTTTGCTTTGGAAGCGACTACGAACAGCGAAGCGTTTTCTACCTCCAATGCTACAATGAGGTTTCTAATGTTGTCAACGTAAACTTGTTTACCACACGTATAAAATAAAAATAAAAATTTAATTTGCGATCTGTACGTGATTTTCGTACTTTGTCCTACAAGGTTCCACCCTTGTACTCTTGTTCCTAATAGTTGAGCGTGCTTCTTCGACAGGTTCAAATTTCGAACTAAATAATTTAACTCTGCATGATGAGGAGTGGGGCCTTCCTCTCCGGCGGACAGCCACGGCCGTCCTTACTATTACTAGAAATTGTTTCTTCCTGAGAATCATCTCTTTCTTCCTCGAGTTAACATTGTAGAAGTAGCATAGGTACAGAAAGTAAGTTTTGTTCTACTGACCAAATTGCGAAATGAACGTTTGTATGATTGACACTATGCTTGATTTCGTGAAGAACTCCGTTCTTTAGAGGAATATAAGTCAGTTAAATGGTCTTCGGGTTCTCGCTATATTATTGGAACAGCAAATGACATAAAAGGACGTGAACCCTACAACCATCTACGTAAAAATCTCTAGCATCTACTGCAACACAAATTGGATGCCAACGATTTGTCCTGATATATAATTTTACATTGAAAAAACAATTAGTAAGATTTTTCCACTATCGTTTGAGTGCATTTCTCTGCGGTTTTATAAACACAATGTAAAAAACGAGATGTGACAAATTTACACACTTTTGAGGCACTTATACGAATGATATCAATACACAAGCATGTAATAGAAGAATCTCACAATTTTGAAGGACATTCATCAAATTATAAAAATAGGAATCCCACAAAGAACCATTCCTGAACATCATTCTCGAAACGAAACAAAATCATTCTGCGGTGAAATCAATCCAAAACCTCACCCAGGCGACACAATCCCAAACATTCCACAACTCTGGAGCCCTTGAAAGGGAAACATCAACAAAAGTGCAACTTTCATGATTATTATGCAATAGTGTGCAGATTGTGTGTTATGTCAGTGCAGAAGCACCAAACATCCTGTTAACGCACGAGGAAAAAGGGCGCAATTCACGTTTCACCCGCAATTCATGTTCCGAAATTCCAAAAAATAAGGAAAACTATATATGATGGCTTTCATTGAAGTTGATTTCAGTATTCAGGTCATTGAAATCTATGAATATGGTGTGTTCTTAAGTTGCTGCGAATTTTATCGTTTCTTAGTGTAGTTAGTAAAATTAAATGATTTGGGGTGAGGGTTAGGCTAATATATCTCTTGTTATTTGGTCTAATTTAACACGAATGTCAACATGTAAAATTGTGTAAGATAACATTACATCCTGATGAAACCTTTGAAAAGTAACGTTATCTTTGAAGGTTGTCTGCCATTTCAATCATTTCACTTAAGAAGTGGAGGTAATCATGAAATGTTTCGTGCGTCAGTAAAAATACAGAGAGGATTTTTTTCGTAATGCTTCAAATATATCGCATCATAATAGCGTTATTTTCGAATAACATTAAGCAGAATGAGCCATTTTATGTGCGTAATGAGTCACATAATTTAGAATTCTGGTTAAAATTCAAAGTTTAGCTGCTGATAAATACATTGATTTTGATGCCTGTGAATTAATTCTATTGAATATGCATCAATAACTCATATTAACAACTTAAATGCAAATTGCCTTAATGCTCTATAAATAATACTCTAGAGTTTCTTTCATTTGCAACATAATACTTTGAGCGTGCTACTTTGCCACTTTAAAATGGTTCAAATTTTATCTGTTGTATTCAGTGATTTATCTAACTATATCTTCCAAAATATTCTAAAAACTTGTTAGTCAATGAGAAAGTTGGCTTATGCATGCATTAGCCATTAATGTCAAGAATAACAAATGTGTTTGTTTTGAAGTAGTATATTTCTTAAACGCAGCACTCGCAAAAGTAATAATATTCCTTTCAGCTCCCGTGTATTTTGTTTGAATGTAAAACAAAGTACTTTATACACACCCACGTATTAAATAAAAATCTACAATATATTTGAAGTTGAGACTCGTGGGTATTAATCCAAATATCCTCCTTACATAATAAAGAAAAATAAACGAATAGACTCTTTTAAATACACTTCACTACCGTTTCTTCGCTGACAGAATCGACTTTAGCCGTTGGGATATGTATTAGTGTAGATAATTGAAAACGGTAACAGAAAACGTCGTAAACATATTTATTTTATTTTTCTCATTAAAATTTCAGGATAATGGAGGTATCAACCACAATTAGTAGGCTATATAAATTTATTTTGCATAAAATTCAGCCATACACGTGTTTCGAACATTTTTCCCCATCATCAGTGGCTCTACAATATTAAAAATTGGGTTAACGAATTAGCACGTGAATAACTAAGGAAGTACATAATCATTATTTAAATAGAGTACTTACCCAAGTAACATCGATTAAACACAACACCAAGTATCACAAAACATTAAGAATCGCAAAATGGCGGCATCCTAGGACAGATCACTATGTATACTTACTGTTGTGTTTAAATTTTGTTACTTGGGTAAGTATTCTATTTAAATCATTTTACCTACTTATCCACTTGCGGAAGATATCCCCTCTAGATATCTCCCAAAGCGGGGCATTGCCTCGGACGAGACAAACACTAAGCCCCCGACCTGTCTCCCGACGAGTAATAGTTTAGAGCGGACGAGTGTGTGCGGAAGAGAAAGAGATAGGACAAGACAGAGGAAGGACAGATCGCTTGCGGCCTATTTGCTAGGGTATTGATCCGGCATTCGCTTAGTGTTGATAAGAGAATCCACGAAAAACTACCGAACCCACAGCAGCCGGCGATTAGAATTCTCTATCATGCGGTTGAATTCGACCTAGATACAGCTGCAGATAGCGTCGAAAACGTCGAGGTTCGAGGTGCCGCAGAGACAGCGGCAACACTGCTTCTGAGCAAACTCATCCAATGGTTCATTTCTGCTCCAGGAAGATAAAGATCTATACTACGTCCACCGACCGTTGAACAAGGGGAAGAAGAGATTGGCCACCTACTGAAAATTATGTGCTTGAATAGCAGAGAGCAAGACGTTTGGCTGTCGTTTTTTAATTAATTGAGTTAATTTGTAAATCATGAATTGCTGAGATAATATTGAGAAAGCTCTGCTGATCAATTTGACATTATGGATGTGCTGAGTTTTCTACGCAAAATATTACGTACAGTTTTTCTAACAGAAGTGGCCTGCGAGAAATGAGAAGAAATTTGATCCCTAGTTGTGAAACATTGTAAAAAGACTCCCTTGAATGATGGCAAATAAAATTTCTTCAGTTTTCAATTTATTGTGTATTCTTTGTTCAGATGAAAGCCAGTGAAACTGCCGATTCTATTTTAAATAGATATCGATTGTTAAGTAACAAAATCAAACAGATTCGAAGGTAGTTCAAATTTGGTAAAATATTATATTGTTATGTTTTGAAATATTCAATAAATACTGGTGAAGTATCATACGTCACGTGGCGTCATTAATGAATGAATGGAGGTACGTCTTGAATGAAATACGTAACTGTGTCTTAGATCATGTATTATTCCATGCATTACCTTTGTCTATAGAGTGTGATATGTGCTTAATTAAACTAGTAGTGCTACAGAATGACACAGACTTTTCCGTATTAGTTTTCTATATTCTTGGGTCTTCGCTAGCTATTCGGAATTGCCACATACTCTTTCTTGCCAGCTACCATCTATCACCGCCAAAAGTACATTTTTTTCATTTTCTTACTTTTTCGGTTTCCAATTGGTAGAACGCAAATATTAATTTTAGAATATTAAAGAACACAAAAACCTAGCCGTAAATGGCAATTTTCTTTTAAAAATTATGTGCCGTTTAAGATAAAATTGGCGGTTTAGGACTACTAAAATGCGAAATTTGAAGCTCATTTTCACAGAAAATGTTTGAGTTTTCAAAATACTTTATTTGAAGTTATTTGAAGCACTTACACTCACAAATATAATAATCTTTACAAATTGGTGGTAATGTGCATACTAAAGATGTGAGAGATCTTTCAAAAAATTTACATTTATATAATTTTTGAAAAAACAAAAAAATAACTCAAAATAAACTTTACGTCATATTAAAGAATGTACTGTTACACTATCTGTTACAAAAGTTTCAAGACAAAATTTGCAGCCATATGAAAATGGCGTTTGAGCATTTTTGAAAATGCCGAAATTTGAGCTACTTTTCACAGAAAACGGTAGTGTTTTCGAGAAACTTTACTTCACATTATTTAAAGCATATATACTCGTAAATATAATAATGTGAAAAAATCGCCGATAGTGTAAATATTAACGACGTGAGAGACAAGTAAAAAAAATTACATTGTTGTAATTTTTGACAAAACCAACCGATAGACCAAAATGGCTTTTATGTCATTGATAGAGTACATTTACCACTATCCCTACCAAAAGTTTAAAGAAAAAATTTGGGGCCGTTTTTAAGAAAATCTTGTTTTTGTAATTTTTTAAAATTGCACATATTGTACGAAATATTGCACGAAAACTACTAAAATTTTGAAAAACATTTACATGGCCTGTATTAAAGAACTCAATATGAAGAACAAATATGATTTGAAGAAACAATCTCTATCTTCAATTTTGTAGTTGAAGAAAGACGCCGAAAAAAATTCAAACTTTCGAAGTTTTCGAAAATTCAGAGCTGTACGTGAAAATCGGACCTATGCCATATTAATAAGTGTATTTTACTCTATTCATACAAGAAATGTAAAGAAAAAATTTGGAGCCGTTTTTGAGAAAATGTTGAAAATCCCCGGGGGCTTCATATAAAGTACCCCCAAATTTTGAAGAATTTTTTTCAAAATCTCAAAGCTTTGACTAGAATTAGATCGACCGGGGAATATCCATTTTGGAAGAAATCGTACGTATGGTTTAGGCGCTAGCAGTGTTCACAGACGGACAGACAGACGGACGGACAGACGGACGTTTTCCTTTCAATTGGGTTTTCGGTATGAAGGACCTAGAAAACAGGGTTTCTGGCTACACCACGTGTTAGGGAATTTTTTTCTTAATTTAGCAACTGGTTTTATCCACTTATTCGTTTTCACGGTCCGGCAATTATTTTTTTTCCGCTGAAAATTGGCCATTTTTTCGCGCAGCATTACATAACTTTCCCTATAGTACGTATATCACTCCGTGTATACAGGAAAGTAAAAATCAGTCAGTCTGTTCAACTTGTATATTTTTAATGAAAATCCAATCCACAACATGAAAATGAAAACATTCTGGGAGGATGGGTGTTGACCTAGTCCCGTCGTTTTCCAGATTTATTTGGTACATATTTTAATAAATGCAATATTTTACTTAATTTCTCTTACCAAAATCGACTCCAAACAAATTAAGATTAAATGCTAATCTCTCATGCTTATTTTCATGCTGTTTAAACTTGTCATAATATCGAGTAGTAAACAATAATGTGTGGTATAACCGATTAAATAATGAATTCTTAGTATAATTAGGTTCGGTAGGATAGTTATTTCAGAGGTTATTGCAAGGTAACTATGTGTATGTGGAGGAAACTAGTACCAGATTCAGTATACTAATATGTGGCCCACCATTGCTCGTTGCGACAGGTTGCCAATCATAGCCGGAGTTCAAAGGAACCATGATAGCATTTGTTGTCAAAAGGCCGTTCTTAGAAGGCCTCCTGTGATAGATCAGGTTTGGTGTCAAGGAGAATGTCGCTGACCTGAGAGCTCAACTGCGAGATCGGAGCAAACAAGAGGCGTGTTAACATATGCTAAGACAAGAGACGGTCTTGATCAATGGGAGATGCAAATGGATACTCAAAGACGTTCCTCGCATTCTATGTGCCCTTTGAGCATCTAGAATTCTGCATCAAATGTGAACGGATAACAGTATTCCCATCATTTCAGTTACCTGTAAATATTTTTTTCTCCTCACAGGTTGCAATGCGATCACAAGTATGTTTTGTTGGTTAAAAAGGGAAAAGCAAGATTCTCCATTTCTTTATTCTTCAAAACTTTTCATTGGACTGGACTCTTTTCTTAAGCTATTACGGCAGAATCGTCTTTCATTATTTAATTTTGAAGAAATAATGCATTCTAATCCGCGAGTTTCCTCTGCACCTTCAAGATATTGGGTTTGGAAACAAAAAAAAGTTACAAGAAAGTTAAAGTAAGAAAATTGGGGAATAAAGTAGCATTAAAATATTGAAGCCCTAATTTTGATTAGCATTAACTACATAATAAAATTCATAAATAAAAGTTCCTTAATCGAAGGTTCATAAACAGGATTTGAATGTATGTAAATAATCTCTGTAATATATCCCTCAATAAAGATGGTATTCATGACTTTCATATAAAAATGGGTTTTTAATCGAATTGCAACTAATGAGTGAACTAATTTACTCATTAACTCAGGGTATTATTTTATTACCTAATCAAAAGAGATTTTAACAGGTAATTTTAAAATGTTTGTGTTACGAGACCCATAATTATGCATAAATGCAGCAATCAATGAGGGCAAAACAACATTTTTAATGAGCTTTCCTTAAAATTACTGTAATAATATAATTAGTTGCTATTTATTGGAACTAAAAAGTGTAGCCCGATGATGAAAATCGGCTTTAACTGAAGCATTACATTTTGTGTCTTCGCGTGTACACGAATTGGCAAGTGATGAATGACAGAAATCGGTTACCATAGAAAGAAGTTTGGATAAACTATGTCTGTATTTTGACAACATCAAATGGTTCAGAGATTCGGTGTACTAAATATGGAAGTCCCCATGTGAAATGTGAAAAAAATGCAGTATAATTCGTATATTGTCCTAGTTGTTTGATACTATAGTGACCGTATTTCATGCATTATTTCTAATCGCTTTATTAACGTAAAATACGTACGTGTTGAGATAAGAAATTGGCTACATTTTCGTTAAAATTCTTTAGTTTTAAAATTAGCAGTAATCGAAATGTGGGTTTTACTTTCTCGTATACTTAGGTAGTATTTAGAAAGTTACTTAATGCTGCAGCAAATCGATTTCAGCACCACTAATTATTATTTTTCAGATATATTTTAATCATTGTTCCAAAATACGAGGTAGGCGATGGGCGTGAGAAGATGTTAAGCCAGAGTCGAGAGGAGAGGGGCGGGGCCGGACGGGCCAATTTGCCCGACGTAACAAGGGTGCGTGGTCGGATTGAACGGAAATGAAATGACTCCCATTGTCCACTGTACACAGAATTCATTGCTTCCCCTGTGGAATAGATGGTTCTGATAAATGAAAGCACAGGTAACGCCTGATTACTTAAGCTACGGTGTGTGTAAAAAGGAATAGTTTGAACGTGTTGACAGTTGAAAAGAAATTCGCAAAGATTATTGAATCACAATATATTAACAATGGATGATATAATAATAGGTACAAACACACGAATATTAACTGATATTAGATAAAAGCTTGGAAGAGCGAATAATGTTAACATCATACGAGTGTATTAAAAGTACCCATTACATTGTTTTTAATGCAGTTCTTCGTAGTGTAACTATTACATGATAAACTTTTTCATTAGGCTGTTAAGTGGCAAATGCATTCAGCCATCACCACCTAGCGGAGAGCCACCTAGGTGTTCCAGGTGGCATTGGAATTGCATAAGGACAATTTGTTTTCAAACGAGCAGTAGAAACGTCAAGTTAGGAAGATATTAAAGGAGTGTCATTAAAGATCAGTTCTTTTCTTCAAGTTTCTTTTTTATCGTATTCAAAAATCTGGCTCAGTCTCCAAAATAGTCTTCGGTTTTCTGAGTTTTTTTAAAGTTTTGGATACAGGGGAGGGCATGTGCGGTTTACTACCACCTCGATACGGACTGTTTCGCCACAGTGCAGCGAAACATTTAATAGAACGATGATTTATGTTTGAATATTTCTCAACTGTAACTTTTTCCTTGATTGGTCACACACCTATAGTATCAAACTATCTTTGTGGCTATGGTTGTGTGTCAAGCTGCAACCATCTAATAAGAGAATTTTTTAATATCGCATTGTACAATTGTATTGAGTAATAATTTATTGTATAATGAAAGTAGAAAAAAACAGGTTTGAATAACAGCCTAGAAGAAAATTAATACATCAGGACTACTACTGCACGTAGATATTCGTAATAAGTATTAAATTTAAAAAAGTGTATTAGTATTACAATAGTGAAAGCGGAAGAATCAGCTCAAAAATCTCTTCTGTGGCATCTCGGGTTTTGTTGATTTAATATGTCAAGTATTTTGCTCACGCAATAATTCTTCAAAGTGAAGTATCCATAAATAACACTTGCGTGTCCGTCTGCTGGAGCCTGAGTCAGCCGAATTTGGACACCTGTCTCGGTTTAGTCAGTCTTCACGGTGCACGCAACGAATATTGAAGTCGCTGGTCGTGGACACACGCTTTCGACCTCGTGAAAGGAGGCCTTCGTCGAATTTTCGTGTCCACAGCCGACGCCGACGCCGTGGAAATACATACATTTCGGTGGATGCGCGATGTCGATTCATGGTTTAGGGTACCCGGGCGCGTCAATCGCTAGTCTGTCCTGTAGGTATCGTTAATGTTTTATCACGGCAGGTGGCGTTGATCTTTTCCCACTGGATGGCATGGGTTTTCCCCAACCACGTGTCCTCCATCAGCAGGACTCCGTCCACGAGACAAGCTCTAAGCTGCCGACTGGCCTCCTGACATGTGTGGTAATATAGTGTATGTAAATGTGTGTAAGGGGTGAGGATACAACACTGGTGGATCCAGGGGGTGGGGGCATGGACCTCCCAAAAGGCCTAGAGTTTTCGTTTACCTTCCCTTATTTGGCAAAATTAATTTAAATATTTATTTATGTTAGAGTCATGTAAGTATTTATACAATAATATTGTATAGTATCATATCTACAGTTCATAAAAAGCATACAATATAATAACAAATATGTTTATTGCTTAACAAAATCTGTGATGCCCCCCCCCCAAAAAAATTATCGGTTTTATCCGCCCCTGGCATACAACAAGAAAGAGGAAGAACAGATCGCGCGCGGTCCGTGGTCCGTTTTTAGGGTACTACTCCGGCATTCGCCTGGTTTTGATCGGAGAAAATTACTCAACAGAGCAGCCGGTGACTAGAACTCTCCTCGCGCTTTTCTCGACCTAGCTATCTAGCAAGAAAATTCTGCCACAGCCGGGACTCGAATGCTAGGTCCTGCCGGCCAGGCGCACTGCAATTACATACATTGTTGACCTGAGCCACCTAATCCCCTGCACTATACGGAGCACGATGCTGACGTTCTAAGCACAAACGCCGTTTCTGCAAGGAAGAAATAGAGCTATAAATATTCACGTTCCTTAGTATATCTCCAACTTATTGGAGTGTTCAATACTTCGCTAATGTTTTGTAAATACTTAGTAAACACCTGTAGTCATTACTTTAAATGCTTACTATTTGTCACTTACGACCAAATAACCTTAGTAAACAAGTATATAAAAGGTGCTGATATACTTCCTGTCCATAAAACAATCATTAAATTTCCAAATTTTATTGCACCGTGCCAGGGTATCGATTTTGTTTTTTGGGATACTCTGTTATAACAGGCCTTTAAAACCCCAAAGCCGCACCGTTTGGAACTCGCACCGGGCCCGTTTTGCAACACGCCAGTGTTCTCAGTTGAGTTTAGATAGTTCTGTTGCCGTTTTTTCACCGTGATAATGCAGACGATTACTACATAAGCGACGAGAAATGTATAAAAGTAGATTTAGTATAAAAAATTCGATATAACGTTTCAATGCTGTTCACTGATAGAGATATCTGTAACTTAGTGATGTTGCAATGTTGATGTTAGCAAACATTACTAGGAGCTTGACGTACTTCAATGCACGTGAATAAAATACCAAGTGAATTCTCACTTCAATAGTGCCCAACCGTATGCTTGAGGTCGCGGAATATTACTAGGTGTGCGAAGAAAACCAGCATCAATTGTAGGCGTTCAAAAGCAAGTCAGAGTAATTGACATCAAAATACAGGCCGAGAGGAAACTACCAGTAATTTCGTACACGTGTAAAGAATTCTCTCTACAATAAGCAGTACAAGTGCGCGCGTCAAAATTATCTCGTTTTTGCTGTAGCACCTTTGCATTTTCGAGCCGTTGAGATTCCTGCTTTGTATGCCCCTAATTTAGCGTTAGGTTGATAGCAGTTAAATCACTTCTTGGTATAGGTTAGTCAAATGTTAAAAAGCGACAGTAATATCCTGATATTAAGATGAAGGTTACTGGGATTCCAAGTCTGGTTGCCTGATGTCACATCTCTTGGAAAAAACTGCCTATGGAAATCATGTTCTGTATATGCATTTCACAAGACTGCTCATATAAGTACTTCTCCAATCTAATTGGAATTTATGTCAGTCGTAAACATACAAGAATGTACAATTAAAACTCCAAAAAATCATATTAAAATATCATATGTATTGAATAGAGCACTCAGTTCCGATCGTCCTCGGTGACGTGACCAGCACGTCGAGACGCCAGGGCAGAAAACGCGTGTTCAGGCACTGCCTTTTATCTCCAAATCAGCTATATTACCAACAATGACATGTCCATGTAGAACATGGTGTGGTGTTGCATTGAGAACTATCAACTGACTTAGTCAGATATTGATTTTGTAGAACACTAACTCTGAGTAACTCTCTGCGCGCCATGGCACATCCCCAATCACCAAATCCGACGGGAATTAGACATAACAGAATTCAGGGAGACGATAAAAACTCTTGTCCGCAATTTCTATAACCACGTACCAAATTCTCCCTGCACAGCAATATCCAACCTAGGAAGAAACAACAGCAGAGCGCGAATGGCATCAAGATTTCCGAAAGATAAACTTAAACTTCCTTAACTTGACATCTCCCGCGTATCCATTCACCAGTATACCATCCTCTAGCACCGAACAATAGTCAAAACCAATCAGTACATATAAGACACCAGCCGCGACTGAAACGATGTCTATATTCTAATAAGCTGTATGTGATTACTTACCTCAAAACCCTCGAAATACATAAATGTCAAAAGAGAAATAATATCAAACACAAGTTTAAAAAATGCCATTATCGAAAACATTCAGACACAGTTCCGGTGTTCAACGTTACCGCCACAACTCCGAACCACAATGACGCTAATTTACCACTTTTCAGCTACATGACATTTCTTAACAACGAGCACCTATTGCCTAACACCACAAGTTATATTGATTTCTTCTTTTTTATTCCTTCCGCAACCACATCGTCACCTTTTAGTACTGCACTGCTGTTTTTGATCTGATTTATTTAGTCAGTGAACAGTAAAGACCGTGTCTGACGTATGGGCTCGAAGTACAATCTAAGCACGGTTTCTTGAACTCTAGAATCCCTTCCCACCTTTCAACCCTAAATATGTGAATGATGAATGAAAGTACCAAGAAAGTAATATTAGTAACATTAGAAAATAGTCATTTTCGCTCCCGAGTAATCGAAAATTGTTGGCATTGGTAAACGAACTAGGGAATTGTGTTTTGATGCTGATAAGAAAATAGTATTAATCCTGTACTCGTATCTCTTCTCCTCTAGCTCTACTCAGATCACTACTGTCAAAAGGTATGCTCAACAAAACGTGCGCATAGTGAAGCTACATTTATATCCAGAAGCAAAAACAGGGGCCGGCCGTCTGAGCTTTCGATCAATGGATCAGGAACAGTGGACAAAAACGTGTTTGAGATGGGGGATATTGACTCAGATTCTGGAGTCCATTATTTGTTACAGGCATATTAAGTAGTTTTTAAAAAGTATGTAACACAAATATAAACTAAGTCGTGATAAATCATTGTTAAAATGAAAGGACGGTCGTCCTTCCCTCTCTCTGTCATCACCTTCCCCCGCGCTGAATGTACTGTACCGGCAAAGGTGTCTCAAGGCAACAATTGATGTCGCTTCTGTGTCTCTGACCTGGAGATCTTAGGGTTCGAGTGGCAGGCTTTTCGGGGAGAATTCTAGTGGGCAGCTGCTCTGATTGGTAGTTTTCCGTGATTTCTCCGATCAACACCAGGCGAAAGCTGGTGCAGTATCCTAACGGGCCACGGACCGCGCGCGATCTTTCCGCTTCTTGTCCATCTTCTCTTACTTGTTCATCCTCATTCCTTACTAACACACACACACACACACACTACACTACCACAGGAGACCAATCGGAATGTTAAGAGTTTGTCTCGGCTGGTGCGGTGCTCCGCTGGTTGGAGATAGCTGGTTGGGGACAACCCCGCTAATCGAAGTGTAAGTCGGTGCCGGACCTCACCATCCAGCCGTGGAGATCACTGTGCCACTTCTCGACGAAAACACATCCACTACAGTTACGAAACTAATAACTTTAGCTTTTGCTTTAGCTAACTTTAGCTTTTGACGCGCCTGGAATAATCAATCAATCAACATTTGTTCTACCATTGTACTCTATTTCAAGACAACAGACGCAAACACAATATAGATAAGCAAGAGCGCGAACGAATCATAACATCCGAGGATTATAAAAAAAGTACTTTAATTCTGTAAATCCAGTATTAACCTAACTGAAAAATAAACCTACAAAATATATTTCAAAACAATCGCAATTGTTTTACTGAACAATGTTATATGTTTATATCATATTAGGTAAAATTTTGTACCTAAATGTACCATTTTGGTTAAGCACTGTTTGCATAACCTACCAAAATGTTATGTAATGTCTTTATAAGCAACCGCTAAAAACCTTTAATGTTGGTGCGACTTACAATTTAAAAAAAATATATGTATCATCGCTGAAATAAAAGGATGGTCGCCCCTCCCGCTCTCTGTCATCACCCTCCTCCCCCCGCCCCGTCCCCCTTCCCCCCCCCCCCGCTGCGTAGGCCCACCCGCGCGGCGCGGCGGTGGGGACTCAAGTTGGCGCATGTTAACGCAGCAAATATAGCTTATTCATATTCATATTCAGATTGGGAGAGCTATAAGTTGGGTTACGGCGAAACGAACGTATGGACAATGCTCGCTCCCTTGATCTCTGGAAAAACACAACGTACCCCTCTTATTAGAAGATAATATGAAGAAATAAGCAATCAGTGAATAAATCGTTCACCTTTTACCTCGTTCTCACATGAAAACAATAGCCTTCTATTGCACAAAATTTCACTGGTGCCTTCGGCGCGGTTCCCGCGTAAAGTGGTTATTCTTTGAAAAACTCAGTAGAGGAGCGGCACTCGTGCCAACTTTGAGAGCTTAACCTGTTCTCATGGAACTTTAACTTACGCTCACTGAAGCCCGTTCCCTGGGCGGAGCAATACTATTAAGTGCTGTTTCGGCGTTTTGAATTTGGCGCCAATGCTGTCAGGTTTAAAACGGAGATCTAGTGTGTCTAAATAATCTTCTCTTGGCGGCGGAAACCGGTAGGAGCTGCCCCCTGGCGAAGGGAGATGAAACTAACAAGTAGCCCGCCAGATAGAATGCAAGACGTCGAAAGCAAAAAAAAAGGAAATTTTATATACCTGCTCTTTCCACAGCCAGCACGCGGTTTTTGAGGGAATTTTTCGACGCGGTACGTTTAAAATGCAAATTCTGAGCTAGTAATAAAGGCCAAAGATTGTTATTAAAAACCAATCTCCCGCCACGGCGCCAAATTTGAATCATTTTTGATGCCAATGTGCCAACCTAAAAACCTTTAATGTTGATGCGACTTACAATTTAAAAAAATAAATATATCATCTCAGAAATAAAAGGACGGTCGTCCCTCCCGCTCTCTGTCATCACCCTCCTCCCCCCCCGCTGCGTAGGCCCACTCGCTCGGCGCGGCGGTGGGGACTCAAGTTGGCGCCGATTATTCGGGCGTTATCTGGCGGCGAGCGGACCCCGCTCGCGCCCGCCCATATATCAAGCGGGCAGACGTGCCCTATCTGCGCATCTTAACGAACCGCAGCCTCTCGAAACTTTAGCGCCGCTAATACCGCGCAAAGCCCATCGCCGCCGTATGGATTTTTATCCCCCTCCGCCTCCGCGCGCTCGGCCTGCCGCTCCGCCGCCGCTGTGCTGTCTATTTATTATTAAATTCTCTGTTATCGCGCAGACCAGCTTAATAAAACTTTGGTCCCGAATTGGACAGAATTATTAGGAAAATGGAAATGTGTATGGATGCATCGTAATTTTGTAGCTTGTATTTCTCATTTGCCTGAACCTCTCCGGAAGTTGGAAATACTGACCACCGTGGGAACAACAAACTTCCGCGGGCGTGTAACCAGCCGAATAAAGGGGAGTGATCGTTTTGGAACTTCAAACGTGATTGAGGGACAAAGGTCGAACCTCATACAGCGTTCAGTGAATTACTGTGGAATATTCATAAAAGCTCAAAACGGTTTGTTAAACTAACCGTGTCTACTGTGAAATAATGTGCAATTCTTTATTCATACAGAAAGATGAATAGTACGGAGAACATTACTTTTTATCCATCATTAAAATCTGCAACAAGCTAGAGAAAACATATGGAGGACATAACAGACATATAGATGGGTAGCACAAATACACGCTTTAGCTCAACATATAGTACAGATCTTTCTCGTATTTATTGACCTTTAACTCTTACGTTTTTCGCAACCTATTGTCCTTTGTTTACAACTCCTCGCATTTCTTACCATTACAGTTACATTTTCTTCCTGGGTGTATCTCACCCTTCATCAGTTACTTTTAGTCCAGGGGTGTCCAACTTGCAAAGCCCCAAGGGCCGCAACTAAAACCTTTCATATGGTTGCGGGCCATATTTACATTACTGGGGTGATCCAAACCTGACTTCCTCGTATTGTTGTTCTCCACCCTTCTCCCGGCTGCTCTGAAACGGGGGGAGGTGGACTGGTGATATGATATAAGGTCATACCATGCATAACGCAATGGCGCAACACATTGGGACATATATGTTTTTCTGAATTAAATCTAAATCTTCTTCTTCTTCTGTCTAGCAGGATTAGGCCTGAGGCCTGTTCCGGTCTCACCATCTCTTCCTCGGTCTTCCCACACTTCTTTTGCCATATGGTTTATATTCCATTGCTTGTTTTGGAATTCTGTCTGGTGGCATACGAAGGACATGCTCTCTCCATTTTTCTTTATGATGGATCGCCATTTCGGTTATTGATTGCATCCCTAGTTCGTTCCTGATTGCTTCATTTCGGATTTTGTCTTCTCTGGTGCACCCTTTAACCGATCTAAGAAATTTCATTTCTGAGGCTTCTAGCTGTTTAAGATCCTTGTTCTTGAGCGTCCAGGATTCCGCTCCATATAAGGGGGACCATAAAGTGGGGACTGCCATGACTTTGTAAAATTTTAATTGCGTTTCTTGTCGTGTTCTTGTTTTCAGAGTTCTTCTAATTGTGCCACATATTTGTTGATATATATTAATCTTTTTCTTAATATCTTGGTCTTCCTCATAAGATATGTCACAACCTAAATACTGGAAATGAGACACCTGTTCTATTGGCTTGTCATTTAGAACTATTTTTGTTCTTATTGGATTAATACCTGAAAAAGCTATTGTTTTGGTTTTTGTTATGGATATTTTCAGGTTATAGGTTAGACTTAGTTTATTGAGCCTATGTAGTGCCATTTGTAATTTATCCTCACTGTCTTGTATGATTACTTGATCATCAGCGAAAAGCAGGGTGTTAATATATATATTTGGGGCGATTTTAATTCCTGGTGGTGTTCGGTCTCTTTTCCATTCTCTAATCATATCGTCTAAATAGATGTTGAATAGAGTTGGTGACATACTACATCCTTGTTTCACTCCTTGATTCGTCTGTATTTCAGAAGTCAATACTTTACCAGCATTAATTCTGATTCTGGTGTTATTATACAGACTTTTTGATACCTGGATCAAATGTTTAGGGAATCCTCTTTTTTCCAATATTTGCCATAGCTTCTCTCTTTGGATTCTATCAAATGCTTTCTCAAAGTCTACAAAGGCTAGGTGAGTCTCTAAATTAAATTCTCTCCTCTTTTGTATTATCTGTTTTAAAGTAAAAACGTCGTCTGTGCATGATCTTCCCTTGCGGAAGCCTGCTTATTCTTCTGCTAAAATTGAATCAGAGATATTTCGAAGCCTTTCGTTGACTATTTTACTGTACAGCTTGTAGGCCGAATTAAGAATACTGATACCTCTATAGTTGGATGTATTTCCTCTTTCTCCTTTCTTAAATACCGAAATAATCTTTGCTATTTTCCATTCATCTGGAATTTCATAATTTTCCCAGCACATGTTGAAAAGATGAAGCATTCTAAATTCTAAAAGCATACCTCCATATTTTATCATTTCAGAATTTATTCCATCTAAACCTGGAGATTTTCTATTTTTCATTTTTTAAGGGCTCTCTTTAATTCTATCAATTCTATATAATCTACCCCTAGCAACTGCACCTTATAAGCAATTTCTACAATTTCTGGATTGTACCACAATTCTTTATAATGTTTTATCCAGTCCGATATTTGTATTATATTAAGGTTTACAGTATCTCTCTCTTCTCTGTTTAGGTGTTTCATTAGTTTGAATGCTATTTCTTGCCTCCCATGGACATCATGTTCCACTCTGTTTATGAACATATCCCACGATGTCCTATGTGCTGTTCTTACAATTGCTTTTGTTTCATTCCTGATTTTGTGGTATTGTTCTTTAGCTTCTATTGACTTCTTTTGTAAATATTCATTGTAAGCTCTCTCTTTATCTTTAACGGCGTTTTGTTTCTCTTCGTTCCAAATTTTCAAACATCTTTTTTTATATATTTTTTGTTTTTCACCTAGCACTTCCTTAGCTATTCGATTGAAGGCATTCTTTATACTCATCCACTCTTCGTTTATGTTTTGGCTAGTGGGTATTTCTTTGAGCAATTGTGTCAGTCTGTACTGATATAAGTTCCTTATACTCTCTTCTTGTAGTAAGTGCACCTTGAATCTTTTATCTAATTTCGTTTTCTCTAATTTTTTTTTCGTTTGTTTTCTCCATCTGGGCCAGAGTTGAATTTTTGATTTTACAAGGTGGTGATCTGTATTTATATTTTTACCTCTGAATACTTGTGTATCAATTATTCTCGAGGCCCATTTTTTGTTTATTATTATGTAATCAATCAATGAACGATATCCTCTTGCATTCCATGTAAATTTATGAATATCTTTCTTTTTAGAGAAAGTATTTGTTACTTTTAGTTCATTAAAAGCTACGAATTCTCTAAGTTTTTCCCCATTCTGATTTATAGTGTCTTCACCATTAATTCCTATTAAATTAGGAATGGGTACTTTTCCAACTCGAGCATTCAAATCTCCTGCTAAGATTATATGGTCATTAGTTGATTTATTAATATGCTTCTGGAGTTGTTCATAGAATACATTTGTTTCTTCTCTTTTTCCTTCTTCAGGTGCATAAGTTCCGACGATTGTCAAATATCCTCTATCGAATTTCAATCTTATTGTTAGCAATCTTTCATTTACAAATGTGTATTCCCTAACTTTATTCTTCCATTTTCTATCTATAAGTACAGCTACTCCACAGCTTGCTCTTTTTGTTTGTGAAACTCCACTGTAAAACATGATATAGTCTTCAAGTTCTTTAGTGGCTTTGAGCTTCTTTTTAGTTTCTGTAATCAAGCTATATTGATATTATATTCTTTGAGGATTCTATTTAGTTCTGTCTCATTTGACCCTAATCCTTGGACATTCAATGTGGCCACATTTAGTATATCCGTTAATCCTTTTTTCTTGTCCTTATTCTTGCCTGGTCGTCGTACTTGTCTAGTCTTATTCCGAGGCTCGGTGTGAGACTTCTGAGAAAGATTTTTTTTACATGTACAGGTTTCCAGCCTATAGCATAACCCCCAACCTGGAGGACCAGGTGATTTGTGATCAAAGATTTCTTCCTCCAGCCTTTGGCGATACAACGCCTATCTGCAAGGTAGCAGGTGTTTTATTTCGGGGTTTTCTCCCCTAGAAAGATGGCTATGCCTGGAGAGCTCCTTCCGCCCTTGGTTTTCTGTCAGGGTTTTCCTTCCCTTAGCCCTGAGTTCCCGTTTTTAGGCGCCGGAAACTCGCCCTTGCCCATCTCTCATTAGTTACTCTCTGTGACGATGTCACAGAGAGTATCCAGGAGTTACCACGAGTAGGAGAGAGACTGGACTTGCTGACTGAACCCCACTCTTGACTGCTCTTCTCTTATGCTCTTCGGTCAGGGTACCCCATTACAGGGAGGCGTTTTTGGCATTTAATGGTACAGGTCTATGGGCTTCGGCCTATCCCACCAAAACCTTAGTCAGCTTTGACCCCCGTTAAATTGATTAAATCTAAATTTAACCTATTTTTATATTAAGAAGAGGGGTGACCTCGTAGGGGTCGTGCAGGAGGCTCTTTCGCCCGACACGGATGAAAGGGTCTTTCTCTTTTACCTTTCGCGTGCCACAAGAAATGGCACCGCGGGCCTCCACTTGGACAAAGCTCCGATCATACAGTGCACATCGGTGAGATTGTGGATCCTCCCGGAAACGAATGCGTAGTTCGGCTGCTCTGATCTGTGGTTTCTGCGGATTCCTGGTCAATTCCAAGAGAATGTTGAAATCTTGCCCTAGAATATGGACCACGGGCTGTGAACTAGTTTTTCTTACCTATTTCGCCCTCACTTTAATCCTTAGAAATGAACGATGGGCGATCTTCTAATGACCCATTGCTTTCATTCAGAAAATTTCCGACATGCGTTCGAGATTTGGAAAGCATGGACAAGCTGCGAGTCTTCCGAAGTCCTTCTACAGGAGTCTCAAGGGCAAAACCGAAATGTGAATAATAATAATAATAATAATAATAATAATAATAATAATAATAATAATAATAAATGGCAAACAAACCGGAAATTGTTGTCCTGGATTTGTCAACTTGTAGATATTGTTGTGCCATGCGATCAAAATGTGGTAACTAAGGAGGCAGAGAACCGTGTTAAATATAAGAATTTAGAAAACGAGATCAGCTGAATGTGGAATGTAATAGCACAGGTCGTCCCGATAATTATGGCAGCTCTGGGGTTTGTTCCCCATTTGTGTAAGATCTTGCCTAAACTCTCAGGTCATTCAAAAAACTCGGAAGTACAAAACATTGCTTTATTTGGAACAGCGCAAATTTTGCGCAAAGTATTGTAGTGGCACTGACAGTCCTTAGATATGTTCCTTAGGGAACTGGTAGCAACCTGGAGTAGATTTTATATTCAGCTCACTCGTAACATCTTTAATCGTGATATAGAGGAATAATAACTAATAATATTATTAATTATAATAATTATAATAATAATAATAATAATAATAATAATAATAATAATAATAATAATAACCATCTCGAATGACAGAATGAAAGAGAGAATTCGTAGGGAGTATTATAGAAGAGTGAGACTGGTCCTGCAGTCCGCTCTGAATTCCAGGAATAAAATATCTGCAATAGGTAGTTTGGCGGTACCTGTAGCCGAATACAGTTTTGGACTAGTGGACTGGACTGAGCAAGAAATTCGCACCATGGATCGAAAAACCAGAAAACTGCTGACAATGCATCATGTTTCCCACCCTCGAGCTGATATACATAGACTTTATGTGTCACGTAAGGAAGGAGGAAGAGGCCTCAGACAAATTGAGGCCTCCTGGCACAACGCAATAGTCGGGTTGGGTAAGTATGTAGTCAGCCATCAAGACGACCCTCTAATGAGGCAGGTCATGAAATCTGACCGAAGAATGGGAAACAGAGGCATTGTTAGTGTAGCAAGAAACATTGCGAAGAAAACTAGGCAAGACACGTCGAATAACACAGACACTGAACTTCTGATGCTGCTAAACATGAAGTGTGAGACACAAAAAATGTTAAAGAAATCGTGGAGAGACAAACCACTCCACGGTCAATACCTAAAAAGAATGGACAAGGTGCAGATCAATAAAGATCAATCATTTATGTGGCTTAAAAGGGGAAGGATGAAGCCAGAATCGGAAGCACTTGTAATAGCTGCCCAAGATCAGGCCTTGAGAACACGACATTATGATAAAGCGGTTCTCAAAATTTCCCAAGATGACAAATGCCGCATTTGCCTGGAGCAAGTAGAAACCATTGATCATATTGTCTCAGCTTGTCCAATCCTAGCAAAGACCGAATACCTTAAAAGACATGACAGGGTGTGTAGCTACCTCCACTGGCAGATCTGTACCGCCCTCGAAGTTCCAAACACATGCCCCAAGTGGTACGAACACTCACCGAAACCGGTGACGTCTGTTGGATTGTGTACGATATTGTACGACCAACAAATTCAAACTGATCGCACGATAGCGGCAAACAAACCGGATATAGTTATCCGGGATTTGGCGAAAAAATCGTGTTTACTTATCGATGTTGCTGTACCTTGCAATCAAAACGTCGTTACCAAGGAGGCAGAGAAACGTCTTAAATACAAGAGTTTGGAAATCGAGATCAGCCGAATGTGGGGCGTAAAAGCACAGGTCGTCCCGATAGTTATCGGAGCTCTGGGATTTGTTCCGCAAAATTTGAGTAAGAACTTGTCTAAACTCCCAGGTAATTCAAAAGACTGGGAAGTGCAAGAAATTGCTTTATTTGGAACAGCCCACATTTTGCGTAAAGTATTGTAGAGGCACTGATAGTCACCGAATCTGCTCCTTAGGTAGCTGGTTGCAACCTGGAGTAGATTTTATATTCAGCCGACTCATAAGATCTTTAGTCGTGATGTAATGGAATAATAATAATAATAATAATAATAATAATAAGACGAGAGCTCATAGTTAAGTCATAAAATTTTATAAGTTATAAAAAAATGACACGTAAAACTTCAGCGATTGAGAAATCTTTCATTTCATTCACCAATTTTTCGTATTTTCTGAGAGACATAAACCTAGAAATTTTGAAGGTGCAATGTTTGATTACTAGATAACATTTGTTTGGGGACAAACGGATGCATCTAATAACGTAAATTTCTAGCCAGGCTTCCAACTTATTATAGTGTGAAAAAGGCGGGAACAAGTTCTTTCGGATGTTAAATAACTAAAATATTCAAATACTTTATCAGCCTCCACAACGATAATGTGATCTTCTACAAAATGTCAGACATCGTTTTGTTATTCGGAGATGTCGGTTCCGCACCCGAAGCAACACATTCATTAACCTCTTTGTTCGGCGGTACATTATTATTATATTTCAGTAATTAACGTTCCGAAAGCGCAGTAAATTCTTCATTAATTACAACTATAGCGTGTTATTCCGCTCTCACAACAGCTGCTTCTTGTGAAGATAGTTCATAAACATGACATAACACTTGAGTGGTAATTGTGCTGCCATATACGGACACGATCCGAGCAACGTGAACTTACTGAGGATAATGCTACTAGTTGCGTGGCCTAACGGTTAACGACACGCAGGAAAGGGAGGATACAAAAAGTAAAGCATAAAAATTGATGAGAGAGGCTCAATGAAATATTGATTCTATGATTTATCGTGAAGGAGCTGGACACCTCCTCAATATGCAGCACAGAATTGAGGAGACCGGTGTAGGGATGCAACATTGATGACGATATTTTGAAAACATCTATTTTCTTAGTGAAAACATCGATATTTTAAACATCGGCGATTAAACACCGATGTTTTTTTAACATCGATGTTTTGTGATCGATTATTTTTTCCTATTTCGGCGTTTTGTTTCTGAAAGAAAATTTCCTATGATCACAATACTCTAAAAGTTACAATATGGAATATAACTGACAGTAACACTGTTAGTTCTTATGTTGGAACCAAGGGAACGCTGTTTGTTCATCGACCAAACTTTCGCGCCCAAAATGACCTCCATAACCTTGTAGTACCTCTTTCTTCATATTCATTTCGCACATTGAGAAGTGGTCAAAAAATGCGCTGTGGGCATAGGGTCTGCTCCTTCTTGTCCTATCCTTATTTGATGAGTTTATAAACATGTACATTGTAAAATTAACTTTTGTCGCACACGACTTTTATGTTAAAGGGTACCAAACCAACTTGAAGTTATCGATGTTGAAAAACATCCATGTTTTTTAGTCGATCTGTTATTAACATCGATGTTTTAATTCTGAACATCGATGTTTTGTTATCGATGTCACGTCACTAGCCCGAGGGCCAGTTTCTCCCAGACTTGAATGGGTTGTCTGCATTTGGTGTGTGGAACTCGTTCAGGGACCTGTACCGCCGTAGTGCAGGAACCTCTGAACATTATGAGAGAGGGCGGGCGGCGGGCGGCGGGTGGCGGGCGGCGAATAAAAGAAAAAAATGGAGTAACCATATCTCACGAATGAGAAGTGATAGACCGGTGAAGAAAGACAGGGATATGAAACCATTAAAAAGGAGAAACCCTGGAAGGTCGCAGAAAGATGGAGAGAAGATGTGCAGTCACCATCTAGTGAATCTGGGAATGAAACGTGAAGAAAAACAGGAGTATAACCTACATTTTTACAACGTACATCTTTACCTACAATCTTTAAACTACAAAACGATAGCAAACAAAAGCATAGTGAATAGTTGAAGAAATATGAGCGGCAATATTACAACATGTCTTCGTTAAATACCTTTTTAGCAAGCGTCCCTGAATCAATTTTGAAGACGATTAACAGCATTTTGATTATTGATTATTTGGAGAAAGTACACTACAACTGACTGTAGTCATAATATCTTTTCTCAATAAAGGGAACAGATTTATTCGTAGAACGTACACCTAGAAGAAAGATGAAAATGAAGACGATTCTCAATTTCCAAACGACTATTTATTGCTTCCAAATATTTTGCTTTAAAAATAACAAATCACTTACCAAAAGAGACACCAAAGAAAGCGAAGTGTCGCGCCACGTGAAGCCAAAAACGTCGACCTTTATATATTTTTTATCTAATTAAACTCTCGAAACAATCCTAATAAACATCAGAATAATAAAGAAGGATGACATGTATGAGCACAATAGAGATAAAATGAAGTTACGTTGGAGATGGTGCGTGCATTCAGCGTAAAGGTCAAGCAGTCAATCCCAACACAGGACGGAACATATCGAAGAGAAGCTATGTATTTTTACGGAAATTGGCGTTTGCCATGTTATCGATTTCAATTAAAATTCGTTGTTTATGCAATTCTAATTTTGAAGTTGAAAGCCAAAGTGAATCACCATGGGAGTTGCGTAATAAATTCTATAGTGTATTGGCGATTTTTTAAAATAATATCACTGATATCACGAAGCGATGGATGACTCATTTTCTAAAGCGTCAGAGCAAGGGAAATAGATTCCTTTCAGAGGTATTTGCAACGAGGTGATATGACTGCAATGAACAGTAGTTATTGTAGTCGGGTACTTTTTCAAGTCACGTTTAGAAGTGACTTAATGTTGCTGTAATTTTAATCTACCTCCAGCATAATAGAAAGGACTAAAATATCACAAAGCCACTGCTAATCATGAAATGTGAAAAGAATCCGATTTTATCTATGATTAATACCATCACAAAAGTGGTAATGTAAAATTTCGGCATTGCAGTACTCGGTATTCAACAAGTAATAAATATGAACGTGTCCTACGTAGTTTTCAGTACTTTTACAGTGTGATATACCAATATTTCATATATTTAGACAGTAACATTTGCTGTAAGTGGGTTGGGTTCAAAGGGTATGCAAATGGGAATATACAGCCTTAGCAACGCCGGCGTAGCGGTTGGCAAGGTCAATAAACTGCATTCAGGCCTTGAACATGTAGGGGCGCTGGCTAGACAGAAATGTAAGATAATTTGGGATTGGTTTAGAAAGGAATGACTATCGAGAGCGTGGCTACTTGATTTGGTAAGAAATGGATGGATTGGCTAAGGGAGAATAGACTGTCTACTCATGACGGAAGTTTGTCGTTTTGTTTAAAAAAATAAGAATGAAGGATGGATACCGAGGCTTGGAGGGCTAAAAACAGAGGAGTAAATGACATTCTGATAGAGGCCGTCGAGTGGTGCGGATCGCTCGCGAGTTTAATATTAGGGGAGTGGGACTTTACGTTTGTCGTCAGAATCAATGGTTTTCGGGCTCTGAAAGTTGATGTGCAGCATTTAAATTCGCTTGGGACTTTGAAAGTTTTTTATATTGCGGTGTGTTTATTTTGAACTTTGAACTTTAATGTTTTACCACGTAGTTGGGGAGAACTAGGAACTGTGAGGATTAATTAAGTAAGAACCGGTAGATATTCGAGACAATGAGGGCTGGATTCGTCGGCAGCGTCGCAAGATTACAAGAGAGAAGCTGGACTTGGGATTATCATCACCCGAGTGAGAAGATACTGCGGGGCGCCGTCGGTCAAGATTAAATTTAGCTAAGTACTGCGGTACAAAGGTTTTCTTTTAAACGGGGTCATGACCTAAAGGCATAATAATTGTCTATACAAGTCAATAAATTGTTAAATTTTCTTTTGGAAATGAAAAGATGATTTTCATTTAGTCAATCACAACTGATAAGTGGTTTGATATATATATATATATATATATATATATATATATATATATAATTATTTCCTTTCAGATTCATCGCCAAACTGTATAGTTGGCAGATCAAATAATCGGCTATCTAGGCGATAGCGATTATCCATTACGTGACCCATTGACCCAGCTAGCCGGACATTTATCCATTCGTTAAGATTAGCTGTGGAGGCATTGGTTTTAATTATCAATTATCGTAACCTGTTCCTGACGCCCATAGTTTTCTATAAATTCGGAACGGGTCACGATTATAACAGTCCTAAGGTAAATGTTGTCATTTAAAACGGCATGATCTCGTAATAATTTATGACGAGACATTGTTGGTATATTTCAACAGGTTTATGTCAAAATGCTATCAATATTCGGTTTACAAATATAATGTGTATCGAAATTCGAATTTATGCTACGCTATCATGGATATCCTTTCTATCGCCAAATAGTCGATTTGCAGATGTGTACTTACAAAATAAGTTGAAACAAGATTAGAAGTTCTTCCAGATGCGATTACGATACTAAAAAATAAATACAATTTGCCAATAATAGTTGAAGGTGATTTCAATGCGCGGATTGGCCAACTCGATCAGCTCGAATCTGGAACCACTTACGGTTACAAAAGTCATCGCTTTAAGGCGAACCATGAACAAGAATGAAAATGCAAACGGTTGTAAACAAAAAGAAACGTTTGAAGAATTAGGTTTTGTAGTACTAAATGGACGAACAATATTAAAGATGAAAGGACGAATGATAAGTGTAAGGAGGAATGAGAAGAGGGCGAAAGAGGATGCTGCTTTCTGTATTTGATTTAGATGAACAGGGAACACCTGCAACTGATCATAACAAAGACATCCCTAGGGAACATCAGTTCACTTTCCTGCAAGAATGCTTCTAGGAATCAGTCAGCCGCAAAGCAGAGAATAAGAGGATCTCGACAAACAAAAAAAGTGTCCTTAGATGGAATCTGGATAGTTTCGAGGAATATTACGAGGAGCTCACAAAAAATCCTGGTCGGAAACTCCCTTGACATCAAAAACAAAATTTACGAATAATTAATTCAATTGAAGGTTGCAACTCAATTTTAAATCGTCTCCTGTATTATTTCAGTAGTATACCTTTGGGTTCCGGCTCTCACACGCAACCAGTCTTTATAAATGAGGGCTGTAAAGAAAGAGAATTTCACGGAGACTTGACGAATTCCATTTTGACTTTAAAAATATGGATGATTTCTTTAAAAAAACGCATCGAAATATTCATGTAAAATGCAACCCGTATCACATGCCAGCCTATATCGTCACATAACCCATAAACAAAGCGTTTTAGAGCATTAAAATATAAAATTTTGAGGCCAAAGGCCTCAAAGAAACGTTTTTCACATCATCATCTACAAGATGAGACATTCTCCGATCCATTCAATTAATTTTCGGTTCTACGCTTCAATACTATCAAGGCCACCTCAATATTTCAGCCCTTCCTGCTGGTAGCAATTTTTGTGGCGACACGCTTAGAAGGCTTAGATTCGACAATCTTTATTTACGCTTTCTGTTAACACTGTAGTTTGTGCAGTCTGATGAGGTTTATTTGCATAATCATTAATTCAAGATTTGCTCTCCAGCAACAACTAGAAGTACTATTATAGTTGCTTGATACCTATACCTATGAAGATTGTTTCTTATGCGTGTAGTGAAACTATTCAATTAACGTTTTTTCACGGTCTATAATTGCTGTGTACTTAATTGTGGAGGGATGTGGATGTTCAGTGAAGAGTGAAGACTGTGTTTGTGTTTTACCTGTACCAATATTTTCGTTATCATTCTATGAGATTTTCAAGTCAACGGGTTCAGACACGTAGCTTTCTCAAAAGTAAAAAGCTAATATTTTTGTGTCTATCACGAAAAACAAAAACCTAATTAACAAAGAATATTGAATAATTACTTCAAATGTCTTTAAGTAAGTGTTGGGAATTGTTCCAAGCAAATTCCCCATGATATTGAATAAATATTTATTAAAAATTTCTTTTACACATTAATTGCATTTTTTTCTTATTTTTATTTGTAATTGTGTCAGTACATTTCCAGTTACCTTTATAGATTTAAAAACTAGTGGTGCTACAGAATAGCACATACTTTCCCGTGTTAGTTTTCTATTTCCTTGGGTCTTAGCTATTCGGAATTGCCATAAACTCTTTCTTGCCGGCTGTGATCTATCACCGCCAAAAGTACATTTTTTTGTCTTTGCTTAAATTTCTCGGTTTCCTATTGGTAGAACGGAAACATTAATTGTAGAATATTAAAGAACACAAAAACCTAGTCATAAATGGCAATTTTCTTTTAAAAATGATGTGCCGTTTAAGAGATAATGGCGTTTTAACGCTACTAAAAGTGCGAAATTTGAAGTTCATTTTCACAGAAAATGGTTGAGTTTTCAAAATACTTTATATAAAGTTATTTGAAGCACATATACTCACAAATATAATAATGGTTACAATGGTAATGTGCATATTAAAGATATGAGAGATCTTTCAAAAAAATTAAAATTATGTAATTTTTTTAAAAATAACTCAAACTAAACTTTACGCTATACTAAAGAGCGTAATTAGTACTGCCCGTTACAAAAGTTTCAAGAAAAAAATTGCAGCCATATATGAGAAAATGGCGTTTGAGCGTTTCTGAAAATGCGAAATTTTGTGCTACTTTTCACAGAAAGCAGTTGTGTTATCGAGAAACTTTACTTGACATTATTTAAAGCACATGTACTTGTAAATATAATAATGTGAAAAAATCGCCGATAATGTAAATATTAACGACGTGAGAGACAAGTCAAAAAATTTACATTTTTTTAATTTTTGAAAATACAAACCGATAGACCAATATGGCTTTTATGTCATTGGTAGAGTACATTTACCACTATCCCTACCAAAAGTTTAAACAAAAAATTTGGAGCCGTTTTTGAGAAAATCTTGTTTTTGTAATTTTTTAAAATTGCATGTATTGCACGAAAACTACCAAAATTTTGAAAAACATTTACATGACCTTTATGAAAGAACTCAGTATGCAAAACAAATTTAATTTGAAGAAAAAATCTCTATCTTCAATTTTGTAGGTGGAGAAAGACGCCGAAAAAAGTCACAATTTTCGAAAATTCAAAACTTTCACAATTTTCGAAAATTCAGGACTGTACGGGAAAATCGGACCTATGCCATGTTAATAAGTGTATTTTACTTTATTCATACAAGAAACTAAAAGAGAAAATTTGGAGCCGGATTTGATTGATTCAAAATTTTGAAAATCCCCGGGGGGCTTCATATAAACTACCCCCAAATTTTGAAGAATCGTTTTCAAAATCTCAAAGCTTTGACTAGAATCAGATCGACCGGAGAATATCCATTTTGGAAGAAATCGTACGTATGGTTTAGGCGCTAGCAGTGTTCACGGACGGACGGACGGACGGACGGACGGACGGACGGACGGACGGACGGACGGACGGATTTTCCTTTCAATTGGATTTTCGGTATCAAGAACCTGGAAATCAGAGTTTCTGGCTACACCACGTGTTAGGGGATTTTTTTCCTTAATTTAGCAACTGGTTTTATTCACTTATTCGTTTTCACGGCCCGGCAATTAATTTTTTTCCGCCGAAAATTTGCCATTTTTTCGCGCAACATTACATAACTTTCCCTATACTACGTATATCACTCCGCGTATACCTACGTATACGGGAAAGTAAAAATAAACACGTTTCGTTAATTACTTTCCCTCTTAGAATGAAAATAGAAGGATAGGGATGAGTGTGGGGTCTAAGATGCGAGAGTTCTCGCTCGGGCACGCAGAGGTAGTTGGGGAAAACTTGTGCTATGGCACAACATAAAGAACAAACTTTTTAAAGTAGCTAAAGTAAAATAGCTTTAAATAAATGGAAAACAAAAATCAAAACGTGCTAGCCTACAATACTACGTGAATCAATTAAAAAACAACTGAATTTAAAATTATAGAAAGAATAGTGCAAGTCACCCGACAACTGCCAACGATCGCAGTCCAAACGCACGATTTAAATATTGGCGGTATCTGAAAGTACAAATGTATCTGTATGTACACCAACTCCCAGCTGCAAACTCATAATGTAAATAAAACACTGTTTGATATTAAACTCAAGGTATCGGTTCGTTATGATATTAAAATTGCAAACATCGTTTGAGCAACCTTCCCATGTACCGAAGTGGGCTTACTAATGCCTAATAAATTGTTTCTAATGCTAACAATCGGTATTTAGTGCTCAAAGGTGAAAACATTAGTTTGATTATTTTTTGGCTCGGAATTGTTTTTCTTGAGGTACGTAAGGACGCAGAAAATAATTCAATACTTTTTAGTAAACAAATAATTTTTCAATTTTCTCACCCCAGCAAGCTGGCACCCTGGCTCTCCAAAACCCACTAGGTTCTTCATAACAAATCAAGGAAAGTTAAATAATATTGCAATGAGTAGATCTGTTCTTGCCCGATCCGGTATTTTCGCACTACTTTACTTGGCTTTCTCAAGAGTAAAAACCTTTTCTATTATTTGACTATCAAGGAAAGCGAAAAGCTAACTCTCAAGGAAGATTGAAAAATGTCTTCAAATGTTGTTTTTAAAGAAGTATGAATTGTTCCAAGAACATCTCTCTATAATGTTGAATAAACTTTAATTGAAAATTTGTTTTAAACATCAATTGCATTGTTATTTTGTTTGATATTCTGTAAGTACATTAGTAGTTCCTCTCCTTTATGGAACGGATAGACAAATGGATAGGGAAAGGGTGGGATTTAACTTGCGAGAGTTCTCGCACGGGTACGCTAGTTAATTATTATTCTGTTGATTTTTTTATGATTTTTCACTAAAAAAGAAAGGAAGTGAGTCAGGGAAGTTGAGTGTGCGCCGAAAAAAAAAGTTTTTTTCAACATAATAGAGTCCAATAACGCACATTTACTCGAGCTTCAAATTTTTGGAATTTTTGAAGCTTTTCGTAGTAGTTTCGAATACCGGGAATTTGAAATACCTGTAGAGTATGAATGCATGCTTTTACACACGCAATGAAGTCCGAAAAGTGGATAAAGTTGGTGGATTCGCTGGGTGCAAGCGCGAGAGAAGTGGTAGAACGCAGAGAACAACACCGTGACGTAAACGCGGTGCGACTATTCTGTGGAGAATTAACAAACGCATAGACCCACACCTCAGACCAAATTAATGTTGGCCGAGTGTTTTTAACGAATTCAGGCGTTCCGAATTCACTTTCACAAAAGGATTGAGAGCGTGTGAATCTGTGGCAGCGAGTGTTTGTGTGATAACGTGTGTAGATGTGTGGGATGTGATGTAGTATGTGTGAGTGCTTTGTGTGTATGTGCCATGTGTGTCTGTGGACGAAAGTGTATTATAATTTTAGATTTATTATTAATTATGCAATTAAGTGATAAACGTGGTGGCAATATAAGCAATTGAACTGGTAAGAATTCCAGGTCGTTTTAGTTATCCAATCTGTTGAGAGGTTCCAAAAGGAGAACACAAGAGAGACTATTTTAGACGCCCACTGGGCTTGGCGTATCGATATTAAAATTAATGTTACTTTCCTTTTTGATGCTCGGTAGAGTCTCAAATTGTATAGAAACAGTTAGGCAGCAGAAAAGACTTTACTTGGGACTTAAACTGTTCTATCGAATTTAATCGTTTAATGTCATTTGGAAAAGTGTTGTAGAGTAATGTACATGAATTGTATGTGAATTTTTTGTAGTGAGCTGTTGATACTGCCACCTGGTGAATATGATTACTACGTCGTGTGTTATACTTATAGACATCGGCGTTAGCTGAAAATATATTCCCGCCGTTAAGTAAGTCATTTTTGACAAAAACTACTGGTTCGTAATTCAGAAGACAAGGTAATGGTAAAATTCCTAGATTAATAAAGAGAGATTTACAAGAGTCACGTAGGTTGGATTTGCTTATTATTCGTACAATTCTTTTCTGTAATCTGAAAATCTGTCATATCTCAGGCGGGAATGAACATTGGCAAAATATACACAACGAGCAGTATGAAGGCTGACGGAATTTGAAAGAATTCTGAACGCATAGCATAGTGAACTTAATTTTGTGTTCATTTAAGTGGGCATTCCATTTGAGGTTTGACTGAATTGATAGACCTAAAAATTTTGTTACTTTAACATCAGTCAATGGCTCACCGTTCATTTTCAATGGAGTACAGAATTTATTTGAAATGGAAAACTGCATTGAAACAGTTTTCTTTTCATTTACTATTAATTTGTTATTACGGAACCATAATCTTTTCTAGAAAATCAGCTGTGGAAAAAGGCCATGTATAATTCTTTGAAGAAACTAATAATTTCTAGTCTATTATTAGTATTATTGCTTAATTTATGCATGAACTTAATCCAATTTTTATAATCGCAAAAAAATCTTCAAATGTTTTCTTTAACTTTTTCCACGGATAGATCAAGGGATACTTACAGAATGGTGCAGAACGTCCTTTTGACAAACTCTCGGAATTTTCAAAACTTGCAAAAGCTAGAAATAATATAAGAAAAGTCTGTGGTGCTCTAAATGTCAATCAATTTTTAACAAGGTTCTTCCACAGCTCTATTTATCTCCACTATAAATGTAATCGATCTCGTGTCTCTTATACTTCCCTTTCTCTTGTTTCTCTATCATTGCTTAGTAATGTAGATACCGGCTGCACCCCAAACAATAGCTGGACTGCGATTTCAACGCTGTGACGTTTATTGCAATATTCGTCGGTCGCCTCGTGATACCAATTTTTCCCAGCCACTTTTTAGAGTCAGGGTAACGTTGATAGAATGTTGACATGAGAGAGGCCACGTCCTCCCGGACACACAGTGACACAACGAACGAAGCTTCAGTAATTAATAACGAAAAAGTATAATTCATCATCTGATATGTACTAAAATATAATAGAATGCCCAAAGATGAAATGGGATGTCTGATGATATGAAATTGCTGAAATCTAATGCAAAAATGTTCGTAGATACGTTGCACATGTTGGTATTGGTGGTGTTTAATTAGAGGCGTCAGTTTAATTTTTCCAATAATTAAAATTGTTTATTAATTGTCTTGGCTGATTTGAATCAGTAAAAAGGGCAACATTTTTCTACGAAATCAGTTTCAACTGACAATCAAATGATCAAAAACGAAAGTTCTAAAAATACGAAATAACACCTTCACTTACTTTATTTACAATAAAACATTTTCGTAGTCTTCAATACTATTTTGAGACATTTGAGTCTGTAAAAACCGAAGTTAAATGCGATTTTAACTAAAAAGGATGTAGAAGAAGCGAAATTCATTATCTACAAATGTTACCAGGATGTGTAGATTCTTGCTCTGGGATGAACTCCTCGTATTGTTTCATCTGCAGCTTCCGCCACGTGAAAGTTGACATTACACGGTGAAGGAGCGCCGAACGTGATGCCTTTATTTGTTCAGAACACCGCTTCAAAAATTGCGTCGCTGTAGTTTTAGTAGCACTTGAGCGGTCTCATTACTCTGGTCGGAGTTCTCATAGGTTACAGTGTTAATACGCTTCAGGTTGAATCACAGCCTTTGTCACTTTCTCTCCTCCGTCACAGAGGAACCGCATTGAGAAGTAAGAATAAATTTCATTAGCCCATTCTCAATGCTCATTTTCCATTCTTAGAGGTAAAATTAAAGTGTAGGTTGTCTCAAGTACCATAATCATCTCCATTGTGGTTTATTAATTTTCTGGCATTCATATTTCACCTGTGGAGGTATATAAATACCACTAGATGGCTGACTACGCGCTTTCCCAAAAGACGGAGGTGAGGCCGTACAGGGAGCCATGTTGCACGGCAGAAGCTTCGAATGTCAAAGGCAACCCATGACAGTTCGGTAGATTTTTACGAGTGTAACACGAATATATTGTATTCATTAACGTGGTTCTGTTCCATCATAAGAAAGTAAAGTAAAGCTGTAGGCAACACTAAATTGTCGAAATATATTTTATAATTTACATAAAATTACGAACAGCATTGACATAGTGTTACTGTAGACTTGCAAAAATGAGGACTTGATTTTTATTATGACTTACAGGCATAAAATTCTTATACTACTTCAGAAGAGATCAATTTATGTGTTAATACTGCACGTGACATTCAATTATTATTTCTACGGCAGCTTTATTACGGATTCTTTCTCTGTTTCAATATTCTCTTTTCAAATATACAAATAAGACGTCCTTATTGTTCATGCGATTAGAAAAACTGTGTTTCATTCCAAATATCTCTCTTTTCTCTCTTAATGAATGGTTGTAAATAACTGTTGGATTTTGAATGTTGCAGAGATATTTAAAATGAAAAGAGAGAGAAATACAATACATAGTATGTACTTTTTATGGGCATACATTTTTATTTACATTTGAATACAAACTTTTTGCAGGAACAAACATACAATTGATAACTTTCACCATTGAAAGAAAATATTCAAATAATAATGTTTATTTCAATTTTACATAACAGGAAATAGAACAAAACACATTTACAGAATAAATGAATAGATTAAAAAACGTTTTCAAAACATGAACACTTAAGACTAAGATTCCACTACTTGATATTGTTTTGAAACCCACCTTATAAGTAGTCATGCAATACACTTTGTGTACAAATGTGTAATAGCAGAAATAGTAAAACTGGAGAAAGAGAAAACGAGATGTTGGAGGACAGTGGGGAGTACAAGACATCATTAAATCCATTTTGATGGAATCTGGAAGTGGAATTAAATTCATGAAGAATTATAGAAGAAAAATAATGAGGCAAATTGATGTAAAACCGAATCCAATTGTCGACACCGTCCAATGTCTGAAAAAAAATCAAAAAGAAAAAAATTCCATGTTTCAGGGACTGTTGTTTAATCTTTCAAGATTCATAAATAGCAAAACTAAATCGTTGGTAGGGCATAAGACATTATCTTGTGCTGGGAGAGAAGATCCAGAGAGATCCAAATGCAGTAAGAGAAATACCAGGCCTAATGATATCAAGTCCAGAACTCAGTGGGATCTATTATTTACTTTTCGTCACAATCCATTTTTGATATTCTTTTATAAATGAGTTTTATTATATGATGTAGGGTCTGATGTGAACTTTTTTGTTTTTGAATTAAAATTCATCTGTATTAATTACGAAGTATTGTCAGAATTCTAGGAATTTAAGACTATTTATAATCTTAGAAGTACATTTTCTCGTTAGTTTCATTAAAGGTTTAGGAAAGTCTCTTAAATTTTGTTGATTTTTACGTAACATTTTACAAATGTGAAATTTTACGAATGCATCTCTTGAATTAAATAACTGCAATCTAAGTTAATTTCAAATTAATGAAAATTAAAAGGATGTTTTACCCTCTTTATAAATATTGTTTCAAAAGAGAAAATACGTTTGTACTTTTGCGATTGTTTGCAGTAATGAGCTCAATTAACGTACTGCTAATAAATATTTTTGCTGACAGGAATGATTAAGCCCCTTTTTTGTGTCGGATATCAGAAGCTTTTCAATGAAAACAAACACATATTTAAATATTGATCTCACATTTTTTGTTTTGGTAATACAGTTAAACGTTTCTGGAATTTTATATAATTTTATGAACTGAAGAGAATGTTCATTCGATATACATCATATTATGCGAAAAGGAACGATTTAAGCAAATTTTGCAGTCGTATGTAACATGTTTCCATGAATAACTAAATTATTGCAATATTCCTGATAGTTTCAACATTTACCATAAAAGACAATATGCCAGCGTAATTACTGTTCAAGAATCCTACTAAAACTTAACGAACAGGGTGAACGTTGACAACCTGACGTAATCTCGAGAACCAAGCGGGCCACAGAAGTGGAAAACGCTCGTACTCTAGCTTGCTAGCAACGACGCTACTTTGTGAGGAGTCAGGCAAGCCGTAGAGGGATAGCAAACTCCCATCCTGCGTCGATGCGAGCGTCGGAAGTTCAGTGCCCGGATGGCCGGAAGGAGGCTAACGAGAGGTGCGTAATGCGGTGTCTGAGCGCGTTGGGCGTTTCGCAGGCGTTAAGTTCCCAAGGCTTAGGGCAGTGGCGAACTTCCAACAGCGCCGAACCCCCCTCACCCCCTGAGGGTATCTACTCGCCTTCTCTCGCCGCTTTACTTGCCCTTCCATCCGCCTCACTCCTTCTGCGCTTCTGCGATCGCTCCCGATTCTGGGCTGTCGAGACCTTAGCCTGCCAGCCGGCCGACACAATTGTGGGTTCTTCATACCGTTCATACCCAACTCCCCTCTCCCCCTGAAGGTATCTACTCGTCTTCTCTCGCCGCTTTACTCGCTCTTCCATCCACTTTACTCCTGCGCTTCTGCGATCGCCCCCGATTCTTAGCCTGTCAGCCGGTCGACACAATTGTGGGTTCTTCATACCGTTCGTACCCAATTCCCCCTCCCCCTGAAGCTATCTACTCGCCTTCTCTCGCCGCTCTACTCGCCCTTGCATCCGCGTCACTCTTCTGCTCTTCTGCGATAGCCCCCGATTCTGGGCTGTCGCGATCTTAGCCTGCCAACCGGCCGACACAATTGTGAGTTCTTCATACCGTCCATTCCCAACTCTCCTTTCCCTCTGAAGGTATCTACTCGCCTTCCCTCGCCGCTCTACTCGCTTTTCCATCCGCCTCGCTCCTTCGGACCTGCACATCAACATTCTGCAAGACAGGACGAACCATTTCAGGTGGTAAAAATGTACAGCACGATGGACCACTTCAGATAAACGAATGTTATCCATGGTACTGTGCTTAGAAGGCTTTGTTTTCCACGGCAGATCCTTGACGATATCTCTTCTTCTAAAATTTCCAGGAGGTTGTGCCTTTATTGAGTCGAAGAGATCCAAAGCACCACAACTTTACACTGATATTGAATTTAATAAACGTTTTATCGGAATTTATAAAGTGTCACCTATACGGTTGTGTTTTTCACCCATTCAGATGACTATTATCCCGCCTACTCTGTTATCTATTGCAAATATTCCGACTGAATTCTCGAACTCTTGTGAGTCACCATCTACGATACATGTGACGTCATGCAACAACAGCGCTCGAAGGAAGAGGCCGCCGGTAAAAAAAAATGGCATTCACATGTTGGATTGCGGAACAGCACCTTTTTCTTGGAACGTAAAAATTGGTATAGTGTTCTAGATGTAATCGGAAATTCACCTGATGTACGCTGTTTCTCTATTAATGACCTTGTCAGATTTCGTGATTATCGATGAAATTTACCTCAATGGTCAAAGGGTGTGGTAAAAGAAAGAAAATGATCAAGATTACACAAAATTGAAGACAAAGATGGTATCGAGCATGTTAAGTGTTGACCATTAATTTATAGACAACAAATTCCAGGTTTTAAAACGAAAAGAAAGGAAGATTTTAAATTTGTTTCAGATGTTCTTAATGACTCCCGTATTGGGAGAGTTTGTTTCACCAAAAGAGAGTCTGCATGCATCTTTTTTTTATAGCAACGGTTAGGAAATCCAAGAGCTAGGGTTTCCAAATTAGCTAGGAAATCCAAAGAATTTGACATCGTTTCTCTCCCAGAAAATCAAATTCTACAGCCATCAATAAGTATATCCCTTGAAAACAAAATTATCTATTTGCGACCACGGAATCGTACTGATAATTTTAAAGTTGTAGAAAGAAGGGTTTTGAAGAAAGGAAAAGGGTTTTGGAGAAAGAAATAAGGGTTTTGTTGAAAATCAAGGAAGATGTACTATGACTTTTCTAAAATAGAACCAACAGAATATATGTAAAAAAGAGATCTTATCTGCAAAGAAAAAGACGTTCTCCGTAAATTTAAAATTTATTGTTTTACATATGTTAAACTTTCAAGGGGGAAAGATGTTTTATATATATTCTTTGTTCTTTTTAATATTATTTATTTCCTGTACAATTTTATATAAATGTTTCAGGATGATTGAAGACATTATAATAACATAACATTTTTTGGAGATGCCATAAATTTAAATCATAATTACTGCTAATTATGATTATGTTTCAATAAAACATGGAATAAAATTATAACATTTTTAATTAGAATTTAATAATTTTATTATTAAAAATTTTGAGTTTTAAGAGAAGCAATTATTTAGAAAAGATTTCCCCGAAGATATATTTCCCCCTCCGTAAATAAATTTCTAAATATTTTCTAAATAATTCCTTCTCTTTGTTCTTTGTTTTGTAATACTGGTTGTCATGGGGTTATTATTCTTTGAATTATGTTCATATGTCTTACGCATGGAGCTATTAATGTCATTCTCGAACCAATAAAGATCTGGAAACCAATAAAGATCTATTCTTCGTTTATATCTATTATTCTACGCATACATAACATATTGTGTAATTTTATTCTATGTTATTGGAGTATTCGTGAAGAATGATTTTGTTTCAAAAATGTAATTTATTTGCAATGTTATGCAATAGTGTTGTATTTGTTCATCGTGGAAAGCGTAATATTCCAGGCTGGACGTCTGCTAGACGGGCGGGGATTAGAGGTTACCTGGTGGATGCTATAATTTTGTATACGTTGCTTTATGGATGTTAATGCGTACAAAGATGGATTATTTCATATGTGATAAGTCATTGAATTAGCTACTTGTTAACTGGCAGAAGTTCCTCGGTGATTCGTGATTTGTCGGAAATAACGTTGCATCTATGGATGGCGATGGCGGTTGCGTAGTAATCCCGGGTGATATCGCCACTGTGCACTGACTGCTACGTCGGTGGTTGTGTTAATTCGGCGATACAAGTGAGTTTGCAGACGGGGTTGTGGATGCAGGGGCGTGTGGTCTGAACGCAATACTGCCCTTGTCGACGCTGCCGCCGGTTTGTGTTGAGCTCTTGTCGAACACACACCACCACCCCACCAGTCCCCCAGCACTTTCGCTTTCCCTTCCCTTCATGTTCTCGTAGTTGCACAAGACCCCGTTTCCTTGTTTCCTCACCAATTGCCCTCTCCGCATCTTCGCAAGATCCATCTTCTCCATTTGGTTTTACGTGCTCCTGTAAGTTCATATTCTCTTCAGTCGTCTTCTTCTTCTTCTTCTTTTTCTTCTTCTTCACTACAAGGAGTAGGCACATGTGCCTATTCCGTCTTCACAATATTTTCATTATTATGATCACTAGTATTGCCACCTTTTCTTAGACTTTCCGACATATCTTTTTCCAGTGAGTCGATAGAGCATTGTCAAATGGGGGATTCTATTGGCGACCATTCTTTGTATGTGTTGTCTCCAAGAACCTTTATAATTTTATAGTTCATCATTTATGTTATAAATGCCCAGTTCTTTTCGGATATCTTCATTTATCCGAAATCACGTTTGCTGCAGACTTTAACTTTCTTGTTCTGCAGAAGAATTGAAAATACTTCTGCAGTATTTTCAATATTAACTCTTCGCCGTTCACCGACTTAAATAGCTCAGAACAACAATTCATGTCATTGTAGTGCCTCCGACTAGGAGATCTAGGGTTCGAATCCCGACGGTTGCAGATTTTTGACACAAGCTTGATAGCTAGGCTCTTTCTGGAGGCACATTCTAGCAGACAGCTGCCCTGATTGGCAGTTTAGAGGAAGTAATTTATTATATATTTATGTGTGGATCATTTTTTATCCAAATCTTCGTTACAAGGGCCTGGCGACAAGAGTTTGTGTCGAAAGATCGCCATTTTTGGCTACAATACAATATTTTCTCTATATTATGCATTAAGCGACAAGACCATACTTTCAATACATTACTTTAATTCAGTACATTATACGACAATACTATAACTTCTCTATATTCTGTACCGACGTAGTAAGCATTATGCGAGAAAGTGAAAAGCTACAGTAAATGTCTCGATTTTGATGGGTCTCGTAAGTCTTCTGCCTAATTCTACGAGTAGCAATGCGTCTACCTCAATCAACATTCTGCCTTCCTCTCTCATAGGCCGTTTTCCTCCGGAGCTCTGCCTTCGCCCTCTGCCGACCTCCTTGCCCGCGCCGCGTCCGCCCTCAGAGGCCCCCAATAAATCGCGGCCGATGACATCGGACGGCAGTTGCCAATCGGCGGGCCGTGCACTTTGCCCATGTTTTACACTGCAGCCAAATGCCACAGCGACCGCCTGATCTTAAAAGTTTCGGCATATACGCCTAGTAATAACCGGAATATGCCATGCTTGTTTTGAAAGATGGTGTATTTGTTTTATGATGTCCTACGACCGTTGGATTTTGATACTGTTAAGAGTATTAGGTCAGTCAAATTATCTAGTGCATGCATTCTTCCCACTTAGAAGCAAGAATATCACCGCAATGAATCAATCAACGAAATAAGGCCGAGTATGACTTCGCCTTCTGGTAGTTCCTCTGCTTCCTCGTCGTTCGCTCTCTCGATGAGGAGCGCCGGTGGCAAACGCGCTCTGGCGGTGAAAGGCCACGTCACGAAAGCTTGCCGGGCATTTACATTGGGCCGCTCGCCCAAAACTCAAAAAAGCAGCCGCTGAACCTCTGGGCGGAAATTCTCCGACCACCGGTCTGTGCACCAGCCCCACCTAATAGTTAAAGCTATTTTAATAGCTATTAATGATAATAAAAGTTTAATAATAATAAATATTGTTATTATTATTATTATTATGACTTTTGCACTTCTCCCACGCGGGGGGGAAACATTCACCTGCCACTAGTGTTGCTGTGGCTAGGCTCACTCGCACGGCTCCGATGAGCAAGTATCGAGCGAGATCTGTGTTTTTTCTCTCAGGTCCTTCTATACTACATGTCAGACATATCAGTAATTGTTTTCCTCACAATGCGACATGTGTCCAGAACAATAGCTTTCTGAATTGCTGCCAGTACATGCCTTATATCCAGTTCCTGTAGCTGTTTAATGAGGGATTTTGTTACTATCCCGGTGGCAGAAATTGTCAGGGGACGGATATGCACTTTTTCAACCTTCCAAATCTTCTTGATCTCTTCCGCAAGTTCTCGGTATTTTGATATTTTATTGGAATATGCTGAGTGGAGATTATGTGCTAATGGAACTGTGATGTCGATGATGGTGACTTCCTTTCTGATTTTATGTAGCACTGTAATATCTGGCCTGTTTGCAATGATGGTCTTGTCTGTTCTAATCTCCCTATCCCAGTAAATTTTCGCGGATTCATTTTCCAAGACTGGAGGAGGTTGGTATTGATAGTACGGCACGCTTTCTACGTTAAGATGTTCTTTAACGGCCAGGGCACTGTGAACAATCTTTGCAAAGTTGTTATGTCGTCGTAGGTATTCCGTGCCAGCAAGAATTTTACATGCCCCTGTTATGTGCTCTATTGTTTCGGTTTCCGTTGTGCACAATCTGCATTTGTCGTCCAATGTTTCTTTCAAAATATATTTCCTGTAATTGCGTGTGCTAATGACTCTATCCTGTATGGCCATCATGAATCCAGTGGTTTCTCCATATAAGTTCCCTGAAGTTAACCAGATATGCGAAGAAATACTGTCAACATTTGTATCCTCGAGTTGATGAGGATAAGAACCGTGCAAAGATTTTTGCTTCCATGATAGTAGTTTTTCTTCCATAGACTGAGAGGTAGTTTCCAGTTCTTGGTTTTTGAGCTTCAGTGGTGTTAGATTTGCATCTGCGGTGCACAATATTTCGTACATGTGATTATCCTGCTTGGAATGGAAGTGTTCCCTCAGGTCTTGAATCTGTTTCCAATGTAATTGGACGATGCTCATGATTCCCATTCCTCCCTTGAATGCAGGTAGAGTTACCCTTTCAATTGCTGATTTGGGATGCCGCATTCTATGCTTGGTTAGCTTTACTCTGATTTGCCTCTCAGCACTTTCCAGTTCTGTCATGGACCATTTCACCACTCCAAACGTGTAAGCCAGAACAGGGATGGCAAAGGTGTTGATCGCTTTGACCTTATTGCGCCTATGAAGATGTGTTTTTAAAACTGCCTCCACTCTTCTATTCATTTCGACTGAGGTTTTCTCTTTAATAAGAGTGTGGTTGATTCCACGCAGTTGTTGAAACCCCAGATACTTATACATGTTTTCGGCTGTCAGGTCTTCAATGATACCTTTCCCTGTGTCAAAGCCATTGGTTTGGGTGACTTTCCCTTTTGTAAGGTGCAATGACTTGCACTTTTCAAGACCAAATGACATGCTAATGTCATTACTAAATTGTGTTGTTAAATTCAGCATTCTGTGCAATTGTTTAGGAGAATTTGCATAAATTTTTATGTCATCAATGTACAGTAGATGACTTATTGTATGGGAACCTTTATCTGATTTGATTTTGAATCCATTCTTTGTTTGATTAAGAGCCTGGCTCAGTGGATTGAGGGCCATACAGAACCAGAGGGGGCTAAAAGAGTCTCCTTGGAATATACCTTGGTTAATATGAATGCCTCTTGATGCTAGCTTTGTCTCGGGGGTTGTCAGTTGCAGTACTGTTGTCCATTTTTTCATGATTTCTTGAAGAAACTGTGTTAGCAGTGTATCTATCTTGTACATTTGTAAGATCTCTATGAGATAGGAATGCGGCACAGAATCAAAAGCTTTTTGGTAGTCAATGTAGGCGACACTGAGATTTCTGTTCCCTTTCACAGCCTGCTGAGTGATTATGGAATCAATTATCACTTGTTCCTTGCAACCTTTTGAGTGTCGGTAGCAACCTTTCTGCTCTTCGGTCATGATGCTGTTCTTTTCGAGATGTTCGCTAACCTTTTCAGTGATTATCTTTGTCAGGCATTTGTAGAAAACAGATAAGCATGTGATTGGCCTGTAATTAGCCGGATTTGTAGTTTCTTCGTTTTTTGGGACGAGCAAAGTTTTACCAGTAGTCAAGAATACTGGTGCTGAATCAGGTCGTTGCAATAACATGTTGTAGCATTCTGCCAGTTTATCATGCGTACTGGTAAAGTATTTAATCCAGAAGACGTGTATCCCGTCCGGTGTTTAAAAGCGTTTTTCTACTATTAATAAACATTCTGAGTTCTTAAGCATTTATTGTAGGATTTGTCAAAGTTCGCTGAAGTTAGATGATTTGCTATAGTACAGTATCTCATTAATATTCTATCACTCTCAGTAATAGGAGGGATCATTCTCAATATTCAGTATTATAAAAGAAAATGAATACGTATAGTATTCGATACATAATTAAAAAAAATAATTACTCAGTGAAAATATAAGTTCGGATATTTTACGTTTCGAATATCGATTTGGGTTTTGTTTCATGAAAACTCCGGGGTTCTTTTCCAGCCAGGCCTTCCCACGGACATGTTGCAATCTTATTCTAAAATATGTCGTTGCAGGTACTTAGAGCAATAGTAAATATTGAACTAGTTCTTCAAAAAATGGCATGACACTATCTCTGCGGAAAGGAAATAATTGTGTTCAGATATGTTCTTATTATGAATGACTTTTCCATACCAACAACTGAAAATATTTTAACATATAGATGCAGAACATTATTATAACATATTTCTAAAACATGTGGCATTATTTGATAAATAAATGAAACTTTCTTTCAGTTAATATTACAATTTATTCTGGGTTCACCATTCCTCTCTTATCTTCTCAAGGTTTGGGTTGTCTGATTTATTGATTAGTGTTTCCGGGCGTGTCAAGAGGTGAAAGTGGTTAGTCACGTAAGGTTATGCTTGTTTTCTGCGAGTGGTGGCAGTGATCTCAGCTTGTTGAATAGTAAGATACGGTGCTGACATACACGTCGGCTTGCGTGGTTCTTCGCCAATCACCAGCTGGTCACCGCACTTCCCGGGACAAGCTCTTAGCTCCCGGCATGTCTGGTAGTGTAGTGCAGGAAAGTGTAAGTGTGTGTAAGTAAGGGGCGAGGAAAGGACAACGAAGAGGAAGGAAAGATCGGGCGCGATCCGTGGCCCGCTTGTTAGGGTGCTCCTCCGGCATTTACCTTGTGGTGACAGGAAAAACCACGGAAAATCACGAAAACGTTCAGAGAAGCCGTCTGTTAGAACTCTCCTTCAGACATCGGCTGAATTCGATCCAGCTCTCTAGCTATAGCTCTAGGTATCGGAATGGCGTTCGTATGACTGTTAATCTAAGTTTTTACTACCTATATGGAGAGTTTGAGTTTATGATGTAATATCATGTTTAATATCAAGCAAAACAAACGTGCTTATGCATACCTACGTATTTACCTTCTTCAGTAGGTGCAATAAAAGGTTTGAAATTAAACGTAGTCGGAATAAATAGAAAAATATAATTTTAAATTATTAGTATCTTCCCTTTACGTAATCTTTTAAATTTAGTTGAACTCTGTCCATGATTTCAATTGAATGGATTGTTTTATTTTCACATATTGAGGTTCTTCTTTTATTAATAAGTATTTAGAGTGATGTACCGTTGCACACAATCGTTCACAAATCCTTAATTGCATATCCGCGAGAAATTGCATGTTCGGTTGCGTATTACCTGTTTGGTGAACAAGCAAATATTTATTTCCGCAACAATTATGTGAAACAGGATATCAGTTTTTAACTACCGCAAATATTTTTACAATGAATGTTTCTGCTTGCATTCAAATAGATGAAATGAGTCGTACATGCATTCATTATTTCGCATCACATATTTGTGATTATTTTTCGTTCTCAATATTGTCAACATCCACAAACTTTCGTTTCTAATTATTGGAGTGTATTGAATGTGTGTTTTCCAGTGTTTCATCGTTTAGTTTTCAATGAATATTTTCTAAATGTCTTTTGAAGAGAGAACATAAAGCACAGTTTATTATTATTATTATTGTGTGATTGTAAAATCTAATTTGTTGTATTGTTACAAACGTTTAAACCTAACCTAATGCAAAATAAATTAAGGAAATGCTAGAGATTTTTCGCAACCGATTTTGGACCTGGGTATCTAAAACAATTATACGACATGTGGTACTCAGTGAATATCATCGATAGCGTGTGATAAAAATATCTACCGGCGTTATAGCCAAATTTACCTTTCATTTTTTCAATAATTTGTTTTTCTTCGTTTATTCATTTTTTAGGTTTCTTTCTTTCTCTTTAACTCCTTTTTTTTCTCTGTCTCTTTTCATTTCTCTTTTTTATTTTGTTTCCCTTTACTACAGTAGAGGGGGGTAAAATATGGGAATCACTTCAACATACGATTGAAGACAATATGTGTTTCAGGTTCATTCGCATTGTGACTTGGCATACACATCAATGTTAAGGTGTATTAGTGCAGTTCTAAAGATGGTTATGATTGTTGCAGATGGAAATATTGTACCCATTAATCCGAATAAATGCTTTTTTGCATACCTCTTTTCATTGAAATAAATGCATTTTGCCTATTAGGTAAAATAAGTGTCTGAACTTTCGGGCTCCAGTTATACCAGTGCGCTAAGCGTTCATCATAAAGGGTCGTCACGTTAAGTACGTAAAGATTACATTACTTCACGTTACTACCTGACTGTGATTCAAATAACGATTGAATGTCGTTTATAAGGATTGTGCCTTCTCAGAAACCTGCGCGTATGGACACTATCCGACTTTTCAATAGTTTCAAAGCTCTCAATAGTTTAGGAAATTAATTTAGGGTATTAGTAAGTAAATGATGGAAAATAGTAGGTTGTATAGCGTTGCATAACTGTTATGTTGTGAAGTGAGGTGGTGTGCAGTGTAGAGCAGAGAAATAATGAAGGAAGTGTTTTAAGGGTTATAGTGAAGGGCAGTGTAGTGCAGTGCAGTGCAGTGCAGTGTCAGTACAGTATGGTCTTAATTTAGTGCGGAGTTAGATTATAGAAGTTCCATTTTCTTAATGTTTTGTGAATCAGTCAGTTATTATATTTTATTATAATTATTATTTTTATTATTAATAATACCATCGTTATTATATAATTTTTTATGTTAGTTATATTATCTCTTTTATGTAATTAGCTGCCACCGGGTTATACCCAACTGCAGTTTCAATAAATGTATCTTCGTCTATCTTTATATATCTCAAAATCTTTCTTCCCTCTGAAAAACCTGCGCAAGCCACAGGCAAAACGACTGCGTTCTTTCAGTCTTAGCTGTGTTACGTGACATCCATCCGTGTGCGGCAGACGAGCCCTTGACGCCATTACCATTATTATTATATAATTTGTATGTTAGTTATACTATCTAATTTATGTAATTAGCTGTCACCGGGTTAAACTCAACTGCAGTTTCAATAAATGTATCTTTATCTCAAAATCTTTCTTCCCTCTGAAAAACATGCGCAAGCCACATGTAAAACCACTGCGTTCTTTCAGTCTTAATTGTGTTACGTGACATCCATCCGTGTGCGGCAGACGAGCCCTATTGACGCCATTACCATTATTATTATATAATTTGTATGTTAGTTTTACTATCTAATTTATGTAATTAGCTGTCACCGGGTTAAACTCAACTGCAGTTTCAATAAATGTATCTTTATCTCAAAATCTTTCTTCCCTCTGAAAAACATGCGCAAGCCACATGTAAAACCACTGCGTTCTTTCAGTCTTAATTGTGTTACGTGACATCCATCCGTGTGCGGCAGACGAGCCCTATTGACGGCGCCCTCCGAGAGAGACGGCGGAGGCAGCGCAGAATGTCCGAGCGCCGACCCCGATTGGATCAAATCAATGGCGTGCGTCACAGAGGCGTGGGGTGCGTCGCTTCGCGTCGCCCCGAGGCAGCAGTTACCGCCATAACGAGATTGGCGATGATTCGCCTTGTGGCCCCGGCGCGTCTATCAGGCCGTGAGGCCGCGCCGCCGGGGCAAACGCCGCGCACCGCCTGCAGATGGCGCTGATTCCTCACACACGACCACGCCTAGCCCAGCTTAGTCGCAGCCGGTCAAAGAGAGATTCCGCAAAGACGGCTGCGCCTGTGAATCTCAAACATCGATTCATCCCCGTTATGAGAAGACGACTTCTATAATCTGACTCCGCACTGAATGTTTGTACAGTTAAGGCCACACTGCACTGCACTGCACAGCATTCCACTGCAGTGCACTGCACTTCACTTCACTAAGACCCCTAAATCACTTCCTTCTTTATTTCTCTGCTCTACTCTGCACACCACCTTACTTCACAAACAAGGCTATATAATACTGCAGGAAAAACAACCGATTTCTCATCTGAAAACTTTGTTTCGTGTCTAATAAATAACTTTCTCCAATACGCAGTGAAGTGAGAATCCTCTTTTTGTGGGTTAATGACGCCAAAAAAGGATTGGACGTCCGGCCAACCGTCTGCCTCTGCGTGACCACACAACGCTACACCCTCAAACTGAATTCAGAATTTTCATTAAATTTATATTTTCTGATCAATCTAAATAAATTCAGGGATCCTCGAATTTACAATATGTCTTTTAAATTTTTTAGGACTTATATGAATATACTGAGGGATACATGAAGCCCCTGCAATATTTTGAAAATTTTCTCAAATATGTCTGAAAATGTTATTTTTTTAAACTCGATTAAGACCATATACGCTTCAAAGATAGGTCAGGTCTGCACCCCTGAAGGTCATACATTTCGAAAGGTAAAATTTTGTCTTCGACCTTTGCATTATTGATGTTAGAGTTTTTTTCGAAATTAGATCTTTAAATAATAACTATTTTTACTTTCCCGTATACGTACGTATACACGGAGTGATATACGTAGTATAGGGAAAGTTATATAATGCTGCGCGAAAAAATGGCCAATTTTCGGCGGAAAAAAATTAATTGCCGGGCCGTGAAAACGAATAAGTGGATAAAACCAGTTGCTAAACTAAGAAAAAAAATCCCCTAACACGTGGTGTGGTCAAAATCCATGATTTGTTGCTTCTTTATACTTAAAAATCGATTGACGGCATTCCGTCCGTCTGTCCGTCTGTGGTCAACGCTAGCGCCTAAACCGTTCGGTCGTTTTTCTTCAAAATTGATATTCCCCAGTCAATCTGATTCTAGTCGAAGCTTTGTGATTTTGAAAAAGATTCTTTAAAATTTGGTGGTACTTTATATGAAGCCCCCCGGGGATTTTCAACATTTTCTCAAAAACGGCTCCAAATTTTTTCTTTAAATTTCTTGTATGAATAGAGGAAAATACATTTTTTAACATGGCATAGGTCCGATTTTCACGTACAGCTCTGAATTTTCGAAAATTGTGAAAGTTTGAATTTTTTTCGGCGTCTTTCTCCAACTACAAAATTGAAGATAGAGATTTTTTCTTCAAATAAAATTTGTTCTGCATATTGAGTTCTTTAATAAAGGCCATGTAAATGTTTTTCACAATTTTGGTAGTTTTCGTGCAATATTGCGTGCAATACGTGCAATTTTAAAAAATTACAAAAACAAAATTTTCTCAAAAACGGCTCCACATTTTTTCTTTAAACTTTTGGTAGGGATATTGGTAAATGTACTCTATCAATGACATAAAAGCCATTTTGGTCTATCGGTTGTTTTTTTTCAAAAATTACAAAAATGTAAATGTTTTTACTTGTCTCTCACGTCGTTAATATTTACATTATCGGCGATTTTTTTACATTATTATATTTACGAGTATATATGCTTTAAATAATGTCAAGTAAAGTTTCTCGAAAACACTACCGTTTTCTGTGAAAAGTAGCTCAAATTTCGGCATTTTCTGTAATGCTCAAACGTCATTTTCTCGTATATGGCTGCAATTTTTTTCTTGAAACTTTTGCAACGGATAGTGCTAATTACACTCATTAGTATAGCGTGAAGTTTATTTTGAGTTTTTTTTGTTTTTTTTCAAAAATTATATAAATGTAATTTTTTTGAAAGATGTCTCACATCTTTAATATGCACATTACGAGCAATTTATAAACATTATTATATTTGTGAGTGTAAGTGCTTCAAATAACTTCAAATAAAGTATTTTGAAAACTCAAAAATTTTCCGTGAAAATGAGCTTCAAATTTCGCATTTTTAGTAGTGCTAAAACGCCATTTTCTCTTAAACGGCACATAATTTTTAAAAGAAAATTGCCATTTACGGCTAGGTTTTTGTGTTCTTTAATATTCTAAAATTAATGTTTCTGTTCTACGAATAGGAAACCGAAAAATTAAAAAAATGACAAAAAAATGTACTTTTGGCCATGATAGATGGTAGCTGGCAAGAAAGAGTATGTGGCAATTCCGAATAGCTAGCGAAGACCCAGGAAAATAGAAAACTAAAACGGGAAAGTCTGTGCCATTCTGTTTCTGTTTTTTGACAAATAAATAAATAAAATAAATACGGTCATGCTTAATTTTTTCAAAATACGAGTAGTGTTTCTTTAATTTTATGACAAACGTAATAGGCCGCTGTAAATTTACTGCGCTTCGGACAGCTGGATGCGTCGTAAATTAGAATGTGCAATTTTGTATATTATTTCTTTCTTCGTTTCTTACATTCGAACTTTGTTATAGACTTACACTTAGAAATTGTTTATTTTGAAATATTTGAAATAAGTGAAAAGAATTAATAGCTCTCAGAATAGCGACAATGCAGGGTCTGCAACAATGGAATTCACTTTGCGCTCGCGAATCTGTGAATTAGTGTCATTGTTGTGACCTAATGGAGCTGTATGAAAAGGAGTTATAATTGTCTAATTTATGTTGATATTTGCAGGCAAATATTTAGTTTTGCACCAAATGCTGTACCATTTGTAGTGAGTAGAGAATTGGTTGCATGGTTTTAAAATACTCTTCCCTAATCATGGCCCAATGGAAGGCATTTCTATATTTCCAGGGTATCAGGCTTCTTTTTCCAATACAGGGTTACAAAACTTTTGCATTATATTTTTGTGAAGTTGTAGAATTCACATAGTTCTGACAACACTGCAATGGAAATAGTGAGTTCCAAGCGAAGATGTTAGTAGCGCATAAAGTGCAATATTACAGTACTACTTAGCTGTTTCCTCTAATACGGGAAAGTAAGTGCTGTTGTAGCACCACTAGTTTAATGTATAGTCGCGCACTTTGAGCGAATTAGTGACAAATTTTAAAAATTAAAAAGACAACATTCTCAAAAACGTTTCCATTTGTACTACCCACTTACAAAATCCGTCTTTGAGGGTATTTATCACAACATACAATGCTTCCAAGAACAAAAATAAGGCTTATGAGACTGAAAAGTAATTTTCATCGTTCTGTATACTTAACACGAGGAACAAATTTCTAATGTGTGCTCAATCTTCTTGTCACTTTTCTAAAATAACTAGATGCATGTCATCCAATATTATCTGAGATAAATAGCAGAAAGCTTCTCACCTGTTAGTCAGATATAAACCACAAAAATCGAAACAAAATCCAAATAACTTGTTTTCAGGAATAATTGTTACTAAGAATTAACGTAAATATGAAATTACTTTTTAGTAAATAAGGTTACAAAATAACTTCCTTGAACACTTTAAACAGTTAAAAATATTTGTACTTGTATTGAGTAATTCCGCTAAATAGAATAAAAGCGGTTAAATATAATAATAGCAGTAGATAGAATAATAGCGCTACAGAGAATTCAAGGTGAGTTGAGGAACGTTCCGAAATTACATATCGCACAAATACAAACGATGATTAGAAATTTTACCCACAATGATTTAGAACTTTATTTTAACATACCTGCAAGCACAAGAATATGAAGGACGTTTACGAGGAATATCATTAACCAATGCACACAGTAATCTTCCTTTTAAAATATCCCAATGTCGTTCCTAGTAACTGAATTTGGAAATGAATCACTTCTCTATAGGTGTACGCGCCAAATCCATAGACGTGAGCCTTGCCCTCTTCACCCCTCCCCACTGAAAATTCAAAAAGGGGCCCGGTAGTCTTTCATAAATAACACATTTTATTTCCCTGATTTCCCCCTTTTAACACGGCAATATAGAGAATTCTTATACGATATTTGGGGTAGGGACTGACCCTACACGTTTTATTTATTTACTAGAAACATTTCATATATAAGTAAGAAGTTTAATGGAAAGAATAGTCTGAAATGTAGTTTCCCTCTTCTGGTTTAGGTTGCCCATTCCCACGCTTATCTCACATACTATTTGGTCAATATAGTGTGCAGGATCGAAGACAACGTGGAGAGTGGCCCGATTCCAAACATGTGCAACATAAACTGTATTCAGAGGGCTAATCCTAACACGGTAACGTATTGTTTGGACACCGAAGTGATGTGTCAACACGCGCCAAACAAGATTCACAACCTGTCCTCTTGCCTTGCCTTACGTTCTACGCCGTGCTCCTTTGTGCTTCACTCTCTTGACACCAGGCTCTTCGAAATCACGATCACCTCCACCTCTGCCGTCGCCCTGGATCAATTGGGCAGTGACAGGCCATTTTTATGCATCGATTTGATTGCGTCGTAAATATTTGTCCGCAGGGAGAACGCTTTTTGTCGGCATCGTGTCTGATTTATTGAACAAATACGGTTCACTGTCTCGGTGAACACCTGTATTTGAATAGATCGGTTTACGACTTGGAGAGGGGAGGTATGATATCATGAGATGACAATGGACGTGTTCGGTGTTGGCGTTCATGGTTTGCCTTCTGCCTTGGGTGGCTCGCGTTCCCTTACGATTCGTTACGTCAGGCAACCAACGTGCGTGGAGAATCCTCTCAGGCCGGAGGGCGGAACGATCAATTGCGGGCCGCTATTCCTCGTCTTGTCATACACAGGGAAGTGCCCATAAAGCCTCATTGCAATTTGGATTGGTGTTATGAATGATATACGACACCATTTTCTTCAAACTCAATTTACAAGTGTCTTTTATGGCCCATGTTTTTTTCTCCGAAAAGATTGATGTAAAACGTTCTGAACACATTGCAGAATAGTCAATACAGTAAGCGATATTGGAGCTATAGCTCTGATGTGAAAAAAGCTGCCTCTTGTTAATGGCACTACATTTACATCTTTTCTCACCGCAAGCCATGTCTTATTAGGACAATATGATCTGATTGTAATACCTGTTTATTCGATTTACTCACCATTTTGAAAATTTCGAAAATATCCCGCCCAACAATCTTCTCAGATCAAAAACCCAAAAATATCTCTTGAGATATTTTTCTTCACTTCGGTATTTTACACTACATTTTAATTAAATGCCTTGTATTGAATTCAATATTGTTTTAAAAAATGTTGAAATCGCATTTTTATTACAGTAGGTATTTGTAGGTGTGAGAAACTTTATGTAATATTTTATTACTTGTATTTTACATTCAGATTTCTACTTTTCTAAAAATAGCATAACGTATTTTCATTGTGTCTGTGTGAATATCTCGGAAAATACGGAATAAGAAATTTAAAAATATGATGTCTTTATAATGAAAAACCCTGTGCAGGGGAGAAATATTCTGTAAACACATAAAAAAGACTCAATTTTTTCTTCAAAAAGGCAGCTCTCAATGAATAGGAAAAAGGAAAAAAATCTCCCGCCTCGGAAGCCGAACGACGTCTCCGGTTGTTGCCACACGAATTTCTCTTCGTCCTTTCTGTGCGTCCAACGATCTGAATCCGGTCACCTCTACTTTGTGGCGCCAAAAAGAAAAACGAACCGCCGCCGTTGGGCGTTTCAGGGAGACATCAGCGCGCGTCGCGTCGTAAACTGACCGTTAACGCTTGGTCTCGCGCGGGGGCGGCGGCGGCGGTGAAGGCGGCGGTGAAGGCGGCGGTGAAGGCGGCGGCGGGGGCGGCGGCGGGGGCGGCGGCGGGGGCGGCGGCGGGGGCGGCGGCGGGGGCGGCGGCGGGGGCGGCGGCGGGGGCGGGGGGGGCGGCGGGGGCGGCGGCGGGGGCGGCGGCGGGGGGGGCGGCGGGGGCGGCGGGGGCGGTGGGGGCCACGGGTTCGGCGGGGGACGGCGTGGGAAGGCGGGGAGGGGGAGCGGGCCCCGGCGTCGCTAGGGAGATGCGTCTTTCACACACTCCGCACGCAGCCACGGGGATTAAATGTCGGTAATAAACGTTCCATAACTCCGCGGAAGAGCTCCCTAAACGACACAGAGCGGTGCTTCTATTTTGCAGGGCCTTTCTTTAGACCTCAGCGCCGCCGCCGGCGGCAGGTTTACTCTCGCGTGGTACTTTGTCACTCTATTTTGCTTCTGAGATTCACGACCCACACATATGAACCTCAGACAGTCGTAATGAATGGAATGTGAAAGAAAAATGCTACATTCACATCTCTTACGTAACCGTAATCCTTCTGGAACGATATATAAGTTTCCGTGCGTATGTATGGCGCAGGTAATATTCTGCGGAAAAACATTCCCAGATGCATAATTTTGCATCAAGACAATTTTCTGAATGGAATCTTGGAGATCTATTCAGGTTGTTTGAGGGCGGTAATGGCTCCTGGAGGATACGACAGCCGGTGAGCAATTCTTCTAATCCTCTTAGGTTGAGATTTATGCGGCTCTTCATGGTATGTTGGCGAGGGGAGCGGCAGGGCGGGGCTGGGCTTGGCAGGGAGAAGCAGGTGGGCCGTGGTGGAGTGGCATGGGGTGGATGTGGTGAAGTAGGCGAAGGGGGATGAGGTGGAGCGAGTGGCGCGGAGGGGGCAGGTCGTGTCGAGGCGGGGAGAAGCGGGTGGGGCTGAGTGGGATCGGTTAGAGGGAGGATGCGGGTCTTGCAGGGAGAAGCAGACGGTGCGGTGTGGAGGGACATGGGGAGAGCGGGGTGAGGTAGGCGGAATGGGATGGAGCGGATGGCACTGGGAGGCCCGGGCGGAGCGAGGAGAAGGGGGGTGCGGGGGCGGAGCGGGGCGAGGTGGAAGCGCCAGGGTGGGCGGAACGAGGTAGGTGGAGCAAATGGGGCGCAGTGGGGCGGGGCGGGGTGGGCGGCGCTGGCGCGGCGGAGGGAGGCAGGTGGGGCGTGCTGAACCAGCATGGGGTAGGTGCGGAGAAGTAGACTGAGTGGGGTGGAGTGGGAGTGTGGGCGTGGAGGAGCGGCAAAGGGTGAGTAAGGTGATGGAGGTGAAGCGGGATGGAGCGGGTGGCTCGGAGAGGGCGGGTGAGGCTGGTGGAACGGCACGGGTTGAGTGAGGCGGAATGGAGTGGGCGGGATGGAGGCGGGGCGTGGCGGGGAGAAAGCGGGAGGAGCGTGGAGGAGCGGCACGGGGTGAACGGGGCGGGATGGAGTGGGTGCGCCGGGTAGGAGGCGAGGCGTGGCGGGGAGAAAGCGGGAGGAGCGTGGAGGAGCGGCATGGGTGGGCGGGGCTAGATATGCGGAGCGGGGTGGAGTGAGGGGTGGGGCGTAGCGGCTTGGAGCAGGATGAAGCGGGGAAGGGGGAGGGGAAGGGAGTGGGGTGGAACGAGTGGGGCGGGGAGTCGCTTCCGTTCCCTTGGCGAGCGCTGACGCATGTGCCCCCGGGGAAGTGTTAATTGCCGTAAATATTTGCTTTGTGGGGTTGAGCGATGGCTACAGGTGTGCAGAGCGACTGGGGCGGGGTGTGGTGCACGTGACAAAGTGCGCTGCAATCTTTGTCGCTTTTGTGCCGCCGCAGCCGTTCAACCAGAGTTCTGAAGAGCGCCTGCGTCGTCTGTCTTGCGAGCGGAGGGAATAAGGCAAACGCGACGAAGCCACAAATTGTGGTGGGAATGCGGCAGTTCCATCGTTGGGCGAGGAGTTGCGGGTACTAATAGCAATTATGGCAGGCGCTTACGGTGACAGAAAAATCAGGAACAAGAAGGGGAAGAGAAACATGCGTGAAATGAAATTTGAATAGGGGAAAACTGTGAAAAATTGAAAATTTCATATTTAGAAAAGTATAACGGAAAAAGAAATTAATCCACAAGAAGTAGTTGTTGAAACAGGGGGTGAATTAAAGATTAGATGAAAGACAAAATTTGAAGATTTTGAACAATGTAAGAAATAACAGGGGGCATGGATTTAAGGAACTAGTGGTGCTACAACAGGATACATTTTCTCGCATATTTTGTATTTTTTCCATTTTCTAAAATATTTAGAGAGTACAAGGAAAATGATACCTGAGCTTTTTTAAAGTATTCTTTGCTTTATTTGTGGAACAAATTTAAGGGAAAAAATTGCATGCAATTGGAGAAGAAAAATTACTACAATACGTTCTCTTCTTACTAGGTAAGAAGAGCATTGTAAAGTGAGTTTTCATACTTTTCACATTTTCACGAAAATTGGTTTTGAACCAAGTTGAGCTATTTTTTACAATAATTTGAAAATGATGAATCTTCATGTAAAATACCACCAAAAATGAATACATACTTTATTTTTTACTGATACGTTGTTGCTTGTTATTGCCTTTTGATATGGACCTCGATATATGTACACAGGATAACATACCTGGATCGAGAGGACTTAAGAGGGAAATTTAAAAACAATTCAATGATGCTACATGTTCTCCTTTGAAGGGAATAATGAGAAGATAATATGGAAAGACAATCTGAGTCAAGTTAACATCTATATTAATCTGTAAAAAAGCAAATCTGAATAATTAAAATTGGTAAAAAATAAAATCGTGCATGTACCACGGGCTTTAACTGATTCTAATGATTGAGGAGCGACAAAAAGTCCACGGGCCCCTCGATTGTTAGAATAAATGTCAAACATACAAACAACGCGCGGTACTGCGGTCGTCATCTGATGCAACGCATATACTAAGTATTCACTCGTCAGAAGAACAGATCGCTTTGAAGTACAAAAATGATAATTTACATTGCTTCAAAGAATGAACAAAAGTGAACGAGTAAAAAAGGTATATAGAGAATGAAGGTGAGTCGACGTAGACATAAGACATATTTTATTCCTTATTCAAACAGAGTACGTAGAGAGACGTACGCAGGGGCAGGATCCAACCGATCATTTGGGGGAAGCAGATAAGGTACTATACAATATTATTGTTCAAATAATTACGCAATTGGAATGTAAATAAATATTTAAGTCACTTTTGAAAATAAAGGAAAGTAAACTTAAACTCTAGATCTTTTGGGGGGGGGGGACCATGACCCCCATGCCCCGTCCTGGATCCGTTAATGAAAGTAAGTGAGCGGGCAAGCGAGAAACAGCAACAGAGAGAGGGAAGAGAGAGAAGGAAGGAAAGAGAGAGGGAAGGAAAGAGGGAGCGAAGGAAAGAGAAAGGGAAGGAAAGAGAGGGAGAAGGAAAGAGGGAGCGAAGGAAAGAGGGAGCGAAGGAAAGAGGGAGCGAAGGAAAGAGGAAGCGAAGGAAAGAGGAAGCGAAGGAAAGAGGGAGCGAAGGAAAGAGGAAGCGAAGGAAAGAGGGAGCGTAGGAAAGAGGGAGCGAAGGAAAGCAGAGAAGGAAAGAGAGAGATTGAGGGAGAGCGAAAGGCGGCGAGGTCGCTCGTCCTCTCTGCCAACCTGCGAACGGACGACGACCACTGATTACCGCTATCCGCCTGCAAAGCCTGTTGGACGGCGCTGGGCGCGCTCCTTGTGATGTAGCATAAATATTTGATAACTCGTACTGCGCGAAACGTCTATTTAATTGATGACATGGCCGTCCTCCTCTTGCCCACCGACGGGCCGTCTCCACCGCCGCAGCCTCCGCCGCCGCCGCCGTTGCTGCCTCCGCCGCCCCCGCCGCCGCCCCTGCTGCGGTCACATCCTCTGCCGCCCACCGCATGTTTGATGTATGGCGACACGCGCAGGCACTTGTCGTAGGGGTCCAGTCCTGGGTAAAGCACCTGATTCACACGCAACCGCGCTCTGGGTTTCAAATGTGCTGCAAGAGAACGGAACGTTTCATTTCATTGGCGACTGCTGAAATTAATTCTACGAAAAAAAAAGAGATGGATGTTAAGTTTTAAATTGTTGTTTCTTCTTATCATAATTAATTCTTCATAGTTTTTACTATTAATAATGGTATGGTCTCTAATGACTGGAAAAATATACAATGGTTCCTATTTACAATGGTGCGTATAGTTCATAAATGTCTAATTGTAAACATGAGTGACTAATGGATAATTACCAAATATGTTAAAATCGGTAGTAAATATAATGTTAGAACATCAAATTGCCGACTATATGCAACATGTGTGAAACAAGAACAACCTCTTTGTTGGACACCGAATAGGCTATTATTGCGAAAGTCAGCTAGCTACTGTTTGTCAAGATATTGCCGATTGTTTGCACATTTTTCCCGGCGCTCCCAATGTACAGTACTTTTCGCCCAACTGGGCGCTCTTTGTGGAATCTTCCCGCCAGTTATGGGAGTTCCATTGTGCAGCAGAGTGTTATGGGGGGCGAATATGAATTTCGCGCGTCCCACTTATTCAAAATAAATAAATAAATTTTGATTTTCTCACTATCTACGCTCGGCGCGTCTACTTTCGCCGCCAGAGGAGTCTGGCTGACAGTGGGCCAACAGACCCTACCCCCGCTGGCTCAAGAGGAAGCCGCCTCCACTGCCGCCCCGCCATTTCGCCCCCCCCCCGACCGCCCGCCAGGCTGCCTTCCCGCCCGTTCACCGGCCCGGAGGAGATGTAGACACAAGAAGATGTAATTTTCAAGGGGTACGTTATATACCAATGATAGTTTACAAAAAGTTACTCTACTGATGTGTGTACAAGCACAGAAAAAATTAAGGCTGAGATTCTATTCCTTCTTTGAAAAATTACTCTCTGAAAATCGAATTTCATTCATTCGCGTTCCATAGATTGAGTTGCAAATATTTCGCAAATAAAAACATAGAAAATAGGTAAGTAATATTTCGATTTGCAGGCCAGAGTATGCTGAATTGAATGTTTTTTTATTCTAGAATGCTGGAACAACGTAAATCTGAGTAATGTAGAAAAGAGTAAATGCCGGCAAACGCGAAAAATGTCGCATGGCGCGAAACAAAATTGGCCGCCATTTGTAAACCACGTACAATAAAAAAGTTAAAGATGTTTTTGAAAAGCCCAAAAATTAAGGAAATTTATGTACAAAATACTACTTAAAATGGATTGACCCTCGGACCACGGACCGCGTGCTGTCTTTATAGGCGCGGATCCAAGGGGGGGGGTCACGGGGGTCATGACCCCCCCCACAGTGATGAACCGTCACAATTTTGTGAGAAACTATAAGATATCTAAACAACTCTGAGAAACTGATAACCTTTCCAGTGTCATTTCAGAATCGGGACTGTCCGAGACATTTTTAGATATGTTAAGACAATTCTGAAAATTTCTAAAAATTTAGAAGTGTTGAAACTAATGAATTTATATAGAAATTGGAATTTAATTTGTATAAAAACATACGTGTATTCAAGATCACTTTAAAAATATTTTAAGTACAAAGAAATATATCTAAAAAAGTAACATATCTAAAGTCGGAATCAAATACACTGCACGTTACTACTGTTACCAACTTAATGTGAATATTTGTCACTAATTGAACGAGAAAATTTTGGGCAAAATGGACGTCAACACATGGTCTCATCTTAAAAGTCACAACTGTTGTTCAAAGGAAATAGAACTAGCTAAACTTAGTAATAATAATGGTCTGCATGTAAAATGTTCAACAAACGTGCTTTCAGGTGTTTGAACAATGTTTATTTAACCTAAAAATGCTTAATGTAATTAGTAACGGCGAACCTAATTTGATCATTGAAGTTTGATGCCGGTTCTAGTTTTGTGAGAACGTAAGAAGCCGCTTTCAACACAAGTTAAGTCTATCAACAGGGGTTAGTGGTAAAGATTTGTCGAAAAGAATTAGAGTTAGAGAATTTTAGTTTGGCTGATGAGCCAGGATAGTGTCTGACGCCTAAAATACAGTGGCGAAGCTAGAGTCATGCAGTTGGGTATCCTGAAAATCTAATCTTACATTTTTTGTAAATTAGCTCCATTCATCGTGTTTTTATTCAACAAAATCGTCGATAATTTGTTCTTTAAAGCTTTCATTTCTGCACAGTTAATTTCCCATGGAATTTCTCACGAATGTCTTAACTCTTAAATGTAATCACATTCATTCCCTTCACATAATGTACTATATAAAGGAACAGTTAGACTCAGTTGTATCAACCGAACCGTCTCTTGATATTTTTTTCTAGACCAATTTGTCTAACAAATACTACTTGTTGGAAGGAGCTTGAGCAGTGGACTGTGGTGATATTACCTCTCTTCCAACAAAAACTACCATAGCTCATGAAGGACCACCCTCCAATTTTGATTGCTCAAGGCAGGAAAGGTTGCCTGGTTTGTGAGTTGTCACCGAGTGCAATAATGAAACACAACATATAAACACAAGAAAATATATAATTAATTTGGGCAGATCAACACTGAGTTACATATTGGATTATAGCGAAGCACATTAGCACTGAGCTGTGCGGAGCATGGAGACATATGCACTAAATGAAATACAATACATATAAGATTGCATCATCTTGAAGTGAACACAGGGTGCTGTAGTATCGGTTGCCATCGAGTGATGAGTGATGTTCTGCGATGGCCACAGCATTGTTTGAACAGATCGATCTCTGAAAACCTTGATACAAGCAGGGAGTTAAGCGTTCACACGCATCAAACCACGTGTGGAAGCTCTTGTCACATGAAGTGTTACGTGTAGATTGTCACGTGAATTGTGCCACATATTGACAGTGCTAGTTACAAGATTAACTGCTTAAGCTTCACTGAAAAACCAGTAACACATGATGGTTCACAGAATAACACATTTGGTTGATGTGCAGATTATCACGTGAATTGTGTCGCACATTAAGAGTACAAAGTTATTAATTAAACTGCTTGGGTTTCACGGAGAAACGAGTAACACATGATAACAGGCATCAGTGCGGATTCCGAGTCCTGGAATGGTTTGCGTACCGACTGAATGCAGAGTGACTGAATACTAACACAATAAAGTGCATAATAAGCAAGTTGAGTTTCACTGAGAAACACGCACTGGCACGAAGTTCCGAGTCGCGAGGCACATCACTTGAGACTGACTGCAGACTGGAATGTTAACATTATAAGTTGCAAGATAGTAACTTGTTCACTGAGTAACGAGTAAAATGGACGTGATGTCCCACAGTAATAACACGCGTGGCGCGGAGCCCCCGACTCGTGAAGTGTTTCACATAACATTTTAACGAAGACTACTGGACGATTGTGTTCGCTGGGAGAGGAAGACGTGATTTCCCGCCAATTCAAAGCAGGAACCAATGGGAATTAAGATAGCAAATAATTTGGTTGCAATTATTATAAAATAAAGGAGATTTAAGATGAAATGTATAAACGGGTATAAATTTTGATCGTAATAATTGTATCATGAAATGTGAGTGACAGTGATGTCTTAAAATGCTTTATATTGTATAATTGACAATTAGGCGCGCAGACATGGCGGTGTCCAATGAGAATTGAGATAAGCAAAATAATATATCTGTGATTACTGTAACGTAAGGTAATTCAAGATAAGATATGCAAAATGGACATAAATTTTAATTACAATAGTTATGTCATTGGTATGTTTGATAATAAAGTTTTGGAATGCTTTGTGTTACGTAACGGAAAGATGCCTGGCAGTTAACAGGCGCGGTTCGTAGAATATCAGTGTTGCCTAATGGTGCTGAGAGAAGCAATGTTGTGACATACACTTCCGTTAATTGCAACACGAGTATTGGAACAGAGGTTGCGAGATGCGAGGTGCTTCAATGAATAATAATAAAATAAAATAGAAATATAATATGTATAGTAACTTGTTCGAACACTACTACAAATACAAAACAACTGCAGCCATGTATTTTGCATTATTAATGTATACATTTGTCAGTTTATTTTGAGGCTGCTCACTGTCAAGGAATGAATATTGTTTTATTAGGAAAAAACTTTTCTGAACAAATGGACGCTTGGTAAATGAAAGAGTGCTTGTCGTCAAGAAATTCAATAAAATGAAAGTTTTCGAAATCTTGAAACCTATAGTCCATCTGAGTCACTACTGTATCAATAATTTTAAAAGATACAACTTTTGTACCTTTCAAATAAATCTCACCCTGAAAGTTCATTCATAGTCATGACTACTTTGATGCAGATTTCAATTGTCTTTGCATATCTATCACGGTATATTACTACGTATTGCTACTATTTCTATCTCTATGGCATATTACTTGACTCGTGATTCCGCATTGTTGAGTGAAAACTGTATTTCGATATCGTGAATCATTTAGAAGTTACGAGACTGGTGCACAGTCAGTGGGACATTGTCTGCAACACTGTATCTTTAGCTTCATTAATTGTTTCGTAAAGAAAACACCAACAAAAAATCACACGAACGGCACGCAAACAACTGTACTTTCCCACGTCAGGTGATGAGTTGAATTTGCCTGGTCGAGACGTGGGCGCGCATCGCTGTAGAAGTCCGTGTCTACCATGAGCCTAGGCTACAGCTGCGGTCTCTACCTAGTGAATGCAAGTGAAAGGAAGATAGTGCACGCTCTCTTGTGCGTATGCGCGGCAGAGCCAGCCGGTGTCCATCTACTGGCCTCCAAAGAGTATATCTCTGCAGCCCTGATAATTCCCTTGCGCGAAAACGGGGAAAAAAAGTTGAACACATTTAATTTTCTTCAAGACTCAGTAACAAAAATATTGAAAAATGGCGCACAACGACAGATGTTATTGAAAAATAATTTGGGTATTATAAGGCTCTCAGATTACCCTCCAGCTTCGCCACTGCTGAAAGACCTTATTGGAATATTTTGCTGTTGCTGAGCCCGAATGCGGTAAGAGAATTTTAGTTCGGCTGATGAGCGAGAATAGTCTGACGCCTAAAATATCTTATTTGAATGTTTTGCTGTCGTTGAGACCGAATCCTGTTTCAAAAGGATCTCTTGACAGCTCTCATTCTTGATGAACAGTATTGCAATGATGTTACTTTATTTGGGTTTCAATTATACAAAGCACCTTGGCAATGCAAAAGAAATCAGATCAGTTATTTGCAATATATTAAATGTTGCTTTAAATTAAATTATTAGATGTTTGCATGTCTCGGTGTAGTTGTCCCCAAAATTATAATGAAGTTTACCACATTGTTATAGAAGAATCGCCATTGAAGGAGATTCAAGTATGGTGCAAATTTATTAACATACAAAAGAGCACAATATACGAAAAAAATTGAAAAAAAGGAAAAATGAAAATGAGAAAAATAATTTTAAGAAAAAATAAAAGTATAATTTAGTTTATTTATTTATTATATGCTTTTATTTATTAATTATAATATTTTATTAAAAATATATATTTTCATTACACACATTTACATGTTTCTCTCATATAAGTTTCTTCACAAATTGTTTCATGTTGCATTATATGAAAGTTATTTTTGCCATTATATTGAAAGTTATTGTTGATAACTTTATAAATTTTAATTTTTTAAATATAAATGTACCGAATAAATTGACATTTTTTAGGCAGAATTAGAATCTGCAACAAAAATTGGGGGTTACTATTTAAAATTCCAAAGTTACACCTGACTCACCCACAGGGGATAGGGTGAGGATCGTAACAATTGTAAGCTGATTGATATCTGATATATGATTATGGGAATCTTGAATTTCTAATATATTTATAGTATAATAAAGTCAATATGATATACGTATAACATACTTCAAATATATGTTATTACATTCTGCATCCTCCCCTCTTTCCGAAATAAATGCACTTGAGTCTTAACGTGACCCCTCCCAAAAGAGAAGTCTGGATCCGCGCCTGTGTCTTTACTTTCTCTTCCTTGTCGTATCATCACCCCTTACTTACACATACTTACACTAACATATACTACACTACCACGCATGCCTGGAGACCGGTCCGGAGCTTAGAACGTGTCCCGACTGGGTCGGTGCCCCGCTGATGGGAGATATCTGGTTGGGGAAAACCCCTCTACCCGACGGTAGGTCGGAGCCAGATATCACCATCCAGCGGAGAAGAACACCGCCATCACCACCACCATCGTCACCACCCTGGTAAAACATGTACTACACTTACGGAACGAATTACTTTAGCAGTTGATGCGCCCGGAATCACTAATCAATCAAATTATGCTAACGACGCCATTTGGTTGACAACTTTTGAGCTAATGATGCCATTGGTTCACAACTTTCCTCCTTGCACATTGTGAATTAGATACGTAACGTTACACCCTTGTATTTACATCGTGCATAAAAGTTAATGATATTGTTGTTCTACTAGCTGATATTGAATTCGAGTGGAAGAAATCTAGTAATATTAAAACGATTCTTACTGCCAAGTATTGCGAACATATTTCACCAAGAAGTTCACCAAGTAGGCTTATTCGTTTGTTCAAAAACATAACAAAAAATCAACCATAAAGTTCTTAAAAGTGCACTGTAATGTATACAGCCAATAAACAATTCTATTGAGATTGCTTACTGAAAGCACAATATCGAGTCCACAACTTCCTGACCATGACTGATCGACTAGCTTGTCGGTCAAACACGCTCGAATATTTCATCGCCGTTGCGTAACTCATACGAGCGTTTCTTTTCATGCCGCCGGCGAATCAATCACTCCCGGAGTAGCGCTGCCAACACGATAGCAACAAAGTCCTGCCATTGCATACCGGCAGCTACTAAGAAGCGTAGACATCTTATTCACTTTTTAATCAACGCTTTTTAAATTCTGAAAAACCATGGGAGAGATGAAGAATCACAATTTTTACAACGCACATTAGGAATTAAATTGGTTTAATTTCTGATTTGGGCAGGCACGTCTCTTTATGTTTGGGAATACGATAGGTCTTGTTTATTTATTTATCATCAAACAAACTGTTAAAAACTATGTCACGTATGATGCGGAGAAATGCGATATGTGCACTGTTGCTTGAGCACTGGGATGCCTGTTTTTATTTATATTAAGTTGAATTATGAACACATGAAGTAATGAGCGTTTTTGGTAAAAATTTATCTGAAAATTTCTCTCTTGTATAAAACTGTTTGCCAAGGCATATTAGCTACATTTTTAGTTTGTTATTCCTAATACTTTACGTCAAAGAAATCGACTTACTGAATCTGTAAAATGGAAAACTATTAATCGAAAATATACATTTCCGCAAGCGCTCAAAAAAACCGTACACAGATAATGAAGCTACATAGTAAAGGAAGCTAGAGAGTAAAGGTCTTGTATATGAAGCAAGATTCACAAAAACATACAAAGTTGCTGAAATAATCAAAAGGGAAAATTTCAACGCACATCGGATACCATTAAAGGGTACAATACATTCTCCTCACTGCGTAAGTAAATAGTAGGCGAGAAGGTGAAAAAGGGCGACGCTTTACAATGTATGGGCACCTACTGCCTTTGCGACATCTCAGCTAATACAATAGTAGTAATGCAGGTTGATAAACCGTGGTAGGTGGCTCAGGGCGTCAACTGATGTCACCGCAGTGCCTGACGGAGATGTCCTAGGTTCGAGTCCCAATGGTGGCAGGATTTTCGACACTAGCTTGTTAGCTAGGTCGAATTCAATCACTGTCTGGAAGAGAATACTAGCATTATCACTTTATGGAATGCATTATCACTTTATTGGTGTATTCTGTGTACGTCACATTTGTAATTATTTTGTGTGTATTTTTAGATATTATAATGTGATTTTGAATGTTAAAACTGTATCAGGATATATTTGTTCTTGACCTTCGATCTTCACCCGATTATAGTTTCACCCATACTATTTCACCTCAATTTTGCTTTTTTAAAAAATTGTAAATATTTTAATTTCCAAACGTCTGATGCTACTCTCGCATTAGACGAGTAATTGACGATTTGATGAATTTACAAACACAAAAGTTGAGTGTCTTGCGTTAAGCTATTTTTACTCTTTTTATCTCATATGGGGGCTTTCCTGCTGAGAAATAAAAATTGCGTAGATATTAAGGTTCACTTAAAATTTCTTCCGAACTATTTTGTTTTCAATATAAAGTATATTTTTAGTCATGAATTTCCACTATTGGAAAAACAATACTTCATTTAATAGGTACAATAAATTGCTATATTAACTAACCTGAGGGACCCGAGTTCAAACACCAACAAAACTGGAGATTTTTACCCGGATTTTTCCTTTTCATGGCGATTCTGAGGCCCTTCCAAAATTAGTACCAATATTTAATGGCTTTATTAACAGTAAGTATTGGGGAAAATATGCACATGAAGCATACCGCTTAACGCGCCATCTTCTCCCGTTTCCAGAAAAGCACATTAGCTCTCTGTCCAGCTAATTTACAGACAGGTATGGAAGTGGGGTAAAAGCTAAGAGCCTATAGTTCTAATAATATTTCTATCTACTTGACAGCAAGCAAATGATAGGGGAGAGGAGATTTCGTTATCCAATCAGACGCTTCAAATTCTGCTGACGTCACTGCAGAGTTGCCGATACTTATTAAGAAAAAAATGAAACTTACAGCGCGAAGCATCTGTAAATTGAAGAGCGCCATTACTTCTTTGGTTGTGTATCGTGTGTGCAATTTTGTGTCGTCTAATGTTGTGGGCTCTTACTGCGATATGTGTCTTGCTACTGTTGTAATCTTATGCACTGACGACCACACGACCTCGTGTCTGCCCCCCGAGTAAGTGGCAACATAGTTTTAATCCAGCTGTCAAGTAGAGACATTATTCGGACAAAGTTCTAACCTAATGAAACCCTAGGCAGATGGTTCTTGAATTATGTAATTGTATAGAGGGTACTATAAAAATCCTACATTAACTTCAGCTTCTAGATGCTCTTTAAATATTGCCCCCCAAAAAATCATTTACCGCGCCAACATCTGTGTCTTCCTCTACAGTGTAAAGACAGATACAAATTAGCGACTGGAGAAGCTTTGCTACTGAGCTCTGCTTCCGCCCTCCACCCCGACTCCCTGCTAGAATCCCTTTTCCCTCCCCTCGCGGCACCCACCCCCTCTCACCCCTCCCCCGTCCCACCCGCGCCTCTCACGACTCCGCACCCGCCCCTGCCAGAGTGGATTGGCCTCCCGCAAAGGTCCCCAGAGGGCGCCTTCGTCTTGGTGCCGACTCTCCTGCGAAGGCGGCGGCGGGGGCGGCGGCGGCAATCCCTATAACAAGGGGTGATCAGGTGCCGCGGCCGCTGCCGGCGCCTCCAGCGGCAGCCCAAGTAATTACTCCGGGTGCCTTCGCGCGGCTACGCGCGCCGCAGACTCGCTTCATTCCACCTCGCCCCCTCCCCGCCTCGCTCTTTCCCGCCCGTCCCATCCCCGCCCTGCTCCATCCACCGCCCTCCCCACCCCACGCACCACTCCGCACCACCCCGCTCCACCTCATTCCACACCGCTCTGCCCGCTCCGCCCCGCTCCTCCTCGCCCCGCCTCGCTCCTCCCCACCCCTTCCCGCTCCGCCCCCCCTCCGCACCGCACCGCTCCGCCCAGCACGATCCCCTCCACCCCGCTCCGCTCACCCCTTAGCCCTTCATCGACTTGCTTAGCGGCTTCCGTTGCGCTTACCGTTGCTTCTCGCACCTTCTTCCAAGTATTCTCGATCGGCGTTTTGTGAGAGCAGGAGCCTGCAATCTCTTCTAAACGATTCATAATATCGACCTGCCATTTTCTCTCAAGATGAAGAAAACGTGGAAGATTGTTGTTATTTAAATGCTTTCTATTCACGAAAATGTTGAGACAAATAATATTTTTGGAATGAAACTATCTTGAATATTTGCATTTCAACAACTCTTCTTAATATAGGGGAAAGGTATTGGAATCGGTTTCCGATACTCAAATTTAGAGATTCTGACCCAACCGATATCCAAATTTAGAGATTCTGACTTCGGAGGGTCCTTGAGAGAAATGAAGTTTTTAACATAATAAGTCTTTGGAAGTATTTCAGTGTCACGCGTACCTGGAAGGTTAGAGCTTGATAAACACGTTAGGAGTAAGGTCTACTGGTGCCATTCCAAAGATCTCTGCCAGTGATGGAGAGAAACATTCAGTTTTGAAACAAAAATGCATTTTAAAATGGTAAAAATGACCACTTTACTCGGAAGTTCAGAAATTGGGACCTTGGGCTTTTTTAAGGTCACTTTTTAATAACTAGGTCATATAACAACCCCTGTGATTGTTTTAACTATAGGAGGGACTGTACAAAGGACACGTAAGAAGACACACACAAACACAATGTTGAATTTTTTGAAAATATAAGTAGATTTTCTATAATTTCCTAAGAAACATAATAGCCCTCTCGTACTTGACTGCGCTGCGTTTTCGGCGTATTCTTACCACTAAAATTGTGAAAATACATTTTTTTCAATGAAATGTATTTATCAAAACTACGTCAAATAAGGTCATGCGTAATTTTTTGAAAATACGAGTAGTTTTTCTATTATTTCGTGACAAACATAATAGCCCGCTGCAAATTTACTGCGCTTCAGAAAGCTGGATGCGTCGTTAATTATTATTTGCAATTTTGTAAACTATTTCTTTGTTCGTTTCTTACATTCGAGTTTTTGTTATACATTTACACATTAACCTTTTAGAAATTATTTTGAAATATTTGAAATAAAAATTACTAGCTCCCAGAGAATATCCGCAATGCAGGGAACGCATTAATGGAATTCCGTTTCGTGCTCGCGAATTTCTATGAATTACTTGTCATTGTTGTGACTTGATGTAGCTGTATGAAAAGGAGTAATAATTGTCAAATTGATGTTGATATTTGCATGAAAATACTTAGTTTTTGCACCAAATTCTGTACCATTTGTAGTGAGTAGAGTATTTTTGCATGGTTTTAGAATATTCTTCTCTCATTATGACCGTATGAAATGCATTTCTATATTGTCCGGGGTATCAGGCTTCTTTTCCAATATAATACAAGTTTACAAACTTTTGTATTATATTTTTATGCAGTTGTAGAATTCACATAGTTCTGACAACACCGCGATGGAAACAGTGAGTTGTTCGCTTCTTGGTTGAGTTGGACGTTTTCAAAAAAATAGCTAAGATGTTAGTAGGGCAGAAAGTGCAATATTTCAATACTACGTAGCTGTTTCCAATAACGCGGGAAAATATGTGCTGTTGGAGCACCATTAGTTTCATATTCGATGTAATCCATAGTCTATTAAAAAACTTATGCAAGCAAATGTGAATATTTGTGAGCACAATATTTTCGTGTTCTACTTCGTCTTGGCCTTCTCAATCCAAAAGATTTTCTGATGCATTTCCTTTCTTCAAATAGATTTTGCTCATTACAGTTCTATTGCCTTATCTTTAACAGTCATAAAGCCTTCCAATATTTCGGGGGCATTCGATCATATTTTCAGCGTGAGTTGTAAATTCCAACGGAAGCGAAGCAAGAAATATTCAACATTCGTTTCACAGATTACTCATCGCCAAACCACGTCCCTTCGTTGCTCCCAAAGCACGCGTTAGTCTGTTCCCGTGGCGCAATTACCCAGATAGCCAATTGTATATTGAACAAGTGACAAAACCCCTGCGTCATTTCTCTGTCTGCAGCGTGTTATGAAAATTCGTACAATCTACGATATATTTGTCGAAATCAGTTGGATATGCTGTTCATGTCTTAATTTTATCTTAAATTGTACTACCACAGGCGCGGCTCGTCATTAAAGGCTGTAAGGCGGAGCCTCTCCTAGAGAAATCGCCGTCCAAAAGAAATTTAAAAATATGTTTGCAAATGTATTTATTAATTAATAATGGAATTCTGAGTTGTATTATGTTACAATCATTTCAAAATTTTTCTTTGTCGGTTCGTTAACGGCCGTTCGTAACGCATTTAAAGCTGTTGGCAGGAAGAGAGAAGCGTTAGGCTCCCACTTTATTCTCCCATATGGCCTGTACAAAACGAGGAGGTGTGACGTCATGCATTCACTGCAGATGCTTACCAGTGGACGAAGGCTGCAGCGAGACAGCCTTCGGTGGAGCCTAGGGTCTGAAGAACGGCGGGTTTACCAGATAGCATTACTGTGCAACTCCGCGAGTAGCATTGCGCTTCAACTAGTTTTCCCAGTATGCGGTGGGAGCGCTATACTTGGGTTTTTCTTTCTTGGCGCATGAGGTCTTGTCTTCTGGGGTCCGGCAAAATCGTTATGAAGCAGAACTTACGAGTACTTGTGATTACTAGTACTAGTAACTTGTAACTTGTAACCTTTGTGAAACGGGCCCCAGGATGGAATATCTCACGGTATTTCGCGTCGTTCTCAATCGTCTGTATCAAACTTATTATTAAAAGAAATACAATGCAGGCAATGCAATGCATTTGCAGCCTTCCCCATTTATAAAACCACGAGCCGCGACTGTACTACCACATTATTCATAGATTTTCTTATTGCTAGAAAACATTTGAATGCTATAGTACGCTAGATTACTACGCTTCTATTACATCTTCTGTCTTCATTCGTTTGAAAAATCTCCGCACAAGTGGCTTGCCTGGTTGGGGCGTTGCCTGGTCTGGGGATGCCCCACATCATTAAACAAGCCGTCATGTGCGAGCGGCAGCTGCCAGGCAGGCAGCAGCCCGTGTTGGAGATGGCATTGAGCGGGCGCGGCGCGGCGCGCGTCTCGGCCGCTCCGTCATTGTCTTCATCGCGAGGGCTTCTCTTGACGTCAGACGCCGATGGGCGCCATCTGCCATCGTCACGTCCGCGCGACTAATCGAGGTCGCGCCCCGGACGGGCTTAAGCGGCAGCCGACCGGCGACGGCGGGAAGAGGGCGGCGCTACTCGCTCGGCTGACGAACTGTGCGCATGCGCAGATAATTACTCGTATTTAGGTAACGCGTTACGAAAATATTCGGAAGGGAATATACAAATCATTGTAAAATTCTTGCATTGTTATTTAATTGTCAGTTACTCTCTGATTTAAATAATTCAGTTATTTTAGCAACGTTTGAAAGACGCTAACACTACTTTTTTTTGTTATTTAAGTTCGCATCAACTACTAGATCATGAGCGACCACTATTAAATTTAACGTTATGGTATGAGGATGAAACGATGTGGTGATGATAGGGGGTGAAAGGACGAACACATACAAACATGCCCGATGCGGTACCCGTAATCACTTCGGCACTATTGGCTTAGCGATCTCGGTTACGGGGCCCACGCTAACACTAGTTTGATCAGTTGTAATGAATGGAAGCAAAACGAGAAGCGTTAATTAAAATTCGAGAAAGACTCGCAATATTTAACATCTTTTCCGCACCAAAGCAAAAACCGCTACAAAAAAATCAATAGAATCATCCGATGTCGAAGGCAATGCACCGTCGAAAATGCTAAATGGGTAATTCTTAACCTTTTAATTTAGAATTTTGCACAAACTTTATTAAATACCATTCTGATACTACTGGCAAAATATGAACTCCATGTGAATGATCTTGGTTGTCCGGATGACGCCGCGCCCAAGGCTGTGTTGCCGACGTTTCGACCAGCTTGGTGTGTTCTTCTTCAGGGCGGGTCTGCGAGAAATCAGCATTTGAGCAGACCAGCCATGAGGAAGACACGACAGCATGGTCGAAACGTAGGCACCACAGACTTCGGCGCGGCGTCACCCGGACAGCCAAGATCATTCACCTGACTCTGGCCGCGGAAGCCTACGATTTCATGAACTCCTAATAGATGTTACATGAACTCCCTTGAATCGTCCTGAACTCCCAGTAGATATTAAAGTTTTACATAATTTGAAAGTTTAACTTGAAGCGAGTCCCCGAAAATATTTGGGGGGAGGAAGGTTTCCCAAGTTAGTCGGTATCGACCCCCTAGGAGTCTTTTGGGGACTTTTGGGGGTCATTGATGATCAGTGGGAAGTCTGGAGGTCGATACCTGAATATGATCCAGAGAATGATCGTTGTAATAAAGATCAATATATCATTGTTCACTAAAATATTAATGAAGTTCATAAATATTTGATTCTGATATGAAGCTTCATAACATCTCATAATAAATTACAAATTCGATACTTTTTAGGTTTGATTGATAGATTTATTTTTTTCGGGGTGGCGGCGATTCATTCCCAAGTGAATTGTGAGATCCAGCGCCGACCTGCACGTCGGCTTGTCCCTTCCCTTATCCCTTTCTAGGACATCCGCATCCAAGATATACACATCCAAGATATACCCCTCCAGTATATCCCCCAAGATATCCCCCTCCAGGAAATGCCCCTCTAGGATATCACCCCAACATATCTCCCTCCAGGGTATGCCCCTTCAGGATATCCCCCTCCAGGATATGCCCAAAGACATCCCCCTCCAGGAATCCTCCCAGCGAGGCCCCGTCCCAGTCGGGACAAACTCTTGGCTCCCGACTGGTATCCAGACATGTGCGGTGTAATGCTTGTAAATGTTAAGTGCATGTCAAGGGAGAGGAAGGAATAAGGATGAGGAAGGAAAAATCGTGCACGATACGTGGCGCGTTTGTTAGAGTACTTCACGCATTTGCCTAGTATCAATTGGAGAATCTACAGAAAACTACCAAACAGATTTAAACGACGGCTAGTATTCTCTTCCAAGCGGCGACTCGACTTCGAATTTGACCTGTTGTTGAAAATCCACCACTGTCGAGTCTCGAACCCTTGGACCTTCCGAACAGTCGCTGCAAAGATAGCTGCAACGCTGGTTCTGTGCAGAGTAGGCTGGTTTTTCTTTGGAATTTCACACCATTTCCTTGAATTGCAAAAAAATTGAAAACGTTTGCCTAATTAGAATATTTTGTTTTGTTTCTGGAAACGTTATTAGATTTATAAAATTATAAGTGATAATCGTGTAAAATGTGTTTAAAAATCATATAAATTATTTTTTTTTAACTTTTTTATTTTCTTCGTCTAATAAAGGTTCTACAGAAGTCATTTATGTGCGAGCAATAATTATGTTGTACGCTGTGTATTATAGGTAGATTGTAATGATTGATTGAATTGAAGAGGCCGATGAAGCAAACCATTGAAAAGAGGGTACGCGAGAATAACTTTGGGAATTTTTTTAGAGAATACCAATTTGATTTGAACTGCGGCTTTAATGTTTAGGGACGGCAAATTTTATTGTATCATTTTTAGAAGGACATTGTATTATCAGAGTAATTATAATACTTATTAAATCCACATATCATGAGCAATTTAATAGCTAGATTTATATTAGGCTTCCGAATTCGTACACACTCAGTGTACACAAGTGAATGAAATGCCATTAACAGAATTAAAGCCAGAATAACATCATAACCAAATAAAAGTGATTAAAATGAATGCAAATGAAGCTCGCATGTATAAAATAAGTGTATAATTTATTCAAAATTCTGCAACATTTGTAATTTCACTAATGAAATTGTCCTAAAAATGAGCAGCTAATAAGTACACGAGTAAAAATTTAATTTCTCGTTTCAATTAAAAGAAATATAATGCTGAAATAAGCAATTTTCCATTTCGATATTGCACAACATTGCAAATATTTCCAGAGCAGGTATGTGGAAGGCCAGATGAACCATTTCAAAGATCACTTCCGTTAATAAAATACTTAGATTTTGGTTTCTGTTTTTCATAATAAAACATTTATTTCGAAGTGGCATCTATTAAAACAAAGTATATTTTATTTTCCTATAATTGTACATTTACCAGTATTAAAAAAACAGTTTTCGGCAAGGATAGTATTCTTTCTTCAAAATGTCGAAAATAATACAGACAATATTATTTGTGTCCAGAATATATCTGAAAAATAAATACTTCATTGTGATTTACTGCTTTGTTATTAACTAAATATTCCAAAGTATGTTACTAAGAAATGTAATCTATTAGAAACTACCCGAACTGTTACGTGATACATTTTTCACGTTTTTTCAGGAATGTGAAATATTGTGAATTTTCCCATTATTCCATTCATGTAAAATTACAAAAAGTTTTATTTAAAGAATTTGGAGCACATTATACAGTTTTTCATCAATATACGGTTTTGGTATTCTTGTAGAACAATATTTTAAAATACAAATTTCAGCACATATAGGATGAGAAAATCATCTTTACACCCACAATTTATTTACAGCTCTAGCTGAAGTCTCCGTCGTTGCCCGGGTATTTATCTTAATATATTTTTAGACTGGAAGAGAAGTTCATTTATTCTCGCCTTGTGACAAAGCCTACTTCTACCTATTGTATTGTATCTCTGCCCAGCCTTGCCCCAACCTTCTCGGAATTGCTACCATCCGGAAATGCCCGATCTTCCTAACTCAATTTCTTACTAAAAAAATATTAGGAGTTTCTTTCTTATTAGGGTTCCCGCCTCCAAACTTCACTAGCTTTAAAAGTAAAAATAATAAAAAAATTCAAACTAATAATAAAAAAATAAATTGCATGCACTCACGTATATTATTTTTACGGAATTTTATATATTATACCAATACATTCAGTCAATTGCCACATTGTAAAACTTACCCTCCTTCATCCTTTTTTCTCACGTATCTATAAAGAAAAGTTTGAAATGAATGTTAAACACTATGCGGAGCCTATTGATGTTTTATTGGCAATCCTGTACCAGTAACGCGTAGAAACCTCAGTGTTGTCTCTACGGTTAACTATCGGACAGTTGAATGGTGCTGGTAGCAGAGCTCTCTTTAGTGCACGGACGTGGTGCCACAGGGCCGGTTGCGCGGGTTCTGCTTTGGCAGGCGAACCGGTGGCGGCGGCGGGGGGCGGGCGCGGGTGCGGGCACGGGCGCGGGCAGAGACGGGGGCGCGAGCGGGGGCGCGGGCGGAGGCGCGGGCGGAGGCGCGGGAGCAGGCGGGGCGCGAGCGGGGGCGCGGGGGGGCGGGGGCGCGGGCGGGGGCGTGGGCAGGGGTGCGGGCGGGGGCGTTGGAGGGCGGGGCGGGGGCGCGGGGGGTGGGGGCGGGGAGGGGCGCGGGCGGGGGCGCGGGCGGGGGCGCGGGCGGGGGCGCGGGCGGGGGCGCGGGTGGGGGCGCGGGCGGGGGCGCGGGTGGAGGCGCGGGCGGAGGCGCGGGAGCAGGCGGGGCGCGAGTGCGGGCGCGGGGGGGCGGTGGCGCGGGCGGGGGCGTGGGCAGGGGTGCGGGCGGGGGCGCTGGAGGGCGGGGTGGGGGCGCGGGGGGTGGGGGCGGGCGGAGGTGCGGGCGGGGGCGCGGGGGGCGGGGGCGGGGGGCGCGGGGGCGGGGGCGCTGGTGGGGGCGCGGGCGCGGGTGGTGCCGCGGGCGGTGGCGCGGGCGGTGGCGCGGGCGGTGGCGCGGGCGGGGGCGCGGGCGGGGGATGGCAGCACTGCACGGAGCGCAAAGCGAGTCGCACGCCCCAGCAATCGGCAACAGCAGCTGCACCCTTCGGGCAGTCGCCGGCTCAACACCAAGAAGCGTGTACATTACGAACATTTCAAAGAGTAACATTACGAAGAGCGAAGAGGGGCGCCTGTGGATCAGCCAGTCCTTTCCTCCTCGCGTCGACTTGTGGCGAAAGAAGGCAAGGAACTGTCGCCTGGATCCCTAATAGGATGGAAAAGATAGTTGTGGTTTTCTGATCAGTATGTAAAACTGTTTGACACCTTCGGTAGCTAACAGTATGACTGGTTTTGTTGCTTCGCACTTCAATTTCGTTCTTTCCAAAAATAAAAGTATATGAAAATAGGATTGCGTATGAGATAGTTGTGCCACGAAAAACGAGAGTAACCTGCCGCTACTATAAAAATGTTATGGAAACATGGAAACTAAATACAGTAAAATCTGTCTAAGCCGGAATCGACCGGGACACAAAAAAATTCCGGTTTAGGGAGGTTTCCGTTTTACGCAAGGTTGTCAATTTTATGACTCTTGTGATATTGACGTTTCTCCCCTAAAAGTAGTAATTTACAGGACTTAATTATAATTAACGAAATCCATTAACATATAAAATATTTATGGATGAAACCGCCAATTAATGATTATTAAACACTCTTCATTGACCGCTTCTGAGTTGAATACACACCTTATGGGGGTATTCGGACTGCTTGCTGACTCTTTAAACGCACAATGCGTCACAACCCAGTTTACTGTGATACCCTCGCATGGCCTTCAGCAATGCGTGTCTGGTCGAAGGGTTATGATTTTCAACGCGGGGCAGAGAGACGTGTGAATAGATGTCATGCCCTTACACCTTCTCACGCCCAGAGTCAGGAGAGAGGGAATTCCCCAACGGTCTACGCCATAAGAGACAAGCGACCCCAAGGCCGAATTCTACGCTGACAGCAGAAGCTCCTCTCCTTCAACGTCCGGCTGCCACGACTAAATCAGGTGTCACAGGGATAGAAAATGGGGCAAAAGAAGCTTGCAGATGCATTCATTTCATTAAAAACATCTCGCGTCTCTCTGTCAATTGCATTAAATTAACAGGAATTCCGTTTTATAAAAATTTTTCCCCCTGCAGGACACGAAAAAACCGTTCCGGTTCCACGTTGGAGAGGTTCCGTTTTATGCTGTGTAAAATGCCATTTAACTTCACGGGCCGGAGAAATTTTCCGGTTAAGACAGGTTTCCGGCTTGTACAGATTCCGGTTTAGACAGATTTTACTGTATTACGCTTAGGACGGGACAGGCCGAAGTCCTCTACAAGAGAGACTACTCGTATGTTATGTCAGTAGACGAGATGTAAAGATGACGAGATGTAAAGATAAGTAAGTAAGTAAGTAAATAAGTAAGTAAAGTAGACGAGATGTAAAGATGTAAAGTAGACGAGATGTAAGAGAAGCAAGCAGAATAGGCAGTGGGCAGTGCAGGAACAGAGGGAATTGAGGAAGAGTTTTAACTATATATTTTGGAACACATGTTTATTTCAAACAATAAAATGTCTACATTTTTCTCACTTTTTATAAGAAGAAATTATTGTTATTTTTTTCTCTCGGTAGGAATCTCAAAGAAACCCCCCGCAGTGTCCAAAAAGAACTGATTTGAAGTGTCAACACATTGTAATTTTAAAAATTACAATGAAATTGCAACCATTTTTTAAACGCCATCATATTGTTAACTCATACCGACACTGCAGCATAAATACGACGATATAATTTGTTCACCAGTATCGATGCCGATTCTGCGAAAATCGAGAAAAAAATAATGTCTGCTGCAAACATTGGAAGTATTCGTACTGGGGTTGCAGCTGCGAAGGAACAGCTGCCGAACAACTGCGAAGGAACCACGTGACTGCACCACTCGGCCAATTGTCCCTCTCCCTCGCTTCCCAGCTAATCCCATTTCGCTTTTCGTTAAGACACAGCCCGACCCCATCCCGTTTCGTTCATCTGATATTTCGGAAGGAGTAAACATTTTAGTTAATTTTTCATTAATCAGTAGCGCAAATACATATTCTCGCACCAGTTCAGGGAAAACCTCGAACACAGGTGAACATTGCAGAATCTTTGGAATTGCGTACGATACGTCGTCGAGGTAGGAGGATGTATGAATACATGAAAGGAAGTTTGAAGTTTTGCTCCAACAAACGTTTAAGCGGTAATTTTCAATGTTGGCGACAGTGCTCTCCACGAACGTGCAAATGTTTCTTCAAAACAGAAGTTCAAAGTATTATTTTAAAGGAGACCACGGTAAACGAAGACAGTGTTTTTGCACACCATAGTGGATAGCACTATCGATCTTCTGCGCATACGCAGATGCACAAAAGTAACGCGAAACTTAAACTGCGCTTGCGCAGAAGATCGATAGTACTGTCTGCTATAGAGTGCAAAAACTCCCTGTCAATCCTTACAGTGAGTACGAAAACTGAACGAGATGCAGTCAGTCTTTGCCTTTTTGGGGAGGTAGAAAATGGGATAGGATGCAGTCGGTCTCCGCTACGAGTCTGAGATGGGATGTGACATCCACGTCGATGTTTTCAATACATCGATATTTTCATAAAATTGTAGATGTATTTAACATCGATATTTTGAAGCGGACGTGTTTTTATCAAGAAGATGTGTGTTCGATGTTTTTACGTGTTTGATATATTTAATAAAAATGTACCACCATAACAAAATTCATTATTAGTTCTCAGACAGAATATTCCTCAGACCAAAGTGACAAAGGGTGGAAAATAAATAATATCCAGTATTCGTCAATAAAAAATCCTGTATTATTTATAAATTAGAATCGAATAAGATAATCAAAGTTTTGTTAATTAACCTGTTTCTTACTTGGTTTTGTCAGATATCATTTTAAAATAAGTAAACGATACCACTTTCAAATTAAATTCCCCGTCGTGAACTCCAGTGGTTACTTACCGAGTTTTAAAACCATCGATGTTCAGTTCAATCGACTTTTTTTAACATCGATGTTTTAATTTTGAGCATCATTATTTGGCACCATGGATGTTTTGTTGTGGATGTCGCAAGCCTAGTCTGAGCTGCCAGCCGGAACGCGGGTGGGTCGGGTCGGTGGTAGTGATGCGACATCGACAATAAAACATTGATGTTGACGAACAACGATGTTCAAAATTAAAACATGTATGTTAACAAAACATCGACCAAAAACCTTCGATTTTTAAACATTGTTATCTCAAATATGAAATTCGTGAGAAACCAAACTTAATTTGACAGTGCCGTGTATATTGATTTATAATAAAAATTTAACTGAAAATAAAGTGATAAAACGCCTTCTCCATGTAAAAAACACGATGAAAAACGAAAGAGTCGGCCCCGTGGCCGAGATCGCTAAATCGGTCGTGCCGTAGTGATCCCGGACTTTGGGGTCACGAATTCGAGTCCCGCCTCAGGCATGGTTGTATTCATCATCCTTTCACCCCCTATCATCACTATATCGTTTCATCCTCATACCATAACGATCATCCAACAGTGGTTGCTAATGACCTAGTAGCTGATGCGACCTTAACAAAAAAAAACAACAAAAAACAACAACAACAACAACAAACAACGAAAGAAATGTAAGATTATCAGGTCGAGGAATAGAGTGCTAGATGAAAGTAGTACAAAGTCAGTTATTGTTTCTCACTTTAACTTTTACAAAATTGTGATTTAAAGAATTATTCGTCCATAATCAAAAACAAAAACGTTAAAAATCGAGCACAAATTGTCGATGTTCAAATAACATCGGATTCAACATATCGATGTTTAAAACATGAATGTTTTTATAGAAACATTGACGTCGATGTCGCATCCCTAGTCGGCGGACGCTACGCGACGCGGCGCGGGCGAGGCGGAGTATCGGCGCGCATCGACGCGAGTACCTGCCGACGCCGATGGGGCTGATAGGGCCTGCAGACGGCCTATCGTGGCCTCCATCGGGCCCGCTCGCCCGCCTGCTCCGCGCGTCCATTAGTCTGACAACGCGCCACCGCAGCGCTGCGGGTCCTATACATGAAGTGGTTTGCGCTGGAAGCAGAGGCGTATCTACGGTATGGCTGACACTACATGTGCCATGAGCGCCACTCACAAGGGCCGCTATTTAGAGGTCACCCACTAAAACAAATAATAACAACCCTAATTTGAAGTATCTTTACATGGGCGCAAATTCTATGTTTGCCGTGGCCACCTGAATACCTAAATATGGATCTGGCTGGAAGCATGTATTCCCGTTTAGATTTCGTAGTTAAACGCTTTTCACCCCAGTATACTTCGGTTTTTATAACGTGGCGCTTCAAGGCCTGTCTTCACGATGGAATAAGTGACAGCTTTTGCGTCTTTCGCGGTCGTGCCGCTAGATATCGCATAATAGCAACTGTATCAGGTAGGACGCAAGCGCGCTACATTTAGCGGCACGACCGAGAAAGACGCGAAAAGTCGTGACATATTCCGTCGTGACGATAGGCCTTGTCGCGTAACGTTACAAAAACAGAAGCATAGAGCATGAGATGCTGTGCATCACCCAGATGTCAGGGGCTGGTTCATTTAGTTAAATTCGTTAAATCACTTTAACTACGGAGTAGAGCAGTCTTAGAGAGAAAATAACCCATTTTATTAAAATCATCGCACTGTTTCTGTGCGACACGAGGCAATGTGATTTCTAAAGAATAAAATACCTAATCTCTTCATCATTGCGCATGAAATCACTCATCACGTTCGAAATTATTCGCGTCTGACCGGGAGGTCCTAAGGTTCTGAAACCCAGGAGTTTCGAAGCAAGCTTCATAGTTAGATCAAGTTCAGACTTTGTCTAGAGGAAAAATCCAGCGGATGGCTGCTCTGATTGGTATTTATTCTTGATTTCTGCAATGAACGCCAAGCAAATGCCCTAGAAGTACCCTGGAAAACGGGCCACGGACCGCGCGTTATCCTTCCTTTCTCTTCTTGTTCTACCCTCATCCCTTACCTACTCACACTTACAATAACATGCACTACACCACCACATTTACGCCGGGAGACCGATCGGGAGCTTCGGGCGTGTCCCGCCTTGGGCGGTGCCCCACTAATGGTGATACCTTGTTGGAAAAATCCCGCGAGCCGATTTGTAGGTCAGCGCCAGATGTCGCCATCTACCGGGGGAAGGTTACCGCTACCTCCCACGATAAAAACACGCATCACACTTTCAGGACCAATGACCTTAGCAGTTGTTGCGCTAGGAATCACTAATCAGTCAATCGAAATTATTGTCACTCTATGATCGTGTCTATTTCACCTAATGTCGTTGAATTGTAAAATAGGGATGTGAATACTACAGAACGGATTTTAGTTTTCGTTCATAGTTTGTTTAGATTATTTCTTAGCTCTATTTATAACTGCTTTTATTCAATTATGGAGCAAAAGGGACCTTGTATAAGAGGTAAATTAAAGAAATATTAATTGTCTTGTTGGTTTGAATCCAGGCATGCATTGTCTCACATTTTTGATTGCGGATTTTAACGCCTAAGATCTCTGGTACTCGTCTGGTTCTGCCATGTGGTCATTATCATCCCGATAGAGATATGGCACTTTTACAGAGAGAAACGCAAAAATGTTCATCACACTATTTCGGAACTAGAAATATTTTCAGATTTAAAACAGCGTCATCCATCAATTATCAAAGTTACAAGAATATTAAAAGACAATATCCCTATTCCGGTGGTGGCCGCTGAGTTCAAGGGAGCCGAGCCAATAGAAACAATTCTAGCTTTAGTGCAAATATGTAATCACCGTTTGAAAACAGAAAGACGTAGAAAACCTCAAGGTCCCTTGCAATGCCAAAGATGTTTAGATTACGGTCACACGAAGAATAACTGCAATCATGTCATCAAGTGCGCTTTTTGTGCCGGAAATCACTATTCTGTGACGTGCCCCCCAAAAAATGAAACCCTTCTTTGGGCGAACTGCAACGGAAACCACCGTGCGGACTACATCAACACCATTCAAAATTCAGTCACTGCATATTTAAGGAATAACAATGCCAACACAACCCAATAATAATATATCCTTCATGAATTGGAATTCTAATAGCATCAATAATAAAAAAAAAACAGAACTTAGTCATTTTTTGCATTTTCATAAAATTGACGTAGCTTGCATCACCGAAACACACCTCAATATAAAAAATAAAATATTTATCCCAGGTTATAACATATGCAGAACAGATAGAACGGAAAATAAAGGAGGTGTACTTATCGCTGTCAAAAGTTACCTCAATCACCACCAAATAAACCTGCCCGTCACACCAGACGTCAAGTCTGTCGCTATTCAAATCTATATAAATGACCAACCATGGAAAATAACAGCTTATAAGCCCCCATCAGCCAAAATTCTAAATGCAAATTTTCCTAATTTATTTCACCCTATCGAGAAAACCTTGCTGCTAGGTGACCTCAATTGTAAACACTTAAGCCTTGGATGTCAAACAAATAATCAGAACGGAAAAATACTAGCTCAACTATTAAATATTGCAAACCTAAGAATACTCACTCCATCGGAACCAACGTATCACCCTCGGGATTGCACTCGGAAACCGGACATCCTTGACATAGGCATCACAAATACTAACATTTAATTCTACTCAACACCTATTTTCGAACTCGACTCTAACCATATCCCGGTAATTATTACTACACACCAACTCACACCGCAACACGCCCCCGCCCCAAAACCAACTTCATTAAAAATTAATTGGAAAAAATTTCAAGAAACATTAATAAATTCCCTGCCCAAAATAAAAATATTAAAAACCCCGAGGGACATAGATCAATCCATCTCTCATTTCAACGAATTAAAACACTCCACGCTAAAAAGTACACAATTAAACATTCCACCCAATCCAAATTCAACCAGACATAAAATATTACCGAAAGAAATATTAAAAGCAATTTAGATAAAAAATAAAACCACAAGATTTTGGTACCAATTAAGAACACCTGAACTAAAGAGAGAACTAAACCTAATAACAAATGTAGTAAAAAGACTAATAACTATCTTCAATAACCAACAATACCATAACTGTTAGCACATTTTTTTCGGCGCGGATAAAGTTCCTGTGACTTCCGCCCATCTGGGCACTCTTTCTGGTATTCCCGTCAAATTATGGAAGTTCCATGCTGCACCAGTGTGTTATGGGGGCGCGTCTCAAAATAAAATAATTTACTTAATTAATTAAGAAAATTAATTAATCATTGTTCCCCTGCGCCTCTACGCATGGAACACCCTCTTCCGCCATGCGGCTTCAGCCACGCCGCCGCCGCCGCCGCCGCCGCCGCCGACGGCGTCGGGCATCATCATCATCATCGTCGCCACCGCCCCCGCCGCCGCCAGGGCCGGCGCTGCTGCTGCCGCCACCACCTCCAACACCACCACCATCGCCGCCCTTCTCCCCCCCCACCTCCGTCGGTCCGCCCCCCCGGCCGGCCAGCCACCCCTCCCACGCCCCCGGTGACTTTCTTGGGGCGGTGGACAGATGAGGCGTGGGCGGCGGAGAGTGCGGGTCTAGGACGGATCGGGGAGTGCCGAGGGCAGCTTATCATTCGACACGGGACTACTCAAAAACTTTGCCGTGAAGCATTCCCGTCAGCGAAGGGCATTTTTTTTCTATGTGCATTGAGATCCTCTACTCGACAGCTGTGTAAAAAGGAGGAGCTGTGGTACTATGAGAGTAGTCTGGTTTGAAAAATCTAGGCATGTGTGCCTCGTAGGCTTCAATACATTCTGCAATGTTTACACTAATTAAATTTTCTTACTGTATCAGTCAGGTAGCCTCGCCTAGTCAGTGTACCTTTCATTTTGTGTTATCATAGCAATGCAAGAGTTTTGTGAAATTGTTAGTTTTTTGTATTCTTTGACAATACCTTAATCCAATCACTCAGCGCAAATAATAACTCTTTGTGGCCATTCACAAGAAAACTACTGAAGAAGAAAAACACGATACCTCCTATAAACGTAGCAACAGATAAAGCTTACACATCCTACCAAAAATCAGAAGAACTAGCGAACCATTTTGCCTCAACTTTTACTGTTAATAACATTAATTTTCATCCTCGTCACATCACCATAACAAAATCAACATTAGAACAAGGATATGGACCGCACCAAAAAATACATTACACATCACCCTCCGAAATTTAAAAAAAATATTAATAAACTACCAATAAAAAAATCACCCGGACACGACAATTTAAATAATGTCCTATTAAAACATTTACCTGCACCAGCAATAGCCACCCTTACAAACTTATATAATTCGTGTTTCAGAACAAATTACTTTCCGCATACCTGGAAACATGCTATCATTATTCCCATTTGTAAACCAAATAAAAATCCTGCAAATACCGACAGCTATCGTCCGATCGGTTTAATACCATCTCTATCAAAAAATTTCGAGAAAATTATACTAAAAAGATTAAACTGTCACCTACACGTAACGAAAACAATCCCTAAAGAACAGTTTGGATTTACTGAAAAAATGTCTACACAGCACCAGTTACTAAGAATATCGGAACATATGTACACAGCATTTCAAAAAAGACATCATACAATATTCATAGACATCACACAGGCATTTGACCGGACATGGCACCAAGCCTTAATGTACAAGATAAAACAAATCGGCACCCCGTACTACATAAAATCAATTATCAATAGCTTTCTTAACAATAGAACTTTTTCCGTTAACGTCAATAATCATCATTCCAACACTAGACTAATTAACGCAGAATTCCCCCAAGGCTCACCACTTTCACCCACACTATTCAACTTATACGTTGCAGATCTTCTTAAATTAATGAACATTCACACAGCCCAATTTGCAGATGACACAGCAATATTCTCTACTGGCAACTCTATCATTGAATTCAGAAATAGAACACAAATATATCTCAACTTACTCGATAGTTGGGCATCCAGACTCAAAATTCAACTAAATCCAACCAAACCCGCGGCAAAAATATTTACGCTAAGACCCTATACCTCTCCCACCCCTCTAACAATAAATAGCAATACAATAAACTGGTACCCCCCTAACAAACCTATTAAATGCCTGGGATTAAACTTGGACACTAAACTGAATTGGAAACAGCACATAGACGAAAAAGTTAAACAAGCTAAAATAAAACTACTGCAATTAAAACCTCTAATGTACAGAAACAGCCCATTACCCTATCATTCTTCAATTGCTATATACAAATCCGTCATAAGACCGTTACTACTATATGCCTGTCCCATCTGCCTCAAGAACCAATCTAAAAAAATTACAAATCATTCAAAACCAATTTCTCAGAACAATATCCAATGCACCGTGGTTTGTTACCAATCATCAGCTTCATAAAGAACTCAGCCTAGAACCCATTGAACATCACATCACATACCTAGCCACTAACTTCTATCATTATTTACCCCAGATTCCTTCCTTTGCAACCTTCAGACTCGCAATGAATCCAAACCACATCAGAATAAAAAACAGATATCCCTACCATAATTGAGGACCCAAAAGGGCATCCTCACCCTTATGTTAGATTTAAGAGTTAGAAGTAAGTTTTAAATGTAAGTTAGCACGTAAGCCTTCACGTAAGCACGTAAGTAAGAAACGAGTTGCTACTATGGTGTTTTGAGGATGAATTCCATTTTAATGGAAATGTAATTGTTTCTCTGTGGAAGAATTGTTTCTCTTTAGAAGTAAATAGAAGATTATTTAATCATTAATGACATAAAAACTCTCCATTCTATTTAATATTGTCATAACCGTCACGGGAAACAGTTGCTTGTGTACATATGGGAATATTACATATACCGCAGGTTTCCACGTTCTAAGAGAACGAACGATTGCTACCATAAGTCTTTCGTTCAATTGTCGTTTTATCTATACAAAAGATCGCATTTCCTCGCTCTCGTTCTGAAACTCTACTTCTTTGCGAAAAAAAGTCTACGTTTGACCTCAGAGAGAGCCAGGCAGACAAATAGAGGGTAATTTATATTTTCCGTGTTTCTTGTAAAACCTTCAGGACCATATGGTAAAGTTGAAATTCCTTTGTGTTTTATGTACGCGGAAGGTTGTTCTTCAACCTGTCCAACTTTAAAGGAAAGTTTAATCCAAGTTTTGTTCTTTTAGTTAAAGCCTCTGCCAAGGAATTTCGAGTCCTCTTAAAGCCCACGTTCTTCTACACCCGTCGTAATCCTCGTGTTTGATGGAATCTTATAAACTTTAAATAAAATATGTGCCTAATCTAAATTGTTTCTCTTGCAGATAATCCTGGAAGTACGTGGTTGCTCCCCGAGAAACGTGCGTTGTACCCGGTTTTGACGAGGGAGGTAAGAGAAATTCGTCGGAATATCATGAACTATTCGTTTTATGAAGTCTTCGGAAGAATGAATAGTTTTTTTAAATAATTTCATATTTTTTAATAAATTTATTTACCTTCGAATTTATTATTAAGTGTTGTCGAATAAATCCTCACTGTTCAAAGTAGTGTTTGGGAGTATTTATGTTTGACTGAATATCTGCTGTAAATCCAAAAAAATATTGGATAATTAAGAATGTGAATAATCTCTGTAATAATGAAGGTAACTGAGTGTATCTAATACATGCTCCGCATTTTATATATTTCCTTTAGGGCGATATTTATCATTTGACAACAGTTGTATCATGAAAGTCACTAAAAATATTTTAGTAATAATTATAAAAAGAAGAATGCATTTATTAATAATTAGGAATATCAATGTCCGTTAACTGAAAATAATAACATAATTAAGTACAGAAGATAGGAGTACAAAAAGAAGATTATCTATACTAATATATAAAGACAGAACTGCATTGACTTACAGCGCGATAATCTCTGAATCTACTGAACCAATACTGATGAAACTTTTGTACTAGCTTCCTTTAAAGTTCTGGAGTAACATAGGCTATGATTTACAATCACAAATCTTACTATATTGACAAAATTATTACTTTTCCGGACATTTTTCGCCTGGCTCTACATCACAGATTCAATAGTTGATCAATGTCAATTGTTTAGCTGCGCGCCACCAGAGGATGAGGTCTGAGATCTTCTACTGATTTCATCAATGTACAGAATTGCGTATTTAGAGGACTGTTTGTTTATTTTTCACAGTCATTTGTCTAACCCGAAATAATTCTGCATTTTTCCGCTTTATTTATAAAAGTAACTTGAATATCGATTTTAATCGCGTGTAGGTGTGAGTGCATTAAGTGTACAAGAGACTAAATGTTTGGAAGATATAATTTTCTAATGGATGTGTTTAGCATTGCCGTAAAAAGGTATGAGTGCACACATGTTTAGTTGTAGTAAATTAAGCATAAGTATTTGCAGGTTGGGCAAGTGACAGTGCGATTTACGTGTTATTCTGAAACTGACGGAGGGATGCATGTTTTAGATAAGTGTTTTAATATAGTAGCGAGTACTTTTGGGTGTTGAAGGAATTATTAAATTGATGATAGTTCGGCAATAATAGAATTTTTAGTAAAACCGCAGTACAATGAAAGTAAAACAATATTGGTAAATGGGTATTTGGAGGAATTTAATGTGTGACAATGCTGGTTTTGAAGGTTGTTATTTTAAATATAAAAAGTGTTGTCAAGCCGAGAGCCACTATGAACTCGGATTTTTGGAAATATTATAATCGCAGAAGTGCTCAGTGGCTCCTTTCGGTCAGCAACAACTTATCAAGGATCCTAAAAAGGTATTAAAATTCAATTAAAATTCCTTTAATTATTTCTAGACGTCGATTGATGCAGAAAGATTAATTTCAAACTTTCCTTTCTAAATACGCAAGAAGAAAAAATATGAAAATGGTTAAGTTTTATAATATGGCAATTGATTGAAAGTATGAATATAATACATAAAATTCCACAAACAGAATATACGTAAGTACATGCATTTTAATTTTTAGTTTAGATTTGTTTATTATTTTCAGTTATAAAGAGAAAGCAGTTTGGGGGTGGGAACCCCATTAGGACTAAAATTTAAATATTTTTTAGTGAGAAGTATTTTAGTGTTTACGGAAGACTAGGTATTTCCATATTGGAGCAAGGCAGAAAGAGGCGGGATAGGGCGGAGGGAATATACAGTAGAATAGAAGAAGGCTCTGCCATAGGGCCAGAATAGATGGGATTCCTTTTTCTATTTAATACAAAATTATGATAAATACCCCGGCAACGCTGGGTTCTTCAGCTATAAAAATTATTATACAGAAAATTAATCTAATATATAAAAATCCATGTTTGTTGGTTCGTGCTTAATGCGCTGCAGTAGCAGGCATCCAATTGCGATAAAATGTGTCAACATATTGCTTGCACTTGCGGAAAGAACATAGGCATATTACAATTATTGTAACTCCACTAGATGGCGCTAGAGCACATGATGGCATTTCAGTTAAATGCAATTCCCAATGCACGTGCACTTTATTGTTGCTGGGCGTTGCCGTGAGCCGTGGGGCGAGGTTGAGAAGCACACAAGGAGCAGGCGGCGCAAGTTGATGACAGGAAAGTGAAAAAGAGACTGGAAAAATAGAGAGAGGAAAAAAGAGAGAGGGAAATATTGAAAGAGAAGGAAATAGAGAAAGATAGGGAAAATAATGAAAGAATGAAATAGAGAAAGAAAGGGAAAATAGCGAATGAGAAGGAAAATAGAGAGAGGGGGAAGTAGACGGAGGAAATAGAGGCGGAAATGGAGAGAGAGGAAAATAAAAAGAGGGGGAAATGAGAGAACGGAAAAAGGGTCAGAGAGTGGGGGAAGAGAGACACAGAGGGGGGAAAGACACACTGATGGAAAAGAGAGTGGGGAAAATGAGAGAGGAGGAAAAAGAGGGAGAGGAAGAGGGGAAAAGGTAGGTGAAAAGAGAGGGGAAAGAGAGGAGAAAAGAGAGGGGGGAAAGGAATATTTACTCAATTATTTCTTCTGCGGCAGCAACGCGCCGGGTACTAGCTAGTCGTTAATAAACAGGGTTCTTCCCAACATAGTCCTGTTATAAAATAGTATATTACAATATCCACAATCGTGGAAGATCATAAATAAGTTGTTATATTTCACTTCGAATGCAAGACAAGTGTCCAATAATTTACCTTTTTCCTGGTTCGAATTTAACACCAACTTAACGCTAACGTCTATCTTTGTAGCGACTATATATTCGCTCATATATCGCTTCGTAATGGTCTAGAATTAATATCGTGTGTCTTTCATGTTTCTCGGTATACTTTACGTTTCTAGTTCATCGTTAACCCATCCTGTTTGTAACTAACAATCTTGTGCAGTCCTACTTTCTAGGGTTTGTGTTGCTGCTTGCTCGCGCACTCAAGGAAATATAATAGTTGGCGTATACAACAACGCGATGCAATAACTCATCATGTGTAAATACGTTATGAGGAATACAGGTACATATTTCCATTCTGCGTGTTGAGAGTATGTAGAATTTATAGGATTAATAACTGTCTTTGGATATGGGAATATTTCTTGGAAATTAGCGTAGATTAAACGTTTTTGTTTGTTTCATTATGTTTATTTAGTGCGTATGATAAGCTGTAGCTACAATTAGAAATATGTAGAAGAAGCAGATACGGAGTTAACTTTAGAGTTACAAAATTTAAATTTATTAAATTTATTCGATTTCATGAAAATTAATTTTTATAAAATTTTATATTTAACATTGGAAACAAACATGTCATATTCTACATTATTCTGCAAAACTATACGAATTTTGCATACTGTTTGTTCATAACAAGGTAAATAATTTCATTGAAATACAAATAATTTTGAAGCGCATGGAATACTCTTGAGATAGCCCCATACGATTTTACGCCACAACTTCTGTTTTCGTAAGAAATCGGATTCCAAATTTGATAATTTAAAGTGTGCGGGTTTCTTATTTTCTCTAAACTGCTACATAGTACAGGAAAATTATTAGGGAAAAGTGAAGTTTTCTGGAAGAAAAACTCTTTTAGTGGGTTCCTAATACCAAAAATGTGAATTTTTCTGGCTCATTTACACAGTAAATTATTTTCTCAAATACATATTGCCTTGTGAATCCATATTATTTTGTGCGTTCTTGATACCAGAAAAGCGATTTTCTCGTAAACATGTCTCCGTGAACAACGCTAGCTTCTACACCGTGTGCAGGATTTTCACGAAATTGTTGTCCCCAATCTATCACAGCTCCTCGAATTTGAAACATTTTAATTTTGGGCGATACTTTAAATGATGCTCGAACGACATTTTCGAAAATTTATCAAAAATGGCTCCAAGCTCGAATATAGGGAAGATTATAAAAGTCTGTAGGTCAGATTTTCATTGAAACTTTTTTTCGGAAATGTTCAAGAAAATATTTCATAGAAGTACTGTGAATATGGATCCAGAGATATTTTTGTGGGTCAGTCGGTTAGTATCTCGCCTCCGAAACCTAAATATCTTGAATAGCGTCTCAGCCCTGCAAAGGTTTTGTAGGTTCAACTAATATTATAATATTACGTATCATTTACGAATAACACGAGAAAGGGCTGTTGTAGCTTCACTGTTTTGAATATATCTTCAATTATACACGCTGAGTAATGAAATGAAGGGATAGGCGAAAGGCCAGGGGAAACGGCATCGCCCGGAGATAAAACGCAGCGAACCCGTTTTGTCTACCAGAGAGTCCCTACGCATCGAACGGAAATCGAGCCCGCTGCCAGTGCACTGACAGCGCTCCCACGGGTCGCACGGCGCACTTTCACGGTGCCTCATTGAATATCTTCTGCGACCGTCTTAGGTGGCTCAGGTCATCAACTGACGTCGCTGCAGTGCCTCTGACCGGAAGTCTTAGGGTTCTATCCCGACGGTGGTAGGATTTTAGACACCAGCTACATACTAGTTTGGACGAATTCAGCTGGTGTCTGAAAGAAAATTCTAGAGGTCGGCTAGTTCTGATCGGGACTTCTCCGTCGTTTCTCCAATCCATACGAGCCGAATTCCGGCGCAGTGCCCTAAAAAACGGGCCACAGTCCCTGCGCGATCTTTCTTTTCTCTTCCTTGTCCTAGTCTCACTCTTACGCGCAATTACCTGCGCTACACTACCACACCTACCGGAATACCTGTCGAGAGATTAGAGCTTGTTCCGGCTGGGCGGTGCCCCGTTGGTGGGAGATACCTTATAGGACAAAAGCCCCCAAAGGCGACGTGTAGTTCGACGCCAGATCGCTCCCTCCAGGTGAGGTGATCACCGCCACCACCCTTGATAAAACATGCACTACACTTACTGGACTAAGAACCTTATCAGTTGACACGCCCGGCATCACTAATCAACCTAGTTGAGTGACCACGTTCCTATGCGTCCCTTGACGCTCTCTCTCAGGGTTTCAATCCCGACGGTCGCAGGATTTTAGACACCAGATACTTTCTAGCTTGGTCGAGTTCAGCTGCTGTTAGGAGGGGAATTCTACAGGTCGGCTGCTCTGATCGGTACTTCTCCGTAGTTTCTTCAATCCAGGCGAATGCTGGAGCAGTACCCTAACAAACTGGCCACGCACCGCGGGCCATCTTTCCTACCTCTTCCTTGTCCTATTCTCTCCCCTTATGCACACTTACACTAACATGCCCCACTCTATCACACATGCCAAGAGACCGGGCGGGAGCTTGTCCCGACTTCGGTGTTGCCCCGCTGGTTGGATATACCTGATTGGAGAAAACCCCCGCAAATCGACATGTAGGTCGGCGACGAATCTCGCCATCCAGGGGAAGGGATCACCGCTACCTGCCTTGATAAAAATTTGATCTATGTTTACAGGACTAATGACTTTAACAGCATCACTAATCAATACATCAGCCCAGTGGAGTGACCACGTCCCTACGGGTCGCTCGACGCATTTCTCAGCGCTTCATTGAATTTCTTCCGTGGCACGTGGGCCTCGTTGCTTATTCGCTCGTGCGTTCGGCGATGCCCCACTGGTCCCACTGGTGGGAGATACCTGATTGAAGAAAAAACCCTCACACCGACATGTAGGTCGGCTACGAATCTCGCCATCCAGGGGAGGGGATCACCGCCACCTCCCTTGATAAGAATATGAACTACATTTACGGGACTAATGGTCTTCACGGGATTACTAACCAATTCATCAACCCTGTTGACTGACCACGTCCCTACGGGTCGCTCGACGCATTTCTTAGCGCTTCATTGAATTTCTTCCGTGGCACGTGGGCCTCGTTGCTTATTGGCTCGTGCGCTCGTGCGTTCGGCGGTGTCCCACTGGTCCCACTGGTGGGAGATACCTGATTGAAAAAAAAAACCTTCACACCGACATGTAGGGCGGCGCCAGATCTCCCATCCAGGAGAGGGGATCACCGCCTCCTCCCTTGACAAGAATACGAACTACATTTACGGGACTAATGGCCTTCACGGGATTACTAACCAATTCATCAACCCTGTGGACTGACCACGTCCCTACGGGTCGCTCGACGCATTTCTCAGCGCTTCATTGAATTTCTTCCGTGGCACGTGGGCCTCGTTGCTTATTGGCTCCTGCGTGCGTTCGAGTAACGCCTGCCGCTTCCGGGGCCGCCGCGCCGCGCCGCGCCGCGCCGCGCCGCGCCGCGCCGCGGTGCCGGCGCGCCCCGACGCCTATAAATTACCCTCGCAATTAAACGCGCGCTACGGAAGGAAACACGCTCCGCCGGCGCAGTCCTTCTTTCCTTCTTGTCTTGCAGCTGCAGGGAGCGCCCTCCTCATTTACTTTTCTGTTTTTTTGCTTTGTTTCTGCTTTGTCTTGCATCAGTAGTTTCTGTTGGCTGCGTTAGTTTTTTTGCAGCAATTGCTGTATTATTTTGATTCTAAATATGCGTTGTAAATGCTTTATATTTTCTTTTACTGGCGGTTCGAGTTTTTAAAACTTCGTTTGAAGTTTCCTTCGTAATGTATTCTATAAAATTAATAATATGATTTTAGTAATAATTAGAAAAGTTTGTCTGAGAATTTTTCAATTGCTGATTTTTGTTTTTGTAACATCTCTTGTACGATACCCAGACATACACAGGTACAGCCCTTAATGGGTACACAAGTATAAAGGCAACAGTTTCTTTACTGTGAAGTACTGTTCGAGGCTATTCTGACCGACCCCCATTTCTGTCAATCATATGAACGTGAAGTAATCTCAGTAATCAATTTTTATCCACTGTCCATCCATAAGGTTTTACACGTGATGGTTTCAAAAACAACACAGTCCATACAACATTTATTCGACTATTTAGATTTGAGATTAACAGAATTGGGCTCCGGTTTTTATTTGTTAATTTTATATTGTTGTTATTTTAAGGCGAATACGAAGTTACGAATACGAATTTTTGTCTTGTGAGTTGAAAGGATGGCATGTGAGAAGATTTGGGGTGAATTAAAATTGAAATGAGGGAGTTTCATTTTTTCGATTTCATTTTTGTTGTATTTCATACAGCATTTCAAAGTTGTAAGGAACTTTAGCAGTATGGAGTGAATTCATTTTTCTAGCACCTTAGATAGGGTTGGCACCAAGGATATAGGCAATACCTTTCAGAGGAAGAGAGCGGCTTATTGAGTTTAAGAATAGGAACACTTTTTGCGTGCTTTCATGTTGAAGCACCTGTGCGGAGCGAAGTGACCTGGGCGGAGGGTAGTTGCAGATTGAGGTTAGGTAGGCAATGGACCTTCGAGTTAGATTTTTATCTTGCTGTTGAAGATTACCCTGGGTTTATTTATTGGGAATTTTGAGATCAGTTAGTTTATATCAGCTTGTGATATGAATTTCATTGAGTGTGGTGCTGTTGGAATTTGCTGTGATGTGTTATAGTGTAGTGTTAGTGCATGTGTAAGGGGTGAGGATAGGTCAAAGAAGAAGAAGAAAAGATCGCGCGCGGTCCGTGACTTATTCGTTAGGGTACTGCTCCAGCATTCGCCTGGTATTGATCGCAGAAACCACGAAAAACTGCCGATCAGAGCAGCCGGCCACCAGAAGAAGGCCACCAGAGAACCTCCAGACAGCGACTGAATTCGACCTAGCTGACAAGCTAGTGTCGAAAATTGTTCCACCGTTGGGACTGAAATCTAGGACCCCTCAGTCGTAGAAACTGCAGTGACATCAGTTGATGCACTGAGCCACCTCTCCCGGTCCGAACTGATGAAAAATGATGAGAAAATGACCGTGGATGACGGGCTTTCGTCAGTTGCTCGTGTTCTTTCCGCAGGCTGCGCCCCTGCCGCGCGCTCGCCCGTCAAGAGGAAGGAGGCGATTTTCTGGGAGAATAATCCAATAATTTGAGCTAAATCGACGGTTGGAAAGAATTGCTAAATTCTGATGAGCGCTCGAGCTTTTGAAGGGTTCTTTGAAGCCGATGGACCAAAGAAAGAGTTCAAATAGTCTTATTTCATTGATAATCACCACCTTTGTCGATATCTGTTTATACTTATATTTTCGCTTGGAGATCTGGATTTTAGTTGAGTTTAAATAGAGGAACTGCATTTATTCTAATTATTGGTACTCTTTTCACATAGTTTTCATACACCGCATGTATTTTGCTCTCGAACACAGAAACTCTTTTAAAGCATTGATTTAATCTTCGTCAAATAATATTAACAATATTAATAATAATAAATTAATTGCTAGCAATAAACATTACATATTAGTTACACAAAAAGAGTTCTAGCACACTCTTAAAAGGGCGAAACTCGTGTTCAAGGGGTTTCACATAAAAGGTCTTACAAGCCGTCATAAGTAAATTAATAACATTAAAATACATAAAGGATCTTAAGACTAGTCCAATGTAAAGGTATTATAAAGCAAAAACATTATAAAATAACTATTACTTATGTCAGAGGAGATCTGCAAACTTATACATGAACCATATAAATTATAATAGGTCTTTTTGAATTAGGTTTTTTATGTTGTATTTGAATTGTTTGTAATTTGCAGTTGATAACTGAGGGTATTTTTCAATAATGTTGTTATATACTCTTGAGCCAAACTTAGCACCATGATTTACCCAGTATTTGTAAGAATCTTTGATTCTAAAAATGAGGAGTGTTTGAGCGTTCTATTTGGTAATTAAGAGAATATAACGCAAATATCTGTTTATTTTTGTGAATATAATTTAGTAAAAAATGAAGGTAATTATATGAAAGTTTGTTCCATCCTATGAATTCCACGATCACACAAAACCAATCATGATCATTCATGAGTCGTGACGTATAATAATTGTGAGCGTATGTTAATGAGTATCTATGACACTCTTGTGAATTGAGAAGTATCGTAATTTAGACAATTATATACATTATTTATTGATTGAATTTTTTTTATTTCTCCGTGTGAATAACAATTAGTAATTGGAAGCTATTAGCTATTTTGATGTGTTACATAGTGAGATTTTGTAGTCGACATTAGTATTGTAACGAGCAAAAGTCGCATTTAATTCAGTTATATATTCCATCAAATGCGTCATCAACTGCGATTGTTCTATGGCAATATCTTGGGTTCTGCAGATGAATATAACGGAATGGCACAATATTCGAGACTCAACCACGACGGATTTTCGACGCTATAAACCTACCACGCGAGCAACATTTCTTGGCCGATGGACCACCTTCCTCCTCCCTAGTACAATAAACAGTTGAAAGTAAAATCTCACGGCTAACAAGACCATAAATCCAAACACATCTTCATTAGTGTGAAACTAGCTATTTCCTGTTAAAGACAAAAATCCGTTATTCGGAAAAAATAATGACTGACGCAGTGTAGATGCTTCACAGAGCACCTCTCAAACTCCTGAGAAAGGAGAATTGGCGAACGCAATATTCTCAAGAAAGCTACAAAGGCAAGCGAGTTGGTAAACGGGAACAAGATTCGGATGTAACCTTTAAGTAATATTTTGGATTGAGCTTCTGCTTTTACAGGAGCAAATATGTCGAAGATTCTGGGAATAAAGACTAAAAGAGACAATAATGCATTAAATGTCTCAGAAACGTCAGATAAAAAAAAATAACTTGGTTGGTAATAAAGAGATTGATTTATAGTAGTTTAAAACTTTTTTAAAAATTGTGTCGTAGTTAATATTTAGACATACAACAGAGATGAAGGAATTCATTATAGTCTCTTAGTGATAGCCTTAAAATGTAGATTTGACATGGATTTTTTAGCGGTTGGCATTACTTCAAAAGTCCTAGTGGACGATTTTGTAACTATTTTCGGAATAATATTTCTGTCTACTTGGCAGCTGGGGTGGGGGAAAAGCAACACTGCCACTTATTCTGGCGACAGACACGTGATCGTGTGATCATTCTTGCACCACAACTGTTGCAAGAAACAAATTGCAGTAAGAGTACACAACAGTAGACGACACAGAGTCGCACACGCGATGCATAAGTAAAGAAGCAATGCCGTTCTTTAATTTACAGTTGCTTCGCGCTGTAATATTTCATTTTTTTCTTAATAAGTATCGACAACTGTGCAGTGACGGCAGTAGAAAATATGAAGCCCCTGATAACGGAACTCTCTCTCCCCAGTCAGCCGCTAGCTATTAAGTAGACGTAAATATTATTTGAACAGTAATACTGCGACCCTACCCGCATTTCTGTAAACCGCCCGTCAAGAAAAGTTGGGGAATATCACCCATCTGCATAATTTTAAACCATTTATTAAAATTCGAATTTCTTATTTTCCGTAATCTTCCTGCAATTACTGATCTTTATCTCTTTGGATCAATTCTTTGCTTAAGTCTATGCCTTCTCCTCTTAACCTTGACACCTCCTCCAACGAATAACCTTTATTATCCCCAAACTTTTGCTGTATGTGGTAGTGAAGGGTATGTAAATGTAAGTGTGTGGAAGTTGAGAGTGAGGATAGAACAAGGAAGAGGAACGAAAGATCGCGCGCGGCCTGTGGCTCGCTTGTTAGGGTACTTCTCCGGCATTCGCCTGGTCATGATCGGAGAAATGGGGGAAAACTACCGATCAAAGCAACCGTCCGCTAGACTTCTCCTCCAGATAGCTGCTGAACTTGACCTAGCTATTCAACTAGCATCGATAGTCCTTTCACCTTTGAAACTCAAACCCTGGAACCTCCCAGTCAGAGGCACTTCAGTAGCATCAATTGTTGCCTTGAGCCACCTGAGCCGGTGCAAATGTATTGAGAGGAGTGACAGGCGAATTATTATATCGAGTGATGATGATAATGCTGCTGATGAATGATGTTGGAGGTGATGAAAGTGATGAAGTGGAATTCAAGGCAGTAAAATCGGGAGAACCTCGTGAAATCCTGCGGCACATTCGTTTTATCCTCACGGTGATCATGCTACATCATACTACGAGCGCAAGGAAACCGGTCTGCACTCCATTACGCCGCGGGCAACGACGACTATATGAATGATTGATATTTTCTCGTACCGTTTTACGACACAAATTCGAGAAACTCGCCTCCAAATTCTCGCAGGTCCGCGTCTCGACCGAACTCTTTGGCAGCCGTGCCACCTTCCTCTACCGGTCTGCGTACGCGTGTCGATTTTCGGACTGCCGAAGGAACATCGCTGGTCCGCCAGCCCTCCCCGCCCTTCCCCTCCCCGCACCGCCCTTGCCCGCCTCTCCTCCGCAGTGCGGTACTCGATTTACGGCTGACACCGCGGCGAGTAAATTTTTGAGGGCGACGGTCGTTCGGTCGGTAGCTCTGGGACGCCTCTCACCCTATTCCCCCACCTCCAGCGCGCCACGACCCAGCGTGGACCAGGGCTGCCACCCTTCCCCTCTACCTGAATTTATCCACATTTTCGAATACCGTACGTTTCTCAAAATATAATCAAATATTTTTAGAAATATTCATGATGAGTATAAAAATGATGAAAAAAGATACATATTTGAAAATTATGTAGTGCTATAGTTGATGTCATTTGAATATTTTATGCTCTGAAATTTATTGTTTTAAAAGTTAATAAAACCTGCACACTGGAAACCAAATTCGTACGGCTGTAGCTCCTGAACTGAGCATTACAGCTTTCTAGGCCTGGTACTGCGATGGACAAACATTATAATATTGATAAGAGTTGATAGTAATCTGTGCTTATAGTAGTCCTGGAGTAATGGATATCAAATACTCTACTTAATTTTACATACATTTAATAGTGTATAGATACCAACTGAGATACTTCCCAATCGATCTCGATGGCACAGCAGCATCTCGAAATGCAAATAATATTTTAATTTTAGGCAGTACTTTAGACTAAGCCCCTACGACATTTTCTTCTACTACTTCAACTAATAAAGCTAGCGTAAAATTATCGCTGATATTCATTAAAAACTCTTGAAGTTTTGAAAATTGCAAAAGTTATGTTTTGAAAATTTGTTATAAGCCTGCATTATTAATTTTGAATCTAGAAATTATATATTTTTTCCTAAGAAAGTCCGTAAATGTAATATTTATAATGAGTGTGTGGGACGTAATTCGCCCAAAGTATTTTCTAATGCGTGCCCGCCTGGGAAGCCCGAGGAGGTTCCTACAGGCATGGACTATTTCCCCTGACTCGGCTTTCATATCCCCTGCAAATCCAGAAAGGAGTTTACCCTCGCTAGCAAGCTGAAACAGCTGAGGCGAGAAAAAAAGTGGCTTCATAGGAAAGTGTTTGCCAGATTTGTTCTATGTAACAACCTAGATTTTTACCACGTTTACATTAACATACACCACGTTACTTAATAATATTTCATACTATTTTTACTTTCCCGTATACGTACGTATACACGGAGTGATATACGTAGTATAGGGAAAGTTATGTATTGCTGCCCGAAAAAATGGCCAATTTTCGGCGGAAAAAAATTAATTGCCGGGCCGTGAAAACGAATAAGTGGATAAAACCAGTTGCTAAATTAAGAAAAAAAATCCCCTAACACGTGGTGTAGCCAGAAACCCTGTTTTCTAGGCCCTTGATACCGAAAACCCAATTGAAAGGAAAACGTCCGTCCGTCTGTCCGTCTGTGAACACTGCTAGCGCCTAAACCATACGTACGATTTCTTCCAAAATGGATATTCCCCGGTCGATCTGATTCTAGTCGAAGCTTTGAGATTTTGAAAACGATTCTTCAAAATTTGGGGGTACTTTATATGAAGCCCCCCGGAGATATTCAAAATTTTCTCAAAAACGGCTGCAAATTTTTTCTTTAAATTTATTGTATGAATAGAGGAAAATACATTTTTTAACACGGTATAGGTCCGATTTTCACGTACAGCTCTGAATTTTCGAAAATTGAGAAAGTTTAACTTTTTTTCGGCAATTTGTTCTGCATATTGAGTTATTTCATAAAGGTCATGTAAATGTTTCTCAAAATTTTAGTAGTTTTCGTGCAATATTGCGTGCAATATGTGCAATTTTAAAAAATTACAAAAACAAGATTTTCTCAAAAACGGTTCCAAATTTTTTCTTTAAACTTTTGGTACGGATAGTGGTAAATGTACTCTATCAATGGCATAAGAGCCATTTTGGTCTATCGGTTGGTTTTTTCAAAAGTTACAAAAATGTAAATTTTTTTCTTATCTCTCACGTCTTTATTATTTACATTATCGGCGATTTTTTCAAATTATTATATTTATGAGTATATATGCTTTAAATAATGTCAAGTAACGTTTCTCGAAAACACTACCGTTTTCTGTGAAAAGTAGCTCAAATTTCGGCATTTTCATAAATGCTCAAACGCCATTTTCTCGTTTATGGCTGTAAATTTTTTCTTGAAACTTTTGTAACGGATAGTGCTAATTACACTCTTTAGTATAGCGTAAAGTTTATTTTGAGTTTTTTTTGTTTTTTCAAAAATTACATAATTGTAATTATTTGAAAGATCTCTCACATCTTTAATATGCGCATTACCAGCAATTTGTAAACATTATTATATTTGTGAGTGTAAGTGCTGCAAATAACTTCAAATAAAGTATTTCGAAAACTCAAAAATTTTCTGTGAAAATGAGCTTCAAATTTTGCATTTTTAGTAGTGCTAAAATGCCATTTTCTCTTAAACGGCACATAATTTTTAAAAGAAAATTGCCATTTACGGCTAGGTTTCTGTGTTCTTTAATATTCTAAAATTAACATTTCGTTCTACCAATAGGAAACCGAAAAATTAAGAAAATGACAAAAAAATGTACTTTTGGCGGTGATAGATGGTAGCTGGCAAGAAAGAGTATGTCGCAATTCCGAATAGCTAGCGACGACCCAAGGAAAAACCTAATACTGGGAAAGTCTGTGCCATTCTGTAGCACCACTAGTTTTTAAATTCTGCTTTGCAAATTTTTGGCAAATGAGAGAGCTCCGTTTGAATAACGAATTCTTCCCTTGTTTATGGCGTTATGTTTTATTAATTCATTTCAATTTATTGTATGTAGCAATAATTTGAAAATAATTAACATGTCTCAATAAGTTAATTATTCTGTCTTGCGGCGGGAAGTTCTTTTAAGAAACAAGAATATTTATTCGTAAAACATCTTAATCTGAACGTTGGGAGTGAATGAAATTATTGCACTCTTAAGCAAGGAGATTACGAAATCAAGATGTTTTTGATTCAATATGTTTAATTTTACTCTTATTAGACAATTTGAAATCTGACTGAAGTATTAATTTTTAGTGGATCATTTTGTTGCTTTAGTAGAGGAAATGTAAATTAATGTAGCAAAATTTGTAGCAATAACTGGCAACTTCTCCAAATGACTGTCATGGGCCAGGTATCCTGTGAAGTACTGCTATTTCGAAGGAATTTGTACAACGCTGACTTTTAAGTCTCACGCCAGTTGCTCTGGCCGCAGTGCTCGTGATTATTAATATGCTTTCACCGCGAACTTGACATTCCTTCCCTATTAGTTTATTCAACTATCAACAATTGTGTAAAATTACACAAGATACACATATATACAGATGCTTTCATTAATCAGTACAGTATTATCTTACTGTGAGGTGCGTACTAATTCATTACATATGGATTTTTAAAGATAATTTTTGAGGATGGAACAACAATTATAGTTGGTTATAATTGGCTTAAAGTTTAATTTTTAATACGAATATACGAATATGTATTGTAATCCTCAACTCGTCATTTTGTACTGTAAAGTTGGTAATAATCCGTCCCACCAAGGTAGGTGCAATGTGACCCTTCCCCCTCATTACTACGTAAACAGCAATTTGATTTGCTCATCATGTTCTCCGTGCGAATGGTTACATTAACATTATGCTGTACACGGTGAAATCTTAATGAGCTACATTTGTGAAATATGCCGATTCAGGTCGGTGCTAATATGAATTTGCATAATCCACGTAATTCTTCATTCATGGGAGGGATGTGTAAGATTTGAAAAAAGAAGTTCAACATAAAAAGTTTAATTAATCCAAAAAAGCAGATCCTCTTCAAATTGTGGACATTCAGATTTATTTAAACATATGCATAATTGTGATTTAGTATATCTACATTATAAGTTGGCGTGAACGTTTCCGCTACTACCTTGTAGCAATCTTCAGACATCTGGTTTCAAGAAAAAATATGCACATTTTTCAAAAATGGATTTTTACTGCAGTCAAAACATAAGCTCGACTTCGTTAGTTCAGACATTCGTCAAGAGAAGAAGAAAAATATAAAAAGTTTAAATATCCAACCTTTCTTCAAATATACTGTTTATACAGTTGTAGAAAAATATCATATTTCATACACGAAATCGTTCTTTTTTCTCATGGTATCGATTGATTTTTCACCGACTTACGGTCTCGATAAAAAAAAAATATTGACCATGAAAATCATTCCCTCTTTCCGCGCTTAATACGGAAAGAAGTATTTGATATCAAAGACTTAAAACACGAATTCTGACTACACAAGGGGAATGTGATTTAATAGTAATTAACTACTTAAAGGAACAAGAGCTATCCACTGTTTCGGTATAATACGACTTTTTCTGTCGAATAATCGCGGTTTATCACTAGAGCATTACATATCTTCCTCTATACTACGCATGCAGTTCGGGAGACCGTGAAAACCAATGATTCATTTGGAGTCAAGGAACACAGTGCCGTACGTATCGCTAACTCTTCCTACGGCGAACTCTTAAAAGAAGTCACTAATTGTGCCTGAGAATGGATGATTTCTATTAGCCCCACCAACATCAATGTATAAATGATTCCTTGCTCTGCCACCTCCAAACTCCTCCGTTTGAGTTTTGATTTTATTTACGTTTTTAGATAATTTCTAAATTGATTTACCTTAGGGACATTTGCTGTCATTGAAACAAAAACGATTATCCGATTTCTGGCTCTACAAATAAAATAATAATTGACTTTCTCGAGTCAATATTTGTATTCATGAGAAATCCTATTATATTTTTACGTCAAATAATACCGTCTTACCATTATAATATAGTAATGTGTGAAACAATATCATAAAGAGACTTCAAATACTACAAATGTATCCTAAATGTATTCTGAATGTTCAATTTTTTGTGAGGAGAGTTCGGAATGTTTTTATTTACAATTAAAGACGCTATAAATTTCTATAAACAATGATAAGTTACATCATGTTTTGGACAAAAAGTGCATTTGAAACTATATGAAGATTTTCAGCTGGCTGAAAATTTTGAAACCTATAAAAAATTTACAAGAGCGTCTTTGGATTAAGGTCGTGTGGCTTGAAAGCAAATATGTTATGAATTCCATAATGTGATCTATATCAATGTTTATTTCGAGTGTTTGTTACGAGTGTCGTAAAGCAAAACAAATGACAGAAGGACAAATTATTCATTGGGGTTGATGTGGTAGTGTATGTCCGCCTCCTGGGCGACTATCACACGATGAAATCATACGGGACACACGGGCTTCCGACCTCCAGACCTAGTTGCTGTTTTCCAGACCCAGACCTGCTGTTTTCCTATTAGTCGTCACTGATTGGCTTGACGTTGCACACAAAGTATAAATCATCCAATCAAAAATCTGTCCTTATTCCATTTGACTGTCTTTGAAGAACGAATTCTGCATTAAAAATCTCTAAAGAAATCGTAAAAGAAATCTAGATGTAGACAAAATTCAGTATAATGAAACAGTTATTGAAAGGACATCTCTTAAAAAATTAGGTCTAATTTATATACTTTTATTTAAAAATTTGAACAATTGTATGAACTCCAAAATTACATTACAATGTTATGCAAGACACACATTTCCCCATAAACTGTCTCACAAAGAGGTAAGTAAAACAAATGATAATTAAATTATTTTCTGTGAGTCAGAATGTCTTATAACATATTAGAAAATAGTTTTAGAACATGTAACACACCACCCAAAGTAAATTAAATGCACAGTCAGAAATATAAAAATAGTACAAAACATTGGAAGCAAGATGCTGAGCTCAACAACTTGCCCCGATTGGGAAAGTAGGTATTGGCAACATATTTTAATTTTGTGGTAACGTTAATAAAAAGAAGGTACAAATACATAATTATGGAAGCATTTTGTTTTTGTCAGGTGTACAAAGAATATTACAACCTAGCAACGAAAGAACCCAAATACACGATAATTATGGAACATTACTGTACGATTTCTTATTGTATACCAGAGTAGTGCTCTAGTAGTATTGGTAAGATAGTAATAATTGACAACACGATCATTTAACTAGCATGCGTCGCCTTGTCATGAAAGTCAATAAATTTGCACCCATTCACTCGCGGAAAAGTCGCGAAATGTCTGTGGAGTGTTTAAAGAAACTAACCCTTGAAGTTTTCCGAATAAGAAACAAGCACATGTATATTATAAATCAGTATGATGCAAAATACAATACAAATATCATTTTTAGAAATATTAAAATATTATAAATTAATGTCTCATAAGTATGTTTACCATATTGCCCATTGGGTTTATATAATATCTATGATGTGTCCTAATACCTGTCGAAAAATACCTGATACCTGACGAAAAAATGAAAAAAATGTTATCATAATTTTAAAAGACAAATACACTTGTGCTGCTAGTAATACACCAACTTTATTTGGTTTCCACCCACCTGTGGTAAAGCTGAATATTTTAAGCAGAATTTTTTTATTTTCACTGCAGATTGGCATTTCTCTGCAAGTAATAGGATAATTTAGTCCAAGTGTTTCACGCGCTATTAGTAAGCGTGCCTCATTTTTAAGGTTATAATATTTTATGCTTAAAAAATGCGGTATTTTCGATATAACTAAAAGGATATTTACCGACTTCCGTCAGAGTGTAGTATTGCTTCCAAATATTTGTGTCTCGTCTGTAGAGGTTAATCATTTAAAAAATCTCTCGTCTCACAAGGATTTTTAATTAAATACCCATTAAAACAAACAGATAAAATGTTTTCCATTACGCTACAGAAAAAAATGATGCCGTAACCAAATTTACATATGAAAAAAATAATGATCAAACAAACGTGGAAAGGTAATGTTTACAAACCAACTATACAATGACAAGAAAATAACAAAACATATCCAATAAAATCAGTATTGCTTAATACGATGTTGTATTGATGTATTCTCTACTCGTTTTGCAACTTGTAGAACAAGTCGTATAAAGTTTATAAATAATTTATTTAATGAAAATCAGAAATTGAAAAAGGTTTGTTTGCCAGATGGACGACCTGTGACACTACGACCACCCTAAGGTGACGAGATCTTAAAAAAACAAAAACGAGACATTGTGACTTTTCCTTGAGTAAAAAGAGACACATGCACATAACAAAAAGGAACTATTTGTTTCATTTTCTCTTTTATTCATTATAAAGTTGGCCAGAAACAAGCGGAAGGTTTGGATTATTTACTTTATCGGTAACGATATCGATAGCATTAAAGCATATACAAGCTCAAATGACGCGATGGCTCATTTTCCCTTCCGAGAACCACCACTGAATCTCTCCCTTCTTGATTTCAATAGTCTGTGAAACACTCGTGTTACGTGATACATGAGCATATGATGTACTCGCACTTGCATTTTTTAGAAACTAATTCAAACCCAACGGAATATTATGATAAATTTAAAATTGTTGAAGGCATTTCAAGCCGATTAGGCATTGTTACAAAAACGGGACTTTTGGGGTCCCGTTTTCCTTTAAAAACACGGGACAGGGGCTTAAAAAAGGGACTGTCCCGGCTAATACGGGACGTCTGGTCATCTTAAACCACCCAGAAGATGGTAATAGTAACGCGGGTCATCACTCGAGAAAAATTAAATTCTTTACATTTCATGAAAACAAATTTCTCCTCGTGATCAACTTTCAAATGAATGCTCGTCTCTTTAAAAACGAAGAGAGGGGATCTATTATTCCGCTTACGGCTTGCCACTAGTGGCGCCTCCTTCAGCGGCTTTGCGAAGCACTCTCGTTATCACTCATGTATCGAGGCTGGAATTTTTCTGTTCACTTTTTGATATAATATTTTGGACACAATTCTCAGAGGCAAGTTGCAAAGCGTACCGAATGATTCAGAAGAAAGGAAATTCGAAATTATGGAGTGTTGAAATTTTAATATCCATACCCTTTCGCAGCAACATCAACTTCTTAAATCTTACACTATGGATGTTTTCCTTTCAACATTTAATATAATTGGCGTTAGCTCCGAGCCAGATTTACCGATGTCTCTGAAATGACGTTGACCAGGAGGTCCTAGGGTTCCTAGAGTCCTAGAGTGTTGAGAATAGTGAGGTTTTATCACTACCTAGGACGAATTCAGATGGTGTCTGGAAGAGAATTCTAGCGGTCAGTCCCGTTAGTAATCTGAATGTTTTTATCCCAAACTGTTCCTTCACCACTAGACAGTGAGATCTAGGTCAACCTATACTTACACTTGAAGGAGTTTCCCCCTCCATTTATCTTCGTCTGCGAGACACCGCCTCAGCCGAAACAAGTTCTTAGCTCCCAAATGGTCTCCTGAGATGTCGCAGTAGTGTAGTGAATGTGTGTGTAAGAAAGAGGTTACCCCTTACTTACACATACATACACACACACACACACACACACAAGTATAAATAAGGAACGAGAAAAAAAGATCGCGCGCGGTCCCTAGTTCATTTGTTAGGGCTCTGCTCCGCTATTAGTCTGGTATTGTTCGGGGAAACCACCGATCAGAGTAGCCGGCCTCTAGAATTCTCCACGAAGTAGGGGTTGAATTCGACCTAGATCCGAGGTTAGTATCCTGCCACTGACAGTCGGCACTCGAGTCCTAGGACCTCCCGATCAGAGGTACCGCTGTAACATCAGTTGATTCCCGGAGCTACCTCAACCTGCTCAACCACTGACCTACTTTGGACGCAGAGTTGGGTATCGCTCGCGTTTTCCATTTAACAAATTTTAGCCTTGTTATTCTGAGTTGCTGGAAATCACTCTGGGCACACTTAGAGATCCTGCTAGGAAGAGTTAGATCTCAAAGAAGTCTCCTTTCTCTACTAAGAATTTCTGGAGTATTTGAAAGAAAATATTACATATTTGTGTATATTTTTGAGCCCTTAACATTTCTCAGTGTTAGGGATATTGAATCAAGGTTGAAACAAGCATCAAAATTTGATTATTATTACAATTTAATAATAGTCCTATTTTCCTTTATGTAGGTGTGGATCGCCCAACACGATGTGGTATTATGGTGGTGTGGTTCGCCCAACACGAGGTTCTCTTGGTTTTCCCTCTTCTACTAGTCGTTGTTTTCTAATCTCTAATTCTAGACCACAATTACGGGTCCGTCATGTATGCACGTAATCTCTGTGTTCGCAACTGAAACAAGAGAAAGTGCTTGCGCAGATTGAAGTTTCACAACGGCTAAATTGCGTTTAATTAGATTACGGTCTTTCTCAGAATGAAGACGAGAAATTAATTGTATCTGACGTCACGGTGCATGGGCCGAACGAAAAGGAGAATGCGCGGAGAGAGAGCGTGCACTAATGAAGTTTAATCCTTAAATAATATACAGAAAAAGTCAAACAAAACGGTTTAGCCATATATGCTGGTAAATAATCCCTCTAATTGTAATTAAATTATGAACAAAAGTATTTATTAAAAATGAATTAATCCCTTTCATTAATGAAATATATTTATTTTCTCGAACTAGTGTAGATAAAGAACTGTAATGCGGCAAAAAATTCAGTGTCAATATTTTCACGGAAATATTTGAGTTTGATGTCCATATTCCGGGATATATATTTACTTTTTCGTGTACTACATACAGAGTAATATACATAGTATGGATAAAGTTATATAGTACTACTACAGAAAGTCTATTTCAAGTTTTCAATACAATTACGTTTTGGATCCCCTTGACGTTTGACAGAGTAGGGAAAAATAAAAAACTAGCCCAGACTAAAGAGATTAGAAAGCTAGTACGAGAAAGAATGTACCATTCTGTAGCACCAACAGCTATTAAAACTTCTGAATTATCAAAAATTAAACATTTGCAATATTTTTGAACAATTACATTAAATATTTATATTTTTTACTGGAATGCATTTTCAGAATAAGCAAATAATTCCAATAATGACTTGTGAAGTGTTTTGAAAGCTAAAAAATAGTCAAAGATAAAAATCTGTCTTTCTTGCAAGGTAAAATAAGCCCGATTGGACCTAGGTTGACATAGGGGAACGATTCTTGTGCATTACTAAATCTGAACAGGTCCGAATCGCTGTATTCCTAAGATTTTTATACTGTAAATATGTAGCAATATTTATCAAGTCACGTTGGTAAATATAACAAATAAACTGTCAGTTTTATTAAAATCTCATAAATTGCAAACATTTTAAATAAAAATTTCTCCTGCAATTTTTTGTGTTGGAAGTATTTTTTCAAGAAATTACTGTACAAGTATTAGAAGGATACAGGTTGTAATATCATGAGTATTCCACTCATGAAATTAAGACCAACAGTGTGTAAGAAAACATGCAGTATTAACAAAACAGCAGTGATTTTGATTACCACCTCCCCCTTGGTGCCCAATTATCAACTGCAATTCATCTACATACGTCTTAGGAGGCGGTTTAAAGACCTCTGTTCGATGTACAATAAAGCGCGCTTTTCCATTGTTTCCTTCAAACAGTTGTTAACTAAAGGAAATGGCGAAAAGATTTGGTAATGCGCCAGGGAAAGTAATAGATGATATTATTCGACACGCTACCCAGAGAACGCCGATAAAAGTGAAAAATGTGTTCGAAAAGAGTTTGAAAATTTAAATGAGGACCGAATATTAGGAAAAGATACACCCATTCAAGAAATTGTGAACATTTTGAAGGAAGTGAAATGAAAAAAATCAAATATTTCGTGATTCTGATAATATGTAATTGTTTTTTATTAATACGAGAAAAACTTTGATACGTTATCACCACCAATTATAATTTTTAAGTGTATGCAATTTAATATAAGGTCTTCTCACTTCGTAGTCTTCAAGAAAAAAAAATCTTAACAAGTTCATAGGTCTGAAAATAAATGAATTATTCTTACAGCAAACTTAATAATTCCATGCGTTTTTATTTCTGTTATGAAAAATAATATATACTAACTTCAAAAAGGTCCCGGAAATGTTAATAACTCAGAAATAAGATACCATTATGCAATTTACACAACATTTCCTACAAAATAGTTCCCTTCCGCAGTGGCACTAAAAAAGAACTAGTGGTGCTACAACAGCACATACTTTCCCGTATTATTGGAAACAACTACGTAGGATTGAAACATTGCACTTTCTGCCCTACTAACATCTAATCTATTATTTAAAAACGTCCAATTCAAACAGGAAGAGAACTCACTGTTTCCATCCCAGTGTTGCCAAACTATGTGAATTCTACAACTACATAAAAACATAATACAAACGTTTTGTAAACTTGTATTGGAAAAAGAAGCATGATACCATACAGCTATATCAAGTCACAACAATGACACGTAATTCACAGAAATTCGCGACAGCGGAACGGAATTCAATTGTTCCATTCCCTGCTTTGTCGATACCCCCTTAAAGAGCTAGCAATTTTTATTTCCAATATTTGAAAATAAATTATTTTTTTAAGACAAATATGTAAAAAATGGTCGAATGTATAAAACCAACAAAGAAATAATATACAAAATTGCAAATTCTAATTTACGAGGCATCCGCTGTCTGAAGCGCAATAAATTTTGCAGCAGGCTATTATGTTTGTCACGAAATTATAGAAAAACTACTCGTATTTTCAAAACCAATAAGCATAACCTTATTTGAAGATGTATTTTTGCGAAATACATTTCATGTACAAAAGCAGCCGCCATCTATCGCCGCCCAAAGTACATTTTTTTGACATTTTCTTAATTTTTTGGTTTCCTAATGGTAAACGGAAAGATTAATTTTAGAATATTAAAAAAACACAAAAACCTCGTCTAAATGTCAATATTCTTTTAAAAATTTGTAGCCGTTTTTAAGAAAATGTTTAAGCGTTACTAAAAGTGCGAAATTTAAAACTCTTTTTCACAGAAAGTTTCTGAGTTTTTGAAAGACTTCATTTGAAGCATGTACACTCACAAATACACTAGTGTTTACAAATTGCTGGTAATGTGCATATTAAAGATTTGAGAAACCTTTCAAAAAATTTGCATTTGTGTCGACTTTACATCATATTAAAGAGTGCAATTAGCACTATCCCCTCGAAAACTTTGAAGAATAAATTTGGAGCTATTTATGAGAAAATGGCGTTTGAGTGTTTCTGAAAATGCAGAATTTTGAGCTAGTTTTCACAGAAAACGGTTGAGTATTTAGAAATTTTAATTGAAAGTATTTAAAGCACATGTACTCATTAATATAATAATGTCAACAAATCGCCGCTAATGTAAACATTAACCACGTGAGAGGCAAGTAAAAAATTACATTTTTGCAATTTTTGAAAAAACAAAAGAATAGAGCAATATGGCGTTTACGACATGTAATAGAGTACATTTATCACTATCCCTACCAAATGTTTAAAGAAAACATTTGGAGCCGTTTTTGAGATATTCTTCTTTTTAAATTTTTTTTTAAATTGCAAATATTGCATGCAATATTACGCAAAAGCTACTAAAATTTTTAAAACAATGTACAGGACCTTAAAGAAATAACTTACTTTGAAGAACAAATTTTATTTGATGGAAAAATCTCTATCTGCAATTTTGCAGTTGGAGGAAGACGCTGAATAAAATTCAAACTTTCGCAATTTTCGAAAATTCAGTTATCCGTGAAATCAGACCTATTTCACCTTAATAAGTGTATTTTACTCTATTCTTACAAGAAGTTTAAAGAAAAAAAATTGGAGCCTTTTTGAGACAATTTTGAAAATGTCCGGAGGCTTCATGTAAAATACTCTCCAAAATTAAAATATCGGTTTCAAATTCAAAAAGCCACGAGATCAGCTAGGCCGATCCAGAGTATCAATTTTGGAGAAAATCGGCTGAGCGGTTTAGTCGCTAGCGTTGTTCACAGACAGACGGACAGACGATTTGTTTTCAATTAGTTTTTCGGTATCAAAGACCCACAAAAGGGATTCTGGCTGCAGAACGTGTTAGGAGATTTTTTTTTCTTAATTTAGCAACTGGATATATCCACTTCTTCGTTACCAGGGCCCTGTAATAAGAGTTTTTCTGACGCAAATTCGAGGTTTTTTCGCGTAGCATTACATACATTTCCCTATACTATACGTACATACGTATAATATACGGGAGAGTAAAAATTGTCTACCGAATACATATTAAATGAATAATTAGATATTCTTGGAACTTTTGAAGCTCGTAATATTTAAAGGAAAGCATGAATCAAAAACTTTTATTTTAATCCAGGCACGACATTCAAATCCTTTTAAATGGGAATACAACAAACACGTTTTGTGAGGTAACATAATAGCGCGCTCTACAAATTCGACTAGAGATACCCTCCTTTTCACATAAGTAGAATAGGTGGGAAAGTTAATCACGATCTGGTAATCACGCTTTCAGGGGGAGGCATTACTTGCCTGAATACAGCTCTCTTTCATGCCGAATATTCAGTCGACAACCAATTTCCCAGAATCACATTCAAATATACAGAGTGGTTGGGGTCGCGGGCAGAGCTTTGTGATTGTCTTTCCATGTCTCATGATGTGATGCTCCCCCTCATGTAAATGTATACATCAGGATGCGTCAAAGCGAAAACTGATTTAGAAATGCATGGCACCGACGAGTACTTCCATTAGAACATTTATATGGGGTTTACATGAAATTGGGATGGACGTACTAAACTAATCTTATTTGCTACGTTATACTATCTTACAATCTAAACATGCGCTTGTTGCTCTTTTTCTAACTCTTCCTATCAAGACCCGTCTTTACAATGGAATATGTCACGGTATTTCGCCGCTAGATATCGCATGATCGCGACCGTATCAAATAGAGCTTACTATCATGCCACTCCTAGCGGCAGGACCGAGAAAGACGCAAAATGCCGTGTGTTATTCCACCGTGGTCATAGGGGCTTGAGAGGCAGAGTTAGAAAAATCGCACTGTAACTATCTGAAAATATAATCTTGCTCTCTGACACACGCAACAATACCAGCTATTGCTTGCCAAGCTCATTTTTCTTATCAATCTAACCTACCAATAACGGAAGTGTATTGACAGACCTGAGGATGGTTCATCCTATAATGTTATAGCAATCTTATAACAACACCCTTGAAAGGCAGAAAAGCTGACCAAGAAGAAATGAAAATAAAAAGAACATTAATACATGTCACCGATACCAGTCGTTGGCAACAAACGTTACTCTTGTATTTTAATTGCTCAAATGTTAATATTAAATGAATCAAAGAGATAGATCAGTATAAATTAATAGAGTGGCGATGGACCCACTTTATTTGAAGCTTTTTGAAAGGACAGTCACCATGTTTCCTGTGGGCAATATCGGAATGTGCGAGTTAGTTCGATCGAAGAGCATTTAGAAGAGACGAAATATTAAGAACATGTTGAATTTATTCCAGATTAATTTAAAGAATCAAGTTTAAGTTTACTTGTTTCTATTAAGAATTATATTTCCGAATTTTCTTCTTAGTAATACTTGATTGGAAAAGATTTTAACTTTTGAGTTGTGTAGATCTAAATATTAGTATTAATTGTGAAAATTTCAAAGTGATCGCTCTATCACCTGGAAATGTGCGTAGTAGTAATTTGAAATCAAACCAAAATCAATTTGATCTCAGGAAACATTGTAAATAAACAAATATTTTAATAAATTTAACTGTTTTCATAATTTTTAACGAAATATCCTAGGGAACATTTAAACATTGCTATGTTAATAATAAAATTGTGGTCTTAGTCTGATTACCTTCGTCTTGCTTCGTAAAATAAGGCGTCGTTGAATTGAATGGAAGAAAAGCTCGGGCAGGCGGAGTTCACTATCATGTTAGCCGTAAGCCTCTCTTCTCCTCCTTATCCTCCAAACGGAATTAAACTAGTCCTTGGCTTGGGGGACACCATCAACTGGCCGACAAATGATAATGTATCGTATTACCTAGACATAGAGGATAAAAAGTACGAAAGAGTCCACTGTTGACACACCCGCCGTTGCTATGTGATTATCATTGTACATCAATCAGAAAAATAATGATTGTTTAATTGATTTTTTCTGGGCGCGGCAACTCGTATGGGCATTGCCGTAAGTGTAGTGACTTTTTATTCCAAGCAGAAGAAGGGAAGATCGCACGCAGTTTGTGGCCCGTTAGTTAAGGTTCTGCTCCGGCATTCGCATGGTGTAAATTGGTGAAAACACAGAAAACAACTGATCAGAGCAGCCGATGGCTAGAACTCTTTTCCCGACAGCGACTGAATTATACCTAGCTATCTAGTTAATGTCGAAACCCCCAGCCACCTTCGGTACTGGAACACTAGAACCTAGAAGCGTTGCAATGACATCACTTGAAGCCCTGAGCCACCTCAGCTGTCGGGAATATACATTTTGTGGGAAGAAGCTCCATTGTTTCAACCTGCAGAATATCATTATTTAACCACACCCATTTTGCCTTAGCGCACTTTTGACATTGAAATAACCAGGAGCTCTATATAACATACTGCATTATGTAACCTCTTTGTTGAAACCGCTACCACAACTACCTAGTGGTTTTGTGAAGACCCTAAACAGTATCTGTTTCGTTCTTAGACTTTTTTGCGACGTTATCCAAAACCCGTGCTTCCAATACCGAAGCCCTTTTCATTCACCTTTACTCTCCCGCTGGTGTGCCTTTCCATCGTTAGGTAACACTGCGCTCCTGGTCAGGCCGCTTTTTTTACAGTTGGGTCCGGACGTCTTCGACGTTCCTGCTGCACATTGAGGCATATTGAGGGGTTTATTTAGCAAGTTATATTCACCGGAACTCACGTTATTCAACAATTGGCAAGCGTGTTGACATTTGGATTCCGATTTCCTCTGGAGCGTTGCTGACCTGGAGGTCCCAGAATCCGAGTCTCGATTGATTGATGGATTGCTAGTGATTCCGGGCGTGTCAACTACGGAAGTCATTAGTCCCGTAAGTGTAGTGCGTGTTTTTCCATCGGGAGGTGGCGGTGATCTTTCCCTGCTGAATGGCGAGATGCGGGGCCAACCTAACGTCGAGAAGCGCGGTTTTCCCCATACCAAGTATCTGCCACCAGCGGGGCACCGCCCCAGCCGGGACAAGCTCTAAGCTCCCGACCGATCTCCCGCCATGCGTGGTAGTGTAGTGCATGTTAGTGTGTGTGTGTGTCTGTGTGTGTCTGTGTGTGTGTGTGTGTGTGTATGTAAGGGTGAGAATAGGACAAGGAAAAGGAAGAAAAGGTCGCGCGTGATCCGTGGCCCGTTTGTTAGGGTACTGTTCCGGCATTCGCCTGGTGTTGGTCGTAGAAATCACGGAAAACTACCAATCAGAGCAGCTAGCCTAGCTGACGAGTGTGTCGAAAATCCTGCCGCCGTCGGGACCTAGAACATCTCGGTCAGAGGGACTGCAGTGTCATTAGTTGATGCACGGAGCCATCTCTCGCGGTCGAGTCCCGACGGTGGCAGGTTTTTGGCAATAGGAACACAGCAAGATTGGATTCAGCCACTCCCTGGAAGTGAAGTTCTCTCATTGGTAGTTTTCTTGTAGTTTCGCTAATCAGAAACAGCCGAATGTCTCTGCACAATCTTTTCTTTTTCGTCCTTCTCCCTTTCCCTCCCTTTACACACTCACACACACACACACACACACACACACACACACACACACACACATCAACATGTAATACACTACCACACTTGCAGAGAATAAGAGAATGTTTAAAAAAATAAATGCACTTAGAAATAGATAAACAAATGTACAATTAAGAAATGTAACAACCAAACTTAAATAACCATTCTTAAATATGTCATCTTCAAGTAGCACATAAATTATAGGAGAAAAGTAATCAAAATAGCGTAAATGTAATGCAGATTGAGAGTCTGATTAAGGGGCCACCACCCGGGTGCCGACGCTATCCGTCAGCTTTGTAAGTTAGTGATCAAATAAATACATGTACCTTCGAGAGTTGGGATCTAAGAGCTGATTCCGGCTGGGGCGGTACCGGGGGAGGGGCTGGGCTCTTGCGCATCATATCCGACTTCAGCCAATGAGCTTCACGAACCAGTTTGTGTCACAATACCAGCGTGAATTTTAAATGCAGCCACATTCCAAAATTATCACCTTGTACAAGACATTGAAACAGATATATGAAGCATTCCTTTGAAATATTGTATTTTTTACACCTTCATCGTGTTATTTTTGGTTGGTTACCGTTGAAAATTGTCACTTTATGCCACTTTCAAAATGGTTCTCAACACTTCTCGCTCTCCATGCAACATGGCGGCAGGCGTCTGGTTTGGCTATCCAAACGAAGTGTCCGTGCTGTGATCGCATGGTTCGTGACACAAACTGGTGCTGCGCAACAAGCGAGAAAAACTCGGTGGGCCGGAGTATCTCACCCATGTCTTTCTTCCATGGGCGGCACCGCACTCGTGGGAGATAGCTGGAGGGAGAAACCCTATAAGCCGACCTCAATGTCTGCGCCAGTTCTCGTGTTCCAAGGGGAGAAGGAGCACACTCCCCTCTTGGGGACTGGCCATAGTAATTGACACGCCCGCAAACACAAAGTAAATCAATTAATACGACTAGGAGTCGAACTCTGTTTCAGCTGTACTTTTCCGTACACTTTGAAATGGGAGAGGTGTCTCAGGGCATCAACTGATGTTCTGTTCAGTGCCTCTGACCGCAAAGTCCCGTCGGTGGGAAGATTTTCGACTCTAGCTTGTCAGCTTGGTCGAATTCGGTCGCTGCCTGGAGGAGAATTCTAGCGGCCGGCTTCTCTGATTGGTAGTTTTCCGTGGTTTCTTCGAACAACACCAGGCGAATGCCGAACCACGCCGGACCGATCACGTCAAGGACCACGCGCGAACTACCTGTTCCTTGTCCTGTCCTATCCCTTCCACACTTACACTTGCGTGCACTATACTACCACAAATGTCGGAAGACCACTTGGGAGCATAGGACCTCTCCCGGCTGGGGCGGTGCCCTGCTGGTAGGAGATAGCTGGATGGGGAAAACCCCACAAACCAACGTGTAGGTCAGTGTCGGATCTTGCCATTCAATGGCGCCAAGCCACCGCCACCTCCCCATCAAAAACGTGCACTATATTTAGGGTACAACCGTAATCAATCAATCGTGATGACGCAACCGTAATCAATCAATCGCCTTGCGTTGAATTGCAGTGGAACAGCTGATGATACCTGGCCATCGCCAGCACATGTCGTTAAAATCCGCACTCTAGGGAGACCAAAAGGTGATCGACCCCGATCGACAGCGATCGAAATTTCGAGTTTTGTCTCAAACGGAAAAGGAAGAAACTTTCAAGTAATATTTTTACTTTCTTAATACTAAAGGACTTCATGCATGGTGCGCCTGCCCGTAGAATCCCCTCCTTACGCAATGTTTATGCTAGTAATATAATTGCACATATTTAATGAAAATGTTAATCTAGATTTGGTGTAAGCACATTTTAACTTCTTATGTAAGTATTGATTTTTCAAATGAGACATTCCTTTTAAGGAATTAGAAGTTTAATTATTAACCTTGCAGGGTTTGGTTTATTTCAATGCAATTAAAATATGCCTTATTTACGTAACGATGCTCACATCATACCAGGCTCTTCCACCTGAACACGCAAATTTTGTTACGCGCCTTTCTCGTATAACTCGGTCATGAAAACGGGAGAATAGAATTTAACTCCGAAGCTTCTTTTAGGCTTGAGGATTTTTTTACATGCAGTAACATGAGACAGCCGGACGAAGGAGTTTTTCGACCTTAAAAGCACGGCTTCTATCGGATTGGAACCTGGAACAGTCCGATACGCTAACCGTTACACCAGTGAATTCTAGAACTGTAAGGGAACAATACGGCAAAGATGATGAAAAAATATGTGTTCGCGATCATAAATACAGACACTAAAATTCAGCGTAATTCTAAGAACACGGTTTCCAGACCCTGGTGATATATAAATTCTTGTTGCTATGTAATGCATTGAATTACAAAAAATATACATAATCTTGGTAGTTACCGAAGATATGTAGTGGAAATTCTGTGGATGGGTAAAATAGGAATAATCTTCCGCAATAAAGTAATATATATTTTACACTAAATTTAGATCTTTCACAAAAGGTAGCAGAACAAATGTGCGCCCACAAGGGTGCGGTTAAACAGCCATGCTTTGTACCAAGATACTTGGCGAGTTCTGAAAAGGAGGTAAAATTCCTCGAAACAGGTATTCTGGATTGTAAGATATGAATTTAGTGTTAAATACGTATTTGATCGTGAAATATTATTTCTATTCTACCGATCCAACCAGGAAGGAAACGCCTTACAACTAAACTATTCCGCGAGTTTAGTGGATTTACTAATTGGTAATATCAATTCCATTTAATCAACACTTCTTGCAATGAAAAACTTCAGCACGTACAACCAATACAAAGTTTTGAGAACTCGGTGAATCATTGTACTCACCATCTTGTGAAGTTTTCTCAGCGAGACGATTGCCTTCGTTCGGCGCAGAATCTTGGTTCTCTCCCTGCGCCTGAAGAACCATCCGCAGCGGAGGTCTTAACATTTTTTCAAAATCACATTTTTGGTGTGGACGATGCTGTGATTTCATTTTCCCAAGATGTGATGTTCCGTATTCTTTCCATTCGTTTTTCTGGTCGGTTCGAGGTGTCTACAAAAAAGTGGTTATATAAGGGATGTATTTTGTTTTTAATTTAAGTAATTAAAGTAAGTAAAAGAAGTATGTGGAATATAGTCCTATCCATACTGTCAATTTTCAAAGATTGAACAAATCTGTCAAAATTAGAGAAAAGGTTATCAACGAGAATTTGAATACAGCTCTAATTTTATTAGGATGAAAGGCTTTCTGGTCGGCCTTATTAATATCAGATGGCGATTAAATTTCTGAGATTTTTTTATAATGTGATATTTTAATTTGAAATAGATATTGAGCTTGTAATTATCTCATCGTATTCGAGGATCGAAAGCCACGAGTCAGAGAATGAATGGATTGCTATCGATGAATACAATGGGAGTACCTTTTCGTTATTCATGTCTTCAGATGGTATAGGAAGTTGAAGACGCCACAAACCAATTAGCGACATGCAAATCACCAGTAACAAAGTAAGTCGACTCATATTGTTGTGGGATTGACACTACCGTTCGCGATCGTTTCACAAAGCGACTGACTAGCGATGATGACTAACCATCCCACAGTAAACCCTCTTAAGATAACCCCTTCAAGATCATTACATCTCGGATTCTGAGAGAAGTGTCTCCTGTGGAAGAAGTCTTTGTTCTCTATCTGCAGACTGACGGATGCTCTTCATGTTTCAGATAATCGAGGAACTTCAATGTTCTTCTTTGCATGTGAATTCGCAGAATACTTGAGTCTAATTTGTGTTTTTTCATTTCTGAAGCTTCGATATAAAAATATGCCACGAATAAAACGTGATTGACAAATCACAAAGGGAATCTATCATCACCATTGGCAAAGGAGAATTTGTCTTTTTCGGGCAATGATTTTTATTGTAATAAAATAATTCATCATTCGTTTTCTATTTTGTTTTAAACAGACTTTTTTCGTAATACTTATTGTTTAATATTAACGCAATTATTGTGCACTCGAAAACATAATGCTGAAAGCAATATAATAGTTTTTATACAATAATACTCTAATCATTGACATTTTTACGTCTCCCAACTCCAGTATTTTTTATGGAGTTTTGCCACATCTAAAACATTTTCTTCTTTCAAAATTGAATGAAGTATTTCAAAACCGTATCAAACACTCCGTTGATACCCTTATTGGTACATTTTCATATGGAGATTTTAAGGCTTCATTTATCGATTAAAATGTAATTTAAACAAAGTTTTAGGGCCTATCTTTCTCCATAACGGCATTTCGAGGAGACAGCGTCGCGAGAGAAGCACATTCGTTGCCATCATTCCGGATGGCCTTGTGGAATCAAGATTTCAAATAAATTTAGTTTTCTTACACTTTCAGTGCTAATGTAAATTTTGGAATTTTGGAATAAATAGGTTATTAATTTTAATTATTAATATTTTTACAATAAATCCTTCTAAATGCGATTTTTCATTGTTTACATGCCTTTGTGCACCCCCCTTAGCTATAATAAATGTCTTTTTGAATGACTATTTTAGTAAAAAGAAATCCCTTTTTGTCTACTTATTTTAGGTAAAATAAAATAAAACTTCCAGGCTATAGTTATTAAGTTTGAACAGCCCTATTACATTGTTGAAGAAGTTTTAATCTTTGAAAAATCTTTATAACATTGCAACTCTGATAATTAAGCAAATGGGTAATATTTTTGTATTGCAGTCTCCTCCCCTTGAATCACGCATGAACCGTGCACAAAATAATAAAACATGCCAGGCACGCACTCAAGCTCGGAGACGAACCTCGACGTTCTGAAGTGCCTCCGAGCGAGCATGGACATGTGTAACCCAGCTGTCGAAGCGAAGTGCTTCACGCTTCTAAGGAGACCACACACGTGGGGTTCTCGTCGGACGGCTTCAGAATGCGAGCAGCTTTTCCTCACGGAAAATTGATCCTGCGGAGACTACGCGCGATCTGGAGGCGTTTCCGGGAGGCTCCCTTCTTCCGTGAAGCAGGGCAACATTCTAACATATATCACTAAACTTTCTCATACATTCTTCCAAAATCTACCCTCAGTTACCGGTGCATCTCATTTCAATCTATGTAAAGAGCATCCCATAGAACCTCGTCTAAGAAACCGACTCCCCTTTCACGTCTTCCTCCGTAATCTGGCTGATATAAGATAATGAAATAAACACTCCTCTCAATACCAGTCAACAATGTGTATTCCTCCACTCAGATATTCGTACTAACCACTATAATGTTACAGGGAGGTCGCCGTAGCTACTCCCTTCGCATATTTTTCGTCTGAAAATACTCGCTCCTAACAACTGAAAAGCCGTATGGCTGAGCGTTGTATAATCACCTCATTCTGCAATAAAAAATAAAAAAAAAGCAGGGCGGCTTGTGACTCATCGCTAGAGACCGGAAAAATAAGTAGTATTAAACGTCAAAATGTGGACATAAATATATAATGGAAACTGTAAGAATATGTAATAAATATGTAATATCGGATAAAATATGTAGTTTTAAAATGCTTTTATTAAAAAAAACATTTACATAATACGAAATTACATCTATAAACAATATTCTAAATAAATTTTAAAGTTAAACAAACGTTTTAAAAACCATTTGGAGAGCACAAGTTGATGCTCACTTTGGATCATAAAACTTTCCCGTCAGTGGTAAACTCTTCATCGTTTGAAATCCGGGACCGTAGTTAAGCAGTTAGACTAGACGCAATAGAAGTCATCGTACAAACTGACGATAACTACGACCAGCAAACAATCCCTGCAGCATGCAACAGTCTCATCAAAGTGTTTCGCATCTGCGATCGCCAATTTCTCTCGGAAACGAAGGTTACATGTCACAAAACGCGGTGTTAATGATACTTTTCACACCTAGATTTCACCAAAAATGTAAGAAAAATACTGATTTTTTTGAAAGTCCTCCTTTTTATTAAAAATATGTAATAAAATTGATTGGATAAAATAATATTTTGTAAAAACAGGAAAATATGTAAAATATGTAATATAGTACTAAAAATGTAAAACTATGTAACGAAAAAAATGAATATTGTTTTAGGAGGGCGATAATTCGCCAAGATTCTGAGGAAGGTAAGGAGAAAGACAAAAATATGTAATTATATAAAAATCATGTCTCTACTCGTCGCGCAGTCTTCTGTCGACCTCTCTCTTAAGTAGAGCTCCGACATGTAGGCACTAAAAAGTAGAAAACAAATAGGCGTTTAAAAACCTAGAAATAGGCAGGGAAATAGGCATAATAGTCAAAGTATGTAGATAAATAGACACTATAAACTTATCAATGGGTAGGTAAATGAACATGTTTTATAATAATAACAATGTAATTGAAAATAAGCGCAAAAATTCCCTCAATAATCAAGTAAATATATTTAAAATTCGAATTTAAACATAATACCTGTATAAGGGATGAATCCTACTCTCTATAAACTAATAAATAAAATCGTCAATAGCTTATTAATTTTTTAAATCACAAAACAATAGTAGTCATTAAACATTATTGATCACTGTGGAAATCCACAATTAAGAACGTTTACGAGTTTTCAATAGTGAAAGTGGTACTTCTTTCATTCAAAATTATTTTTTATCGAGATAATATTCTCTCTCCTAGTACGAAGTTACAGGGGCATATTTTATTGAAGCTCTAAGCTCAGGTTCGAGTTCAAATTTCTTCTGGTTTCTCATAAAAAGCAGAAGCTATTTTGAATAAATTTTAACAGATTTACATACCTCTCCAAGCACTTCCCCCAGCATTTACTGTATGTCGCCCGACGGTTGTGGCATCTGGTACCTGAAGAACTCTTGTCGCCAATTTCGTGACGACTTTAGGTAGAAATCCAAAATTTGCACAAATGTAGACAAAGTGAGCCTTGATGTTAGAGGGCATTACTTCCTTAGCTTCCTTAATAGTAACTGGTGCGTCGTAGTTGAAATCTAAAATCTTCTTTGAAGCTAAGACTTATTTGAAGCTATCCACGTAATAAGTGACAACTTGAAGCCAGAAATTCTTTTTGTGGTGGTAGTTAAGTAGCGGGAAAAACAGTCCTGAACGCTGCCACTCTGCTCGGAACTTTGAGAAATACTTTTAAATGGTTCTCGTCGTGGAAATGCCGACGAACTTCTTCCGCAACACGATGATGGGCATGAACTGCACAAGTAGTGTGTAAAGAAGACCATCGCCAATTCTCGAGCAAAAACATGCGCTGTACTTACGGGAGTAATGTCCTTAGCAGTTGACGTGCCCGGAATCACTATCAATCGAGTGGTAAACCGAAAGGGATCTAATCGTGAGTGACGGTAGGATGGACGCATGTTATTCGATTACTCTATACATGTGTTTCTGAGTGTTTGATTTTCATTGCGATATTAGTTGATAAATTCACCGTTTGTCCACAAAAAATATAAAACCAAACTGTTTATATAGGTTGATATTACCTAGGAATTACTAAATTATCGAATGTATCAATATAACTAAACTGAGTGTGGGTTTTTATGCCCTGAAATTATTGACAGAACTGTACAGTATTTGAAAGTTAATTTCAGTAGATTTAAAAGTTTGGTCATTCTCTGCATCTTGGAAGCACCCGAACTATTGAGTCTGGAAAGATGGTAAACACTGAGAGAACGTTAGTATAGAAAGCAAAAAATAGATTAAATTACCGCTATATCAAGGCGTTAATTGCTCCAAAATAAGCATCCTGAAATACATTATTTCTTAACACGCCCTGCTCTTAATTGATATTTGCTCTCATTTTTTAGCTTTTAATGTTTAAAACGCCGAGAAGACTGACTTCGATCAGCTTTCTGATGAAACGGCACGAATATTATGGTGCTAATAGCTTTATAGCCTAATGTTTGGTTCACACTGTTGATCGCTTTAACTGAGACATTTGATCAAACACCCAGAGGCAAACTATGTAATATGCAGTAAATTTACACGAATAAAATGCGCGATTCTCGAAAGTAACAATTAACACGTTTGTTTGTTACGACGCCTACCCTTGGCATGTTAGCCATTTGATGACGCGCTAACCAGTATAGACGTACAGTTTTCCTCAGCGTGTGTTCACACAAGCGCGTAAGTGGCGAATCACTGTACCAACACTCAGAACTCTCTAGCATGTGTCCCTGCTGGACCCATTGCATTGCATTATTATTAGTTTGTTTAGGCTCAGTTTGGTAATTAATATTAATCAGATTTCAAAATCGCACAATAAAATACAATATTTATGCAACATGAAACACTAATATAAAACACGCAATTTCCCAGAAGCACTATTCTTGTTTGCTATTGCTGTGTACAGCATTTGAAGCTGGCGCCGCAGCTGTACGCCGCGCGCCACGGAGCTCGCCGACCCGGAACGCTCCAGAGCAAGCAAGCCGCGAGGCGAGGCTCCCATCCACGCCGGCCCTTATAGGCACGTTCAACAGTCAGGCTAGCTTGAGGAGCACCGCGGCAAACAGTGAGACAGCGAAGTGGAGCCGCTGGAGAGAGCCTGCAGCCAGGAGGGGAAACACACGCGGAGAGGCCGCACCAGGGGCGTGCGGAATACGACGCGACTGCCAGCCTGAGGTGCCGTGCTTGGTGATGCATGGCGAGATTGCGCGCTGGATATGCGCACGGCGGAGTCGCGCAGTCAGACGTGTGTTACAGAACTGGTGCTAAGTGACGCACTGGTGGGACACGGATTCGTTAATGCCAGCCTGAAGGAAATAGCTTCTGGTATATCGTGTGGTATAATGTAAATAGTTTGGTTAAAAAATAAATAAATGGTTGTTAAGAGAACGCCTTTTCATTCATTGGCAAACATAAAATCCCAAACGTTCTGCAATTTGAATTTATATTTCCACTATCCCAACACCTGTATATATCCATACTCCCAGAGGTGAAGGTTCCGCATCAAATTTCTAGGGATGACACCTGTGGAGAGGATTATTGGAATAATTTCAACTTTTTCAACATGGATTATTTCTTTATGGATTCAGTGAGATCTGAGTACTTATTAATTTTTTCAGCGTATTTACTTTGTAGGTTGCTAATATAATGCAACCGTCCTTCCTACTTGCCCTCACGTTATTGCGCCAAGGCAACCGTATTCTCCTTTTTAATATCCAATGCAACCGAATATATTACTATAACCCCTCCTCTTTTCAATTAATCAATATTATTATTATATGACGACGTTGCATAAATTTATGTCGAATCTTAGGTCGCGGTCGGCCCCGTACGGGAAATACCTGTAAACAGCGTTCAACATTGCAACGTACACAGGACTGCTAAATACTGAAATGAGAACACATTATTTTTCAAAAAAGGAAAGAAAGAACTTTAATCCTTTTCTCTCTTGTTATTCTCTCAACAACAATATAACAATGCGTGAAATATAAATTCACTCGAGCTTGGCAACAGTGTTATAGCTCTAATACCCTTACATGAAATTAATATTAATCAGCTGATTCCAAATTACTGTATATTCAGGAATTCCTTTACCCAAAAAAACAAAACCAATGTCATTAAAAAATTTTCCTCGTACGTACGTATTTGCAAATGTAACAATGAAAAAAAATGAAAAATAAGACTAAATTTTACATTGCTAGTTGACAACAATTGCGTGCGTCTGTTTTTTAAAATTTCGAGATTTCCACCGATCTTGTCGGAGTTTATTTAATTTACTTGAATGTGCGCAAAACGAATATCTGATTTAATAATTACGACGCGAATGCGACACTTTCCTGTTGTTGCGTTCGTCGAGACAGCGCCGTCGCCAGTTCGGTCGTCCTGCGCGTGCCCACGTGCACGCGCTGACGTACTCGCACGCTCCAATCTTGCGTATGCTGGTTTTCTTCAAAAAATTCTCCGGGAATTCCAGAAATTGCCCGATCACGTCGAAGCACAAAGTCACAAAAATAAATAAACAACTTCTTCTCTCGTCCAATACGCTCACTGCATCAATAGATGTTCGCACTATCCGTTCACATGTCCATTGCACGGTACCGATTCGCCGCCAAATGTCTAAGTCCAAATCTTTTAAAAAATCTCGAGTTCGTCCAACGTGGACACGATGTTTCTATCACTACTGACTAGGCAGAACTCTTCTTAAAATCATGTCGATTTAACATGTTACCACGCAAGAGAAAAAATGCCGGCGAACTCCATTCTTGCCTTTTCATTGTTGTTTTCTTAATTTTTCTAAAATGTCCAATATCAATTATTTTGACATGCTTGTGCGTTTATTTACTAACGCCTTTTCCCAATGTTAAGGTTTTCTTGCCCAAACAGATATTTTCGATCTTTTTTACGTCGAAAATGCGAAATTTCTCCGTCGACATTACACACCAATTCGTCGCTTGTTTTTGGTATTATCAATTCGTAATATTTATTTCAGAAATTCAATGTTCTATAAACCCTTTGGATCAGCTATAATTTTTTCATTAAATTTATACAACGACGATTCACACGCCTCTCGTTGCCTAATTAAAATTTCTTCATAAAATTTTGATATTTTCAGTTATTATATCTGACACGTCACTGGGGCTTTTTCTCTAAAATTTTATATTCTAATTTTAAACGAACCCGTCGTCCGATCGTGTTCAAGCAAAGGCCACAATGTTTGTTTATTTATTTTCCAGCTAACTGTACGGTCAGATTTCTTTCCAAAACTACCGAATCCATTGTGTTTTCCAAAACTGTCGAAATATACTTTCCGCGGCACGCTGTTCTTCTGTCTCGTTAGTATCGATTAATGTACACGTTGTTTTTATTGACTATAGTTTAATAAATATTTATTCCTTGTCCACAATTGTCTTTGGGGAATGTATCATAAATGAAACCATTACAGTATAATTGAGCTTTTTTCGTTGGCACGTTTTCCCGCTTACAACGTTCAACGTTTTTCAGTTCCTTGAAAAACGTACTAACGAGATTTCACTGTGTACTTTCTGAATCAGAATCAGTGAAATTGTCGCTGATTCAATCAGTGAGAGCCGAAGTAACTGATATCTTCAGTCGAAATGTGTAGTTTCGCTGACAATCAGCAAATTTGTGAACCTTTTCATAATGACCGCCAGCATTTCACTGGACGTCAGTGGTAAAAGTCCCGCGCCACCATCACTCACTGATCGTTCAGTCGTCACGTTCAATTAGTTGTCACAGATTTTACTGATTTAAACAGTGAAGTTTCGCTGATTCAAAAAGTGGACCCGATTTTCACTGGTTTGTTCAGTTGAATTCACTGATTGTCAGTGGCAGGGTTAAAACTGACACCATCAGTGAATAGTCACTCTCAATCAATAGTTTTTCACTGATCCAGACTGAGAGAGTATGGACATAATTTAAATTCAGTATAATGTATTCGATAAGTACGTCTTGAACTGTTTGAAAGCGACTTCTGCCCAGTAAGTCCAAAACATTATTACCAGTTTAAAACTTGTACTTCAATTTCCTGACCCGTGTGCTGCTTTCGCCTTCACGCGCGTACAAGACGCAGCTCTCTGGGGAATAAAGTGCGATGTTTGCGCGGCTGCTGGGCCTTCATCAGGAGTGCCGCAGAGCAGCGATCGAACGGGGCGCGCTCGGGGCTTTAGCACCTGTCCAGCCGCGTTGGCCCGCGCTGCTTCCCAGCCGCTTCATGATCGTTGCACTTCCCCGACGCCAGTCCTGCTTCCCCTCACGCGGGTCTTCGACGGTGCAACGCGTGCCGTTTGCACGAGAGTTGGCAAGTTGCCTTCAAGTAGACGCGAGTACTTCCCCCCCGATCACTTCTAGGTTTCCGAACTAGTGGTGGTTCCTGGGCGTTCCCACGTTTACTTGCGCACGTCCGAATGTATCCGATGTAATTTATCCAATACAGCTCTTAACAATAAAAGCCTTCCCAGAGTCTTTCTGAAAAGATAGTATTTCAAATTACGCGTCTTTCGGAAGCTGCGGAGGCTGTGTATCCTGGCGCGTTAACGGCTTTGGGATTAGTACCGTTAGCGTAGTGCATGTTATATCCCGCGAGGTGGTGGTGTTCATCCCCTAACAGATATCTCCACCGTAGGGATTCTTCAACAGCGTAGACAAGCTAAAAGCTCCCGTCTGATCTCTGGATACGTCTGGTTCTCCAGTGCATGTAAGTGTGTGAATATGTGTGAGTGTACAAGGTAGGGATGACATACGTCCCGGCTTTCTCGGGACAGATTTGAACCTTTATTCCGGATTTTTAACCTAGTTCCGGTGTCACGACAACTCATTTGGTGACGCTAAAATGTCCCGGGCTTTTACAAATTCAGAAAAGTTCGATATATCATGATAACATGTACGGTTCTTTCGAGTTCGTGAGTTCGAATTTCCCGATGAAATGTTGGTCAACCAGACAACGATTCATTAGAGAGATTTATTTGTTCGCTTGCGTCATTCCTTTTGGTCCGCATTTTAGAAGTATTAAGTTGATCGTACTCAAAATAATTGTCGGCACTTTAATACGATTTTATTTTAATAAAAAAGCGACAATACATCCATAAGAAAGTGTGTTAGCAGTAAACATTTAAAGGTGCAATTTCCATTTTTAAACGAAAGTTTGAAACTCAAAGTAGAGTGTGATATCTGCCATACAGTATTAATATGATGTTAAAATTATTAATCTTAATTTCAAAGTTCTCAATTCATTTCTGTCATAATAAACGGTTTTAAACGCACTAAAAGGAGCAAATAATTTGTATATTGATAACGTATTCTGAATAATTGTATTTTGTTTCATGTGAGACCCCCGCCCCTCAGTCACAATTTTGTATTTTGATAGGATGAGGAAGAGGAAAGAAAGATCGCGCGTGATCCGTTGCCCATTTGTTAGGGTACTGCTCCGGCATTCTCTTGGTGTTGAAACTGAAAACTACCGATCGGAGCAGCCAGCCAGTAGTGAAGTACATCAGAACAACGTGTTCTTGTACTTCAGAAATAAACTTTGGTCAGGAAATTAAGAAAGATACGGCGATACATAACATGTAATTTGTAAAAGACAGGACGAAAATATTATTAAATTAATATTTTATTAGAATAATGCATGTAGAAAGAGAAATGGTTATTTAAAAAGAAAAGACAATCGTGACTTGTTTTGACAAGCAACGAGAGAGAGAGTTGAACACCACATCGAACCGTGAATGGAAACAAAAGAGATGTCGACTCGGTAAACATTAGATGAGATGCGTTTAAGACACGGGAAGTGACGGATCGTATGTTACAGGCAGAGAGGAGAGATTTGCTAAAAGTTATTAGAAACGTTTTTAATCGCGGCGAGGTACAGATTGTAAACTGTAGGCCGAGACGCGAGTTTTTCTTACGGAAAAAATTTTTGCAGAAGTGAAATTCTAAGGGACGCGGTAGTAAGAATATTCGGACGGAACATGAACTTTTGATGGTATTTAAGTACGTAATTATTTACGTGTGTGGATATAGCAGGAACGAACTTTTTCAGCCAAAACAAGAATGATGGTTCATGGTAAATGGTAGCCGCAGACAACGCCCAAGCTTGCAGTTTAACTCGTCAACAGGACAGTATATTCGGGAAGAAATAAGAACTTGATTTGTCAGAGATATAATTGTTCAAGGCCCAAGAATGTTTCTAAATTTAAGATAGATTTAAAATTAAAGAAGTTGTTTTTTTCAAGTTAGTTGATGGCCATCAAAAGCTAATGGCTAACATCAAAAATTAATTGTTAATATTAAAAAAAGGAATTGTTAATATAAAAAAGGGAATAATTAATATCTAAAAAGAAGTTATCAAAATTAAATACTTTTTGAAAGAAAAGATCATTGAATAAAGAACACGGCGGACACCTCATGTCGCTGATGCTACAGCCATAGCATTGTTGTCATTATTAAAATAGAAAGCGTGTCTAAAATCCTGCCGCCGTCGGAACTCGAACCTAGGAATTCCCGGTCAGAGGAACTGCATTGACATCAACTGATGCACTGAGCCATCTCTGCCGGTGGGAAGAGGTAGAGAAAGAAGAAGAGGATGAGGAAGAAGAGGACGAGGAAGAAGAGGACGAAGAGGAAGAAGAGGACGAAGAAGACGAAGGGGACGAAGAGGAAAAAGAGGACGAAGAGGAAAAAGAGGACGAAGAGGAAGAAGAAGACGAAGAGGAAGAAGAGGACGAAGGGGACGAAGGGGAAGAAGAGGAAGAAGAAGAGGAAGAAGAGGACGAAGAGGACGAAGAGGAAGAAGAGGACGAAGAGGAAGAAGTGGACGAAGAGGAAGAAGTGGACGAAGAGGAAGAAGAGGACGAAGAGGAAGAAGAGGACGAAGAGAAAGAAGAGGACGAAGAGGACGAAGAGGAAGAAGAGGACGAAGAGGACGAAGAGGACGATGAAGACGATGAGGACGATGAAGACAATGAGGACGAAGAGGAAGAAGAGGACTAAGAGGAAGAATAAAAGCATGAAAAACCAAGTGCCATGGCGCGTTGCGCAAAGGGATCTGAAACGGCGCGCCGCGGCGCGGAGTTGGCAGCCGCCAGCGCCAGCGCCGCCACGCGGAAGAGATGCGCGATAGGCGCGCACACGTGCGCCGCGCGCCGCTGGGGCTCCATTTATCATCGCGCGCGGATGCTGGACTGCCCCCCCGCCCTCTCCCGCCGGCAGAGCCCCGGCTCGCGCTGTCTCCGCAGCGACTTTGCCCGGCAGGCTTCTGGATTTGAGGCTCGACGGTGCGGTTTTTCCACGCTGGCGTCGGTCGCTGACTGGTGAGGAATTCTAGAGGCCGGTTGCTGTGATCGGAGATTTTCGTGGGTTTCTACGATCAACACAAGGGGAATGCCGGAGGAGTACTCTAAAAAATGGGTCCACGGACCGCGAGCGTTCTTCCTTCCTCTTGCTTGATATATCTTCGCCCCCTTTCCACTCACGACATACGCTCCCGGTCACAACACTACCGCAAATCTCGGGAGACCTGTTGGGAATTAAGAGCTTGTCCCGGCTGGAACGGGGCCTCGCTGGAGGGAATACCTGGAGAGGGAATCCTGCGCAAGCTGACGTGTAGTCGCACCGAATCTCACTAATCAGTGGAGAACACCAGGCCGACTCCCGGAATAAAGTCATACACTAACATACTAACACAGTTAATGTGCCCGGAAATGTCCATCAATTAACCCATTAATGCCCAGCCAAATTTTGTGCGCACAGCGCTCGCCCATTGTCGTCGCGTCCTTAACTGCAGAGTCAATTGTTGGGGCTCTCTGGTAGCATGGTTTTGAAACTTGTGGTGTTAATTTATTATTATGTTGCTAATAGAGTGCGCCATGTGTCGACGAATGTTTTTATATATTTGTGTAGAAAAAGTAGCGAAACCGTTAGACTTTAGCTGCAATGTTACTTCAGCTTCGATGTGGACCAACCACCGTTTGCCACCGGCCTCTCCCTCGGTCTTCATCACGGCAGCTAACCACGGTTTCAGAAGAAGATTTTAACCCCTTTTTTTCAAAAATACATAATTTCATAAAGAATTGAACGTTATTGATGCGTCTGCTGTAAGAAGATTAGATACTTCACGTTTTTATTCCAACTACTGAACGACATCTTCTCGTCCGCTATTCTCTGACCCTTATCAAGAATTGTTGTGGAAGTACAATACTTAAGAAATTTATTGTGAGTGATCAGTTTGTTTCGCAATTGAATTGTGTATATAGAAATAATGTAATTTTGACACCGATATTGAATGTAGTATTTACCATTCAACTGTATAATACTAAACAACCTGTAACAAGTATTGTGCATCAGCATCTTGGTCAATGACCTCCATCTCAATCAGGTTTCTCGTCCAATTTCCCTGATCCCTTTGAGGAAATGCTGAGATGGTCCCTTGTTTCCCTTCTGGGCATAAATGTAACTTCATTATCTGTGCATGTCTTCTAGAATTCAGTGGGATATAGTTATTTAGATTGCCGTTCTCCTTGTTGTCGTGGCAGCAAATATTATTCCTTCTCTAAGGACATGATGAGGGATCAGAGCCCAAATTTATGGCTGATTGATAGATTTTATTACTTTAGAGCGAATATTTTGTTAACAATCCTTGCAAAAAACGCTTATTTCTTTCTGTATTCAGATTTCAAATAGTATATGGCTAGGATAGGTATCACAGAACTATGTAAACGCACAGAATATACTTCTGCCCATAGTACGTCACACACAGTTTTTAACTGTTTTGAGGTAAAATAAATAAATAAATGTATTGCCTTAAACTTTATCTCCACATGATAAATCTGTAAAATATGCTTTAAATCTCTTTTTACTCCCCATCAGTTCTAGGAATGTTAGAGTATTTTAGTCATCTATTTGAACGTGCAATAATTTTGAGCTATTTCTTTAATCGACCATAATCTGATCTACCATTCTTGTCTAAAGCTAATACAGATATTTTTCAAATAGTGTCTTGCCTCAATTGATCGTGTTATAAAGCAATTAATTATTGAAGTCCTTTCTTTAACTATTAATTTCGAATGAAATACACGTCATAAATTGATCCTTTGTTTAAGCAAATTCAATCAATTTTGACCATCATGTATTAGCAAAGACAGCTATTTTGCAACGAATAAACCATGATCCAGAGACACGTATGAAAATATGTTTTCATGGATAGGCAATATAATGCCACATAGATACTCCATTTACTGCAACATGATAGTCTATAATAATTCAAAGTTTAAATCATCTTGATCGTTGCTGAAAGACTGAATAAGGTCTTCCTGGAAGGCGGCGTGCTTGCTCCTATCAGTCACGCAAAGCCACGCCCAGCTCTATCTCGCAACAGTTTTGTCTTTTTTCCAGTGAACATGGCCACCAGCCGGCAGTGCATCGACTTCGACCTCCCACGTAGACGGCATACATTAACGCTATCATAAACAAGTTAGAATTTCGAAAACAGCAAGACACAACATCCGCTTCATGACAACGCTCGGAATCCCCGGTGAAAATGTTCTGAAAAGAAGTGTGCAAAGAATTCACACCAGTGACTAATGTTCGAGCCGTTTCTTGGCCTCTAAGATTCACACATATGCTGTGGCCCAGGATACGCATCTCTCGCATGTAGCACACATTTTTCACGTCTTTGGACGACCCCTCTAGAGAGTCGAGTTCTGGTGTGGCTGCTGAAAAGACTAATGGATAGGTGTCGGGTTTCAGCAACACGCTCCGAACATGGTACGCGCATTGGTAATGAGTTCGAACTACTTAGAAAATTGATTGACTCGTGATCGTTGTTTGAGATCGATCATCCGTCTTATCCCACATGAGATCGTTCGCTAATTGATTCTTGAATTCTACAAGCAGCACTACTACAACACTCTCAAAGGAACAAGAGTGAGATTAATCATTCTGTAGGACGGCGTTCCTCAGTTGTATGCGGAAATGTCTATGATGTGCAAGGGTGATGCTAAATATGACATTGTAATGCCTCCAGAATTACTTGGCACTAAAAACGGTTTGAGCAAAATCACATTACGATTCATTTATCAACAGTGTTTTGATGTAGTCTGGATAGTTATATTTATATAGTGTATTATTCTATTCATCCATGTAATATGAATATAGTATTATATTATTACAAAACTATATTATCAGTACTCTGAATGTTACCATAACTAATGACTCTAACAAAACGATCGCAATCAAACAGCAACAATTATGACAATTACACGACTTTTTAAATTAAGGTCTTACTGCCTTCAACTAATAATAATAACTTTTCTGGGTCATGTGCACAGACAGGCTAGTAACAATTGCATTAATTAACCATTTTTTGAAATTGGCAATTCGGGGGCCATTATCGCATCGCTCGGACCCAAGGCTGGCGATTAGAGGGGGCAGTAGAGGGAAGGCTGGATTTCGCTAGCTCTGGGGTCCGCATTCCAGGGTGCGGCATTCACCTGGAAGTAAACAGCGAAACGTCTGAAGCGCTGAGCAGAGCAGTCGGTCTACGAATTCGAATTGGACACGCGCCACTAACTCAAAGTTGCTAAACGCTTCGCGCAAATTTTCGGCACCTGGCGGGGATCGATTCCGCAACCTACCAATCACCTGCATACTGCAGCTGTGAGGCGTAGCCTGAATGCTCGCCGTATTGGTCCGCGTATTTCAATTCTATTCCTACGAGAGCTCAAATAATTGATTTCGGAACTCTCCCGATGTTGAGGGTTGTTTTTTGTTTTTGTACATTGTGTGCTTTGAGTTGTTTATTTGTATTGGTTATCTTTTTTTAATATTTGTGTTTTTAATATCTCTTAATTTTTATTTTTGTTCTTTCTCTGCTGATTAACTGCCACCGCGCGTACGCTCATTTGCAGTAATAGATTGTTGTTATTATTATAGCTTACAATTATTGCATTTTCGTCTTTCTTGTTTACATGAACGTTGAAGTTTTTATCGGTCAATATCAAAATCATTTATTACACTGAGTCTAGCCATTGGCATTTTCTCAGAACACTATTGTTTTGATTCCGTACGCGTAGTGGATGTTTTTTCTCGGGAGATGGCGTTAACCTACCCCCGCAGAATGGTGGAGATCCGACGCCAACCAACCGTTGGCTAGACGGGTATTCTTCAACCAGGTATCTCCCATCAGCGGGGCACTGCCCCAGCCGGGACAAGTTGTAAGCCCCCGACCGGTCTCCCGACATGTATGATAGTGTAGGGCATGTTAGTATAAGTGTGTGGAAGTAAAGAGTGAGGATAGGTCGAGGAAGAGGAAGGAAAGATCGGGTACAGTCCATGGCCCGTTTGTTAGGGTACTGCTCCTCCATTTGCCTAGTTTTGGTCGGAGAAACATCAGTTGACGTCCTGAGTCACCTCTTCCGGTCAGTTGTTTTCATTGGAATATGATTTATGCGAGAGGAAATGGTGCAATGCAATTCATGCCAGAGGAGGCTTTGCGCAGAGCTGGCCGCGGGTGGTGGCTGCGGAGACGACGCCCGTCATGAGAGCGGCCATCAGCCACAATGGCCACGTGACACCTCGCTCGCGTTGCAGCCTCCATTAGCGAACCGCGGAGGGCGCGCTCGGATTACGCGACTCGCTCACCTCCCCTCCCCCTCCCCTTCGCTCCCCTCCCCCTCCCCTCCCCTCTCCCCGGCTGCTCCTCGCGGATCCGCTCCTCCCACCCCCGCCGCCGCATTCTCCGCCCTGGGCTTCTGCCTCTCATAGCGCTGTCCGCGAGCTCCCTTGCACTGGCGACGTCTCCACCCTGTCATCTCCTACCCTTGACCCCTCTGCCTCTGCATCTCTGAGTTCTTCTTTGCACGACCACAGCCGTCCTGTCTCTAAGACAACGAGGTAGTATATACTACACAGAGTGGCCGACCCTATGGTTTCAGCGCTCCTTGTAGACGCTTCTCAAGCTAGGGACCGCCATGTTTTTTACAGTCTAGAGTCCTTAGATATACAGAGTAGCGCATTCCATTGTTCCACCGATCCAACTATTTTATATCCAGGTGTCAGGAGAATTGGACTGTGTGGTATTGTGTGTTGAAAACCATGAATCTATCCAAAACCAAGATTTATATTCTTGAAAATCTCCATAACGTCTCCAATTGTAATAATTTTGAGTGAGAGTATATTAAATGGCGGCGGTTGCGCTACTCTCTGTATCTAGGTACTCTATTACAGTCAATTCGTGAGAGGTACCTGGTAATGGCGTATAGAACTGTTGAATCGACGTGTTGTTTGTATTAGATTTTATTTGTGTTGTCTTTCGGTCATCGGTATTTAAATTATATTAGTGTTAGCATAATAATATTCACAATGCCTTCAGTATGTTCGGCATGTAAATAGAAATATAATTCATTAAATCAGAAATATATCGTTTTCAAGTTTCCGTCTTATTTGTGATCTGTTTGTTTGTTTCTTATTGTAATTACACTCACTTTCTGGCGTAAAGCTAATAAGCAATAGCATTTCAACAGCTTCTATTCTTATGACAACTGCCGATGCAGGAAGCAACATATTTTAAAGTTTCTCAGTTCGTTCTCCTTACATATTGTGATTTCGTTTTTAAATGATTTGTTTTTGGTTGTGAAACACAGAGTACGAGGATTTATATTACGCGCTTCCCGCCCCCCATCCGGCCTTAATCAGCGCCAAAGGGAAAAATCCGTTTCTCCAGAGGGCGCTGCTTTGACTGCAAAAAACGTGGCTTCAATTTGCTGCAAATATGAAGGTGCTTTAGCCACTCTATGCAATATATATTAGCTCGTTGCTTCAATTACATTTATAATTTTTCATTGTGCAAGAAAAGTATGAAATAAGAATTTCCTGGTAGAATAGAAATAGTCGAACTGCATTTGCAGTATTCTTTTTAAACTTGAGAGTCCTAGAGATGAACAAAAATTTGCGTGAGGTTCAGGAGGTGACGATAGAAACAAGTCCATAACAACGGACATGGACATGGATCATCCTGATAGAAACAAATTTATTTTGGTTCCCAATCGGAACCTACTAAATAATTTGTGTTTAGAGATTCCCAGCTCAGCTTGAGTGACATCTTCCATCGCATAGCGCTTTACTTTCAGTTCAGGTTGGAGTTTCGTAAGTAGAAGCTCACATCGCTATTTTCGGGCTATAGTTTCAAAAAACATTTCTTGGAAGTAGTGTCCGGAAATAGCTAGTCCGCGAACCGGGAATGCGGCAGGCCTCTTGGCGCATAAGGTCGGGCACAGTTCCTCAAGGCACTTGATACTCCGCGGGTTAGCACGGAGTTGCCGACACGGGTGATAACAGAATCGCGTTGTTCCATCAGTATTTAAGGGCTTGCAGAGGTTCTCCAGAGGGACTCACTGGCGACCTAGCGCAAAACCCCTATTTCTCCCCGGCTGTCGCGCGCCGTTCGCATTGGCGACGAAAGCGACCGAGCTGCGCTGAGCAAGTGTTTTTATTTATTTATATATGTATTTATTTATTATTTACTTTGTGTGCTGCAGTGGATTAACAAACTTTACAGAATAGTTACAGATAATGTCACACATAGTACATATGCTGTGTTCACATTATTACAGTAGAAAGGGTGTCCCTTCTGGGATCTTCTTCAACCATCTAGCAGTGCATAATTGGATTCACTTTTTAGTTTATTGGAAGTTTTTTATTACAAATTGAAGTACATTAGAACAACGACGTGTTCTTGTACTTGAGGAATAAACTTTGGGCCAGGAAATTAAGAAAGACACAAATTACACATAACGTGTAATTTGTAAAAGACATGACGAAAATATTATTAAATTAATATTTTATTAGAACAGTGCATGTAGGGAGGAAAATTGTTATAGAGAAAGAAAAGACAGTCGTCACTTGTTTTGACAAGCAACGAAAGAGAGTTGAACACTAGAGATCGAACCAAGAATGGAAAACAAATGATATGTCGGTTTTGTAATTATTAGATCAGAAGCTATTTGACCACGGTGAGGTACAGATCGTGTATGAGATGAGACGCGTTTGAGACACGAGCGGTGACGGATCGCAGAGAGGAAAGATTTGCTAAAACTTATCAGAAACGTTGTAGTCGCGAGAAGGTACAGATTGTAACTATAGGCCGAGACGCGAGAGTTTTCCTTAAGAAAAAAAATTTCAGAACAGCAATGGACTTTGCAGCCACAAAGAAGAATAATGGTTGATGGTAAATGGTAACGGCAGACGACGGCCAAGCTTGCAGTGAACTCATCAACAGGAAAGTACAAACGGGCGGAAATAAGACTTTCATCAGAAATATCATTTGTTCAAGGTCTAAGAATGTCAATAAAATTAAGATAGATTTAAAATCAAAGAAATTGTTTTTTTAAGTTAGTTGATGGCCATCAGAATGTAATTGTAACATCAGAAGTTTGTAACATTGAAAGTTAACTGTAACATCAAAAGCTAATTGCAAACATAAAAATTAAGTACTTTTTGAAAGAAAAGAATTTAAAATAAAGAACACGGCCGACACCTCATGTTGCCGATGCTACAACCATAACATTGTTGTCATTATTAAAAATAGAAAACCGTTCATGAAAAAACATCCTCTTCAATGTCGTTCTTGCTAGTAAGTATAAAAAGATTTGCAACTGAAAACTTGTACAAACGGTGTTTTTCAGCCGACGATACCAGGAGAAGAGCCCTGAGAAAATAAGTATTGTAATAACACGAGAACGCCCGCGGACGTATTGCTGAGCTAGCCACCCAAATTATTACGTCCAAAATTCAGGGCGAATTTAGAGTAAATAAATAGGATAATTGTTCTATGAGAGAAAGTCAGAAACCATTACATGGGTTTAAAAAAAGAATAAATAAGATAGTAAGGAATCGAGGAAACTTTACAAAATAAGTTAGAATAGGAATGTAGGAGTTCCAGGATTGGTTTAAGGTTGGCTAAATTTGTCCTTGAGAGGTCTGGAACGGCTTCTTATTTGTAGAGGGTCAGATATTTTGCCTAGATGAAAAATGTTCTGGACTGGAAAGTTAGATAGCTTTGAGCAGAACCTCACTGAGATTCTGAAAATATGGTGGCAGATTGAGATATTTATGAAACTGGTTGTTTGAAACATACCACGGAGCAATTACAGCTATTCTTAAGACTATTTTGGAAGGTTTATAGGTGTTTGATGGATAGAAGCACGTGCCTGGAGGCCACAGGTGTGGAGTAGTTACTCTCCACTGCAAGCATCGCTCCGAGGATAAAACACCACAAGTAAGGATCGTAAAAAAATATTTTTTTAAAACAATGTTATTTTCCAGTAGGAATATCGATATCATAACATCAACGTTTTGCTTTCGATATTTTTTCAGATCGATATATTTGTTTAGAAACATCGATGTTCTAAAAACAATTTATCACGATATTCATAAAATTTCTAGTATCTACTCTTTCGAGGACTGCTCTCAGTCATAACTTATTTACAACTGTCACTCCCCAGACGACTTTCTCCAAGGATACCACGGAGCATCAATCCTTTGTGTTTATTTTTTACGTGATAATATTGTTAAGATGCGTTTTGAAACTTCACTACAGAGAATACTGATTATAAAATTAAGATGACTGTCAAATTTAAGGCCAAACTAATATTGACGTGTTATTAGAACCAGAACAGTGTACTTCGAGATGTTTTATCATTTTTAAAACATCAGTATTTTAAATATCGATGTTTTCATTGATATCGAAAACCTTTTGTTGATGTAAGAAGTATCGACGTATCGAAATTTGTTACAATTTGCCATCAATAACCAGGAGAGCAGAATGTGTGCGACAATACCGTCCCCCTTCGTACACAATAGATAATTCTTATTAGGAACAAACCTTGTCTTGCATTCCGACAAGCCCATGATTCATTGATCCAGTCCTATAACTTGGATGGACGTAAAAATTATATGGGAAAAATTAAAATCAGTTAAAATTGATCACTGAAGTCATTTTAGGTACAACTATTTGGACATGGGTGACTTCAAGGAACAATGATTCGCTAACCTCAAAGCTGTGGGGTGATTCTCTTCTAGAAGTCTTCCTTCCTCCCTCTGGTGAAGTGTGTGCGAGTCATAATATTCTTAATAACGCACCTGCATCATCCACCGCCTCCAAATAAATGCTTTGCTCGCCTCGGCAAAACAGTTGAAAAAATGAGAAAAAAAGAATGTTCCATATATAAAAATGCAATATGCAGCGATGCGAGCATAACAGGAGATATTGCGCTCAGAAGCGTATAAAAAGTTTGCGTTCTGTGCGGCGGGTGGAATCCCCTGTTCGGGAATTCGCGTCGCAAGATAAACAAGGCACCGACGCAATATTGTGGAGTTTCCGGGAACCTACGTTCGCGATGGTGCATAGCGCATGAAGGAAGCGGATAAGTCCATCCAGATTCCATGACCGGGTCAATGAAGGTTATTAGAAATGATTGAGGTTTGTCAGAATGAATGATTAATTAGTGATTCCGTGAGTGCCAACTACTAAAGTCACTAGTTCCGTAAGTGTAGTGTATGGTTTTTATCACGTGAAGTGGCAGTGAAATTCCTCCGTTGGATGGTGAGATCCGGCGCCGGGCTACCCGGCCGCTTCCGGGTGTAACGTAGTAGTCGTTTGTTAGTCGTATGTCCTGCCTAGCAACAGAAGTTGTTGAGGATCATGACAATGCTTTGAGAGGTCGAAGTCAAGAGACCTGTATGGCTTCTCAGATCCACAATACCTGTGATAGATTAATGTCAATAGTTTTAAGGAAAATTTCCCTAAGTACCCGATATATTAGAACTTTGAAAATTTGTAAAGTATTCATTGTATGTTAAGAAAGAATTTAATTTCTTAAGAAGAGTTGACGGGTGGTCAGTAGCCCATGCTTGGCATTGCTGACGATTGAGAGGTTACACGGGGTTTTCCTCATCCAGTGGGACGGGTTTCGTTCACCAGCGTGGCACCGCCCCAACCGAGACAAGCTCTAGGCTCCCGACAAGTGCGGTAGTGTTGTGCATGTAAATGTCCGTGGATGCGCGAATATGACAAGGAAAAGGAAGGAAAGATCGCGCGCGTTCCGTGGCCAATTTGTTAGGATACTGCTCCGGCATCCGCTTGGTGTTGATCGCAGAAACCATGGAAAACTACCGAACAGAGCAACCTGCCAGTACAATTGTCCTCTGGACAGCAGGTGAATTCCACCTAGCTTTGTAGCTAGTATCGAAAATCCTGCCACCGTTGTTACTCGAAACCTAGTACCTGCCGATCAGAGCTACTACATTGTTAATTTACTGAGCCACCTAAGCCCTGTGCTTATCAGAATGGGAGGCAATGTTTATTCTGATAAGATGAGAAACTATTGAGTGAGAAAGGGAACAGTTTTGTCGCATACTTTCCGCTCTGTCGTGTTACGATATGGCACGGCACAATACGCGATTAAATTAAAAATAAAACATCACACGTTACAATTCCTTCTCCCGGCACGCAATTTATTAGATTTAACCATCATTTAGACAATGATGTCAAGATCTACCGGTGGCAGTGGCAGGCGTCGTGGCAACGTATCATGCCACGAGCTTCTCTGCGCAACTAGCGTCGGGAAAGGGAACTATCAGTAACCCTGGCGTTTAACAATAGGGATGGTGTTGTCTCTGGTGGCGGGATAATGAACTGCGTGGAGGGGCGATTTCGACGTGGCACTCGTGCCAAGGACTCCCGCTCGTGGCATCGACCTTGACAACACTTCTCTAGACTCTTGTATTGTTGTTCAGCAACGGAAACATTCCAGTCATAAAAATCTCTTGTTACTTAATTTGAACTAACAACACTGCGTAAATGCCATAGTTGATTCGTTACCACGTGACGACGAAGAGTCAACCATCTTTTTATTCTATTCGTAGTGTGAGGACTGAAATTAAAAACTATGAGAAAGAAAGGCTCTCTGCGGACTGTGTGTCGTTGTTCAAAATCCTTCACTGCTCTCCACCAGGAATTTATTGTTTTTAGGAACCCAAGGAAAGAACCGATCGGGGAAGACGCCCTCCTGAAAACTCATCCACGCAAAGGATTTCATTTACGGAAGGAGGCTCTGGTTGCGCTGTTGAGGGGTTCATCTCATACTCTCATCATTATCACCGCATACAAACCATCATGGACTCGAAATATATCAAATCGACTGAATTTAGCTCATTAGGAGCATTCACTCCGACCATGAGGTCTTACGATTCGAGTCCGTTGGTTCCGGATTTTCGATACTAGCTACGAAGGTAGGTCGAATTCAGTCGCTTCGAGAAGGACAAATGTGGCGGCCGGCTGCTCTGATTGATAGTTCTCTGTGGTACCAGGAGATTTCAAGGGGCCGTAACACCACGGGCCGCGCGCGATATTTCCTTCTTCTCCTCTTACACACGCACTTACACTTCTATACACACATGCGAGGACACCAGTCGGGAGAATAGAACTGGTTCCAGCTTTGGTGGCGCTTCGCTAGGAGAAGACACCTATCCCCTGCACGCCTGCGTGTAGGTCGCTGCCGGATCTTACCATCCAGCGTGGAAAGAACTCCGCCATCTTTCGAAATAAAACACCGGTACTAATGACCGCAGCATTTGATGTGCCCACTCCAATCAATCAATCAATCGAAAGATGTCGGAAGTTGCGTGCAGTCATACACTCACATATACACACACACGCGCGAGTGAGCGCGGATTTTCTCACACATATCTGAGAATGGCCGTGAAATCTTTGAAACAGGATATTACGCTCCTTCCTCGGTTGTTTGGCTTCTTGGACACAGCGGTTTTACTAGTACTTTATTTCTTAGTTTTCACAAATGGCCAATACCCGCCCATTACCTAAATCGGTTGCTCATTTGAGAAGTAAACTGTGTAATAAATTGAAGTGGAGGAACTTCTTCAATGGTGACCAGTTAAAAAGAGGAGACGGTATAACCAAAGAGGGGGGGTATCTGAGACACAATATAATTAATAATTAGGATGATTACATTTCCTTTTCAAGTAAAATTATTCCTATGAAAGGTAGGCTCGGGATTTCCTAATCGGAAGTTTAAATAGAAAATTAAAAGGATTGGTTCTTTTAACAAGCATATTTATTTACAAAATAGTACCTGAACTTTAGTGTTAAGAATCCTGTTGAATTTCAAGTATTTAAATAATTTCCTTAGTTCATTGATTTAATTTATCTGTGAATTATTGACAAAAGGTCCTTGTTTATGTCTGCGTTTTATTGGCAAATAATGACAAATTTATTGATTAATTAACTGTACGCTGAAATTATAGTTCCGGTAGTATTACGACCTCAAAGTCGTAAAATAACTGTACATGCATTGTTTATGATACCACTCACGCGTTTCCCATGGTTGCAGCTCAGAATTCAATTCCTGGAAACAGAATAGCAAATCTCTGGAAACAGAGTAGCAGGTGGCGCAGGGCACTGCATGGATTGTTATCACGGTGGCAGGATATTCGACACTAGCTAGACAGCTAGGTCGACTTCTGTCGTTGTCTGGAGAGGAATTCTAGCAGTCGGCTGTTCTGATCAGTAGTTTTCCGTGGTTTCTCCGATCAGCACCAGGCGAACTCGTCAACGCGAGGCTAATGCCAAAGCAGTACCCTAAGAAATGGACCGCACGTGAAATTTCCCTCCCTTTCCTTGTCCTATCATTACTCTTACATACACATACATGCAATGCACTACCACATGTCGGGGAAGCAGTCGGAAGCTTAGAGATTGTCCCGACGGCGGCGGAGTGTCCGGGAAGAGTCCTCTAATTACTCTAATTTATTTTGAAGTTGTTATTAACTGCTTTCTTTTCTGCTATTTTACGGAGGTCGTAGTAAGACTTCGGGATACCGACTTTGAACTTTTGGATGTGGGTATAAGGTGGAACCTAATTAAAATTTTTGTTTTGCAGAGCAGGATCGTAGGTTTGTATATAATCGGGTGGAGAGAGTGTCTATCCATTGTTTTATTGGAACTACAGAGAGTTCTTTTTGAATTTGCTCGTTGCGGATATACCAAGGTGCATTTACTGCCCAGCGTATATACTTGTTTTGTATTATTTGTAGTTTATTTAGATTGCTGTTTACGGCACCTCCCCAAATTTGGCAGGCGTAGGTTAGTGAAAGGCATATATTTGAAAAGAGATTTTGACGTGTCGATTTTAATTTTTGAGTTTTTATTAAGTAGTGGGTACAGATTTAGCATTTTTATGAATATTTTGTTAGCTGTAATTTTTATGTGATCGTTCCAAGTAATTCTTTTATGAATATGTTTTCCGAAGTATTTGATTGAAGTGGTAGAAGAAAGCCATTGCATAATGTATTATTTAAAATTAATGGATATATAGCATAGTTTTTTAAAGAAAATATTTTTGCTTTTCATTTAGATGGACTGATTTTAATTTTGCATTTCCGTTACCATTTTGTAAATGTGTTTTTAAATCTTCTTGAAGTTAGTTTAGGCCTAACGTTAAATTTTGATATGCTTAAATATTATGGTGTTATCTGCGAATAATACTATTTTGCAATGTTTTGGTTGCGGGAGATCTGATATAAATATATTGAATAGGGTTGGTGACAGTTGCAATCCTTGTGGGACACTGGTCGTGATATTATAAACAGATGGCTGCACTAAGTTGACTTGTACTTTGAAATTGCGATTTCTCAGGAACGTTTTTATTATTTGTTGTAAATATTGCGGGAATCCATATTGCCGTGTTTTATGTAATAAACTTTGGTGCCATACTTATCGAAAGCTTTTTTTATGTCCCGAAATAGTGCTAATGTACACTGATGTTTGTGAAAATGTCTTACAGCAAGAAGGAGATAAACTACTACCATGAAATTTATGTCACAGATTAGGAATATCACAATATACAAATGATTCGAATTACAGGACTGTACCTACATTTTGACCTTGAGAATTTAGTACGATGTGAAGCCGCCACGCGCTGCCATCAGAGCCTCTAGATGTCGTGGCAAGGATTCAAAGAGAGACTGGATGTGCTGCTGGGGAACCCATTGTCACAGATATCTAGATACATTCTGATCTATTGCTTTAAAATGTAATTTTGGTGACCACATAACAATGGGAAACAAACATTCGAATTTCCAAAATTTCATTGAATTTAATTCTTCGGTAGCTTTCTTTGGGTCCTTCAAACACCATGGGTGGTAACGAACTTAAAATTATGTGTTAAATATTTTTATCATAAATTCTACAATATTGTTTTGGGTAATCTGATTAGACTTTAATTTGACGCATTGAAACGTTTTTTGGTGATTTTAACAATATATAGATACAATTTATTATTCTTTTCACGACCACAAGCTGGCATGTTCACATAACCTTAAATCACGTCACAAAAACAGAACCCCAAGCCGATTAAGTTATCGAATTGATAATCGAATTACACAACACTAAATAATGATAAATTGTGCATCGTGGTAACCGACCTACCCCCGTCGGTAGTCGAAGGCTTAAATAATAGCATTTCTCCATTAATACGCCAAACTCCTTCCGGTAAGAGAAGCAGAATTCTCTTCATTTCCTCTTTTCCTCACCGTTTCCGCATTTAGCGAAAGGTGGTCCTAATTGACTGTACACTGGCTAAGGCAGCACCGCTGCTCTCCCTGTCTCGCTCCGAGCGCAGTCTGCTGTCTCACCTGCGCGGAAGGGAGGGAAGGAAACCCGGCAGACCTCGGGGGCGCGGTAATCCACTGGTGCAAATAACTGCGTCTCCACAGCGCCCCGCCCCGCCCTGTCCCGCCCCGCCCCGCCCCGCCCCGTCCCGTCCCGTCCCGCCCCGCCCCGCCCCGCCCCGTCCCCCCCGCCCCCCGCCCGATAATTTCCTCGAGGCCGAGCCGCACCGCGGAATGCTAATGAAAAACTCCGCCGGCCGACTCAGCTTCGAAACCACCCCTTCCTCCCCTTCCCCCCCACTCCTTGCGCCGCGGTCTCGGTACGTTCTCGTTTGACAGCGTCTGGAATTTTACTTTCCCTTGTACAAATTCTTTAATTCTCTCGCTCCTTCCGTCAAAAGCTGCCGCGAGAAAAAAAAAAGGAAGGAAAAATTAAACAGGAAACATGACGCGAAGCTGCACAAGCTGTTGGAACAGGTGCACTCGGAGTTTATCGAAGGGAAGTTTTAGAGAACGTGTAGAGTCTGGAGTCTGGACAGTTGTTATGAAATAAACGTAATTCAGATATTGAATACACGGTTCAGTGTGCTTTTCAAGTTGTGATGAATTGCGTTGAGTTTCAAGTCTCAATATGAATCTACAATCTACTAAGCTCACGTCTTCGCTTGTGAAATTGTTTTGGAGAATTTTAAGAGTCATTTGTATTAAACATTTCAAGAGAGAGTTTTTAATATTATACATGGGATATGTAATTTAAAACATATCTATAGAAAGTCATATTTCGTGATTGAAGCACAAATACCAACAGAAAGTTCCACATACGTCTTTGAAGCGGTTTCTTATGAAACGATTAATCCAAAAAACAATTTATTTAAAAAATGAAAATTGAAAACGTCGTTGGAAAAAACTTCTTCTATAATTTTCTTCCGTGCTTGCAATTTTTATTTACATCAAATATTTTTAAAAAGTTGTTGGGTAATTGCTCTTATTCATAATATATCACGCTAAACTAATTTTCAAAATGCTTAAGTCCAACCATTTTTTTCCATGTAGTGGAATAAAACACATTGTTCACATGTTTTCGTTAAAAATAATAAGTTTCTTTTCACTATTACAAGTACGAAATGTTGTCGTTTTTCTTTAAATAGTAAAAAGTTTTGAATATTTCACCTTCATTTATAGCTTTGAAGTAAATAATGGGTCATGCGCCAAATAATGAAAAATCGAGTTTATACGCGAAAAGTTATGCATATTCCAACCCCTATGCAGTATAAAACAAATCAAGCGACAGCATATTTGCAAATAATTTTAAAAAGTTTCATAAAATAGGGCGAGGGCTACCTCACAGTGCTGTTACGTAATTAATGGGTGAAATGCCGGACACCTTAAACTGAATGATGGTGCAAGCACGTGCAGGGGGCTGTTATGTGATAAGTTTCTCTGAACTAAGTGCTGCTATTTTCTTCAATTTAAATAACTGAATGTTGAATCTCTAAAGAAAAAGGGGGAAGAAGAGATCAAGACGAAAGTAAAGAACTCAGAAGTCGAGGTGAAGCATACCTTGGAGAGACAAAGTTTCAGTTAAAGATAAAACATCACCGTAGGTAATATACGCAATCTCAATGTTACCCCTACGAATTTAAATCGTTTTAATCTCCACTGCTGCGTTATATTTTCAACTATATCAGTTGGGCCCCGATCTACCTGCCTTCCTTGTAGTCTCCTGAGGAGCAGGGAGTCTGAGAACGTCTACCAGAATACTGAGTTTTATCTTCACGGTAGCGACGTTTTGCACTAAAAGTCACGTGAAGGACCTTGAAATTAAAACGTCTTGCCTTAGGCCTAAGGTACGATATTATTCCTTCATAAACAGTGCACTTCCGTAAGATTCTCTAAAGTCACCTTGCAAATGTCAAAATGACTATCTCCGCACGCACAGGAACGGTTGCATTTCCCTGATGCTGATACAAAGGTTCTTCCATGTGGGGCAATTGCAATTAATCGTTAACAACATCTACAACTCTGGCAATAAGTTTTCAAGAAAATGTCGAAAATGTCAGAGATAAAAATATGCAAAAATAACTTGAAGTCATGTCACTGACTCAGGTCGTTGCTTAAGTTCATTGCGGACTCTTTTACAGTAAATTCTCGTTAGCACGAACTCGCTTGACACGTTTGCCATCAAACGAACAAAATTTAGGTCCCGTTAAAGAAACATAGTAATTACGATATATATAAATCTCGGATAACACGAATTTTTATACACCGATATTTCAGTCCCTTGGTTCGTGTTAACGAGGGTTTACTGTATTAAATACATAATTAACGTCAGATGATGCGATAATATACCGCTAGTATGTTGATGTATGATATTGTGATGTACTGGAGTGAATGACACAGACACTGCGTTGAAGATAACAATATTTACATTTATTTACAAAAACCTAACAATCAAAGAAATTTTACAAATACTAATTAAACCCCCCGACCGTCCCTAGGCCCTACAGCCCAGTGCCACTGCTCGAAAGCAGGTACAACGCGTGATGCGATGCAATCGGACATTAAGTCCCCGGTATCCACGTACCTACATGGTATGGCGCCAAAACCGGTCTCCGCCCCGGAAACCACGTGCTGGAGTGCACTGGAGATCCCTCTCAGCCTCTCGGCTAGCAAGCCTAAGCTCCACGAATCTGCCTGAATCTCCGCGAGCGCAAAAAGCACCCGCCTAATACACACCCTGTCTCCCCCACCCAGCGTCATGCTGTCGGCGTCCCCAGGATCGATGGCTAGCCAATTCCAGGGGTCTTGAACAATCGTCGCAGACTCGCCACTAACCTTTCTCAACACTTTGTTTGCGTGGGATATTTCCTGGAGCAGTCACATCCTGTCGGTCGCACATTTATTTTAGCTCAGGTGCGTCCTTTCACTACAGCTTCCGGCTCAGGCATGCCGCTCGCTTGAAAACGTTGCCATGACGCCACAATATGGTATACCGCCAGTTAACATGCCTAAAAACTGCGGTAACAACGCTTTACAATATCTGTTAATAAATTTGCCTTTGCTTGAGTTTTAATTTTGGTTCTTAGTTTGAATTACACGTCAAGTTGAAATTAGTCAAAGTTTAATTGATCAAATAATTATCTATTGATTTCACTTTCTGTACTTTTTTGAGACTCGCCATCCCAAATATAGCGATTGTTTTACCACTTAATGAAGCAGCCATACCTTGCAGTAGGATCAAAGCACTGTTACGTAGGTCTGCAATATAAATATTTATAATAAAATCTGTACAACGTGAAACATTTAATATTAATGCTTTAGAAAATTATCGCAAAATGTTTCCTACAATTTCAATGAATTTAGAACATTTCAGAAAACCAACCTGATGGCGAAATGCTGTCTTAGTTTAGGCACATTGTTACTTGCCTCTATAAATGTTTCATGCCAATTATTATTTTGCAGTAAGTCAAGGGATAAACAGGTAGAATAATAAGTTTGATGCCTGACATCATACGCCATTTTGAGGCTTCCAAACGACGTACGTTGGACCATTCACTGGTGCCGCACCATGCGAAGATACTAACATTCGTGATTGCTCGAGTAAAAAGTATCGACTCTATGAATAATAATAAGAAGTGGTTTTGAATCTCCCATGGATAGCCATAATCGGGGATTCTTCGCCGTCTACATGAATATGTTGCATTTTGCTTATGAAAAAGTGTAATAAGCAGTAAAGTCTTCGTAAAAAACAAATCAATTTGATACAAAGAAAAATGTGTGATCAAAGTTGTATTTCGTTTACTATCGTGTTCATTTTGTATATCATCCTCCGGGATGAAATAAATTATTTGTCCATTTTGTAGGAGAACATGCAGATGCATCCCGAATGGAAATCGCTCGTAAATAGTATGATAGAATTCTCCAACCTGCTTCTGATTTATTTATGTATCTGCCACTCTGATAAGAAATAATCTCATAATCGTGATATTAAAAACCAAACACTGCAAGAACGGAGCTTTTTTTAATATATTTGCATAGGTATTTAATTGATTTCACACTATTGCATAGTTCGACATTAATATAAACCTGGAACGTTCGTGAGAATACTGGCGTGTGTGGTCTGTCGACTATCAACTCTTACTAACCTATTGAGTTTCCCAAATACTGCCTTATTCCCTCCATCATCAGGGGATTGCCGCCTGTAAAGAGGATAGATATCTTCTCCCATTGTCTTTTCTTTCAAGAATTCCTTGGAAAACCATTTGGTACAATGCCAAGCGTTCATGCATTGTTGTTGTGGCGCACTGTTGTTAAAACCTCCGCACGACCCGTAGGCCACATGCGTTTTTAAGATATCTAACAATGTCGGATTATGTTTGTTCATTAGTTCGGCACAAACACGAATAATCTATGTCAATTTGATCGGGTCGGATCTTATATTTGTAACCGGACGTGTAGGTCGGCTGTAGGGAAATTTCGTGGGACATTGGCTCTCTTCGAAATTTTGAAAAAAAACACAAAGTTGAAACCACAAACTTCAATATAATTGAATCTTCATTGAAAAACCAAGCCACAAATTGCAAAATGACCACAACATACACAAATAAACAAAGAAAAATACACCATTGAACAGAATAAAAAAAACCTCGGAGGAAAAATCAACTGCAAGATTATCTAAAATAATTTTTCTCTTAGTTGAAAAGAATGAGAATCACAGTAGCATATTCTGTGATTAAATGCAATGGAAATTCAATTAATTGAACAACTGGGATCTCAGATGAGACGAAGAGTGATGAGAATGTACTGTCATAGGGAGGAGTACTTGCATTTCAAGTGACAGAATATCATACTGCTTTCTGTTTGTGAAAATTGCAGTCAGTTTATCCCTCAACATACACTACGTCAACACTATCATATAATTTCGTGCACGAAATTCTTTGGAATTCCAAAAAGAATATCTTGTATTCAATTGAAATGAACAAATTCTAGTCATTGAAAACTGAATATTCAACACTTTTTTTAACTATAGAAATGAGAGTACAAAATGATATCTCGTATTCTGTTAAACTGAATAATTTTTTTTTTGAAAACACAGAATGTTCACCTGAAATTCTTGTAAAAAAACTACAGAAATTTCCCCATTTACATCTATTGTACAAATTCAAGTTTGCTAATCTTCTTCAATAGTTCGTTTCAAATATGATTTTCACAACACTTTTAATTACACATGAATAACTTCGAACATCTTCAAAAGAAGTTACTTGAAAAACTATATAAAATTACCCTTTGTTACTTCATTTCTTGCGTAATATTTAAGTTCAGTTAACTTCTTCAATTACTCCTAGAAAATATAATTTTATGACTTCCTTAATGGTCCTTCAATAGCTCTAATAGATTTATAACTTCACCTTGGTGTTAACACTACCATCCCTAATACTCCTTTCAAAAACAGAACTTGCACTTCTAGCTTATTAACATGGCAAAATTCTTTCAAAAATCAGTACAGTCCTCCCACTTGAAAAATCCATAACTGCAACTATCTTCTGCACATGTTACAAAGAGACTATGAGAATGCACATGGAATGGTATACCAGTCATTGAACACGTTTTATAATGGCAAAACGATCTCCGAAAGTGAACTACGGGAACCATGCCCCAACGTTAATTCGGAGGTTGCGTCCGTGGAATTATCTCCAACAGTGAACGGCGTGAACACCTAATCGGGCAGTTCGGATGGAATGTGCCCGATGTGGCACGTAAGAATCGAAATACCGACCTTAGTCCGTTGAAATATTTAGCTCGCCCTAACAACAAAGCGTACTGGAAGAACGAGCATGACGGCGTCCGCCTTAACGTCGTGCAATTTCCGCTGACTGGGCTTGCGGCCACGCCTCTCGCTCAGTCCAACTCACACCTCCGCTTCTCGAAACTTTCTGTTTGTCTCTCCTCACTCAGACCGTTACTACCAGCCCCTTCGCCGCGTAGGGGTGACAACTCTCCCCCCGCCTCCCCTCCAGCGACCGCTGATAGGCGATGGGGTCTCCGCCGCGGCTACGCGAGCGCGCGGCGAATCTCGCAGACGATGTCTTTCTTATTGACAAATTGTTAGCGATCCTAAGCAAGCTCAGGTTCGCTACATATTCAAACCATTTTAATATGTGATCATGCGGTAGTCGTCTCTTTTGTCACTCAGTGGTGTACATATAAAACAACCTCAACAACCGTTTTATTTTTGATTGAAAATTCGTGCAACTGTGTCAGGACGATCAGAGACAATGTGCCCAGTGTAGAGTTCTTGCGTAATCTTGTCCCATTTTGCATTTCTTTCTAAAGTTATATAGAGGCCGGCTGTCTTTACTAAAAGAAACAAAGGTATCTTCTGTCCTTTCATGGAAACACCTAGAACCACCAATGAAAGAAGAAGATAATATGACCAATCGTCCTAAATTGTGGGTGATTTTACTCCCATTTACTTCAAATCTAACTGTAAGGTGTACTATGTAATGTTCTACCCGTCACTTAGACTGATTAGTTCTTAAGCAAACCAGTGTTTCGCAAACGTATCAACCAGGAACTGACTGATTAATTGATTAGTGGATCCGGGCGCGTCAACGGCTAATGTTATTGGCCCCGTAAGTGTAGTGCATGTTTTATCGCAGGCAGTAGCGGTGATATCTCGCTGTCTGGTGACATTCGACCTACGACGGCATGCGGGATTTTCCCCAACCAAGTATCTCTCCAAGCGGAGCATCGCCCCAGCCTGGGCAAACTTTAATCTCCTGACTGGTGTCCCAACAAGTGTGATAATGTTGTGTAAGTATGTGTAAGTAAAGGTGAGGATACAACAAGGAAGAGGAAAGAATTATCCTCCAGACGGCGGCTGAATTCGTACTAGGTGTCTAGCTGGTGTCGACAGTCCTGCCACCCTCGGGTCTTGAACCATAAGGCCTCCCGGTCAGAGGCACTGCAGTGACATCAATTGATTTGCTGAGCCACCACCCAAAATAAATAATCTGAAAAGCAGAATTATTTACTCGTAATTATCTAAATGTCTGTTCATTTGATGTCTCAATTAAGTAAAGATTGTAAAGGCTCTGGAGGCTCTAGAATCGGTCGAATTTAAAACTTAATGAAGAAAAGTTTTGTAGGAATTAGATGGGCAGCATTTGATTATTATTCGTACATTTTTTCTGTACTCTAAAAGTCTATGCTGCAATATCGTAAAGACAGTGTAACCTTAAGCCGAAACGATTAGTACGAGTAATACAATCGCAAAGCAATACAAAATACAGGAGTGGATAATAGTATCACTCTTCGGTATTATCACATGAAATGAAATGTAAAAATAGCACATATTTTCTCGTATTATATATTATTAACATAACGTTGCAATAAGTTCCTCGAAACTGATAAATTTAACACGAAAATCACGTCATTGTTCTTCTTACGTTATACAATGCAAAGCTTTGGGAAATTTTAAAAGTTAAATGATGATGGCTTTCTGACATTGGATTGTATGTATTGTGCTTTCTCTTACAAAACATTAAGAGAAAAACAAAATAAAGTGTTTTAGACTGTAGGATTCCGCGGCCGAATTCAGTAATTACTACGGAACGGCGGCGTCTCCCGGAGAGCCAAGTAGCTACAAAAGCATGTTCTTTGTCTAGACTCCCACGCGTCTGCTGGAAATTAAGATTTCCCACACTCGCTCACCATTATTCTCTTTTCAAGAAGTGATATTGTCAGTTTATTATGTTATAATACATTTGCAATATTTTTGTGATTCAGCACATTCTCATTATGCAAAAAGTACTGAAATTTTCATAAAAATACACCATAAATAATTTGAGGATCCAAAACTAAGGAATGATTACATTAACAAATTTCTAGTATCCATATTAAACGTGCAGTACAATTTATGAAAACTAGCGGAGCTAAAACAGCACGTACTTTCTAACCCTTAATAACGCTTTCGTAATATTTTACAGCAATATCTGTCCATATTAGCAGATCTTAATGATTTGTGAAACTCATTACAACAAATGGAACATTAGGTGCGAAAACTAATTCTTTAAAGCTAATATATCAAGCCAAATGAGACTTTGAAAACTGCGTTTCATGCACCTATAACATCTCTCAACAGTGAGAAGGAATTCTCAGAAATTCAAACTGCTGTGTCGCGGGGAGGTGTGTGGCATGGTCGTATTCCTATTGGTATCTCCTCAGGATACCAACTGGAGCGAGGGAAATTCTAGTTTGCAAATTTCAAAATTCCAAAACTACTATATATATTTAATTTTATAAGTATCTACCTTACAAATAATTTTAACACTTTTACATCAGTAACTTTTTCGTAACTTTTCGAGGGGAGACCTCTTATTATAGCTCGACCAACTTGAGAATGATGTTTCCAGGAGCGCGCCACCGTCTGTGTTTACAACCGAAACGACAGAGACGGAGATAAAAGGATACTCAATTCAAAATTAAAATGGTATCGTGCCAAACTATTGCGAAAGAAAGAGCGATTTATTTCGTTGCAAATCTAGAATCTTCCCAATTAATATTTTAACTGTATTTAGACATGTCTGCACCTCATATTGTAGTAAATAAAAGTATACTTTTCTCTGCAAAACGATTCAAATTTTTTAAACTAATTCTTTCGATGAGCAGTAACATTCAAATAAATCATTTATTTTAACTTAAGTAGTTTTTCAGAATATATACCAAATAAAATTCTTTTTTATGTAAGGAGTAACTACCACCATAATGAAGAATATTGTAGATACTTATGACAGTAAATTTAATGTTTTGGTACTTTATTGCATACCTAACAAACCGTCTAAAGCCTATGGAAAAAAATGATGAATGAAAGAGAATACAAAATGTTTAAATTCAATGAATAAGTATTAAAAATTCAATATAAATAGAACTGTTTATAATAGTCTTGTACTAGAACGGTGAAAAGTAAAGAAAGCAACTTAAAGGGACAAAAATAAAACAAGTCAATGCAAATCTTGTATGATGTGTCTCTGAAGTTATATTTTATCAGCTGATTCACAACCTCTATGAAGGAGGTCATGGTGAATCCGTAGGAGCAGTCTCTGAACTCGCTTCCCACTCCTGGCGACTTTTGTTAGCTAAACTGACTGTACAGACCCGTGTTTTCACTGTTAGTTCCACGACGCGCCGCAATCACAGCCTTCATTCTTCGCTTGGTCGAGTTATAACAATGAATTTAATACTACGAAGATATACAACAATGAATATATACAGCAAAAAAAGTTTATGTTCTGACCTAATATGAAAATAAACAGTTTGTAGTAATAATTAGTCTTATGTGATTGCAAATTATGGAGGATGGAGGAGATCTTTGCTATGGGGAGATTTAATTAAGCCTTAAAGAATTTGAAGTTAAAACTGTACTATGAAGTGAAAATTACTAATATCTCTTACAAATGTACAACTTTTTAAAGAACAGATTTTATTGAAAAGATTTCATTTAACGGCAAAACCCTATCAACTTTTTGTACTTTCGCAATATTTTGTTTGTTTGCAACTTTTGAAAATACAAAAAGTTCGACCAAACTGGGACCATCACAGTTTTCTTTACTCTTCTTTGCTACATCCGAGGAACAATGTAGAGAAATGTTTTGAGCCGTTTTTGAAAAAAAATATTGTTTAAATTTGTTTCAAAATTGCCTTTTTCATTCAAAATTACGCAAAACTACTGCTATTTTCGAAAAATTGAACATGACCTAATTTCAAGCTCTGTGTTTGATGAATGTATTTTATTTTAATAGTATATCTCCTATATTGTTGACGTAGTAAGACAATGAAAAATATTAACCGAAAGTTCGACCTAAAATGCGACCAGCACTACTCTTTGGCGTTCTTTCCTCACATGTTCAAACTTTTTTTAAAAAAAATTGCCTGTTTTGCGCAAATTTGCGCAAAAACTATTCCATTTTTCGAAAAATCGAACATTATTTATAATAAATATCTGTTTTTGATGGACAGATTCCATTCGGGAAAACCGATCTATACATGATCTTTGTCTTCATTATGATGACCATCAAGATCTTTCATCTATGAATAAATTTTATTAAGAAAAAGTTTCATCTTCAATATTGTATATGTAGAAAAACGCTGAAAACATTTTGAACTTTTGCAATTTACTATACTTTATGGAGCGCAACGAAAATAGAACCTTCTCCATTTCTTTAAGCGTCTGTTGGTCTAACAGAGGTAAAATTGAAAAAAAAAAAATTGGAGTCATTTTTGAGAGAAGTTTGAAAATGTTAAGATTTCGTGTAAAACCATAACATCCTTTTACAACTCGCTGGGTCTTCATTTCCTGTAGATCTATCTGGGAATGTATATTTTGGAGAAACTCCTCTGAACGGGTAAGAGACCTGACCACAGACGACCACAGACGGACAGACAGGTAATGTTGTCAATCAATTTTTCGGAATCAAAGATCCACAAAACATGGATTCTGACTACACAACGTGTTGGCAGAAGTAATGTACTACTGATAGGAACAAAATTTCACCACTTTTTCATTATCAAGGCACGATCACCAAGGTTTTTCTGTCGAAAAAGTGGCGTTTTTTAATGCAGCATTGCAATACTTTGTCAAAGCTTCATGAGCAGTATATAAGAAAGTAAAAATGACAATTTGTTATTTTCAAAATTCCAAAAGTTTGAATGAAGTTGGGATCCACTACAAATTATTAAGTGACCTTTGATATATTTGAGCCAAAATCGTAAAGAAAAAAATTGGGAAATTTTTGTGAAAAGTCTTTTAAAAAGAGGCCTTTATTGCACTAAAAATTAAGTCACACTACTCACTTTTTCAAACTAGTGGTGCTACAGAATGGCACAAACTTTCCCGTATTAGTTTTCTATTTCCATGGGCGGTCTGCGCTAACTATTCGGAATTGCCACAAACTCTTTCTTGCCAGCTGTCATCTATCACCGCCAAAAGTACATTTTTTTGTCATTTTCTTAATTTTTCGGTTTCCTATTGGAAGAATGGAAACATTAATATTAAAATATTAAAGAACACAAAAAACTAGTCATAAATGGCAATTTTCTTTTAAAAATTATGTGCCGTTTAAGAGAAAATAGCGTTTCAGCGCTACTAAAATTGCGAAATTTGAAGCTCATTTTCATAGAAAATGTTTGAGTTTTCAAAGTACTTTATTTGAAGTTATTTGAAGCACTTACACGCACAAATATAATAATGTTTACAAATTGCTGGTAATGTGCATATTAAAGATGTGAGAGATCTTTCAAAAAAATTACAATAATATAATTTTCGAAAAAACAAAAAAATAACTCAAAATAAACTTTACGCTATACTAAAGAGAGTAATTAGCACTATCCATTACAAAAGTTTGAAGAAAACATTTGCAGCCATATATGAGAAAATGGCGTTTGAGCGTTTCTGAAAATGCGAAATTTTGAGCTACTTTTCACAGAAAACGATTCTGTTATCGAGAAACTTTACTTGACACTATTTAAAGCACATGTATTTGTAAATATAATAATGTGAAAAAATCGCCACTAATGTATATATTGTCGACGTGAGAAACATGTGAAAAAATTTACATTTTTGTAATTTTTTTAAAAAACACCCTATAGAGCAATATAGCTTTTATGTCATCTGATAGAGTACATTTACCACTATCCCCACCAAAAGTTTAAAGAAAAAATTTGGAGCCGTTTTTGAGAAAATCTTGTTTTTGTAATTTTTTAAAATTGCACATATTGCACGCAATATTGCACGAAAACTACTAAAATTTTGAAAAACATTTACATGACCTTTATTAAAGAACCCAATATGCGGAAAAAAATTTATTTGAAGAAAAATCTCTATCTTCAATTTTGTAGTTGGAGAAAGACGCCGAAAGAAATTCAAACTCTCACAATTTTCGAAAATTCAGAGTTATCCATGAAAATCGGACCTATGCCATGTAAATAAGTGTATTTTACTCTATTCGTACAAGAAATTTAAAGGAAAAATTTGGAAATATCCAAAAATTGTTTTTGAGAAAATTTTGAAAATATCCCGGGGGGCTTCATATAAAGTACCCCCAAATTTTGAAGAATATTTTTCCAAATCTCAAAGCTTCGACTAGAATCAGATCGACCGGGGAATATCTATTTTGGAAGAAATCGTACGTATGGTTTAGGCGCTAGCAGTGTTCACGGACGGACAGACGGACGTTTTCCTTTCAATAGGGTTTTCGGTATCAAGGACCTAGAAAACAGGGTTTCTGGCTACACCACGTGTTAGGGGATTTTTGTTCTTAATTTACCAACTGGTTTTATCCACTTATTCGTTTTCACGGCCCGGCAATGAATTTTTTCCGCCGAAAATTGGCCATTTTTTCGCGCAGCATTACATAACTTCCCCTACTGCGTATATCACTCCGTGTATACGTGCGTATACGGGAAAGTAAAAATTGTTCATTCCTGTTTTAAGGATCTAATATTGAAGAAAAACAGTTGAGTAGCTATTGTGTATTGTGTAAATACATAAATTGGGACAACTCCCTGAAAATAGCACGTACAATGCTAAGCCTAAGTTACATTTACTTATTCAGCAGTGTTAGTTTCCCTGGCTCTAAACATTGTAATACAAAATGTATGACTTTTTTCTGCGCATTCATTTCTCAATAATTGTTTCATTTCACTTGGTTATTGTTTTAATAAAAAACAAACAACAGAAGAGAATAGATTAGGTTGCGAATGTGTTTCTGGTTATAAAACAAATGTAACCTAAGGAAAATTATGGAAGATAAAAGTCGGCGTATTAATTTTTTTCATTCTTATCTTTTCACTAATATTAATATATTTGAAGATCTAAATCAGAATTTTTACAATGCCTGCTCAAGGTTTAAGTTAATTTTGCTAATGAATCTTGTTAATTGGGAAACCCTCAATGACCAATTCTTTATATTTTGACATACGAACTTGTAATCGACAATATTTCTTAAGATATTTCTTGTTACCCCCTCAACAAAACAGGGATGGGATTCATTCTCAGCTGGTGCTCTTACCGCTTCTGAACGAGAGATTTGTTATTAAAGGTTGCGTAATAACAGAGGAGAAAGAAGTAGATCAAACAGCGCGCACCGCGCCAGGGCTTGCGAAGCCAGGCATAGTTTCCTCCACGTTCCATTATGAAGTTCGTGAAGTTATAATTAGAGTGATGTGGTGGGCGGGGGGGGGCGTGCATGCGGCGGCAGATGGGACGGGGAGTGCGAGGAGCGACGATGGAGGGAGAGCGGGGGCGTAAGAAAATTGTATCGTCTTCTCTCAGCCTCACTGCGCGCAGCGCCGACTCAAGAAAGCAATGTTCCCACCACCCACCGCCATGTTCGCTTACCGACTCTACCATAAGTCGCAAACGACAAATGCAACGACGGTTGTAGATTGGTTGATTGTGATTCCAAGAGCGTCAACTAACAAGGTCGATAGTCCCGTAAGTGTAGAGCATGTTTTTCCTCGGGAGGTGGCGGTGATCTTCCCTCGCTGGATGGAAAGATCTCACGCCGACCTACCGTCGGTTAGCAAAGTTTTCCCCGACAAGGTATCTCTCAGCAGCGAGGCACCGCCACAGCCGGGACAAGCTCTAAGCTCCCGACCGGTCACCTGGCATGTGTGGTAGTGTAATGCATGTTAGTGTGAGTGTAAGTGGTGAGGATAGGACAGGGAAGCGGAAGGTTGCCCCTTTATTTTAGGGTCTGAGATGGCTCCAATTCGTACCCCATTTTGTCGTAAACAAAGAGAGTGCTTGTAGCCACGTTTGGGAGAAAATATAAGATCATTGAAACTATTTTTGGCAAGATTCTAAGGGCAGAAATATTAGACAGTAAATTAAGAAAACTTTAGAATCAGTGCTTAAATGAAACTCCTACAGACGAGAGAGAGAGAGAGACATGATGAAGGGCGTTGTAATTCCAACACTTGTTGTCATTAAAAATGATTTTTTATTATGTAAATCACTCGGATCCGTGACAATTATATTGGATAGTTACTGTATTTATAAAGGAATGAACATGTGATTTAGAAAAAATTGGTGGTTTATCTTTTCTTTCGTTCCTTTTACTTATTTTTCGTTGCTCTCAAAGATGATTCGACGCTACATCTCAATTTTCAGCTAGTAAAAAATAACTTTCTCTTACAAATGTTGAAACTTTCCTTCACAAATTGATTAAGTAACTAAAATGTTCAGTACATACTCATGCAACGGGATTATTTATGAAAAACAATCCACATGAACTGATATTACTGATTCTGCGCCAGGCAAATTACAATAAATCATTTTGTACAATCATTCTTTATTTTCATTTTCATTAATTTGCCTACTTTCCTTTCTCTTCGCCACGTTTCTCATAAATTATTCCGTGTTATGAATTATGACATTCATTCGTCCCCATTAACAGCCACATTCTGCAACACGATTCCAAGCGGAACGTGCTGTTTTATGAGAAAATTCTATTTACTCTGAGAGTGGGGCTCACTTCCAGGGCGTTGGTGAACTCATTTTCGCTGCCAGTTTCATTACCCATCTAATTCGCCTTCACATGTCAGTGGTGCATGGTTTACAATTCACCTCGCTCTCTCGTTATTTGTTGTTACCTAATATCTGCTTTCCTTTTATTAAACCCCGTCTCTGTTATTTGCCCTTCTCCGAATACGCGTAGTGGTTTTCGCGCCCTGCGATGGCACGCATTCTCTCACCGAAGCGTCTGATGTCCCGGCATAAACAGAACTATTATTTACAGCATTACACGACTTCTAAACTCTATAATTTTAAGTTGCCTTTTTATATCTTTTTCCTCGCGCATGGCCCTCATTACACGTAATCTTTGAAGAATGGGCTCCGCTGTAATGGCGTAAGTATAGGCTGTAGAAATTAATATCGAATGCTCACAGTTACGCGTGTATGTGTGCGCTTGTGCGTGTGAGCACACGGTCTCAGTCATGCACCGTTGCACAAAACAATGGAAGCCGTCCGGCAGTTCTTGTTTGGGGAACTTTCTCTCGCTTGATTGGAAACTTTTTTTCCACCGATGGTCAGGCGATTATTACGCCCTGCAGCGCCCGCTCCCGAGGTGCGGGGAAGTGTTGAAACTCGAAATTACGATCCGCTGCGGTAATGCATGTCCTCTGTGCGAGAGGTCGGAGACTGAAGCGAAAGGAAAGGTGTTTTATTACCTATTTTTGATAGAACTTCGCGGTCATATCCGCTTACGGCAAACGCAGTTTAAAGAGGACAGGACTTGCGTGTAACAGAGGTGCATGGATTGTTAGTTTGTTAGTTGATTTGGAGACTATTGGGTCTGACACTAGTTAACTCATTTGCGCATACTAAGTACAAAGTACGAGTATATCCTCTGCGCACAGTTCAAGTCAGAATCACAAGCCTTTCCATTCAGAGTGTCAAGTGATTTCGTAGCATTAAATCATGTATTTTGAATACTTTAAAATGTATGATTGATTCTATGTTGAAGTAAATATAGTGAATACTGTACAATATGCTAAAAATATTCTAAGCTATGTTAGAATAACTACTTTAGCTTAAACTAGTTGGGTGAAGCAGATGAAAATATCGAAATCCAAGTCCTTATTTTTTCAAGAGTGTCTTTAAATTCAACTTTTATGCAATACTCGCTAAATTAATACTACAAATATGTATCTATATTGTTTCAGTACAATGTTCTGTTCTTATTCTTTGTATCAGAACTTCTGTAATATTTAAAACAATATCACTGCACTACATTGAATTAAAATAAAATAAACAATAACTTATTTCACACCTGAATGCCCTTACAAAAATACATAAAACCTAGATTAATCTGAATGCAAAATTCTTTTAATTACATTTTGAACCATTACGAAGTCGTTGGAAACTTCAGAACCTTTATGATATTTTAAATGGTCGCAATACGCAAATGGCTGATATGCTGCGAATTTAATTAAATGTGTGATAAAAGAGAACAGCTTTAGCTCCTTGTTAATCCGTGATTTTTGAGTAGTCCCGAAGTTTAGTTTGGGTTTACCTTCGATGTGCGATAACTTCTCGATCATAGAATACATTTTTAATATTCTCACATAATTTTAGAAATTATTTGTATTAATTCTTACAATACTCTTCCTGTAGTCACTGGAATCACCCGTGAAGCTCTCCCTAACCTTAAACTGCACTAACTGAACTGTCTCTTTCGAGACACTAATAGCATTCTGCTTCAAGAGGTCGCGCTGTGCACTTCTGTCTGCTCAGCTCGAAGCAAAGGTTTTCGGCGACATGCTCAGATGAGGACAAGTGGGATGTTCAAGTTCGCTTCCAATCGAACAATGTGCAGTAGCCTTGAGGGGTGGCTCAGACCCTATGCAATACAATGAATTTATTCACTCAAAGTTCTTAGCCCTCAGCGAAGAAGAAGAAACAGAAACTCCATCAGTGTAATAACAAACTACATTGTTGTTCTTCCAATATTCGTGCATATGGCATGCAATGTCTATTTATCATTAATGCATCTAAATTCAACTAGAAGGAAAGACTTTCTAACTAAATAAAATGGAGGATACTTTAAAGGTAATTTCAATGAAATAAGTAACTTTACAAAATTTCAGAGGTACTGTAAAGAAAACAACATTGAATTTCACTCGCATCGAGATTCAGGTAGTAAAGTGTTATCAGTTGTAATAAAAGACATGCTACTCTGAACAAGATATTATACAAGAACTAAAAAGACTGATGTTCACGCAAGCAATAATGTAGCCATAACTAATATGTCTGATACATCTGACAGCCTGAGTAACAGCTGTACAAACTATATCTGTGTTATGTATTTAAAAGCGACCCTGGTGGCTGAGATCCACACTATGTGAGCTCAGCCTTACATCTGCAAGATACCCACAATGCACTTTGGCCTCCCTCATGCAGAGGAGAGGGTGTCCCGTCCACTTTTACTTTGGAGTGCCGTTGGCGGCCATGCAGGTGCATTGCGCTGCTAGCGAGATGTTTGCTGAGCGCTGCCAGGTGCCCGTGTGATATGATGGCCTCATGCAACTTGGTCCTTTTACACCACTGTGAATTGTCTGTGTGCACTTAAGGCTGGTTTGAGGGAATTGTTCCCTCTTTACAGCTGACGACAGTGGGCAGGCGCCGCGTGTGTGCGGGATGACTGCAGAACCCCGCCATGTGGCCGCGTGATGTGATGGCCAACTTGATTCTTTTTACACCACTGTGAATTGTCTGTGTGCACTTAAGGCTGGTTTGAGGGAATTGTTCCCTCTTTACAGCTGACGACAGTGGGCAGGCGCCGCGTGTGTGCGGGATGACTGCAGAACCCCGCCATGTGGCCGCGTGATGTGATGGCCAACTTGATTCTTTTTACACCACTGTGAATTGTCGTCTGTGTGCACTTAAGGCTGGTTTGAGGGGATTGTTCCCTCTCCATAGCGCATGACTGTGGACAGGCGCCGCGTGTGTGCAGGATGTTTGCAGAACCCCGCCATACGGCCGCGTGGTGTGATAGCCTCCTGCAGCATATTCTATGATAATTTGAAACTTGTATGAAGAACAATTCTCGCACTGGTACTGTGGAGGTATTAGTAACCTATGTTTGTACTGGAGAAAACCTTTCCTGTGATGTAAATATTTATTCAATTATTTGAGTTCTTTGACATCAAGCATGATATTTTGTTTATTATGTGATATATGTTTATTAATTGTGATAAGGTTAAGTATGAATGTAACCAAGTCATACATGTGTTCCAGAGATTTGTTCAATCATATGCGTTATTTGATATCAAGCATGATATTTTGTATGTTTATTAATTGAGGAGGAAACGGTTTGTGCACTATATACTATCGTCACATCATGAAAGATGTTCATACGTTTGCTTCAAAGGTATACGACACAGTCTAGATACGGCTGTTGTCTCATCTGGGACCAATATGCATCGTCTGTGTGCATTTAAGGCTGGTGTTTCCTAAATTGTTGCAAAATTGCTTACTGTTACTTCATTTATGTTTGTTTTTTTCTTTCTTTCTTAATAGCTTGTTTAATTAAAACTTTTTGCTCTTTCAAAGGACAATTTTAGGATACTGTATGTTTTATTGAAAATTCTATATTGAAAGGTTTATTGAAAATTGTAATTGTAAGTTGATGATAATACAATGTGAAATATTTACTCAACAATGTGTTTGAGAATTCTTTTATATTCCTTTGTTTTCCTGGCATAAGAGCTAGTAGTTTAGTGTCCTGAGTGTCCTGAGGTTTGTTGAGGGTTCACTACTTTAATTTTTTCCACTGCTCATTAGTGGCCCCCAACAACTGAAATACCCCTAACTAAACTGCGCAAACTGGTCTCCTATATTATTTCAGTAGTATACCTTCCCTTTGCGGCTCTCACACGAAACCATTATTTATAAGTGAGGTCTCTAAAGAAAAAGAATACCACAAAGACGTAACGAATTGCACTTTGACTTTAAAAATATGAAGGATTTGTTTAAAAAGCGCCTCTAAATATTCATGTAAAGTGCAACCAACGACGCACGTCTGGAGTTTTGAATCTATATCGTTAAATAACTCCAAAACAAAGCTTTCTAGGGCTTTAAAAACTAAACTTTTCAAGCAAAAGTTCTCAAAGAAACGTTTTGCACACCGTAATCTACAGGATGAGATCTTCTTAACAATTCTATTACATTTTTGCTGCTTCGACGCTTCTCGATTCTACTCCATCTGTTCAGAGCCTGTAGAATCTGCAAGTGTAAGTGAAATTACGAATCACTTTATTCTATGCGATTGAATTACACGGGTGTACCTCTTTGCTCGATAATAAAGTAAAATAAGAATAGTTTTTATTGACAAAGGTGTGCTATATTGTTATCAATTTCAAGGTGACGTATACAACACGTGACGTAGGATAAGAGGGTCTTGAAGAAAAATACTTATTACAGACTTAATATGGAAATGCAAAAATAAGAAAGAGAGTTGGGGTGTAGCATGCGAGAGTTCTCGCATGGGTATGCTAGTTTATAATGATGGAAGATTTGAATGGCACGAACAGATGCAATGTCATGTGTCAGGAAGCCAAACTGCCTAAACTAATTAACACACGCTTCTGCCCATTAATGCCCTCAAGGACACAAGTATACAATTCATGCCTGTAATCCAACAACAAAATTTAGTCAAAAACGTTGGAGGTTTTAATCCACTAGGGTTCCAGTCCCGGTGGTGGTGGATGTGCTACTCATTTCTTAGTCGAATTTAGTAACTGTCTGGAAGAGAATTCCAAACCTTCCTAATTAGTAAGGTAACGTAATTATAACTATACTATTACAAGCAATGTGTTAAATTTCGTGGCGTTCCACGTATTCCACAATTTTTAGGGAAGAAGATAACGGTCGATACCAATGGGGAGCAGAGACAACTACAGTTTTTACTTTCTACCTACGGAGTAAAGAGAAAGTTATGTAATGCTGCGCAAAAAAAGGCGAATTTTCGGTAGAAAAACTCTTATTACAGGTCCTTGGTAACGAAAAAGACAAGTAGTAGTAGTAACGAAAAAGACAAGTAGTAGTGGTAACGAAAAAGACAAGTAGTAGTAGTAGGTCTTGGTAACGAAGTAGACAAGTTCAGTTGCCAATTTTAGAAAAAATCCTCTATCACGTGGTGCAGCCAGAATCCATGTTTTGTGAGTCTTTGTTACCGACAAATCGAATGGCGGCAAAACGTGTCGGTCCGTCTGTGAACAACGCTAGCGGCTACACCGTTCAGTCGATTTTCTCCAAAATTGATACTCCCCGAATGATCTGGCTGATGTCGAGGTCTCTTGAATTCGAAACCGATATTTCAATTTTTACATGAAGCCTTCTGTACATTTTCAAAATTTTCAAAAAAATGGCTACATCGTTTTTGATTAAATTTTGTTGTTGAATTGTGTGAAGAACGTTTAAGAGAATAGTGTAGGTCTCGTGTTCGTTGAAAAACCAGATTTACTGAAAATTGCAAAAGTTCAAAATATTTTCGGCATCTTCGTACAACTAAAATATTAAAGAGAGGATTTTTCCCTTAATGAAACCTGTTCCATAAATATAGATTTTAAGATAATGGCATGTACAATTTTTGGAAAATTTGAGTACTTTTTGCGTAACTGTGCGTCAAAGTATGGTCGAGAAAGTACGTGCTGTTTAGCCCCACTACTGTCTCAGTCTGATTCAGTGAAAAACTAATGATTGACAGTGACTATTCACTGATGGTGTCAGTTATAACCCTGACACTGACAATAAGTGAATTGAGCTGAACAAATCTTTTTATTTATTTATTTTTTATTTATTTACGTCAAAAACAGTTAAAAACTGCGTGTGACGAGCTATGGGGAGAAGTGAATTTTGTGCACGTTTTCATAATTCTGTGATCTCTATCCTAAACCATATTCTAGTCGAATTTTGAATACAGAAAAGAAAGTTTTTTTTCGAGTTTGTTGACAAAATATTCGCTCCTATATAATAAAATATATTTTCAAAGGTAAATTAGCTATAAATTCCTGCCCTGAACACTCATGTTCTTCATGAAAGAATAATACTTTTTCTTATGATAATATGAAAAACGATAATTTGAATAACTATATTTCCCACTGAAATTCAGAAGACGCAATGAAGTTACATTTATGTCCAGAAGCAAAACAAGGGACCATCTCAGCATTTGCTCAAGGATCAGGGAAACTGGACGAAAAACCTGATCGAGATGGAAGCCATCAACCCAGAAACTGTGGTACAATACTTGTTACAGGTTCTTTAGAATTATACAGTCCAAATGATAAATAATTACATTAACTATCATTGTTAAAATTAATGCTACTTTCCTTTTTGATGCTCGGTATAGTCTCGAATTGTATAGAAACAGTTATGCAGCAGAAAAGACTTTACTTGGGACTTAAACTTTTCTATTGAATTAAATCGTTTAATGTCTTCTGGCAAAGTGTGGTAGAGTAATGTACATGAATTGTATGTGAATTTTTTGTAGTGAGCTGTTGATATTGCCACCTGGTGAATATGATTACTACGTCGTGTGTTATACTTATAGACATCGGGGTTAATCAGTGAAAATTGGGCCCACTTTTTAAATCAGTGAAACTTAACTGTTTTAATTAGCGAAATCTGTGACACTAATTGCACATGACGACTAAACGATCAGTGAGCGATGGTGGCGCGGCACTTTTACCACTGACGACCAGTGAAATGCTGGCGGTCATTGTGAAAAGGTTCGCATATTCGCTGACAATCAGAGATTGTCGCTGATTGTCAAGAAAACTACCCATTTGGACTGAAGATATTAGTGACTTGGGCTCTCACTGACTGAATCAGTGACAATTTCACTGATTCAGATTCAGAGAGTAGTTTTTAAAAAAAGAAACGATCTCCATACGTAATCGCCTCATGGATACTCCGGCGTTTACTCACATCCACACCTGCTCATGAAAACGAAATCTTTTTTAGTATCGGTCGATGTAAAACACAGTTGTGCAATCGAGTAACATTGCAAATTTGAACTAGTTTTTCAAAAGAAGGAAGACATGTGTGCCCCAGCTGAGAGGTTCGCAAAAACAGAAAATGTTCCAAATATTTATGGCCTGGTCATTGCACAAAAGCTGAAAGTATTTAAACACAATTTCTGTATATGATTGTGCTATATTGTTCAATATATCTGTTATTAGTTCTTAAATATATACAATTTTCCTTCAGCTACATTGCGATTTATTCTGAATTGCCATCCCCCCACTACCCTTGGGGTTCCCTGTGAACCGTAATTATTGTATTTGTATGACAATTAAGAAAACAAAAATTGTAATGTGAGAGATGCGTCCCATCCCATTTTATGGTAAGGTGAAAGTAAAATCAGTAATAATTATCTTTTTGCATCCTAGTGATGCATGGCCTCAGACGGCTTGCGCCCACGTAAGTACGATGGCGTAGCTCTGCCGCGGAAAGAACGTCTCAGCAGTGAAGGCCTATATAACAGCTTGACCTCCGATTAGCGGGGGGACGAATGCTACTTGTGAGCTCGTCGTCCGTGTGCACGGACCTTCCACTCCCCGTCGGTTCAGATCGGCCCAAATTGGCCCTGCCGACACTCCTCCACCCCGCTAGTCCAGACCGACCCTTTGGGATCTTGCTAGCAGCTTCCTCCCTCGCACCTGACCACCGTGCACTTCGAGTGTCAGTACTCCAGGTGCAAATGTAAGGAATGTCACCCCCAATAAACTGCTGTTTGCCATGACTGGTGTCATTCCCGTTCTTATTGCTCCCTCTCATCCGCCTTACATCTTTAAGAGAATAGGGAACGTCCCGGAGGGCACCTTCTGTCCTTACTGTTCTAACACTTCCCTGCACGTGGAGCCAGACACCTTCCGTCACGACATGAAGAAATGGTTTGTGATTTTCAAAAGTCCCTTGCCGTTACCTCTTCCCAAACATAACTCAAAAGGCCCTTGAAGACTACGACAAAAATTCGGCAAATATGTACTCCCACACAATCTCCCCCATTGATCTTCGCTGACATTATTTTGAACAATTTTGTGACTGAATATTTACATACCAGAGCTTATTGTTCCGACTTTTTTATTTTTTTTTATTTTCTTAAAACATCTGAAAAACGTGACGTCACTGTGCGTACAAGACTTTTTTCACGGTGAGATTACAGCACGAAAAAATCTTAGGTAGGTAGGTAGACAGGTAACAAGAAATATGTGAAAATAAAGCACAAATTCACGGCAGAACAACTTAATCGTGACAAAACTTATAATTAGATGCGTAGATCAACAGGAAGAACCTTTATCAATTTCAAAACTTGTAAGTAATAAGAACAATTATTAAGAAGCTAATTACTAATTAAATAGTAAAAGTAATAAGAACAATTATTAAGAAGCTAATTACTAATTAAATACACATAGTTTACTCATTATTACCAATTAACAGCTAAAAACTAATCATTAAGTAATTAATAGTTCATTAACGTGCAAAACAACCATTTCACACACTTAGTTTAAAAATAAGTTTTTTAGGACTAATGCTAAAAATAGAGAGATGCTAAAGTGTACAGAAAAATTTGTAGAAGCAACAAAGAATACCAAATAATTTTGTCTGAACTCATAAGCTACTACTGACCGTCACGTGTCATGAAAAGATTTGTATACTTGAATAAATAAAATGACTTCATCTAAGCTAGTCAGAATGTCAGAAAGGCTGTCTAAAAAATACGTAGTGTGTGATACACGGGGTAAAAGTAATTTTATTTTGCTCGTAACATTGCGCCACATGGCTTCGTATCACATCTTTTCTTACACGCAAAATAAAAAGTCACTTTCAGTATTCGTATCATAATTATTTTCTCCAAGCACTAGTCTGTCCGTGATCCGGACTCCCAGTAAAACACTAGGGCCTCTACCGTTCTTATGATTTTATGCAAAAGTGTATGCTTCGATTTAGTTGACTGATGTCATAGACCTGCCAATTTGAAATAGATCATTTAGTTTTTTGAGTAGTTTAGATGAAGTCTTTAGAACATTTTCAAAATCTTCTCAAAATGTACATCATTTTTTATTTATACTTGTACGCTAAAAAAAGTGGACTTTAAAAGGTAAAGGTCCGATTTTCAGTAAAACCTCAGAAAGTTAAAAAATTGCAAAGCAGGAGAGGAAAACTTATAAAATTGCTGTTGCGTTTTTTTGTTTGCTTTTTTTCACAGAGTCAAGTAATACGTTAGGTATTGGAAGGAGAATGTTTTTCTGTTATATTACTGGTTAATACATTATATTACATACACAAGTACTTTAAAGTTAGTCACACTTTCGGTGACTGAATCTATTATAATTTATTCACATCTTATTCCCTACGTTTGCACACGTAGGGTAATTTGTTGGAGCATTCTTGGTTTTGAAAAGAGCCCTCATAATGCATTTTCACACATTTGCCGTTATAATTAACGTACACGGAAAATATTTCAGTAGGTGGTTGATTGTTAAAATCATCGTAATCATTTCCTTCAGGTGAACCGTACTCATCGTAGATACTAGGATAACGTGTCCTTCTCTTCGAATAGTTTATGTTATGCCTCGCAGTTTGTGATTCATCTGAAACAAATTAATAGAAAAAAGAATTAAAGCCTATATTGAATTTGGTGTAAAATAACTATCAATAATTGAGATAACGGTTGAGTGTTAATGTTTTCAAAATAACTCTCAAGTATTTTGTGGCGTTTGTATATTTCTTCCAGCAATAAGATACATATTCATTATTTTTAATAACAAATATGTTTAGGCAACGAAAACTTGTTAGCGTGCGTGTATTTGACAAGTAAGGGTCATTCCATGCAAAAACGGAAATAATTTTCTCCGACCCCTTCGTTTTTATTTTCCCCGCGTAAGCTACATATGTTAATTTTTATAAACAACTAGATAAGCAGTTATTTGGGTAAAATGTCTGTATTTATTAATATTACTAAATTTAAATATTTTGGGGATTTCATTTTTTAAATAATTTCCACATTCCGATTCAAATGCTTATAGATGAGTTTTTAAATGGTAATAAGTCTATAAGTGATAGATACAAAACATTGGAATGAAAGGATGATTTATCGTCATTTTCACTAAAACAATGCAGTATTATATTAAAAGTTGGGAATATTGGAGAGACTAACTCAAATAACTGTATTCTAAGATCTTTTTAAATGAAAAGTATTATCTCAAAGAAGGGGGAAATTTTGCGATATTTTTGTTTGAAAAAGTAGTAGTAATAATAATCAAATGTGATAGGTTATCACAAAAATAAATAAATACTAATAATGTAAAATTAATATAGAGTGCAAACATGGACGGTCGTAACAACGGTTGGCTAAAAGAATACAAAGCGCGAGTTCTAATTAAAAAACTACTAGAAGGAACTGTCAGTACAAGTGATAGCGGGAGACAAAAGGAAGGAAAAGGGTTAATGACTAACGTTAGGAAAGGACACGTGAGTAATTCCGTGGATAAACAAAATAATGTATGAAAAAATTACAATAAGGAACCAAGGAATAAACAAATCCAGCGTAAAAGAACGAAGGGCCAACCACGATAGGAGCGTGTGTGAGACAGGAGATGAGTTGCATTGCACCGGCAGGACGCATTTTTGGGATTTTTCGTGCGGGAAGACAATAGCTGAATAGCGCTTAAGACGAACATTTGAGACAGACGGTTTTCTGGCGTAGCACAGCGCGGATCGGAAGGATGATGCGCCTATTTTAATTTGAATTCAGATTGTTTTTCGGACGCAGTAATGTCGAATGCGGACAACAGTGGAAAAAGGTTATAATGTTAGCAATGTTTTTCCTGTAAAAATTGAGAAGTGGTAGATAAAATCCGGGACAGTAACTTAGAAGCGAATTGCGTGTGTTGAACACACGGACGCCATGTGAATGGAAAACGGATGTGCAGTATCATCGGTCAAGAATGCAGAGGCTCCACACAGGGAAGTAAATAAACGGGGACATTTTTGTTTTATCTTCAAAATTGACTATTGCAGGAAGATCAAGTTCTGTAACCATTACATTTTATTGATTTTAGAAATTAGTAATTGAAGGGGATAATTGGCCAAGAATGATAAAGGGGAGGTAATAATAATAATAATAATAATAATAATAATAATAATAATAATAACAGTAATAAATTAATAACATAAAATTAGGAAGAGATTGTAAATTAATCACTTGTGTTTGTCTTGTTTTTTTTTTAAGTGATGTTTTGTTTAACATTGAATATTTTGTAATTTCACGTGTCATAGTTTAACATACAGCCAATCTGATAATCAGATGTGAGGATTGTTATTTTTTAAACAGCTACAAGGAGGACATTCAGATTTTACGTGGAATTTTTTTTACCGATTCCTGTATAAGCGAACCCATAAAGATAAATTTCCCGTGACGGTGTGGGGAATGGTCAGATCAACATTACGCTAGATCCCATTTTTATACCCCAGGGTTGTTAGCTCTGGTGATATAGAAGATGAATTGATGAAGATAATGAGGGGTAAAAGGACGACACACACACACATACAGACATACATCCACACACATACAGACACACACATACAAAAATACATCCATGTCGAAGGCGGGACTCGAACCCGCGACTCTGGGGCCGAGATCTCGGCCATGGGGCCGACCCATATTATTAATATTAATGTTATTAGGTCATACGAAAGGAGGAAGAGACCTCTGGAAGGTCTGTAACGCCCTCGAATTTCCAAACACTTGATCCAAGTGATACGAACACTCACCAAAACCGATGACGTCTGTTGGATTGTGTACGATATTGTACGACTAACAAATTCAAACAGATCGCACGATAGCAGCAAACAAACCGGATATTGTTATCCGGGATCTTGAGAAAAAATCGTGTTTACTTGTCGATGTTGCTGTACCTTGCGATCAAAACGTCGTTACCAAAGACGCAGAGAAACTTCTTAAATACATGAGTTTTGAAATTGAGATGAGCCGAATGTGTGACAAATGCACAGGTCGTCCCGATAGTTAATATAGCTCAGGAATTTGTTTCACAAAATTTGTGTAAGAACTTGTCTAAACTCCCAGGTAATTCAAAAGACTGGGAAGTGCAAGAAATTTTATGCAAAGTATTGTAAAGGCACCTACAGTCCCTAGATCTGCTCCTTAGGTAGCTGGTTGCAACCTGAAGTAAATGTTGTATTCAGTCGACTCATAACATCTTTAGTTGTGATGTAGTGGAATAATAATAATAATAATAATTATTATTATTATTATTATTATCATTATTATTATAAAACTCCAAGAATAAATACTATTAAATTGTATTGGTGGATTGGTAATACAGTTAGATCATATTTCGTAACTCTAAACTTACCGTTAATGCTCCTCCAAGTGTGATTTCCAAAGAAATCATAAATACCGACGTGAATCCAGGTGAATGCGACTTCATTCCTTCCAAACATGTCCGTATACATCATTTTCTTCACGAATTCTCTCTCTTGTGACCCGGGCGTCACCAACGTGCCGTTTTCTCTTTGGCACGCCAGTACAGCTTCGAACCAAGTCAGCGGTTGCTGATGCAGGCGGTAGCGCCCGCGAGTCTTGACAAGATCTTCTGAGCCTGTGGGAGCGATGTTCTCCTGGCAGCAGTACGCCAGGGGCTCCATGCACGAACGGTCAGCGAATCGCCCGTCCTGCAGCAGCACTCCGCAGTTTTCTCGGCGACTGCCCGAAGGCTCGCCGGGCTTCCAAGTGGAATATCCCGCCGACCCTAGGCTCTCTCCTGTAATGACCATGTTAAATTAGATAAGATTGGATTAGACTGAGCCAGACTAGATTGGTTAATGTTTTTGGGAACGCCAACTGCTCTGATGTTAGTCTTATTAGTGCAGGGTGTTTTGTGCCGGGACTTCGTGATGGATGCTGAGATCCGGCATCCACCGATATATGGTCTTGTTGAGGATTTCCACACCTCCCTAGTGGGGCCTTGCTCGAAGGTGCAAACTGGATTTCCGACTTGTGTGTTATTCTAATGCATGTACATTAGTGTATAAATAAGGAGAGACAGCAGAAAAAGGAAGAGGAGGTATTATCGTTCATGGTGCGTGACCTATTTGTTAGGATACTTTTTCGGCATTCACGTGTTATTGATCGGAGAAACCGGTCAGGAAAACGAAAGACTACCGGTCAGAACAGCCGGCTGCCAGAATTGTCCTTCAGAGAGCGCCTGAATTCGAAAAACTTGTATAACTAGTGTCGAAAATGCGCCATCGAAGGGGCTCCCTAGGGCCATTCTAGGACCTCTCAGAGTTGCTGCAGACACATCAGTGATGTTGGCTCTGAACTAACTCAGTATTACTTGGTTAGTTAGATTAGACTCAAGTGACACATGGTATATACAGTAAAGCTGGAATGAGTCTAATTCTTCGATGTCGTGAATTTTCTCTTTTCTTTTTCTCAATCCACCACTCTCGAAGGAACTTACCAACTAACCTCAAATATTCTTGGATAAGTCTCGATACCGCGAATGTTTCATTGCTAGTGCGAAGTAATAGAGCCATATCTTACAAGGTGACTTTTAGGAGTGACTCTGGTACACGCGGTCATTTTAAGGTCATGCATCTGTGATAGATTATCACAAGCGTTAATAATTCCCAACAGTACACTAATTAGTGGTACTACAGAATGCCACAGACCTTCCCGTACAAGTTTGCTATTTCCTTGGGTCTTCGCTAGCTATTTGAAATTGCCACATACTCTTCCTTGCCAGCTACCATCTATCACCGCCTAATGACATTTTTTTGTGATTTTCTTAATTTTTTCGGTTTCCTATTGCTACAAGGAAAAAATTAATATTAGAATATTAAAGAACACAAAACCCTAGCCCTAAATGGCAATTTTCCTTTAAAGAATGTGCCATTTTACAGAAAAATGCGATTTAGCGCTACTAAAAATGCAAAATTTGAAGCTCATTTTCACAGAAAAATTTTCAGTTTTCAAAATACTTTATTTGAAGTACTTACACTCACAAATATAATAATGTGTACAAATTGCTGGTAATGTGAATATAACCGATGAGAGAGATCCTTTAAAAAAATTACATATGTGTAATTTTTGAGAAAACAAAAAAAATCCTCGAAATAAACTTTACGTCATATTAAAGAGTGCAATTAGTAATATCCGTTCGAAACGTTTGAAGAAAAAAATTGTAGTCATTTATGAGAAAATGGCGTTTGAGCGTTTCTGAAAATGCGGAAATTTGAGCTACTTCTCACAGAAAACGGTTGTCTTTTCTATAAACTTCACTTGACATCATTTAAAGCATATGTACTCATAAATATAATAATGTGAACAATCCGCCGCTAGTATGAATATTAACGACGTGAGAGACAAGTCAAAAAAATTACATTTTTGCAATTTTTGAAAAAAAAACGGATACAGCAATATGGTGTTTATGGCATCTCGTAGGATATATTTAGCACTATCCCTACAAAAAGTTTAACGAAAAATTTGGAGCCGTTTTTGAGAAAATCTAGTTTTTGTAATTTAAAATTGCACATATTGCGCGAAAACTACTAAAATTTTCAAAACAATGTACATGACCTTAAACAAAGAACTCACTTTGGAGAGAACATTTTATTTGAAGGAAAAATCTCTATCTTCAATTTTGTAGTTGGAGAAAGACGCCGAAAAAAATTCAAACTTTCGCAATTTTCGAAAATTCAGAGTTATCCGTGAAAATAGGACCTATGCCACCTTCATAAGTGTATTTTACTCTATTCTTACAAGAAATTTAAAGAAAACATTTGGAGCCGTTTTTGAGAAAATTTTGAAAATCCCCAGGGGGCTTCATATAAAGTATCTTTTGAAGAATCTTTTTCAAAATCTAAAAAAAAAATATTTTGACTAGAATCAGATTGACACGGAAATATCCATTTTGGAAGAAATCGTATGTATGGTTTAGGCGCTAGCAGTGTTCACAGACGGACAGACAGACAGAGACGGACGTTTTCTTTTCAATTAGTTTTTCGATATCAAGGACCCACAAAAGAGGGTTTCTGGCCACACCACGTGTTAGGGTTTTTTCCCTTAATTAAGCAACTGGTTTTATCCACTTTTTACTTTCCCGTATACGTTACGTATACACAGAGTGATGTACGTAGTATAGGGAAAGTGACGTAATGCTACGCGAAAAAATGGCCAATTTTCGGCGGAAAAAAATTAATTCCCAGGCCGTGAAAACGAAAAAGTGGATAAAACCAGTTGCTAAATTAAGAAAAAAATTCCCTAACACGTGGTGTAGCCAGAAACCCTGTTTTCTAGGTCCTTGATACCGAAAAACCTATTCAAAGGAAAACGTCCGTCTGTCTGTCCGTCTGCGAACACTGCTAGCGCCTAAACGATTTACGATTACGATTACGATTTACGAGTACGATTTCTTCCAAAATGGATATTTCCCGGTCGATCTGGTTTTAGTCGAAGCTTTGAGGTTTTGAAAAAGATTCTTCAAAAGAGACTTTTTATGAAGCCCCCCGGGGATTTTCAAAATTTTCTCCAAAACGGCTCCAAATTTTTTCTTTAAATTTCTTGTATGAATAGAGTAAAATACACTTTTTAACATGGCATAGGTCCGATTTTCACGGATAACTCTGAATTTTCGAAAATTGTGAAAGTTTGAGTTTTTTTTCGGTGTCTTTCTCCAACTACAAAATTGAAGATGGAAATTTTTTTATCGAATAAAATTTGTTCTGCATATTGAGTTCTTTCATAAAGGTCAGGTATATGTTTTTCAAAATTTTAGTTGTTTTCGTGCAATATTGCCCGCAATATGTGTAACTTTAAAAAAGTACTAAAACAAGATTTTCTCAAAAACGGCTCCAAATTTTTTCTTTAAACTTTTGGGTGGGATAGTGGTAAATGTACTCTATCAGATGACATAAAATCCATATTGCCCTATAGGTTGTTTTTTTCAAAAATTACAAAAATGAAAATTTTTTCACATGTTCCTCACATCGATAATATTTATATTAGCGGTGATTTTTTCACATTATTATATTTACGAGTACACCTGCTTTAAATAATGTCAAGTAAAGTTTCTCGAAAACACAAGTTAGGGAAAGTTATGTAATGCTGCGCGAAAAAACGACCAACTTTCGGCGGAAAAAAATTAATTGCCAAGCCGTGAAAACGAAAAACTAAATTAAGAAAAAAAATCCCCAAACACGTGGTGTAACCAGAAACCCTGTTTTCTAGGTCCTTGATACCGAAAAACCAATTCAAAGGAAAACGTCCGTCTGTCTATCTGTCCGTCTGTGAACACTGCTAGCGCCTAAACCATACCTACGATTTCTTCTAAAATGGATATTTTCCAGTCGATCTGATTCTAGTCGAAGCTTAGAGATTTTGAAAAGATTTTTCCAAATTTGGGGGTACTTTACATGTAGCCCCCCGGACATTTTCAAAATTTTCTCAAAAACGGCTCCAAATTATTTCTTTAAACTTTTGGTCGGGATAGTTCTAAATGTACCCTAAGACATGACATGAACGCCATATTGCTATATTCTTTTTTTTCAAAAATTGCAAAAATGTAATTTTTTGACTTGTCTTTCACGTCGCTACTATTTACACTGGCGGCGAATTGTTCACATTATTATATTTATGAGTACATGTGCTTTAAATAATATCGAGAAAAGTTTATCGAAAACACTACCGTTTTCTGTGAAAACTAGCACAAATTTCCGCATTTTCAGAAACGGTCAAACGCCATTTTCCCATAAATGGCTAAAAAAATTCCTTCAAACTTATCGGTCGGATAGTGCTAATTGCAGTCTTTAATACTACGTAAAGTTTATTTTGAGGTATTTTTTTGTTTTTCCAAAAATTGCAAAAACGTAATTCTTTTGATTTGTTTCTCACGTCGTTCATATTTACATTAGCGGCAAACTGTTTGCATTAGTATATTTACGAGTACGTGTACTTTAAATAATGTCAAGTAAAGTTTATCGAAACACAACCGTTTTCTGTGAAAACTAGCTCAAATTTCCCATTTTCTGAAACGCTCAAACGCCATTTTCTCATAAATGGCTAAAAAAAATTCTTGAAACTTTTCGATCGGATAGTGCTAATTGCACTCTTTAATATGACGTTAAGTTTACTTTGAGGATTTTTTTTGTTTTTTAAAAATTGCACATATATATTTTTTGAAAGGATCTCTCACATCTTTAATATGCACATTACTAGCAATTTGTAAACATTACTATATTTGTGAGTGTAAGTGCTTTAAATAACTTTAAAAAAAGTATTTTTAATACTCAAAAATCTTCTGTGAAAATGAGCCACAAATTTCGCATTTTTAGTAGCGCTGAAACGCAATTTTCTTTCAAATGGCACAATTTTTTTGAAAGAAAATTGCCATATGGGTCTATGTTTTTGTGTTCTTTCATATTCTAAAATTAATATGTCCGTTCTACCAATAGGAAATTGAAAACTGAAGAAAATAACAAAAATGTAGTTTGTGCGGTGATAGATGGCAGCGGACAAGAAAGAGTAAGTGGCAATTCCGAATAGTTAGCGAAGACCCAAGAAAACTACTACGGGAATGTCTGCGCCATTCTGTAACGTCACTAGTTCGATATCAAGGACCCACAAAAGAGGGTTTGTTGCTACATTACGTGTTAGGGGATTTTATTTTCTTAATTTAACAACTGGTTTTATCCACTTTTTCGTTATCACGGACCGCCAATGAATTTTTTTCCGCCGAAAATTGGCCATTTTTTCGCGCAGCATTACATAAATTTCCCTATTCTACGTATATCACTCCGTGTATACGTACGTATACGGGAAAGTAAAAACATATTAATGCAAAGGCGAACGATCGCAACAATAGTTGGGAAATGATAAGCGCGAGCCGTAATTAAATATATTATTAGAAGATGTCAACATGAGTGATGGCGGGGGAAAAAGAAATAATATGTTAATGATTAAATTCAGAAAAAGACACGTGAGCAAATCGTGGATGAAGGAATGATTTACAAGACGTTACGAACAGGGAACATATTTTGGGAAGATCTTGCGCGAACAAGAAATAGCTGAAGAGTGCGCAAGATGAACGACAATAACAAATAGCTCTCTGACGCAGAAGGAGACATCAGTATAGATGATGGGGAAATTGGATTGTGATACTAGGTAAAATCCGTGAATAGAAAATAGAAGCAAATCGCGTGTGTGGAATAAATGGACGCCATGGGTACGGACCAAAAACCAACAAAATGGAAATGGAATGGACATTGACGACGTTCAAGAGGGCAGAGGCTTACGTACCAGGAAAATAAATGGGGACATTGTGTTTTCCAAATACACCATTGTAGGAAGGTTAAGAAATGTGCCATTAGATCTAAAAATTTTAAAATTAATTATTTAAAGGATGAAAGGGCCATGTATGCAAAAAAGGAGGGAGTTACGAAAGAATAATATATTAAAATAATAAGGAATTGCTTGCTAATAGGTTGTGTTTATTTTTGTTTGTTTCAGGGATTGAATACCGAAATAATAGTGGTAAAGGTATTTATACCGGTATTGTAGCGGTACGCTATTTTTAATATTTTTTAAATTTCACAAATAACTGTCGATGCGAGGCGTCCACCTCCCGCCGCCGCCAGCCGGGTCGGCGCGCCCCCTCCGCTAATGGAAGGGATGACAGCACGCGCCCCTCTAAAGTTTATGGCCATCGTCCGCGAGTCGACCCTCATCCCGTCACGCACCCGGGCGCCGAAGAAGAGATTAGAGACGTGTGCCGATCCCGCCGTTCCGGGTATCATGCGCACTGAGTACCCAGGCCGTCCTTCGCAGCTTTCTCCGGGGGTCCCAACGGACATTCCGCGTACCCTTTACTGACCTACTTCCGAAGTCAGACGGAGAGCGTTTTCCAGACAGAGATAGGGCTACGGAAAATTCCTAGAATCACCAGACCTGATTGGCCGAGGACAAAATTACGGCGTAGTAGCACTTAGCCAATCAGGGGCAAAATTCCGTGGGGTGGGAGCGATTTTGGGGCACTTTTGAATTTTCGGGGTGGCGGAACGAGGGCACCTCCACGCTAGAGGCGTAGGGGAGAAAATCACTTCTTCTTGTTCGATTGAGCTGGGGGGGGGCGAGCGCCGCGGAGCGAGTAACAGCTCCGGCGCCGCGTTCGAACACTACGTTTACTCGACTTGTCTTGGGTGGCGAGCGCCGCGGAGTAAGTGATAGCTCCGGCGCCGCGTTCGAGGGAGAGTTATTATTTTGGGACTTAGTTCGTGGACTCTGAGCTCTGCCGTGGGCAGTGACCAATGACTAGTTTTCTCCGAGATTCGTGATCGTGAAAACTCCAGAGAACTTTCCGTAAGAACTGCTGATTTGTGTGAACGGAATTCGCGATCATTCACGATCCGGGCCAGCTGACCGTCGCCGCCGCCGCCGTCACCGCCGCAGCCGCTGTCGCCGCCGCCGCCGTCACCGCCGCAGCCGCTGTCGCCGCCGCCGCCGAGGGCCGCCTACACGCCGCCCCATTCAGGCATAAACTTCGGTCAACGACCGCCAAAGAACTATTGTGCATTGCAGTGCCGCGCTTAGGCACTTGTTTCCTCATTATTGTCAGCCAGAAGGCGAATGGCCTAGAGTTTGTTGGGGCCTGTAAAGGAATTTGATTGTAATTCTCGTTCTTTCTCTCTTTTTTTTAGATTTAAGTTTTATCTCATTTTTCTTTCGTTTCTAACTGAGCTCATCAGGTAGGGCCTTTCTTAACTCTTTGAATCACTGTAACTTCCCCGGCCTATTATTAGGCGGGAATAAACCTTTTTATTTGCTTTACCAACCACTGAATTGTTTCTGTAGTTAGCAAACGCCTTACGACTCCTTCCATCCGAGTTAGATTCTAAGCAGGTGACAAAGTTGGCCGACTGAGCTAGGCCCGGGCCGCCCTCGTTGACTTCGGCGCACACCCACGCCGCCGGAGCTCGACGCTGTGGTTGACAATCGACGCCACCGTGTGGCTCGATAACGAACGATGGGTGTGACAGTATAGAAATACCTTCACCTCTATTATATCTTTATTCAAAATACCTCTAAAAATATATGTATACGACGTCAAATACCGGTATTTTTAGAGGTATTGTACCTTTATTCGACGTCTATACCGGATAAATACCTTTATTTAAAGGAGGAAATACCGGTATTTCAGTAGAATCATACAGGTTTTGGGGGGGAAACATTGTGAATTTTTACGCTGAGCTGGCTCAGAGGAACAACTATGGACCACGCAGAGTTTCTGACCGGGGGTCGTAGGTTTCGAGTCTCAACGGTGGCGTATTTTCGTCACCAAGCATATTCTACCTAGGTCGTGTTCTCTCGTTGGTTAGGAAAGAATTATAATGGTCTGGTTTTCTAAACATTAGTTCTCTATGGTTTTTCCGGCCAGTACCAGGCGTATGCCGGAGTAGTACTTAAAAACGGGCCACTGATCGGGCATTATCTTTTGTTCTTCATCCTTTCGCCTTAAATACACACTCTTTCACGCTCTATACCATGAGACCTCAGGAGACTAGTCAGAGCTTGGAGTTTGTTCCTATTAATGATTAAATGGTAATTAGTGATTCCGGGAGCGGCAATTGCTAATCCCGTAAATGCAGTGCATGCGTTTTCTACAAGAGGCGGCGGTGATATTCCTCCTTGCATGGTAAGATCAGGCGCCGACCTACCGTCGACTACCGGGGTTTCCCTTAACTAGGTATCTCCTACCATCGCCCCCCTCAGCCGGCACAAGCTCTAAGCTCCCGCGTGGTCTTCCGGTAAGTGAAGGGGTGAGGATTGGACAAGAGGAAGGAAAGATCGCGCGTGACCCGTTTATTAGGGTACTGCTCCCACATTCCTCTGATATTGATCGGAGAAACCAAGGAAATCTACCGATCAGAGCAGCCGGCCGCTAGAATTCTTCTCGGATCGCGCGCGATCTTTCCTTCCTCTTCCTTGTAGTATCCTCACCCGTACACAAACTTACACTTATATGCACTACACTACCTCATATGTTGGTAGACCGGTGGAGAGCATAGTGTTAGAGTTTGTCTTGGCTGGAGCGGTTGCCCGCTGATGGGAGATATTTGGTTGTATCCCACTAGCCGACGATAGGTCGGATTCGAATCTCGCCATCCAGTGGCGAAGATCACCGCCACCTCTCAAGTAATACATGTACTACACTTACGGGACTAGTGACCTTAGCTGTTGGCGCGCCCAGAATCGCTAACAATCAAGAGGAAGGAAAGTTGTGTGCGGCGCGTGGTCCGTTTGGTAAAGTAATGCTCATACATTCGCCTGGTTTTCATCAAAGCAGCTGGTCGCTAGAATTGTTCTCTAGATAACGACTCAATTCAATCTAACTAAATTATGCTTATGTCGAAAATTATACCGCCGTTAGAATTCGAACTCTACAAACTCCCAGTCAGAGTAGCAACAGGGAGCGACATTGCTGGCTCAGAGCTAACTCAGCCCACCTCCTGAAATACAACAATATACCTGCATTTACGGAACTAATGATCATAGCAGTTGACGGGTCAGAAAATAATTCAATCTATCAACTAAATTTTTGCGAATAGATGTACATTGGATATCTGTTCATCTTATAGTTTTTCCTAATTTTACAATTTTTTTTATCTGTCTGCCAGATCAGTCTAACACTACACGCAACACGCACCGTACTTAATACTGGGATTGACATATGAAATTTTATCATCTTCTTGAGCACATTTCAAAACTCATAAATATGAAATTTAAGTGCTGTGAAGCAGGGACCGAAAAGGTATTGAATATCGGTAAAAATACCGGTAAAATACCGGTATTTTTTCATACCGGTATAAAATACCTTTATTCTTTTATACCGGTAAAATACCTTTATAGGACGTCTATACCGGAATGGAAGTCCATAAAGGTTATACCGGTATTATACCGGTATTTTCAATGGAAATAGTGCCGCGTGCCCCACACCCGCGCCACAAACGCGCACGCGCCACAAACGCGTGCCACACGCGCTCGCGGCAAACCCACGCGCGCGCTAACCACACGCGTGCGCCCACACGCGCGCGCCTACACACGCGCGCGCGGCAAACCCACGCGCGCGCTAACCACACGCGTGCGCCCACACGCGCGCGCCTACACACGCGCGCGCCCACACACGCCCGCACCAAACACGCGCGCGCGTCAAACACACGCGCACGCCAAACACGCGCGCGCGTCAAACACGCGCGCGCCCACACACGCGCACGCCAACGAACGCGCGCGCCGAACAAACACGCGCGCAGAACAAACGCACGCGCCGAACAAACGCGCGCGCCGAACAAACGCGCGCGCCGAACAAACGCGCGCGCCGAACAAACGCGCGCGCCGAACAAACGCGCGCGCCGTACAAACGCTCACGCGCCGAACAAAGGCGCGCACCGAACAAACGCGCGCGCCGAACAAACGCGCTCGCCGAACAAACGCGCTCGCCGAACAAACGCGCGCGCCGAATAAACGCGCGCGCCGGACAAACGCTCACGCGCCGAACAAACGCGCGCGCCGAACAATCGCGCGCGCCGAACAAACGCGCTCGCCGAACAAACGCGCGCGCCGAACAAACGCGCGAGCCGAACAAACGCTTGCACCTCTCACACGCGCGCTACACACTTATGCGCTATACACTCACGCTCTATGCACTCACGCGCTATATACACACGCTCTTTCTTTCTCTTTCTCTCTTTCGTTCTTTCGATTTCTCTCTCTCTCTCACACACACACATACACACACACACACACACTACACATTCGGCAAAGCGTTTGTTGGGGCCTACGGTCAAAAATCCTTCTCTCATATTTCAATTCTACTCACTGCGAAAAGAAATTAATAGCCCGGAGTATATAGGTCGAGTGCGTTATCCTCTGCCGAACTGGAGACGCCCGTGGATCGAAACGCTGACCTCCGGAAACTGCCTATGCAACGGCGCAGCCCTCGCAGTTCTTACAAAGGGAAACTGATTCCGAGAATCGAAATGCGCCAAGGAACGTTGCGTGAAGTCTTATCAACTGATGTCAGGTTTCTATCGCCTTCGTTCCTTCACAACTGATGTCGAAGGTCATATCCTGGCAGAGGCCGCAGGCCCGACCACGCGCGGCGATGTCTGCACTTCGAGAGGCGGCACGTTGCAATTGTTTTAAAAACTACTTGCCATAATTCACAGCACTTAAATTTCATATTTATGAGTTTTGAGGGTGAGGATAGGACAAGGAAGAGGAAGGAAAGATCGCGCGCGGTCCGAGGAGAATTCTAGCGGACGGCTTCTCTGATCGGTAGTTTTCCGTGGTTTCTCCGATCAATATCAGAGGAATGCCGGAGCAGTACCCTAATAGACGGGCCACAGACCGCGCGCGATCTTTCCTTCCTCTTGTCCTATCCTCACCCCTTCACTTACACTTACACTAACATGCATTACACTACCATACATGCCGGAAGACCGCGCGTGAGCTTTTGCCGGCTGGGGAGAGGGCGCTGGTGGGAGATACCTGGTTGAGGGAAATCCCGCTAATCGACGGTACGTCGGCGCCTGATCTTGCCATGCAATAACTGCCTAGTTAGAAAACGCATGCACTGCACTTACGGGGTTAGCAATTGCCGCGCCCGGAATCACTTATAATCATTCAATCGTTAATAGGAACACACTCTGACTAGTCTCCTGAGGTCTAATAGTGTATAGCGTGAAAGAGTGTGTATTTAAGGCGAAAGGATTAGGAACAAAAGATAATGTCAGATCAGTGGCCGTTCGGGCTCCCACGCGCGTTTGCGCCTCCACATGCGCGTTCGCGCTCCCACACGCACGTTCGCGCTCCCACACGCACGTTCGCGCTCTCACACGCGCGTTTGCACCCCCACACGCACGTTTGCGCTCTCACACGCGCGTTTGCACCCCCACACGCGCGTTCGCGCCCTTACACGCGCGCGCGACCCCGCACGCGCGTACACGCCCTAACGCGCGCGTTCGCGCCCAACACACGCGCGTTCCCGCCCCACACGCGCGTTCGCGATCCCGCACCCGCGTTCGCGCTCCTACACGCGCGTTCGCTCCCTTACACGCTCGCACGACCCCACAAGCGCGTTCGCGCTCCCACACGCGCGTTCGCGCTCCCACACGCGCGCGCGACTCCACGCGCGCGCGACCCCACGCGCGCGACCCCACGCGCGCGCGACCCCACGCGCGTTTGCGCCCCGACACGCGCGTTCGTTCCCTTACACGCGCGCGAGAGCCCACAAGCGCGTTCGCGCCCCCTCGCGCACGTTCGCGCTCCCACGCGCGCATTCGCGCCCCCACACGCGCGTTTGCGCCCCCACGACGAAAATATGCCACTGTTGAGACTCGAACCCTAGGACCCCCGGTCAGAAACTCTGCGCAGTCTATAATTGTTCCTCTGAGCCATCTCAGCGTAAAAAGTCAGATTGTTTCCCTTCGAAACCTGTATGATTCTACTGAAATACCGGTATTTTGTCATGAAAATACCGGTATTTTCATGAGAAAATACCGGTAAAATACCTCTATTTAGTGGTATTTTACCGGTATAGACGTCGAATAAAGGTAAAATACCTCTAAAAATACCGGTATTTGACGTCTTATACCGGTATTTTTTAAGGTATTTTGAATAAAGGTATAATAGAGGTAAAGGTATTTCTATACCGGTATAAATACCTTTACCGCTATTATTTCGGTATTCGGTCCCTGCTGTTAAGTATGGCAAGTAGTTTTTGCAACAATTGCGACTTGCCGCCTCTCAAAGTGCAGAAATCGCCGCGCGCCGCCGGGTATGCGGCCTCTGCCAGGATATGACCTTCGACATCAATTGTGAAAGAACGAAGGCGATAGAAATCTGACATCGGTTGATAAGATTTCACGTAACGTTCTGGGTGCAGCCGATGCATTCTCGGAATCAGTTGTCACTTTTTAGGAGCTGCAAGGGCTGCGCCGTTACGTAGGCAGTTTCCGGAGGTCAGCGTTTCGACCCACGGGCGTCTCCGGTTCGGCAGAGGATAAAACACTCGACATATACAGCACTCGACAGGCTATCAATTTCTTTTCGCAGTAGGGAGGATTGAAATGTGAGCGACGGATGTAAGCGCGATCGTTGGCCTCAACAAACGCTCTGCCGAATGTGTACTGTGTAGAGAGACAAAATGAGAGAAAGAAAGAGGCATGCGTGTGTGAGGCGCGCGCGCGTGTGGGGCGCGCGCGCGTGTGGGGTCCTTTTCGGTCCCTGATTTGTTTGTTCCACCGTGACACTCGTCAAAAGGCGGGTTTCTCAGAAGTGAGAGCTAACACGCATCACTCACCGTGCTGGATACTCGGATTGACTTGAGATTTTACCAGCTTGTTCAGCACCTTTCAAAACCCCTACATACAAATTTTTACGTGCTATAAAGCATTGCAGGTAGTGTTTTTGCGATAATTAGTATTGGGATCTTTCTTGACCTTACCGACCGTTGAAGGGCGGAAATCGCTGTTCGCTGCTGGTTCTGCGGACGTTACTCATACACCGCGCCTGCATTATCGGCCTATCGGCAAGGTCTCATTTACTTGGAGGGCAGGCGGGGTGACAAAAACGGGTGTTTACTTTGCAGGTTCAGATGGAACGAACGCGCTTGGAAATCTGACACCGGCTGATAGACGCCGCGTAACGTTCCTAGCGCTGCTGAAGCAACGGCTCGCCCGCTGCGGGAAGCGCGAGGGTCACGAAAGGCCCTGATACAAATTGCCTATATAACACTATTTATAATATTCCATAGCACTTCAAAATTTGCGTATGTAGGTTTTGCATGGTGTTCTATCAGGTGGTGAAATTTCATGTCAATCCGAGTATCCAGCACGGTGAGTGTTGCTTGTAAGATTCTACTGGGGTCTTTTTGTTGGTCGTGGGCGACAGTTCGGCGAAACCTATCCCCGCCGAACCCTTCCCCTTCAACCGCATGCGGCGGTAGCCTTGTGGGAAGTGCCTTGCTGCTTATCAGTAGCGCGCCACAGTGTCTACATGTGAACGGGTCCTAAGAGGAGGAACTGTACCTGCCACGGTTTGCCATTCGCCCTCTTGCGCGACGTCCGTGATGCCGACGAAGAAGCCGTGCCGCAGCAGGCGCGCGTTGGCGCCCGCGCGCGTGAAGAGCGCGCCGGCCAGCAGGCCCGCGTGGCGCGCGGACGTCGGCACCGCCAGCGTGGCGCCCTCGGCCTCGCAGCGGCGCAGCGCTAGCGGCCACGCCAGCGGCTCCTCGTACAGGCGGAAGCGGTCGGCGTCGCCCACCGCCTCGTAGCCCGCCGCCAGGCGCTGCGCCGTCGCCGCCGCGCTGCTGGGCGGCTCGCACGCGAAGCGCATGCGCGTGTGGCACGGCTGGCGCACGTAGCGCCCGTCGCCCAGCAGCGCGCCGCACTCGCCCCAGCCGCTCGACAGCCACAGGTCGTAGCCCGCCTCCGACAGCAGCGACCCTGCGCCCGCCAAACGACTAAGTTCTTTTGTTATTGAAGGTCGCATCAGCATCAAGGTTATTAGCGACTACTATTGGCTTCTTTTCAGAGAAAAGTTTTGAGTTTTCGAGAAACTTTATAATATATAATTTAAAGCACATGTTCTCGCAAATGCAATAATGTAAAGAATCGCTGCTAATTTAAATATTAACGACGTGAGAGGCTAATAAAATAATTACGTTTTCGTAATTTTCGGAAAAGCAAAATAATAGAGCGAAATAGCCTTTAAGTCATCTCATACATTTAGCACTATCCCTACCAAAAGTTTATAGATAAAATTGAACCGGTTTTGAGAAAATCTTTTTTTTTGTTATTTTTTTAAATTGCTGATATTGCATGCAAAATTGCGCAAAATCTACTAAAATTTTCGAAACAATTTACATGACCTTATTGAAAGAACTCGCTATGGAGGAAAATAATAACTTGAAGAAAAGTCGTTGACTCGTTCTGGCAACAGCTATTCTCGCTACTCCAGTCAGCGGCGATAGAGAACGTTTAATTGCGAGAGGTAGCGGTGTTGCTCCCTCACTGAATGGTCACATCTGACGCTGCACTATATTCCCATTTAACCCTAGAAAGTCAAAGAGTTTTTTTTAATAGAATAAGTCTGAGGTGAGTTCGTCGGATTCATAAGGGATAAACGATAATGCCCGATTTGTTTTTGATTCTGAGGACAGACGAAAATGAAAATGCATAATTTTATTACTATTTAATGAATGCTTGGACAGCAATCGCTCACTTCTTGATTTACGATCATACGAACTAGCTTATTCTGCGTACTTGCTTTCATTCCCGGTCTTAAATGAGGAATTTTTTTGGTAACTAATGCGTTCTTCGGAGTCGACTTCGGACAAAAATGAGCGGAAAAAAATATTTTCGTATTTTCGGTCACCTTTGGCTCATTTACTATAGAAGGAAATGTGCACTAGAGCTTTAATATGAAGAGGAATAATAACAATGTTTCTTTGTATTGTTACTTTCTCTCGCAGAATAATGTACACAGTTCTGAAAACGTTCCCACTATCAAAGAATTGATTTCACATGCTTGGTTTTTCATGATACCGAATTAATCCAAAAAAATATTACAATCTCATAGGTTACGAATATTGATCGTATATAGATGGATCGAAGATGATCATTCTTTTAAGGAGCTTATGATGGAAAATTTCGTGTCACGAAAATATAGTGACATTTTAGCAGGGAACTTAACACACACGTGCTGTTTGACAGGTCATCTTTCGACGCAAAAGCGTTTTTTGGACCCGCCACGCAGCAAAGTATGACGGGGTGCCTACCAATCAGGGGCAAACGGCTCATCGTTAAGAAATGTCCCACCACATACATTCAGTATAACTCGAAACGTGTGATTTCCGACACTATCTAGACAGATATGTCGAGTTCAGCCATCTGGAGGAGAGTTTTAGTGGTGGGCTGCTCTGATCAGTAGTTTTCCGAGGTTTCTCTGATGAACATAGCAGGCGAATGCCGGAGCAAAACCCTATTGAACAGGCCACGGACCGCAAGCGATTTTTCCTTTCGCTTCCTTGACCTATCCTAACTCCTTATTTACACACCATCTTACACGTAATATAATTACTACATATGACGGGAGACCAGTCGGGAGCTTAGAGCATATCCCAGCCGGGGCAGCGCCTCGCTGGGTGGGGAAAACCCGCAAACCGCCGGGTAGATTGGTGACGTATCTCGCCATCCACCGGCAGGACATCACCGCCACCTCCCGAGCAAAACACATTCACTATACCTACGGGACTAATGACCACAGCAGTTGACGCGTCCGGAATCACTAATGAATGAATCAATCAATCGAAAAGTGTGTTTAACTCTCCTTCTTAAGTTTTTGGCAGTCTTACCGTCGAGAGTGTGCCAGTCAGATCCCCGATCAATGTTGTGAATGCCAACGAACATGGCGTCGAGCATGATGTCCCCGAAGGGCGGGTGTCGATCGGAGGCGTCGAAAAGCAGCGCCCCGAGGGCGGCGGCTTCCTGCGGGGAGCGCGGCACGGCCAGGCGCATGCCCTGCCGCGCGCACGCCGCCAGCGCCTCGAACCACTGCACGAAGTCTTGCTGCAGGACGAAGCGGCTGCCCACTGACAAACACAAGAGAGCGCTAGACTCTATAACTACTTGACTGTCCTGCAGACGCCGAGTCTTATAATGCGATTTTTCTAACTCTGCCTCTCAAGGTCTGTTTTCACGTGGAATATGTAACTGTATTTCGCTTCTTTCTCAGTCGTGCCGCTAGATATCGCATGATCGCGACAGTATCAAGCAGTGCTTGCGATCATGCGACATCTAGCAGCAGGACCTAGAAAGACGCGAAATGCCGTGTGATATTCCATCGTAGCCATAGGGACTCGAGAGGCAGAGTTAGAAAAGTCGCACTCTAGGCACAGGTGCCAATGTTTCGCCGCCATCCTGCGACCTTTCACAGGACGAAATGCATTTTGCTCTGAGCATGCAGCCACGTGGCCAAGCAGCAAACATTACATGGGCTGCGCCGCACTGCACTGCTTGGCATACTGACACATGCCCTGGGACAGCGTTCTCCCCTCAAGCAGCTGTGGAACATGGAGGGGCTTTCACGACTGACGGTGGTACAATAGCGCATCCCTTCTAGCATTATTTGAAACTAGAAATTTTCGAAATTTCAAATAATGCAACGAAAATTGAACATACGACATCTTTCTAAGTTGCTTCTCAATATCCGATACAAAATTTTAAGTGCGCTTTGGTAGCTGTTTCCGAGAAAAATATTGTTTTTTAAATTGCCTTACTTCATGCCAAATTACACGAGATCTACTTGTATTTTTAAAAAATTGTACATAATCTCATTTAAATATCTAATTTTGACAAAGATACCATTAATAAAAAAATCTATATGTTCGATATTGTAGTTGTAAGAAGACGCATAATATTTTGACACGTCTGCAATGTTCAAACTTGTAGAGAATTTAACGAAATTCGCTCCTATGCCATTTTTATAAGCGTATTTTACTGTATTGAAAACAAATTAATCCAAAAAAATTTGGAGCAATTTTTGATAAACATTTTGGTAGAGTTTTAGCCGCTGGCATTGTTCACAGAAAAATACACGGACGGACAGACGTTTTGAAGTAAAGCAATTTTTCGGCATCAAGGAGCAACAAAACTTAGATTCTGACTACAGAGTTGAAATCTACTCGAATGCATCTCTAAGGTATTTCTAACATCTGAAAATTTTGAAAATATTGAGGCAGATGAAATGATAATATTTGGTGAATACTCGTGTTTTGGCATTGAGAAGAATTGCCCCTTTGGTTAATTATTATTGACTCACTATTTGTCAAACTAAGTACTGTACTAGAAATAAGTTAATTAACATTCAGAGAAATGTTTGATTCGATGAAAATTACTTTTTGTTGTAATGTAAATAGTTTTTCATCTCCAAATCAACGTAAATATATCAAAGTATTTAACATGCTTCGATTAGTGTATATCAGATTGTTATCAATTACCTTACATACTTTTTATTAGAAACAATGTTATTGCAGTGAGCAATCCGTTTTGAAAGATCTTCGAACATTTTAAAGCCACAAAAAAATGGTTGGACACTTTTCAGCTGGGTTCTTTGAAAATACATCTGTTTTTCCTTCATGAAATAAAATAATTTCTAAATCTTCGAGTCCAACTCTGTGGGTAGATTTCACAAGTTTAAAAAAATATCCATCTTCCAAATGGATAAGCAACTAGTGAGGATACTTCAGTGCATTATTTGTAACTGTCACAATTTTCTACAATTTAAAGAGGACAAATAATATCGAGCTTGCAACTTCATTATACATATGCTCTTCTGAAAAAAATGTTGAAAAGAATAAAAAGAAAAACGTACAAAAATAAGTATAAAGTAATAACACTGTTCATTTGATAATATTAATAATCTTATGATAATCTACTGCAATAAAAATACCTTTTATCTTGAAAATGCTTTTCAGAAATTATAACGCACTGGAAGAATAGAAGTAAAAGAAAATTTCAGCATTACCAAACTATCAATTTCATTTCTGCATCTGAAGAACTATTACAATACTTACTGTCCTTATCTGAGTGGCAGCTACTTATGTTGAATTCCTGTTCAGGAGGACTTGTAGAAGAGACTTCATTCTGAAGAGAAAACGGTGTTTATTTCAAAACAGGAAAATAATTAACTGTTACTCTCTTAGGGCAAAGTGTTCGGCCAAACCTAATATTTTATTTCAAATATTTATTCCTGAGTTTCGGTTATGTTCACATTTCTTTTAACTGAATCTTAGAATACTTCTGTAACTGACGTTTTTAGAACTAAATATCTTCAGAAGATAAAATACACATGCATTCTTTGTTGCATACCCTGTAATTTGTTTCTCTCCTTGTGAAATTACAGAAAAGAGCATTAACCTAAAGAATGCTTATGGCCCTTTTGCCATAACTAAGCCAAGAAATGCTTGTAAGATTAGAAGACATATAACTAATGGAGTATGAAAACGCACGGAATTTTGCGACGAATATCAAACCAATGTGTCTTTACAAATAGCTAAATGTTATTCATGTCTCAACAATTAACAATTTATGTTGATTAGAGAATTTGGTAATATTCATATTTACAACTAGCCTCATAATTTCTTAATTTTCAACTTACAACTTCTAAACATGCAGAAGAACGCCTGTTATCCGAGTTCTGTTTAACTCAAATCTCGATTAACTTGTTTTCATGTAAGTTTAAATCAATCTCTTTCACTTCGTCTGTTATTCAAATTCAGTGTGTACGCTCTTAAATTAATGAATCCAAAAATATTTACAATTACGTATTTTAGAACTCTTGGTTGTATTTTGCAGTAAATACAAGCAATAATGCGTTTTTTGCAGTTCGGCACTAAAATCTCATGACACATGTAGAATAGATAAATTCTAAAAATATTCTTAAGTTGTTGGTTAAATAATATCAAGATTTCAGTTTCTCAGCATATTTTAGTGAGGTTGATAGGTACAATGAAAGTCGACTTCTGTCTTTTTGTGTGCACTTGTCTTTTCTTCGACACTTATTACATACAGTATATGATGGTTTTCTAAATCTCACGTATTATTGGAAGGGTGAAATGGTAAATATCTGCTTATTTTGCCACATCTGTGTCGGTTTGGTAGATATTTAGATCTTTAAAAAATAGGTGAATAAATTGCAATTTTGTGGTGTAATTATGTAAACCTTAGAGTTTTTAACCCATTGTTGTGTTTAAAATTATTCGAATTACTTTCGAACGTTTTTTAAATTATGTAGGAATTGAAACGGATTTTTGTCATTAGTTTCCTTTGATCAACTTTAACCAACCCGACATCCAACTGATTTTATAATTTTTGATGTACAAATTATCATTTACGAAAGGTTTTAACCTGCTTACAAATAAAGACCGAAATTATCATGCTGTCGGATCTCGGACTGTGATACAGGTAAACATAATCGATATTTTGGATTTAAAATGTTTAAGAGCGACCAGACAACTGACTTTCAAACCTATTATCATCCGCCGTGTTGGTCGATTCACCTGTAGTGCCTGACCTAGGCCTTTGAAGATAAGACAGGTTTGAAAGGTCTGGGCTTACTGAACAACCTAAATAATACCAACTTGATGTCAAGTTTCTTCTCATGCGAAGTCTAAGAAAATCTGTCTTCGAAATTGACACTACTATAATAGTCTCACTATTATGTAACCTAACATGTTAACAATATTCTAAATGTCAAAACACGAATCCATGGTTAGAACACCGAAAAACTATGCAAGTATTAATTTGAGTTAAATGAATTTAATTTGGACGTAACATGTAGTTGTTCATACCTACCTGAACATTCGATTCGGTTGTAGTATTTGGAGGTAGAGTTGTTGCAGCATTCGCTGCCAGAAGAACCCAATGCAAGACGAAGAGCTGCAAGAGCTCCATGGCTGCGGCAGAAAGAACTGACAATGCAGTGTGTGAATTGTCATTATATGCTATACATGTAACGCATCCGGCCATATCACTGAGCGGAAGATGTGGGATTATGTATATCATAGACAGAGCAACTGTGTTTTTTATATTTCTTGTTTGTTTCGTAATGTTTTTTCCTTTCCTGATTTCCCATATATTGTCTTGCAAAAGAGTGTGATATGTGATGCAATATTAAAACGTATTATCTAATTTCACGAAGGGAAGTAAGACCAATGTACTGTGGAAAGCAGAAATAGAGATTTAAGTTAACTATTTGTGCTACAACATACTCTCTCGCAATTTTGTAAAAACCCTATTGTGTTTGTGAGTTAACGTGTAACAACTGACTTAGCAAACTCAAAAATTTTCTGTGAAAAAGAGCTTCAAATTTCGAATTTACAGTAGCGCTGAAACGTCATTTTCTTAAAAATGTCTTCAAATTTGTCAAAGAAATTTGCCATTTAGAAGGAGGTTTTAGTGTTCTTTAATATGCTTAAAATACTTTTCTACTACCGTTCTACTTGTAATACCGTTCTAACATTAGGAAACCGAAAAATTATGAAAATGTCAAGAAAATGTACTTTGGGCGGCGATAGATGGCAGCTGGAAGGAGTATGTGGCAAGTCCGAATAGTTAGCCGAGTGCAAAGGAAATAGAAAACTAACATGGTAATGTCTGTGTTATTCTGTAGCACCACTAGTTTCCTCCTTGTGAATCCCCCGGCACAGAGAGACCGTAACAGGTTGTTTATAAGAAAGGAACGTGTATTTACTTTTCATATTCCAAAATAAACTTTACTGGCATAATTTAGCTTTCTTCACAAAGTTAAACGCCCAACTAAAGTGGAAACAATTTTCCTCTAATTTTTTAATTGGAACGTCTATACACGTCTAGGCAAATGAAAGTATGGTTCATACTTTTTTGCATTTTTGCTGTGTTCTATACCAAACCGGAAGTCGAAACTTTGCATGGTCTAAAGCCGTTGATCTTTGAGGCCTCTTGCCTCCATTTCTTCTTGGACGTCCTTTCTCCAACTGGCTGGTGATCTTCCACGCTTCTTCCGCTCTGGAGATACCCAGGTGTTCTTAGGTCACCTGCTGCTTCCCATGCGCTGGAGATGTCCATACGAGTTTAATCGTTTTGTTCCAATTGAATCCAAAATGATGCTCTATACGTTCATGTTGTCTATTATTGTTTCAGGTCCAGAACGATTCACTGGACACCTTGCAGCACCTTGTCCAGTAGTCCATTTCAAGGGTCATCAACCTATTTGTTCATCTTGTTTCAACTCCGTAGGTACTTATATGTACGATAATCTTAAAGGTATGAACCTTCTTCCGTTTTGTGATATTTTTGCTCCAGAGAACAGAGTTTAACTGGCTAATTAATCTTTCACTGTCCTATCTTTTTGGAAATGTCATCAGAGCTTCTTGCCTTCTAGGAGACGGTAACTCCAAGGTAAAACGTTTCACGGCATTTAATTTTCCCTGTAGTGACGTTCAGATCCCTGTCTTCTCTATCTCCTACTATCATATATTCCGTTTGTTTAAGGTTGATAGTGAGACTCCATCTTTCATACTCCTCTTGTAATTTGCGAAACATATAACTCTTATCGTCTTCCTCTCCAGCTATGACCACTTAATCATCGGCAAACAGCAAAATGTAGAGTACATAATATCTCTTAACAATTCCATTCCGCCACATTTCCTTTTCCAATTTTTAAGCGCTTCTTCAAGATAAATTTTAAATAAGAGAGGGGCTAATGAGCAGCCTTGTCTTACTCCTTGTTCACTTGAAATTCAGGGGAGAGTCGTTTAGCTATTACCAGAGATATCATTATATATATATATATATATATATATATATATATATATATATATATATATATATATACATACATACATACATACATACAGGGTGAGTCACGTAACTTTAGCACCTCCTGTAACTTTTGAACGGTTGAAGATATTGCAATGCAGTTTTCACGGAAGTAAATGAGGAAATGGGGGTAATTGATATGTGTATTGATTTCTCTTTTATCACTTGTATTTTACGAGATATTTGAGGTAACTTTGTTTTTTCAAATGGGACTATACATATTTTTTCAGTCTATCATGACAAGCGTAAAAAGACAAATCCAAAGATATAAATATTGTCATATGTTAGATAAGCATTTTTTGAATAATTGTGATTTTTTTGCGACTAGTGTTTAACGGATATTTTCATTGTAACTGTCAGCCCCACAAGGTCACGCAGCGCTCCCCCAGCAAACGCGGGGTCGGGAAAGGGAAGTAATTGAGGATACGAAAAATATTCACAAAACTGTTCCATTTTTTCATGAACTCTCCTTTCCATCCTGATCCATTTTCAGATATTTTGTGTTTCTTAGGGATTGAAAATACGGATTTTTCTTAAGTAGTATTTATTGAAATAAGATTATTTCTATCCCTAAGTTATTATTATATTCTTATTAACATTGAAATTGTTTGCTCAAAATACGCAATATTTTTTGTACAGTTTTAATTATTTATTCTTATTGTGCTTTGTTTCAAGATCCCATTAATACGTATCTTATGAAACCCCATTAAATGGAGTTGAAGTTATAAACAATTTTAATACGATACAAACTAATGACAAATCCTTATTTTCCATCCTTTAATTCCTTCAACCAATGAAAGTCGATAATCTGAAAATGCGGAAGGAAGGAAAGCACAGTTCAGGAAAAAACTGCAATGGTTTTGTGAATATTTGGAATATGTTTCGTATCTTCAAATCTCCCTTCCCTTGCTCGGGCGCGCGTTGCTGGTGGAGCGCTGCGTGACCTTGTGTGGTAGACTATTCAAAATGTCCATTAAACACCAGTCGCTAAAATCAAAATTAATCAAAAAAACGCTTATCTAACATACGACAATATGTACATCATTGGATTCATCTTTTTACGCTCGTCATGGTGGACTGAAAAAATATGTATAGTTCCATTTGAAAAAACAAAGTTACCTAAAAAATCTCGTAAAATACAAGTGATAAAATAGAAATTAATGCACGTATCTATTAGCCCCTTCCCCTCATGCACTGTCGTGAAAACTGCATTGCAATAACTTCAACCGTTCAAAAGTTACAAGAGGAGCTAAAGTTACGTGACTCACCCTGTATGTATAGCTGATCCGGCAAACGTTGTTTTGCCATATAAATTATTCCTAGGATTATTTCAGTAGAAAACATGACTAAATTATTGTCAGTGTTTGAGGATGTGGTATATATGAGCTGAAGAGGCATGGAGCGCTGTGAGCGATGATGGAATATACAAATATCACAATACCAAACATTTATATTTTTAATTTATTGTAATTTATTTTTTGAAATAATATATATTGCTAATTATAATAATTTTACTAAAAAACTTATCAATCCCTCAAGGCAATGGAGTGTACAATATTTTTTGTTATCCCATCTTTAGCTAACACAAAAAAACTGGATGGTTTGCCCACTCGAGAGCATGTCACGTATAATTGACCGTGCGAAAAACATTGGTGTGCTCAAAAATAAGCCACAAACAGACATCGTTTGGCCTCTAGACTTACTGATAATCATCGCAAATACCAATCTTAACGGAAATTGAAGACATTTAAATTGAATTGGCACATCTGTGTGTATAATAGGGATCCGTGGCAGTAATACATCATCACCTCAAAATTTGCCGTTCAAAATGATGGCTTCGACAACGTTTTTTATTACAGCCCTGCAAATTAATAATAAATTATTTAAAAATTACACCGAAATAGAAAAATGATCATTGTAAAATTACGATTAACGCCCAAACAATAAATATAATGGCCGAAAACTGTAGTGAGTGAGAACGGCTTATTGTGTGAGAGATCTCATCCTTACTCCGTACTGCTTATTGGGTCAGAAGCAATGTTGCCAGATGTGAAACTTCCGATTGCGAAGTTTTAAGTTCGATAATGCGGATTTCTTCTAATGAATGCGGATTTACTAATATAATTTAAAAATAGGGGAAAACATCAATAATTCATATATCGACATAGAATTCCGTTTAATTAATTAAATAAATGCGATATTGTCTCACTATATTTGTTCTATGTTTGTTCTCGATTCATCCAAGAAATTAAAAATATAAAATATCAGTATTTTTGTTATAAGTGTACTTTCAATTTGTTTTTAATATCAGTTTAATATGAAGCCGAGTAACGTAATTTTAACATTTTTAATTTCAATATCCCGCGAAACGCATTATTTTCTCCGGCTTGAATAAACGCAGTAAGAATCTGAACGACGATCCATATTCTTATTTGGCGTATTCGAAAACAACTAACCAACACGTTGTCACCTATTTGTCCTATCTCTAACAGTAAGACAATAAAGGATGGAGTTCACGACAACACCTTGGTGCTTGGTCATCAATTTTCGAATACGGCAATTGGATAAAGCCCTAATGATTGGTAGATGATTGGTGTTTTATTGCTTTCTACTTTAATCGAATAGAAAGAGACAGCAATTTGAACATTCAAACTTTGTCAACCATAGTTAGCAGGACATCTAACGATCATTTTAATAACAGAGGAAATGAAAAAAATGGATTTTAATCCACTATCTTAGAAATGCAGATTTTTTTGGCATCCTCAACGCTTAATGCGGATTAGGTGTTAATAATGCGGTATAAAATGCGGAAATGCGGTACATCTGGCAACACTGGTCGGAAGTGACGCCGGTAGACGCCTTGCGGGGATACTGATAAAGTGATAATTACATCATTACATCATGTAAATCAATTGAGATTTTCTTTACCTATTGTTGCACTAAATGGCAGTAAAAACAAAAATCTATATATTAAAAGACGGCAGGAGAAAGTAATTAACGATAATAAATAAATCTCTAAAGAACAATCATTTAAAAAATTATTATAAAATATATGTACACATTTTTAACTGTTCAACAATGAATCTATTCCCCACTTTGTACATCCGAGAATTTAATATCAACTTCCGAAGGATAACTAAACATTAATTAATTAAGGCTAATTAACATTTCCTAGCAACAAACATCACAAATTATTAAAACAAAGTTCCTAGTCTCAATGTCATATCTACCTGTAGTCAAATAGTAATTGCTATGCTTTTTTTCCTGCTAATTATAGTATTAATAACGCAAACCTAACGCAACAATGAATCGCGGAGACAAACATTTTTCTAACTGAGCCCAGCAGACATTGTTCTGCCCCTATATCTCTCTTTCTCCTTCCCTCTCTCTCTTTCTCCATCTCTCTGTTTCACAGTCTATCTCCGTGGTATTCACATTTAATAGCAGATTCTGCACATCGCTGAGCAGGTGCGTAATATGGAGAAACACCATGTAGCCGGTGAAATACCGCCCGTGTGAAATACCGACAGTGTGTAGCGGGTTGCCTAAAACGTTTGGTGCGAAAAATTAAAAAAATTGGGGTGGACCACCCTTATCACTAAGGCGTATAAAAAATAGATAACAACCTATCAGACCTACTGAATATACATATAAAATTTCATCAAAATCTGTCAAGCCGTTTCGGAGGAGTATGGTAACTAAAACTGTGTGACACGAGAATTTTATATATATATATATATATATATATATATATATATATATATATATATATATATACTGTTATTATCACTATATAATGTATTGATAGTATTGATATAGGCTGGCTCGATATCATTTTTTTTCGAACGACACCGAATATATTTTGAAAATGAATGTTCATCACCAATAACACTAATCATTTCAACATTCGAAATGAATCTTAAAATCATTCATGGCCCTGGGGATAAGATTACCGTTTAATGATACAGTTACGACTGCAACAAATTTCTATCATAGCCGATCCCTGGTCGCCGAGATTGCTAAGAAGAAGTGTCGTAGCGATCTCGGACCGAAAGGTCGCGCGTTCGAGTCCCGCCGTGGGCATGTTTGATTTGTGTTCGTCCTTTCATCCCCTATCATCACCTTATCATATCATTTTCACAGTTATTGTAACGTTAAGCCCAATAGTGGTCGCTAATGGTATAGATGTTGATGCGGCCTTAAATAACAAAAAAAATTCATTAGTTGCAATGACACTTTACGATTTTCTGAATGTGTGCTAAGTAGTACTGAACAAGTCTGATACGTATACTTAAACGTAATATTAACTACGTTAATATTATTAATAATTTTAGAATAAATTGTTAATATTATTTCTTGTAACGTAATTTATATTTATGAGATATTCATAGTTCCAATACATTATTTGGATTTCTAAAATATCGCTATTGAAAATCGCATGATCAATCAGTGCTTAATATGGTCAATATTATGCGACATCTAGCGGCACGACCGAGAACGACACGAAATGCGATATATTCTCATCGTAAAGACGGGCCTTGAGAGGCTGCTATGGATAAATCGCTGTGTAAGAGCAGAGCTCGTGGTACTAAAAGAGCAACAGACACATTTCAAATTGAACATATACAGAACAGACCTTTTGACTGCATTTACCTACTGACTATATACAGATAGTTTATCATTGGTATCAGACAAATCGTTCTGTGGAATATTCGAAAAAAAAGCATCTAGTACTACTACTACTGCTACTGGCACTGTTTAGCTATACTAAAGGAAAAATGACTTTTTTTATGCACAATTGATTTTTCTTAAATATTAAATACTGGTATCAAGTTACACATACACATGACTATTTCTTTATCATTTGTGTTCACGTGGCATTTTTCCATTGCCTCTATGTGTAACTATTGATAGGATATGGATTAGTCCATAAAGTGACACGGCGACAATATACATGAAGCGATAAAGGGTTTTTACTTTTACATTCAAGATTTAAAACATTGTATGACAAAGTGTGCGAAAAATCGCTGTTGTTTATACACGAGTGATTTGCAAGTGTTGCATTCGCATTACTCTGGCGTATATGCATCGTTCGGCCCAAAACGGATGTGAAATATCTGCATCCACTGAAGCCATGAATAATCACAAATCCCACTGCAGAAAATAACATCGCTAACGGAAACATACAAATTCTGGAATTATCTCTTCCTCGCGTTGGATAACAGCGATAATATAAAATGCGTAGTTGCATTATGGGGAAGCCAGGATGCTTGCTCGACATTCGTCGGTGGTTGTTGGTTGTTGGGGAGAGAAAGAGAGTGAACGTGCGCAGGATCCAAGGGAGTAATGTAGGTAGATAGGGGTAAACAATTTCACTCCGAAATTCTGTCAAAATCATTTTGTTGGTTAAGGTCTCTGGAGAGAGAGAGAGAGAGAGAGAGAGAGAGAGAGAGAGAGAGAGAGAGAGAGATGTAATGAAATAAAGCAGGAGCATCTGTGAATACTGGTCCACTATTGCACCTAAGTTGCAGAGATACTGTTTCTAGTAGTGTCGTTTCCGGGTACTTTCTCTAAGTATAATTTTTGACATCACTCTCGTCGCTAAAACATTTACATTACATAATACATTACAATCGATTTGTATAAATTATTGCATTTATGAGTTCATATTCTTTAAATTAAGCCTTATAAAGTTTTTCAAAAACTCAAAACTTTTCTGTGAAAATGTACTCAACATTCCGCATTTTGGAAAACGCTCGAACGCCATTTTCTTCGAATTTTCCTTCAACTCCAAATTTTTCTTCAAGTTTTTTAATACATAAAGTGCTAAATACACTGTATATAATGTCATAAAAGCAATTTACCTGTATTCTTTGGCTTCTTCGACGGTTTCTACCTCTAAGAGTTTGCCTTTTTCGATTTCCATATTTTTCGGTCCTTTCATTGACCTTCTTCTAGTCCTTTCTCCTCCATTACTTCCTGTATATACACCTTCCAGGTCAAAACAGGCCTGCCTCTTCTATGCCTCCTTCTAGGTATCCAGTTTAAAATTTGATTTGGCCACCTCTCATTTTGCATCCTCTGGACATGTCCGTACCATTGAAGAGCTTTATTTTCTAGTCTTCTGGTTATTATTGTTTGATCCAGCTCTTTCCCATACCAATTCGTTTCTTATCTTGTCCAGCCTTGTGCAAAGATCTTATAAAGTCGAGCTCTACTGACCGTATTCTGTCTCTACGGCGTTTTGTTAAAGGCCACATTTCTGGGCCGTATAATATAATATTTTCCAGTATTCTTTTGTTGTTGCTAAAATTAACATTACTGGCAATCTGATTATTTACTGCATTTGAGATTAGGGCTTTAAATGATGTCGTATGAAACTTTTCGGAAACTGAAGTTTTCTATGAAAATGAGCTCCAATTGCACATTTTCAGAAACGTATCTCTCACGTCGTTTGTATTTTCATGACGGGCGTTTCTTACATAATATCGCATTTAAGAGTATAATTGCTTTAAATAATTTCTTTTGAAGTTTCTCAAAAACCAAAAGTTCTACTTCGCTCTGTCCTGTAAGTTTTGGTCACCATTTTCAGGAATAAAAAAATATTCAAGAATATACAACATTGTACGAAGCTTTCGAAATTCATGACACATCTTCAGTGTTCTTTTTCGTCTTAAAACTTAGGAATCGACGATAAATTTTTGTTACATATGCCATAAACTGTGTTTGGTGTTAAAACCATAATAATGGATTTGTGGTTAATAGTGCACAGAATCACTATATCACATTTGTAACTCCTTGATTATGAATTCTGTGGTATTCATGAGTCGTGTTCTCTGGAGATTATCTTTGGATGGGTTGAGGATTACCTGCAACTTAATTCGAATGAATAATGAATGCTCAGAAGACACAAACTCTTCGCCCCGGAAACGAGTCATCTGGAGTATTATTCAAGAGCTCCTATATTGGTAATGTCCACCGCCAGAATGTCATAAACCTATTTTATTGAAGTGATAATTTGGAAAAAAAAATTTAAACTTCATTCTCATTTTTAGAGCAGAATTAATATTTAGTGAATAATACATTGTTTCAAGTGTTTACCAAAATTGTTTCCAATTAAAGGAATGTTGATATTGTAACAAATCTCTTTTACTGAATGTCTAGTATTAAAATTCGATTGCCCTAGCCAGTTCAATAAATTAATAATTTATACAGTGTGTTCGTAATTTTCCAGTATCTACCATTAGCTTGCCAGTTTCAGCATGGGCCTCTCGATCCGCCCGCCATACGGAAGACGAGAAACCTCTGAAAGTTATTCTTTATGCCAAGATTGCTAGCTACCGATTATGCAGGATTGCATAATAAACATGTGATCTGATATTCATTAAACAGTAACAGATTGATTTATTCAACTGATTTTCTTCGATAAGTTATTTTGGTCATGAACTTTTCTACTTTCCCGTATACGTACGTATACACGGAGTGATATACGTAGTATAGGGAAAGTTATGTAATGCTGCACGAAAAAATGGCCAATTTTCGGCGGAAAAAAAATTAATTGCTGGGCCGTGAAAACGAATAAGTGGATAAAACCAGCTGCTAAATTAAGAAAAAAAATCCTCTATCTCGTGGTGTAGTCAAAATCCATGATTTGTTGCTTCTTTATACTTAAAAATCGATTGACGGCATTCCGTCCGTCTGTCCGTCTGTGGTCAACGCTAGCGCCTAAACCGTTCGGTCGATTTTCTTCAAAATTGATATTCCCCAGTCGATCTGATTCTAGTCGAAGCTTTGTGATTTTGAAAAAGATTCTTTAAAATTTGGGGGTACTTTATATGAAGCCCCCCGGGGATTTTCAACATTTTCTCAAAAACGGCTCCAAATTTTTTCTTTAAATTTCTTGTATGAATAGAGAAAAATACACTTTTTAACATGGCATAGGTCCGATTTTCACGTACAGCTCTGAATTTTCTAAAATTGTGAAAGTTTGAATTTTTTTCGGCGCCTTACTCCAACTACAAAGTTGAAGATAGAGACTTTTTCTTCAAATAAAATTTGTTCTGCATATTGAGTTCTTTAACAAAGGTCGTGTAAATGTTTTTCACAATTTTGGTAGTTTTCTTGCAATATGTGCAATTTTAAAAACTTACAAAAACAAAATTTTCTCAAAAACGGCTCTAAATTTTTTCTTTAAACTTTTGGTAGGGATAGTGGTAAATGTACTCTATCTATGACATAAAAGCTATTTTGGTCTATCGGTTGGTTTTTTCAAAAATTACAAAAATGTAAATTTTTTTACTTGTCTCTCACGTCGTTAATATTTACATTATCGGTGATTTTTTTACATTATTATATTTACAAGTATATATGCTTTAAATAATGTCAAGTAAAGTTTCTCGAAAACACTACCGTTTTCTGTGAAAAGTAGCTCTAATTTCGGCATTTTCAGAAATGCTCAAACATCATTTTCTCGTATATGGCTGCAATTTTTTTCTTGAAATCTTTGTAACGGATAGTGCTAATTACACTCATTAGTATAGCGTGAAGTTTATTTTGAGTTTTTTTGTTTTTTTCAAAAATTATATAAATGTAAATTTTTTTAAAGATCTCTCACATCTTTAATATGCACATTATCCGCAATTTGTAAAGATGATTATATTTGTGAGTGTAAGTGCTTCAAATAACTTTAAATAAAGTATTTTGAAAACTCAAAAATTTTCTGTGAAAATGAGCTTCAAATTTCGCATTTTTAGTAGTGCTAAAACGCCATTTTCTCTTAAACGGCACAAAATTTTTAAAAGAAAATTGCCATTTACGGCTAAGTTTTTGTGTTCTTTAATATTCTAAAATTAATGTTTCTGTTCTACCAATAGGAAACCGAAAAATTAAGAAAATGACAAAAAAATGTACTTTTGGCGATGATAGATGGTAGCTGGCAAGAAAGAGTATGTGGCAATTCCGAATAGCTAGCGAAGACCCAGGAAAATAGAAAACTAATACGGGAAAGTCTGTGCCATTCTGTTTCTGTTTTTTGACAAATAAATAAATAAATAAAATAAATACGGTCATGCTTAATTTTTTTCAAAATACGAGTAGTTTTCTTTAATTTTGTGACAAACGTAATAGGCCGCTGTAAATTTACTGTGCTTCGGACAGCTGGATGCGTCGTAAATTAGAATGTGCAATTTTGTATATTATTTCTTTCTTCGTTTCTTACATTCGAACTTTGTTATAGACTTACACATTAATATTTTAGAAATTGTTTATTTTGAAATATTTGAAATAAGTAAAAAGAATTAATAGCTCTCAGAATAGCGACAATGCAGGGTCTGCAACAATGGAATTCACTTTGCGCTGGCGAATATCTGTGAATTAGTGTCATTGTTGTGACCTAATGGAGCTGTATGAAAAGGAGTTATAATTGTCTAATTTATGTTGATATTTGCAGGCAAATATTTAGTTTTGCACCAAATGCTGTACCATTTGTAGTGAGTAGAGAATTTGTTGCATGGTTTTAAAATACTCTTCCCTAATCATGGCCCAATGGAAGGCATTTCTATATTTCCAGGGTATCAGGCTTCTTTTTCCAATACAGTGTTACAAAACTTTTGCATTCTATTTTTGTGAAGTTGTAGAATTGACATAGTTCTGACAACACTGCAATGGAAATAGTGAGTTCCAAGCGAAGATGTTAGTAGCGCATAAAGTGCAATATTACAGTACTACGTAGCTGTTTCCTCTAATACGGGAAAGTAAGTGCTGTTGTAGCACCACTAGATTTGAATGTCTAATCAAGTTTTATGGTATCAAGAGCTCACTTCTCAGATGTCACCACGTAGATCTTCTGAGGACAGTCCTCTGGGCGCCGCGTTGTCCGCTCTTCTTTCTTGCTACTACTATCTTGTCTAATACCTATCGTCGATATTCACTAATAAAGTCCCCATCGCAATACTTCTCTCTCGTGCATCAGATGTGCACCTACCCACGAACTTATTCGCCTCGATCTCCACTAAACTATCTATTCGGCGCTGATTCTAATATATATCCACACTTCTGTCTTCCCTTGTTTTTTATCCAAAATCACACGACTTATTACAGTTTGTGACTAAAGTCCTATCATTCCCTCGCTACGAAAGTTAGAGTTCCAATTTCTAACGTTCCAAACTGTTCGTCACACGCAATTACATCTAAAACCAACCTTTCACGTCGCGGTCCCGTAAGAGAGTGATCGCTTCTTCCTCGCAAGAGACAATATTTCCATTGTTGTTGTTGTTGTTTTCTTTTTTTCTTGTTTTTTTTTTCCTTTTTTCAGAAACCCTCTCACCATGTTTACCGGTTCCCTAGCAACCACATGTGACTGTCAGATCTTTTCCCTACAATGCGCCTATATTTGAATATTTGCCGTAAATATTGTATATTCAAGTTTTGGTGTATTACAATATGTTGTAATTATTACTACATTTCTATTTGAATTGTGAGGGATTTTGTTGTCCAATTAGATTAGTACAATTTCTCCATAATATAATCTTTCTTACCCAGCCATTTCCTCCACCTTTGAAACACCGATGAAACACTAATGAACATCCATAGCAAAGCAACGAAATAAGTATTACATCCCTGAAGTTACGTTCGCACAAAATGATTAAGTTGCACATCGTTTTTGGATAGCTTACAACTAGATACTTCCTGCTGAGACATCTGGACTCTAGAAAAGTTTGACGACACATACTACTATCTTCGAAAGCACTACAACAAAAACGTGGTTTAACTTCCCTACAGCCCACACCTCACACCTAATGATAACCATCTCCTTACATGCATGAGCGTGTAATGTAGTAAAACGTGTTGTTGCTTTTCACTCAGATCGGCAACTCGTATAATAATCTTAATAGAATTTTATATGGTGAAATTAATCAACGACTTTCTAATGTCATTAACAGAAATCGATAATTATTTGCTTTTTTACGGGTTTAGGCGACTCAGAGCATTAACTGATGCCTCTGACCGGGAGATCCTAGGGTTCCAGTCCCAATGGTGGCAAACTATTCGACATTTCCTTAAGAGCTAGGTCGAAATCTGGCCCTGTCTGGATGAGAATTCTAACGGCCGGCCTGCTGCTCTGATCAGTACTTTTTCGCGATTTCTCCGATCAACACCAGGCGTATGCCGGAGCTGCACCCTGACAAACGGACATCGGACCGCGCGATTTTTTCCTCTTCCTTGTCCTACCCTCACTCCTTACTTGCACTGCACTTGCATGCACTGCACGACCACAGACCAGTCGGGAGCTTAAAGCTTGACCCAGTTGCAGCTGTGCCCAGCTAGTGGGATACTCCTGTATGAGTAAAATCCCGCCAGCTGACGTGTAGATCAGCGCCGGATTTCGCCATCCAGCGGGTGAAATTTATCGCCAACTCCCGCGATAATAATGTGCGCTACACTTACGGGATTGATGACCTTATCAGTTGACGCGCCAGAAATTTCTAACAATCTCTATTTACCTTTTTACTTTCCCGTATACAGGGAGTAATGTAAGTAGTATAGGGAATGTTATGTAATGTTGCGCGAAAACACGGCGGATTTTTGGCACAAAAAATTCATTGCCGCACCGTGATAATGAACAAGTGGATAAATACAGTTGCTAAATTAAGAAAAAAATCCTCTAACACATGGTGTAGCCAGAATCCCAGTTTTGTGGATCCTTGATACCGAAAAACTAAATGACGGCAAAACGCCCGTCCGTCCGCCAAAACGTCCATTTTTTTAAAAAATAAGAAAATGTCAAAAAAATGTACTTTGGGTGGCGATAGATGGCACCTGGCACGAGTATGTGGCAATTCCGAATAGCTTGTCAGAGATCAAAAGGAAATAGAACATTAATTCTGGAAGATCTATGCCATTCTGTGCACCACCAGTTTGAAAATATCTGCATCTCCCATTGGTAACTAAAAACCACTGGGAGGGCTGACTTGGGAGTTGAAATGTCTGGCGCGAGCAGCAGCGTCTGTGTGGCACATCGACCGAAGGCGCCGGCGCTCGCGGACACTCAATTACGCAGGGCTCAGGCTGTTTGCTTGGTTTTTATCGATTCCGCCTCGTGGCCGCACGCGACGCCCGCGCTTGTCCCGCTGCCGCACTCCGACTCTCAGATTCTTCCCTCTCCAGCGGTCGCGTCTGGGGCGGCCACCACCACCTGAGATGGCTCGGCGACGTCAACAGTTTCCACTGCAGTGTGCCTGAACGAGAGGTCCGAGGGCTCGAGTCTCCGCAGTATTGAATTTTTGGCACTATATCAAATTTAGCAACTGTCTGGAGAAGAATTCTGACAATCATTTGCCCTGATAAGTAGTTTTTCATGGTTTATCCGAACACCGGGAGAGATGGTCAGAGCATCAAATGTTGTCACCGCAGTACCGGGACAGTATTCATCCGGAGGTACTGGGTTTGCGTCCCGACGGCGGCAAGATTTTAAACACTAGCTTGTCAGCTACGTCGGATTCAGTCGCCGTATGGAAGATAATTCTAGCGGACGGCTGCTCTGATCGGTAGTTTTCCCTGTTTTTTTCCGATCAACACCACGCGAATGGCCGGAGGAGTACCCTAACAAACGGTTCATGGCGATTTTTCCTCCCTCTTCCTTGTGCTATCCTCAATCCATACACACACATACACACTTACATGCACTATACTACCACATATGCCGGGAGACCGGTCGGGAGCTTAAAGCTTATCCCGGATGGAGTGGTGCACCGCTGATGAGAGATATGTGATTAGGAAAAAACCCGCTAGTCGACGGTAGGTCGGCACCGGATCTGGCCATCTAGCAGGGGAAGAGCATCGCCGTCTACCGATAAATATCATGCACTGTGCCAATGCACGGGACCAATGACCTCGCTCCCGGAATCACTAGCAATCAGTCAATCTGAGCAACAACAGACAAATATCAGATCTATACCCTAAGAAACGTATGTAACTCTTTTACCCTTAATCTAAGTAACCTTTAATAAGTACTTAAACAGATTTACACTACACAACTAATCGTGGGGGTGGCAGTTGGGCCTAGAGCAGACCTGCACAGCATTTTGCACTTTCACTGACCTCAGGAGCTGCGTGCGGGCAACTCGGGTGCAAATGAGAAAATCGATGGAGGGTGGAGATGAGACCCAATCTAGGAGTGGGGTCCACCAATCAGAATGCGCAATTCGAAAGATAGCGCGTAAATTTAAAGAGCAATCGGCAAGAACATGACGGTCATATACAGTTCAAGTAATATTGTCTTTTGTATTATATTGCAAATGTTTGTTCTCGGTATTTGACAGGGCGAAATATTCACAGACCAGAGCATCTACACCGACAATTTTCAATGCAGTATGGGAAGAAAAGTATCATTTCGCCGACTACGACAGCTGTGCCAAATGTTTAGTTTATATAAAGGGTTCAATCACGTGAAGAAGTTTAATTTGCAAAGACATTATACATTTAAACATGATGATGAAAATGACTACTACGCTGAAGAAGAACAAAAGGAAGTTTTCAGGGTTCTGAAAAACAATGCCTCACTAGAAGTACGTTTTGGATGTATTTTGATGTTCTTATGTTGTTTTGACAGTAAAATAACACAATACAAAAGAATTAAATTTTATTGCATGCAGATACTACAAAGTGAGCGTTTAGGAAAAGAGCTTCCCACAAAACCGTTTTCCAAAACTGCATCGTAATACTGCTCGATTGTTAAGTACGTTTGGATCAACATACAACTGTGAGCAATTTTTTGCTTTTTTGAAAATTTGTAAATCTCGGATGAGAAGTACAATTACAGATCACAATCTGAAATGCAGGTTACGGCTCAATAGCACCATGTCATCTCTTCCAAATATAGAAAGTATATTACGAGAAAAAAACACTTAAAAGGTGTAATAAGAGTATTTGATTTTGCAATCGAGTTCATTTTTTAATTTTAATTTCCTTTGCTTTTAGTATTTTTATTACTAGTTTATTTAATCACATTTTTTGTGCAACCTTTATAATACTTTTCATATTCAGCAGCGTGATAAACTGTGTAATGTCACCGCTATTAAATTTCTTTATGTTATTGAGCACTTTTTTTACAACTAAACAATTGGCATTGCGGGCGCAATCTGCAAAAATATACTTTTCTTTCCATGCTGCATTGCAAATTGTCGTTTTTTTAATTTCCAAATTACATTAATACGTTTGTATCTAGTAACTATTCCAATTAATGTTACTGTGAGATTTTTTCATTCCGAACAACGAGAAAAAACGTAGAAATACGACGTGACCCACTGTGCCACATGCCACCGATCGATATTTGATGACGTCATTTGCTCTTTCTGCGGCGAAAGAGAAGAGAGCAACGGGCGTCTCCTCCTCGGAGCAAATGGTTGAGCGGCCCTGACTTAACCAATACCCATGATTATCTTAAGATTGTCCGTAACATATCGTGACAGAAGTTTGCTCGTTGATCTCTTTTATTCAGTTTCATAATGGGGAAAAATGGTCACAAATGTGCTATTAAACATTACCCTTCTTGGAAATGCCACATATTCTATTTTTATGTCAATCTTGATGTGAGAGATTGCTCTCATGATTTTGTTCATTTTTCTATGATTTGGAGATTATATCATTCCTGGTGAACAATCAATTATTAAATTGCAATTTTGTGTTAGAATTAAATAATATTTTTCTTATATATATATATGAGCATATATTTTAAAGCTATTGCTTTAAAATAATGCTTAAGAGTCACAATGAGCATGTTATTTTCTTTAAAAAAAAATAGAAAATGAAAATACATACAGTGGTGGATATACAGCAGTGCACAGAACGTAAACAGTGAATTATTACCCTGGTAACTTGAAATACTAGATATAATCCATTTAAACAAATGGGCATACAATTTTGAAGCATGGATCATTATTAGACGCCCAGGCATTCAACCTACGCGCCGCGTCGTGCTACGTCAGACTTCTCACCTAGAGCTTGTGCCGGCTGTGGTGGTGCATCGCTGAAGGAGGTAACTGAAGGGGAAACAGCAAGTCGACGTCGGATCTCACAGTCGGAGTCAGAACACCGCCACCTTCCGTCTAACATTCAATATACTCGCGGGACTAACGACCGAAGTAGTTGACGCACCCGAAAAGGCGCAATTTTTACTCTCTAGCGACAGATAAATCTACGAATTGGTGTAGCAGAAACCCTTCAAATTTTGGTCTAAACATCAGCAATTATTTCGGAAAATGCAGCTCAACGCGTTACTCATAACTAGGAAGTGGACTATAATGAAATGTCTATTTTTTTCTTTTGGCTTTAGAATAATGCTGTTTAGTACAGGCATTAATGTTATGTAATTGTTTTTGCCTTTTTCTTCCATTTCAATTGAGAATACATTTTTGTTAACTTTTTCCGTCAGTTAAATGAATTTTTTGCTGATTTAATCGATTTGAATATCATTTTAATGGTACTTGCTTCAAATAATATTTACGAGATGCAACAAATTTTTTCCACAAAATTCCTGAGTGCCCTATTCGTTTTCTTTGCTCAGAAATTGTAATGTCAGCCGTTGCATGTAATCTAAGGTTCCTGTGATACCTATCAGCGCCATTCTCGGTTCGTCCGATTTCGGGAAAACTAAAGACAGAGATTTCCTGTTAAAGAACAGTCCAAACCAGAAGTTTCTAGTCTAAGTTTACTTGAACGAATAGAAGAAGCCTGGATTATATCAGAAACGTATCCAGCAACTTGAGTTGTTCATCCGAACTGGTTTTGATCACAATTTTATGTCATTTTTCTCTGCTTTTAGGGCATTTAAAAACAGTTAAGAGCATTTTATTGATCATTCTTGGCGATTTTTAGGTCATCAAAATCCTCTCCCCTCTCATAACTATTATAGGATGCGGAATCTGATATAGGGACAAAATGCACCTGTGAAGTCAACGGGGAACGCTGCCACTAAGTGTTCTTCCCATGCAACAAGTGCGGTAGGTGATTTGTAAAAGCGCTCTTAATCGTTGAGCATTACAGCAGTTTGTTAGCTAGTTTTTGTGAAAAGAATTATTATCCTACATTTCTTGAATTGTTTTACTGCCAGAAACATCTGGGAAATATCTGTGGTATTTAGACCACTTTTCTGCAGATTGGTGATTCATGCAGCAAAGATTAAATTGATGAAGCCCGTCAGTTCGCAATACCTTTGCGTTAGTAACCGACTGTCGTTTTCTCCCTACGCTATATACTAGTATACGGAGAAAAATATTGGAATGACCTCAACAGTATGATCTCAAATACCGACCGTAAACTCCGTGTTTAAGGTTATTTTTATTACGATTGATGCAAGTGGAGAGGAGATTTTATATTTGTAATTATTGCAATTTTGTACCCGAAAATCGATTTGCATATTACTATGGATGTCCGGATGAATGGACGTGTCTCGCAGAACTCAGACAGATTAGAAGCTTTTGAGATGAAACAGATAAATACGTCATCAGTAAGATTTGAAGTTATGCTGTTATCGTCAACAAACATTTTATTTTAGAGAGTACTTTTTATGAAGCCCCTGAGTCATTTTCAAAAAATTCTGGAAAATGGCTGCAGGTTTTCTTTCTTTCTTTGCTCAAGTAGAAGAATGTGGACTGATAAATGTGATATTGTAGTTATTAAGTAAATTAGACGGAAATCGTTACATTTTCCCTTACAACAATTTTACAAGACTTGTTTATAAAAATTTATCAAAATGGCTGTATTTTTTTTCCTTCTAATTTTTGTAAGGATTGAACATAATACATTAAATTTAAGCCGGATTTTCCGAAACTGTTTAAGTGTACACTTTACTATAAAGTGAATTTGGATGAATAACTTCTCACATGAACGCTTTTTAAAGAAAAATAACATTGGGTAATATTGAAATGAAGGTTTTATGAACTTATGGCTTGTCTGGATCCAACAGAGGAAGAGAAGTCTCGTTGGGAGCTTCTGTTTCACTTTCTCCAAGCCAAACAAGAAGCTACAAATTCTGAATGATATTACTGTTTGTCATTGCACCTTTAACGCAAAGTTTAATGTTTATTTCTGCGTTGCATGAACATTGTTCAATAGATCAGTACATCTCTGTTTTCACGAATTTGCTTTTGAATAATTGTTTTTGTATTTTCTATTTTTCTTGTGGGAAATATGCAAAACGTTTCTACAGCTACATTCCTTACTTATCTAATTTTCGACGTTTCCTTGTTGCTCGAAATTTTAAGAGTCCTCCTAACGTTCTAAGAAATTTCTAAAACCTTTAATACTTGTGCTTTGGATGTTTCTTCATAAATCCATTTGATTATGAGATTTTTAAACGATGTGATTTTTAAATTACTTTAAATGTACTTTTCCAAAATCTAAGTAATTGTTACGTAATAACCCTGAGATGTGGAAAAACTTTGGATTTCTACTAGTATCAGTGATATGCGCATTTCTACCAGTGTCAGTGATGTGCAGCATCAGAGATGTGCTGTAACACCAGAAATTATTTTACCACCCATGAATCTTTCCACGGGTATTGAAAGCTTGCAGTCATCGATATCTAATTTGACGGGATTCTTTTCATATTTCAAATTAAACTTTATTGGCATAATTTAGCTTTCTACACAAAGTTAAATTCTTAACTGAAGTGGGGAAAAATGTTTTTTCGTATATTTTAATGATATTTAGCTGGTACATCTTTACAAGCCTAGGTAAATAGAAATGTTTCATACCATACTGCATTTTTGCTGTTGTGTTCTATACCGAACTGGAAGTCGAAACTTTGCAATATACGGTTTTGTAATGAATTACATACAACTGTGAACTACAATCTCAAACCTTTGATATCGAACATGTTTTCAAAATACATGTCCACCACCAATAACACTGATCATTTCAATATTTCAAATGAATCTTAAAATCATTCATAGTCCTGGAGATAATGTTACCTTATAATGATACAGTTACGATTGCAACACATTTCACATAGAAATGTGTTTCAAAGACACTTAACGATTTTCTGTAATCTGTGGTAAGTAGTACTGAGCAAGTCTGAAACGTATGCTTCATCCTCATTAATAACGTTAGTATTTAATTTTAGAATATTAATAATTTTAGAATTATAATTTTAGAATAACATTTTTCGTATTATTTCTTGTACAATAATTTATATTTCTGAGATATTCATAGTTGTAATACTTCATTGGATTTCTAAAATATCGCTACTGGAAGAGCCACTCTTTCTGTTCTTTCCATTTTAAAACCTTCAAAGCAAAATAAATATTGCAGTATGCAACCCGTCGACACGGTAGGGAAAATGAGTAGAACCCCTGGCACTAAAAGAGCAACAAACAAAGTAACATTGGATGGTTTACCTCATTGGATATACATCACATCTGATATCCCTACCTGCTTTCAGTGCAAGCTGCAAGGACGTTTTGCAAAGTTCTGCCCAAATCTTAACAACCCCCTGTTGCAAGCAGTTATCACCGCGAAGGTAACAACCTCTCCCTTATCAGATATCGACCTTCCCCCTACTCTTGCCCCCCTGCTCCGTTCCTGCCGGGAACTTGAATGAATTCCCTGGCCTCCCAAGTGTTGTGCAATTAGTTCCATCACCGGCATTTCCAACAACTTAAGTTCCTGAATCTAAGCCAGAGAAGTCAACGGAAGACATGGTTAAGTCAAGAACTAAAAGGCCACTCTCTTCTAGTAGCTCTCAAGCGAGTCTCTCCCCACTAATGTGACAAGTGATCTCGTTACTGTAACGCCTTACCTATCTCATTCAGACATATCCTTAGAATTATATGACCCTCCTGCGAAACAAAACAGTGTTCCCCTAAAGACAATCAAAACCACCTCAGGAAGTAAAGAAGACATTCACTGGTTAGAGACTAAAGAAAAGATTGAAAAGATCCCAATTAAATAACCGTTATCAATGAATGAATTGTTATGTTTCGTTGAGAAATCTAAAGGTTACCAGAACATTGCAGAAATTGCTAAAGACTTCTTTCCTGAAATTTCACCCTTAATTACAATATTACAAGATATTTATACCACCCTCCCTAACAAATGTATTAAAAATAGATGTTCTCGAAGAATCAAAAAACTTGAAAGTGATTTATTTACCGATATGGATACATCTCAGGTGCCTACAGTGTAATACTACGCCCATAAATTTTCTGTATTTCTTTATGGGTATTATTTAATGGAATTGCAATGGCTTCTTCTCCCGAATGTCTTTCTTAAAAATTCTCATCAATAATTTCAGTCCCCAAGTTCTCTGCCTACAGGAAACCAACTTTAAAGGCAATACATGTGCTCAGTTACGTGGATATAAAGGTGTATTCTGCAACAGAAGAGACACTCTAATTGCAAGTGTGGGAGTAGCGACTACAAACTCCCTTAGAAGCCGCGGCCGTGTCGATTAAGCGTAATATAGAGGTGACTGTGTGGAATATTTACTTACCGAATAACCAAATGTTGAATATTCTCGAACTTGACAATATTATCACACGACTGTGATCTCGATTTCCAAACTCTTGTATTTAAGACATTTCTCTGCATCTTTGGTTACGACGTTTTGATTGCATGGCACAGCAACGTCTACAAGTAGACACATTATTATTATCTTTCATTACTCTGTTTCATTTTAATGACTACTGATATTAAATTAACGTGTCATTTCGTAAACTAGTTTCTCATTAGAAATATAAATTTCGATGCGAGGCTCTCTTTCAAATTCAAATGTCATTTCTGTCAGTAAACGATAGCATTTTCAATATTTGAATTTAGATTATTAAAGCGTCATTAGGTTCTTTCATTACTAATTTTCCGAGAGTATATTTAAATAGAATCCTGAAATTTGCGACCTACTGCTCTGCGTTCAAAATTGTCATATTTCACTTCCGCACTGGTTTTTATTTCAGTCCATTTGGTCTCATTTTTCTCGAGGTAGAAATTTTCCCAGTAACATTTAATTTTTAAACCGAAGAATAAGTGCCCGGTTAATAAAGTATCAATACATATGTAAAGTTATTTAAAAACTAATAAATTTTACCAATCACCAAATATGAAAAAATAAACATTTATGAGATGAGAAGAATGTGGGCAGAAAACAATTTTGTGGGTTCATTTAGTATTAAAATATTAAATAATCGTCTCAAGTAATGCAAGAAAGTACGTGCTGTGGTTGCACTACTAGTTTCTTGAAAGTAAAAATATTTTTTTTAGTTTTTTGAAGTAATTTTTATATTTTTTAACGAAGAAGACACTGTTTCATGGAAAGTACCTACACATTAATACAATTCTTATTTTTCATCTCCAACGGCCGATAACGAGTCATCTTTCATTTTATTACATCGAAGTATACCAATGTTTTTCAATGAATTTGAAACTGCCCTGCGAGAAGACGAAAACGATAGCGGGATTGTTTGCTGAAGCACCTCAAAAAAGTTGGGATATATAATTCGGAGAAGAGAAGGCTAGCAGGCTCGGTAGCGATGGCAGCGCACTGCGCGGCCAATGTCGGAAGTGGGCGGCGCGTGGGTGGGCGATCGGGCTTGCAGGAACAGGCTTAATAATTCAGCCGCAGAGGCTCCGAGTAAAACCGGATTTCCGAAGTCTTCTCGGAACGGGCGTTGTAAATGCATAGCGCACGCCGTGCTCAGCGCTTGGGGCCCTTCTTGGCGGCCGCTCGCCCAACTGAGCGAGAAGCCCCGGACGGGATCATCCGCATGGTTTACGTACGCCCAGGCGATCAACTCGGATCAGCCTGATGAGGGAATCAGCTTGAAATCGATACATACAGGACGCAAACATGGAAAAATGGTCGTGGTCAAAGAAAACCGCGCTTAGAACGTATATTACATTTTCTTTACTTACTATTTCTTCCTTTGTTTAACCTTTTGTACTGCAGGTTACAGGAGGTTAGGACTCCTGTTTATGTATAATTTCTTCATTACCCACTAAAATCAAAATCTTTGATACAATATTTCTGATATATTTCAAAATATTTTAATGCCGTGGTCGAAGATAACCGCAATGTATCCTGTGGATAATAATGCATCTAAATCTTCATATACAATTTCTTTATTACCCACTAAAATAAGTCTCGGATAGTGTATATTTGCTATATTTTTCATCGATTTGATTCATTCTCATTAATATCTAAGCGGAGAGTTCTAAAAGCGAGATTGCTTGCTAGAGGGCTCATGAATTTTGGACTTCCATTCCTAACACTTGCGGTTCACCGCGTACTCCGACATTTTATAGATTGAATCAATACATTGGCTCGTCATGAGAATAATTCAAGGTTGAAGAGGTATCAACCATAAAGTTTGTATACGATGTGGTTGATACCTCTTCAATCCTGATTTAATATCAAGGTATACCAAAATTTCTCTGCCGCCACCACGGAATTTATTAAAACGATTATTTAAATTGCTGTATAAAAGAATCATCTAGCATTCTCGACGATCTCAATTAACATTTCACCATCTTAATTGACGCCATTACTATGTGTACTCACGAGCAATCACCCTTATTTGTTATCATGACAAGACAGGGAATTATTAGGAGAAATAATTGTAAATGATAAATGATTATAACAGGTGTCTTTTGGTGAAGGAGCTGTCGAAAAATGTCTCTATTTTAGATGCAGTAATAGGCAGTAACAGGCTCCGCAGTAATATGCTAGCGACACCCTAGCGAAACGTACGTCGTTAACGTCCGTCAATTTGACGTCCGTTGGTTGGCAGACCACACGAGGACCGTTGTTTCACAGATGTGCTGTCAAAATTCATTGTCATATTAAAAGGCAAGATACCAGTGTCAAGTGTGCTATACCACCGGAAGAAATTATTACTTAGGCACGTCATTAATTAATATTTCGGTGATTCTTTCTTTAAAATATATGATTTTTGGATGAATTTGATGATCATTTGATGAATGGAAAAACGTATGCCGCTCGATCAACGCGGTTCAATGTACGTACAATATTGGTCGCTAGTACTCCGTGTGTTTTTCACGCTACAACGTCCATCAGGACCAACATGTATTTGAGCGGTTAACGTCCGTTGTCTGCTACGCGACGGACATTGTTGACAACGAACGTCAGTTCAGAGCGCTAGTGTGCCGTGACCTGTATGCGTCCCTGCTGCGCTACGGCGGGTGCACGTTAACGTCTATCATTTGACGCTCGTGACTTAGCCTTATATTTTTAGTTATGACGTCGGCAAACTTCCAAAATGCTGCAATATAGTGTGGCTGCCCTAGGGGTGGACGAGCAGGGGCTCACAGCAGCTCAGGGCGCGCTTCAGGAGCTTCAAGGACCCGCAGGGGGGAGGAAGGGGGACGGGGGAGCTGAGACGTCGATCGGTCAATTAATTATTGCCGTTGGGCGCTCGAGAAAGAAAAGGCCATGAGAGCTGGACGTAGGGGTCACACGTGCAATGTTGACACACAAAATGGAAAGAGAATGGGAAAACAAGAACGAAAATCGAGATGGGGTGATTAGCTCTGTGAGTGGTACAGCAAAAAACAAACACCGGGAGAAAAGAAATAAAGAAAGAATGCATTAATAAAGGTTAGTCTTGATAAAAGTGAAATTAAAAAATATACGAGTATAAACGCGAAATATAAATACGCATTTGAAATTCAAAAGTAAAGCTGATACGATAGATTTTCGATTCGAATCTGCCATTACATAAAAACATTGTGTATAACTAATGCTACTGCACAAACGAAATACTAAATGTATGCTCATATTTCATTGTTAAATTTAAACGCATTTTTGTATTTAGAAGATGCTTTTACATTTATTGAAATTTAATTTTTTCAAAATAACTTTTATTTTTAGTCGCATCAGCATCGCGGTTATTAGCGACTTCCTGTGTAATACAGTTACAATATAATTATAATGCAGTTAGTTACAATACAACAGTAGAAAACTATAACAATTACATTTCCAATTATCTTACAATAGTAATAACAATTCAGGGACAACAATTACAGTTTACATGAATCCATTGGCTTTAAATATCCATAAATATGTTAATGGCTAAACAAAATTTGATTATTTTTTCTTGGTCTTCTTTATAATGCAGTATTGATTGGTGGTTAAATCCATTTAATACTCTTTGACTGTTACACCTGGAACATACTTTAACATAATTAATTTTTATTTTTAAGTTTTTAGGAGTTTTAGTGGATAAAGAAATATGTATATTGTTTCCTTCTTGCAACACTACTCATTACCTCCAAAAATAAGTATTACATAGAATTTTGAGTACTTTAAAAACATTCAAAGCTTTTAATGAGCATATTATTTACGTTAAATAATTATTTGCATCATTTTATGTGCAAAGAGTTAAAACAAAAAAATATGAAGCCGTTTTAAGAATTTTTTGGAAATAAATTATTTGATTCAAAATTAGTCAAAAACTAGGGCTTTTTTGTAAAAACTGTACGTAAGATCACTGACGGTACTAACAATCTTGAATAGATTTTAGGAGGATAAAAATTATATTTCAATAATGAAGCGGTAAAAGTTTGAAAACAGTCGAGTATCTGCAATTTCCAAAAATTTGAAGTTGTAAAAATAAATAGGACTTTTATCACATTTTCGAGCGCATTTTGATGAGGGAATTGATACAAAAAACTGAGCACATTAAAAGAAACAAATTATTCACTGGCTTCAAATAAGCTTTCGTTAAAATTGAAATATTCTATTCCATTTCGCAGGGCATCAAGCTAGATCAATTCAAAATATCTACTTTTTAAAAATTCAGGTTTTATGCGCGGTAGCATTAATTGCACTGGTTCAAGTATTGCTCCATTTCATTATTTATTGTGACATACTTGAATCCTATTATAAGTATATCATATATGTATTACCAATAGGGGATTATGCCTTTTAAGGTAAAAGAAGAATGTAATGGGAGTACGTTTGCGTAAGTTATAGCTGAACAAACAAAAGAAACACATAATATAACCTACTTTCGCAGTAGTTATTTAAAAACCATAAATGAATGCAAGATTGAATCAGGACGAAAAATATATGTAAAAACAGAGAAAAAGAACGTCCAGAGAGAGAGAGACAGAAGAGAATAGGATTCGGAAACAACGTTGATTAATTATTCATAATCATTTTTTCTTCCCGTTCGACTTTCGTCTTTCGCGGCTTTTGTAGGGTACAATGTGGTACACAATGAATTTATTTGGTCTTTCTCGGACAAATGCGGGTATCAGCATGAACCTTCACTATTTTTAAAATTTCATATTTATACCTTGACTCTTTCAAAGTTTGCATTTCACTATCACTTTATAGTTCATGTTCTACAGGAGAAGTTTCTGTTGACGAAATGGTATAACAAACATTTGCAAGTATTTTATGAGGACGTACTGAATACATACGCGTTTCCAAGTTAGTTACTTGTCCAGTAAGTCAGATAAGCATTGAGCCGGAGGAAAATGAGGAACCCGGGGGATATCGGTAAAATTTATTCATAAGTATGTAAAGAGGCGAGGATGTGCAAGATTGAATACTGTAGATTCTGGTTTTAAGGAGTTAATTTTAATTCATGATTAAGAATTGCCAAATCAAAATTTGTTCTGAAATCACAAAAACATAACGGTATATAAGTTAGTAAATTAACTTAATGACCTGTATTAACGGCCGCCTTTCCCTACCCCAAAGTGAAAGTACTTGGAAATTTTACTGACTTCCTCGCGAGCACAAATCTCTAGATGATTATGAATGGTTATCAAATCGAAATACTATCCCATTGTTTAAATGTGACCTATGAAAGCTAACATTGAAATGTCAATCATTACGCCTTCAGCGCCTTGGCGGAGCGGGACGTGGCACCTTTGTGAAGAAGCTCAATATCACAGCGTCAGATAAAAGTGCATTGTCGACGCCATAGTGCTGGGCACTGGTAACAGCCTGTTTGAAATCAAAACATAAACTTATATTAGCAAATATAATACTCTAAATTAAGTGGTATATGTAGCTTATGATGTTCTCAACTCTCCGATGAGAGCACTAATTAAATTAAACTCTGTAAAGATTTTTCAGGACAATGACATTTTAACAGGTCAGGGATATTTTTACCACAAAACATCCCAATTAATTCGACGGCAGTAAACTTTAGTAGGTCACAACTTCTCCTAATATATTGCCCTATTTCTTTATGTTTTTACTTTGTCGTTACCGCTTACGTAGTACAGAGAAAGTTACGTAATTCTCCGCGAAGAAACAGTGAATCTTCGGCAGAAAAACTTTTACAGGGCCCTTGTAAAAAAGTGGATAAATGCAGTTGCTGAATTAAGAACAAAAAATTTAAACACGTGACGTAGCCAAAATCCATGTTTTGTGGGTCCTCGATAACGCAAAATCCAATGATGGCCAAACGTCTGTTCGTCCTGTTGTTCATCTGTCCGTCCGTCGATCTGTGAACATCGCTAACAGCTAAACCGTTCTGCCGATTTTCTCCAAAATTGATATTCTCCAAACGATCTGGCTGATTTCGTGGCCCCTTGAATTTGAATACGATATTTTAATTTTAGGGGTTAGATTATATGTAGCGTCTGAGACATTTTCCAAATTTTCGAAAAAAATTGACTTCATCGGTTTTGATTTTGTTGTTGAATAATGTGAAGGACGTTTAACAGTACTCTGATTTTTTGAAAATTACAAAAACTCAAATATTTTGGCATCTTCCTACAACAATTATGAATATAGAGATTTGTTCTCTAAATTAAATTGTTCCTTAAAGATATTTTTTTTAAAATAAGGTCTTGTACAATTTTTCGAACATTTGAGTACTTTTCGGGTAATTTTGCAGAAAAGTACGGGCGAGAAAGTACGTGCTGTTTTAGTCCCACTAGTTTATATTTTGGGCACCCGCCATTTACCACACAGGAGTCACGCAGCTTGTAGTTCCATCCCGAATCAGCAACATTGTTGAAGATTTTCCTACATCATGGATCTATAATGCGATCGTGATAATGTGTTCAGAACGTACATCCTACCGGAAATTTGCGACACATCCGATATTATGCCCAGAATCGATCAGAGGGTCAAAGAATATCCAACTCTGCGCAGGAGTCGATCGAACTTACACGTCGCTAAAACTCAACCAATCACGAGCGACCAGGGTTCGACTACTTAAAACAGCAACGGATTCATTCGTTCCGGTGATGTCTAAAAGGTTAGGACGGTCTACGCGCCTACCCGGAAGAAGAACGTGGCCAATACATTTCAAATGAATCCGCTGGAATCTAGCACGCACATTCAGCTTGAAAAAACGAGGTAAATGCAATCCAACAATATATTATTTGCATTTCTGATACGTTTCGTAATGGTTAAAAGAGAATGTTGTCAGCCACCTTTCTGGCGGAATTCACAAACGTCTAATTATCATCAAGGAAATTTGATTTATGGCTCTTACTTCATGGTTTAAAAATGTATGGTTTGGAAATTTTGGTTTTCATATTTGAAGTAACCTGTAAAATAAATCCAACGGAATAACAACTTTTCGTGAGAATATTATTTGAAATTAAAACATATGGAAGGGGGACGCACCTGATTCTCAAATATAAGGCGAACTACGCTGCGCGTGGTAAGAGATGAGATATCGGTGACTGGCAGCGGAAACGGCTAAAATCGTCTATTTGCGTCGGAAATACTTAAGGTGAAATCTATGATCTGTTATCTCAAACAATTTCGATGAAGTCAGGGAATTGTCAATGTCACTTGGCTCCGTAGAGTACAAAATCCGTTCGGGCCAGCATTGCCGCCTTGATCTCTTGTTACGTGTTTCGGGTGAGCTGCCTGTTTTGAACTATGTGGATAGTGAACGTATTCCCATTAATTGTAGAAAAGTGTTTAATAGTTTGTAGAATAATCGCATCGTCCCGAGCGAGCGAGTGGGGAGGATGACGAAGCGGAGCCGAGAGAACTCCAGGTTGTGCTCTCATTTCAGCAGGGTCATGGATATAGCCGAGTTTTTCAGTGCAGAGAGTAGGACAGTGTTGTGAAGGTCGGGAGTCCGCGGAACTAGTGTCACGACGAAATCGCCCTACATGCTGTTCATCACCCCGCCACCAGAGACAACGCCATCACAATTGTAAAACGGCAGATTACTACTAATAGTTTTCTTTCTCGATGCTAGTTGCGCAGAGAAGCTCGTGGCATGCTACGGTGCCACGAAGCGTGCCACAGCCAGCAGTAGAAGACCTTGACTGACACCACTGGGGTTGGGAAACAATAATAGCGATAAAACACATTTTAAGGTGCCATAAGAAAGTATTTTTTAGTAGCACGGATAACGTCGGTTAATGTTTTCTTGGCTGGTAAATAACTATTTATTTCTCAGTCTTCATAACACACTGTGAGTCAGAAAGATTTGCTTTAAAACTTTAAAACTAGTGGTACTACAACACGCACTTGATTATTTCTCAATTTGCAATTTTTGAAAACTCAGGGAGTGAAACGAAAATTAGACCTGCGCTATTTTTAACGTTCCTTGTTTTATCAGTGGGAAAAATCTAAACAAAAAAATTGGAGTGTTTTTTGAGAAAATGTGTTTTTAATTGATTTACTATCAAGCAGAAATTGGGCGAAAGCGATTAGTTTTTTTAAAAAAATGTACAAAATCTTTTTAATCAGCTTAATTTTTACAACAAATTTTGTTAAGGCAAAAATCTCTATCTTCAACTATGTACTTTTGAAATTTACTATAAGATTTATTTACTTCTTTGTTTCCAGGGTCCGACAATAGGAGTTTTTGTGTCGAAAATGTTGCAGTTTTCCGACGCACGATTACACCTTGTCTTCTTACGAAGTTAGGGCGACAAAGTGAATTGTAACTAAATGATTAATTTCCTCGAATATGTTTATTTACGTAATGATGACTATTAAAATACACTTTCACCGCGAAAGAATCCAATTCTAATCTTCTCTTACGGAAATTTCTTCACTCGTCTTCATCGCGCTTCCTTCCGGTTTCTACTTTGAATGATCACACAGCGCAATTATTACATACCATACGATTGCTAAGAACACAATTTGCATATCATAAGTGATAGTTAATGCCATTAATCCTACGGGCTTACTGCTAACAAATACGACAAAATCTTAAAAGGGTGATCGAATAAGATGAAACGTTTCTTGCATGTGGGAAATATCCACAAAAGAAATATTTTCAGCACTAATGAATGGATTCTAGTACTTACATTCACGGTTTATTAATTAGAAAGAGTTACATTGCGGCTCGTATGCGGCAAAATAGACTAACGTTTGCCATTCAAATGAAGGTCAGGGACATAAAACAACTGGGTACTGCAAAGTAAACAAAATACTACGATTAACGTGGCTGCCGCCCCGCGAATTGAGAACAATTCCAGGAGTTTATGTACGTGGAATAACGTGGACATGGAGTAAGTTTCTATGCATTAGCACTAAATATAATGTATACAACTCATAAGAAGCATCCTTTGCGTTCGTTTGTGGGTGGAGGATTGTCAGTACAACGTACATCATTCTTTCTCACAATACTACCGCTTGCCCGCTTTCGCTTCATCCAGCCGGTGCCCTTCGGAGAATTTGTAGCAGAATGTACTACTAGGTGCTCCGCCCCACCCCACCACCACCCGCCCCGCCCCGTCCAGCGACAACCCCGCCGTGACCCATCCCGCCTCAACCCGCCCCAACCCTCTCAGTCCGCGTGTGCGTGCGCGGCGAGAGCGAGAGCGAGGGCGGGGGCGGGGAAGGCAGGGTGGCGGCGGCGGCGGCGGACGCGAGCAAACACTAATCTTGCGCGGCGACAGAGCAAATACGCGGGGACAAGATTGGGACGTCCCCTAACTAACTGGGCCGCCCGGTTTCTTGGGTGGCGCGGCACAGCACGGCGTTTGACGAGACCCCGCACACTCATTTGCAGGCACAAAGGCACCCGCCGCCCCCGTCGCCCCCGCCGCTCCCCCTCCTCGTCGTCTCCGGCTCGCCCGCTGTTGTCCCTGTTAGCCTTTACTATTTTCTACAAAAATTGCAGTAGCATAGCTAATTGAACTTCCGGTCTAGTTTTCAACAGGTTATTTTACCTTCTCTTTTTTCTACTTCTTTCATTTCTCCCGCGCGCCTGTCACAAACGCGGGAGTTTTTAATGCATACGAAGCCGTTAAACTTCATGTTTTGATTTTCAATTATATCGCTTCTTTCTTCCTTTCACTCTCTCTCTCTCTCTCTTCCCCTACATCGTCCCGATGTACTTCAAACTTGTCTCTACTTCTACATATTCACCATCACCTTCAACTAGTTTACATGTCAACCCGTCATGCTGAATATCTTCCATTTATTTTTTCCTTCTGTATCATAATGACTAATGACTAATTCTGAATCATAATGACCTAATAATGGTACCCCAACATGAATTTTATTTTCATTCGCATATACCCATTCACTTGCCGCGTTGATTCTCGTCGATTCACACGTTTATATACGTCGATATCTGCTTCAAATTGCGCTTCGTCAACTCCCCTTCTTTTTTTTGTTATTTAAGGTCACATCAACATTTAGGTCATTAGCGATCACTATTGTGCTTAACGTTATGGTAACTGTGAAGATGACAAGATTTGGTGATGATAAGGAGTGAAAGGAAGAACACAAATACAACCATGCCCGAGGCGGGACTCGAACCCGCAACCCTTCGGTCCGAGATCGCTACAGCACACTGCCTTACCGATCTCGGCCATCGGGCCGGGGCCTCCCCTTATTTGCCTTCACTCCACAACCTTTACCTCCAGAGTACTTCCGAACATCTCTTATCCATTTCATTTTCCTTCGTTCCCTTCTACCATGACATTCTCTCGTGTTTCCGGCTCCGTCGGATTTTCCTTGGCCGCCAGCCCGCATCCACCACCCACACCTCCGTAGAGCGGCGCACGCCATGTTAGCTCACCTTGATTAAATAAATCGGGTTATTACGTCCGGATACCCGGAGACAAAAAGTGGGAGGATTAAATCTTCTCCGAAAGCTAATATGATTAACAAAACCACTTCGTTAAGAGTGCAGGGTACGCTTTTCCGCACCCCTGCCTGTTTGTTGGCCTTTCCATGAAACTTTCCATTAGCTCGTTGTTTCCCCTCATTGGAAGAAGAATACTTTCATTCACGTCCGTTCAGAAATGGCGTTCGTGTAATATGAAGCTGTTCTATTGGATTTGTGTTCATGAATTATTGCGGTTATACGTTTGCGAAATTTTTGTTTTCTCGTTGCTGCTACAAGAACGTTTTTCGATTTAGACAGTTTTCATTTCTCCTGGGTTTTATGTTTTAGTGTTTATTCGTGATTTTTAACAAGTCGTGATTTTTAACAAATCTTAGTGAAAAAAGCGTGATTTGTTTGGAAAAAGCGGGACAAAATAAAAAAACATATTAGTAATATTTAATTGTAAGTATTGAAGCAGATACAATTATGCAAATTTCAATCACAAACAACGTAATCAATGGTTTTTCAAATTTTAGCAGCTAATATTTTATAGATATTTTCGTAATAAGAAGACGTACCTGGCTCTGAGTGTGTCTGTTAATTTGTTTGCAGCATGAGAGCTCGCGATCATATGAGAACCTGTTTTCGAGTGTTTTATGATATTTAGTCCACCATGGGAGACGCTCGATTCTTTCTTACACAGTCGACAATATGCTTTATACTCGTTTGACTTACTTGACTACTACTCACAGCCAGTTATAATTACGTTTCCATTTAATGTTGTATTTTGTAAACCGACGTTTTTCTAGTTTAATTTTCTTAATGGATGTGTCTTGTGCCTATAAATGCAAACTGTCCGAAGAACTATCATCTTCTTTACTCATCTTTAAACAAAGTTTGAAGGACAATTGTGCACAATTGAACTGTGCAGTTTATTTTCCAAGTAGGGTATATCCAATATGAGAAGCGAGCACACCACATTTCGTTAAAAAATGAGCAGCGCGTTGCGGTCTGCGTTCGCGTCGACATCGCTATCTCGATGACACATTGTACAATGCGACGACTTACTCACCCGACGATGCGAATCACCCCCTTGCATCATGCGACGACCGACTCATCCGCTACTGTCGCTGAGATTTCTTCCGCGTGCTTTTTTCTTGTTTTCCGTTTTTCGTATTTTCTATTTTTTCATTGGACAATTGCAATCGGAAGATTTTACAAAAGCGTGATTTTGGCTGTACGTGGCGTGTACGATTTTGGCGTGTATTTTGGCTTAAAAAGCGGGACGTCCCACCAAATGCAGGACGTCTGGCAACGCTGTTCAGGGGCTTCTTTTAGGCTTGATCATTTGCATGCAATAAATCTCCTACGTAGGACAGCCAGCTTTGCTTTCCCTCCGAAGAAAGGCGTATCAAGGATTTTTTCGCCCCGCCAATCCACGGCTTCGACCGGGTTTGAACCTTTAAACGTCGATATAATAGCCCGCCACGCTAACCGCTATGTCACAAAAACAACTGACTGCTATGGACGCTGAAGTTTTGGCCCGCAGAAAGCACCATAGGCATGGTACAGTTTTCTTGCAGATTCTCATACATTTTCTGTGCAGAAACTTCAAATTCAAAAAACTGGAAGTACAAAAGCCAAAAGCCTCACATACGAGTACATGATCTGTACGTTTTCTGTATGAAACGCTACAAAACGCTGCTAGGGGGTTTACCGGGAAACAACTGAACTGATCCATCCAAGTACTGTCAGTGGCGATATTTCTGTGTGCGCGTTCTAAGTGTGATCTTTATTAAGTATTAATTAGCCACGAGGAGCATAGAGAGAAAAGATAGGAAGGCAGGGACATGGAAAGAGCTATTTTATGACAAAACCACTCCACACAATCACACCTTGACACACCTAATCACAAAAGCGAAATTGCCGATTACCATCGCGACGGGTAAACAAATCCGTTAGTGAACGATTCTGTCGCTAGAGGCGCTTGAGTCAAACTGTAAGTGGAGTCCCTAGATACAGAGAGTAGCGCAACCGCCATTTAATATCCTCTCATCCTACAACAGCGCCAGGCACCAATCAGAAACGTAGGGAAATTATAACAATTTGTGACATTATGAAGATTTTCAAGAATATTAATATTGGTTTAGGGTAGATTCATAGTTCTCAACATACAGAATACTACACAGTTCCAATTTTCATGACAATTGTATATAAAATGGCGGGATTGGTGGAACAATGGAATGCGCTACTCTGTGTCTAGAGACTCTAACTGTAAGTAGAGTCTCTAAATACAGAGAGTAGTGCAAACGCCGCCATTTAATATCCTCTCACTTGATAGCCCCGCCAGGTAGCATCATAGAGTAAAGATGTACATCCTTAGTCTATGGTAGCATTTAGGAGCTGACGGAAAATTGTAACAATCGGTGACATTGTGGAGATTCTGAAGAATAGTAATATTGGGTTGGGATAGATTCATGATTCTCAACATACAGAATACCACACAGCTCCAATGCTCCTGACAACTGGACATAAAATCGGGATCGGTGGAACAATAGAATGCGGCAATCTCTGCATCTAGGGACTCTAACTGTAAATTTTCTGCATCAAAAATTACGAACATGCTCACAGGTTTTCTGTACGTCCAATCTGCGTGAAAACTACCGTGTATACACCGGCCTTAACGGTTGATGCACCACCAAGCCCGCGGTCGCTGCGGCGTAGGGGGATGGGCGTAGGAGGGGCGGCCGCGGGGGCGCCGAGATGGCGACGCCGCGATGTAATTAAAAGACGCGACGCCGCGCCCCGCCGCTCCAGAGATGGAATTAATACGCCGCGCCGCATACGAAATGACGCCAACGCGGGGGCGTTTTAGCGCGTCTTCGGGACGTCGTGGAATGAATAGGGGAGGCGCCATCAACACTCCGCGGAACGCTCGCGCGCGCTTCGCTAACGCATTAAACGTTATGACGAACAAATTATTCACACGTAGCAAACACGAGTGTTCGCTTTAGCGCATTCTACAAAACAACTGTACAGCATTCGGTTACGTCTCTTTTAGACAATATTATTAACACTACACTTCTTGTTCTCCTTAAATTATTATTATTTTATCCTAGGAAAAACATATTCGAGAGATAAGTATATATTGCTGTAATGTATTGGCAATGTTCCAATGTCAACAGTTTGATTTTCGACATCCACTTATGGGCACCGCCACCCTGGATTTCTTACAACCGCTGGACCGGGTGAGATGGCTTAGTGCATCAGCTGATGTCACTGCGATCCCTCTGACCGGGAGGTCCTAGGTAACGGGCCACGGACCGCGCGCGAGCTTTCCTTCCTCTTCCTTGTTCTATCCTCACCCCTTACACACACACACTTACACTAACATGCACTACACTACCACACATGCCGGGAGACCGGTCGGGAGCTTACAGTTTGTCCCGGCTGGAACTGTGCCCCGCTGGTGGGAGATACCTGGTTGGGGAAAACTCCGCCGGATCTCGCCAACCAGGGGGGAAAAGATCATCGCCATCTCCCGATAAAAAGCACGCACTACACTTACGGGACTAATGACCTCGGTAGTTGACGCGCCCGAAATCACGAATAATCAATAATTACAAGCGTCGGCCTGGAAATCTGCTTAAGCTTAGAACTCAGTCCTTTTTAACAAACATACGGAGAATACATGCAATTGTAATCTGATAAAAATTCTCGGAACTTGTATAAAATTCTAAGCAATAGATACTACATAGAAAAATACACGGCGAGATGACTTGGCAATTTTTGGCCTACTATTTATTACTATTTACTATCTACTATTTATTTCCCCAAACTTTTCAATCTCATTGGCTACTCAAAATCTTGGGATCTGTGTTTTGAGATACTCGGCGAGACAATGATGGTCTGATAATTAAGCTCAATTATACATTGATGGAATATTGAAAGTCATGTAAATGTGGCGTGGGAAATGCGAAAGTAGCCGTCAAAAAAGGTAAATTGATGCATTCAAATAGTGAAGTAAGTGAAAGCGACTTAAGTAAACTCAAATGGTACAGAAAAAAGAAATATATTCTTAGGCAATACATAAACGTTATGAACCAAGTACATGAGAAAGAACTGTGGAAAGCAAACGTTGAAACGTAAGAAATGTTTAGTAACATGCGTCCTCTGACTTGAATGTGAAACATAATAGCTAGATTACCGAAACGCTGTCATTAAAAATATAATTATTTGAATTTACAAAGTTGCGACAAGACAGAGGAACGGACTTCCTCCTGGGAATTAATCATAGTAGACTCGTCTCTATGAAATATGCAGTTGACGTGAAATACACAGAAACAACGAAAAGATATCGTCTACCTTATGTCTGTGATTATTGTAAAATTTTAAGCTAATTCTTATGTTTAATTCTGTTCTCGTATTTTTATTTACGTAAATTGCTTTGTAGTAGACACTACGTAAACGTTTGTGTTCTCATTTTGTAAACCTTTGTTTTGTTGCCTTCTTAAAATATTATTTTTACTTTTATGTCATCATTCTGTATTTAGGCGACCTATGACATATCAGTGTGAAAATTGTAAGCATATACCATAGATAATATTGTTGTTTATTATATGAATAATATTCTTACATCGGAATGCCCGACTGAAAGGAGGATTGGTATATTTTTTCTTCTGAGGTGAAGTCGTGTTAATTAAATTATAAATATGCAAACCCTTCACAATAAAATTAAATTTGCACACTGGCAAAAATACGATCATCTAATCTGCTGTAGCAAATTATAAAAAAAAATATTCTTGCCACTCAACCTACCCCGCAATTTATTTCCGTCATTCTCTCAATTCAGGCCTACACAACTTGCGAATACGTGCAATACTCAAACTATCCAACCGAGGAAAGTTTATTTCTCGCAGTGCCTATATTCAGTTTTTACTCCATACATTCTCCCTCGGTATTGAAGTTTCTGTGAAAACGCAGTTTGAGTTCGTATAGCCAGCGACCGCCATGCCACGTCGGTCTCAGCAGATGGCGCTCAGCAACCGGGCTTTTCCTTTGCCGCTGAGCGCCATGCATCAATGCTCGCAGACAAGCCGGCAGCGCAGCCCCAACCGTGTATTTAGAGCTCAACTCCAAATAACTCATGAATATTCCCACGCGCGCTATTTGCAAGACGGGAGCTAGATGTCGCTGGAGGCCACAGAAATATTACTTCTAATTGCCGAATAAATATGCAATAGCGCATAATTCTGCACCACCTACAGTGAGATAATATCCAAGGCCCGCTAGGGCGGACGATCGCTATTCAATTTGCCGATGTTTCTTGCTCAGCTCCTTTGCCGAAAGTAATTTGTTACGTGTCTCTTGCCAATTACGTTTACTCGCGTAAACTGGGCGTAAACATGGAAGAGAATAGCATCACTGTTATTGAAAGATCGAGAACGCCTCTGTCTTGGCAGGAGAATAAGGATATGTGGAACGTTCATTTTCATAACATTAATATGGCGGATGACACTCGCAGCTCGTAATTTTTTATCATGGAAATTCTATACATATACTTTTGGTTAAGGTTTATGTCATAATTCTTCCAGTTTGCTAACGACGTGATTATTAACAACAGTGGAATGTCATTCGAATTCAATAAAGACATGGCAGTTTATTTAGTAGCGACCACGTTTGAAATTTTAAAACTATTCCCAGACTTCATAGCGAAATGTGTTAACAAAATACTTCAGATAAACAGATTTTAAAAAAATATTTTAATGTTTGAAAATAACGTGGGCAAAATTGAAAAACCCACTCTCCGGGGATCATCGAATGAAGGATACAAGTGGTGTCACATACTTTGTCTGGCATCCATCGTAACAGCTTCGCAATATTGTACTACTACATACATTAACCTTCAAACGTGCCTCCAATCCGCAAAATATTTTTCCGGGTCGGGACTCGAAATCATATCCATCGAGTTAAGTCGCCGTGCGCTTTATCGCTATAACACCCAGTCGCTCTGACGCACTCACGTAGGCTGACGCTTAAAAATCTTATTGTCTCTTTCATTATTTCCAAAACACTATTTTCGAAAATAAAGAGAATTCAACAAAATTTAGACTGCACTATTCTTTTAAGCATCGCTTGTTTTATATGTGGAAATAATTTAAAGAAAAAATTGTAGTGATTTTTGAGAATTTTTTATGAATTGCATTAATTTTAAGCAGAAATTATCCAAAAACTACTCATTGTTTGAAAAAATTGTACATGACTTTTTTTTAAAATGTGCTTCTTTCAGAACAGACCTCGTTTAAGGCAAAAATATCTAACTTTAATTTGGTAGGTTTTAAAGGTTAACATTTTGCAATTTTCAAAAGTACAGTGCCTTCCAGTCCGCAAGTGAGGCTAGCTACACCTTTTTTAAAAGAAATTTAAAGAAAAAAATTGGAGTCGTTGAGAAGATAATTGTAAATCTCCATTTTTATTTATTATTATTATTATTATTATTATTATTATTATTATTATTATATTGTTATCACGTATGTTTTATAATTATTAAATCATATTATAATGTACAACTACGTAGGTCACTCAATATTTAAAGAGACAGACTAAAAGTTTGGAGGTCAGTACAGGTAAAAACGTTGAAGGTCTGGAGAAAAAACAGAGGGTATGACAAGTTTGGTAATTTCAGAGCTTTAAGTTGGGATCACTGGGCTGGGATGAGCCCAGACCATATGGAGGATCAGCATTGTTGTGTTCATAATGCGATCGGCTGCATTCTCTCTGTCTATTTATCAATTATCTAACATCTCTTCCTTTCCTATTTTTTATCTATTAAATTAATTTATCAATAATCACTTTATCATTGGATGCGGCCGTTTGCAAAAAATGTATGTCGTGGTCTGGCGCAAGTTTCCAATACTGGATGAAGACCTGCTTTCCCTTTTGTAATTCTATCCGGTATTTGCTATACTACAAATAACAAATTCAAATTCAATGCAAAAAAAAACAATCACAAATACACCGTGTTTGTTACTCTTTATTCGGCTAACATGGACATCAACATTGTTCCACCATAACGTAAACAAAATTCAAAGTAACAGAAAATAATTAAATCAACATTCACACAATATTTACAACTCATTCACACCACGAGACATGCGCATTCTCCCTGTATGGCCTTTTTCTTTGTGAATAAAAATTTAAAATAAAGAAAAAACAATGACAGGCTTGGACTTGAACAAAATATGTTAATTTTCGTCGTGTTCATCAAATTACATCAATTACCACTTCCCTTTTCGTAGCGATGTCGCAACTGCGCCCCACTTCCTTGACGTCTACAACGGCTACTCCAAGTTCCAGTTACCAATTTTCCCATATCGTCAATATAACTCACAAATAAATCGACTGTCACTCTCAAAGAAAAACTGTAACGCTCTTTTCTTCACGTCAAAATAAAAATCATTTTTGCACAGCAAGACATGAGGTCCTCTTACCTCTGAGACTAGAACTCATCTATATGGAAAAGTATTGTTGCAGTTCATTAGCAAAACTTTTCCTCAACAAAACACGCTCTCTCAGTCTTTTGTCCTTCTTTATTGACATCAAATTATTCTGATTTACGCCTCCTCGGCGTCCCCTTGCTTAACGGTATTTGCCAAGAATTCTCTAAAATCCCGCTTTCGATGTTTATTAGTCCGAAACACCCCAATTTCCAGTTATTCAGTTCGAATTTCCTACTTTTCTGTGCTTACACCAGCAATTCTCCGTCACTTGTCTTTTGACAACAGTCACTCTGTCAAATAGAAAACCACACAGTTGCCGCCTTATAAACTGTACGTGCTGACATAGAAAGTTATTCTTAAAATTCCCTTCAGCTAATTATTGTTTTTAACTAATGTTTATTCACCGCTGCATTTCGAACACAATAAATGTCCACACACCCTTCTGCCGTCATTTGTTGAATCTATAGTTGGCATCCTCTGTGACGGTTCTTTTATTGTAAAAAATACAAATCTTTACAATAAACTCAAAATTAAGTTGAACAATGGCGAATACACTTGGAAATTTCACATTGGTTGAAGAACGTTTTGCGATTCGTTTTGAACTTGCTGAAGGTGAATAACCAGCTAATATATGCTCTAGAATGACTAAAGTGTATTTTGAAAGTTGTAAGAACCGCGATAAGATTTACAAGAGGGTAAAACAGTTCAAAAGTGGTCGAGACTTAGACTCTAACAGAAATTGTTCTGGTCGCAGGACAAGTCACGTTGACTACATTTGGGTACACTACAGGTCCGTATTTGGTGATTATCGAGAAGAACAGCGTATAATAAACAGCTCTCTACTGCTTAGATATACTTTTGAATAAGGTTGAGCCAGTCAGGAGAGATAAACGTCATGGATCTCAGAAAAGAGGTGTGATTCTCTAGCAAAACAACGCACGTCCTCACACTGCTCAACAAAGCCGTGAAACCATCGACAAAGTTGGTTGGGAGGTACTACCTCATTCCTTTACAGACCCTATTTTAGCACCATCTGATTTCCATTTGGTCCACTGAAGGAGACATTACGTGGGAAGAAGTTCCAGGGTAACGATGTTGTCAAAAATGTGTGGGAAACTGATTCAAACACCAAGATAAGAGTTCTTTGTAGCCGTTATAAAAAATGGTAACCCATTGGAACAAGTGCATAAATTTTGGTGTGGAATATATTAAAAATTAGAAAGAGTCCTGTTTTGTAAAAATAAACGTTTATTTTTCCAGACCAATTTGTCGCTATAATTATTGAATGCCCCTCATATTTCAATTAAATATATTATTTTCGTTAAAACCGTGAATTTGTTGTCCCTCCTACTCGGCTCATAGTGAACGGATTTTAACAAATGAGGTACAAAAAAAAGATAAAAAAATCAGGAATGGAGGTCACTAAATATTGCAAATCACGAAGCTTTTCGTTATTAATAAAATGCTAGGAAACTTTTGTTGTTTGAACTTTGCGGCTGGGATAGTTAGCGTGCCCTCCGCGCGCTGCCTGTCAAGATGGCGGTTATGCGCACACCATCCGCCACAGGAGAACTCACGTGGTTGTCGCATGTGAATCGAATGCGGAAATCTGTTGTGCGTTCCGTTAAGACAAACATGTGTGCGACTATTTATCAATTGTGTTGTAAGTGTTCAATGTAAGGTTTCCCTTCAGTGCGATGTAATCACACGGGTTCAGCTAGTTTCAATTAAATTCATTATTTGGGGCGCGTTCCGGGGTTTAAAATAATAAATATCGATTACTGGTCTCTACTAATTTATAGCGGTCAAATCTGAGTAAATCACCAGAAAAATCTTTAAGAATCTTTTTTCTCTCAGACAACGTTATCAGTGCACTGTCACAATTTCTCTTCCTATTTCGCTGTTTCCTTTGGGCGTGAATCATATATTCCCTTATGGCAAGTTGCAGGGAAATTGCCAATATTATCACTCTGGCTTCTCTCGTAGAAACTATTTAGAGCTGAAGTTCTGGGTCTTGGCCAACTGGCCACTTCAAACTTAGTGTGGTGAAATGAAAATAATTCCAATGCTTCTCACATCACGAGTGTACCGAGAAAGTATTTTAGTTCGGCCCTTTCCCCATACTTCTTTCAAGAAAATAAAACATTTTGTAATGTGAATTTGTTCTTGCCTTCTGAAATGCTGTTCTCTCGGATTTAATGAGAACACTCACTTCTAATGTGATGAGAACAATTTGTAATTGGTTTTAATAAATAGAGTAAAATAACAAATATTAGGTTGAGAGTTGGAGAGGCATTACATTTGTTCTCTGGATCCGCCACTGTTTCAAGAACACCGAGATACCCATCGACATTTGCGTAATTGCAACGTTCTCTCCAGACTCGGAAAGAAAACTGCTCGCTCGTGACTGTTAGGTAGTTTCAATTAAAATAGCTAAGGTATTATAACCAAATGATTGTAATTAAAATAAATACTTCAAAATATATAATTTAATCAAGTAATGGTCTCATTAATTTACTTACTTTGTAAAATCAGTACTTGGCAACATATTCTCTTGATTATGTTGTTGACGTTGGCATCAATATGGAAGTCATTCAAGTCAAAATAAATTGTTGTAGTTATATTTCTTGCTTCATATTACCCACGCCTCATTCAAATAACATATCTAGTTCTTGCTTTCTAATACTAACATCTCACAATAGTTTCAACCTATGCAAATACGTTTTGTTGTTGCTTACTGACTTACTTTTTCACCTATCCACATCGCCGCATAATTTGAAACTTCTTTGGCATTACTGGCGAATCGTCTTGGATTTGTATCGCTGCTAGTGTACGCTTGTAATTTGGATCATTCCTGTATTGCTTCAGCTATTGGGTGACAATGACAAATAAATGACCAAAGGAAAGGTAGGTCGATAGAATCAAGACGACAATCCATGGATGCACACCGCTACTGACCAAAAATTATGAATTATGGGGAATTAATGAGGGTGACCTTGAACAAACAGTGGATCGAAAATAGCTTAATATGGATCCAGTTAACAATATGCAGTTAATAGGGAAAGAAAGTTAATAGAAGAATCATTACTTAAAAAAGAACCAAAACTGACAATTAAAGAAAAACATGGTTTATTGTCTCGAGAGTCTTTAAAAATAACACTAATCTATAAATGTAATCAGTTATTTGTATACCAGTCAGTTTTATATATTTCAGTTGATATCCCAGTACATTAAGTTATTGTGGTTATTGGAAGTAGTAGTCTCAAAAATAAAACCAGTGTTAATTAGTGAACGAAATATTGCTTCATAAACATGTTCCTTTTTCAAGACCTTTGAGAATAAATATAAATTTCTAGTACAATTAGAGGGTGGAAGAACTGCCATTTTTTACCAATAAACGCTTTATGGGCAATGTTATATAACGAATATTTACTTGTGTCACTTGTTCTTGAAGGGTAGGTAAAGTATCCTGCACTATAGTGTTTGGTAGGCTCCCGTAAGACGTAATAAAAGAGATTTGGTATACCCACCAAATAACAATACTTGATGAGAAAGGCAATCAGTCTAGCAATCAAGGCCAAATATCACATACGCGATACTAAAGTTTCTACCGCTATTATCTGTTTAGAAAAAAACGTCTTCGACCTCAAGCATGCCCTAGAAATTTGTAAAATTTATTTTGAGACAATCAGTATGTGCTTACAGCAACCATAGCATCGATATGTTCACGATCATTGTAGAAAACCGGCCGGGGCGAGGAGAAACAGGTAGTAATGGTACAAGGCAAGGCACTTTCATCACCCAACATGCAAATACTTCTGCAGATTCGTAACCGCCAGATCTCTGATCTGAAACTCAGGAAGGCGAACGGCCCGTGCCGCCCACTTACTACTCGTCTCTTTCGCATTCTTGGTGCTGCCTGTAAAAGGCGCTATGAATATTAATGGAGAAGTCTCTATTTTGCCCACGATGGCGATGAGCATAGTGAGGCCCAGTTCCTTACTGAACGGGCTTGCAAGTGAGAGCGACAAGGGCGGACAGGACGGGGCGTGACGACTGGTTGATTATTTCGTGTTTCCAAGCGCGTCTATTGCTAAGGCCATTAGTCCCGTAAGTGTAGTGCATTTTTTCTCCGGAGGTGGCGATGACCTTCCCCTCGTTGCATGGTGAGATCTGGCACTGACTTACACGTCGGATAGCGGATATTCCCCAACGAGGTATCTCCCACCAGCGGGGCATCGCCGCAGCCGGACAAGCTCTAATCTCCAGACAGTTCTCCCGAGAAATGTAGTAGTGTAGTGTGCATTTAACTGTAAGTTTGTACGAGTATGTGAGGAAGGAAAGATCGCGCATGGTCTGTGGCCTGTTTGTCAGGGTACCTACTGTTCCGGCATTCTCTTGGTATTGATTGGAGATATCTCGGTTAATTGAAAATCTGAGAAACTGGACACTACTTGTGGGAAAGAGTTCTAAAGACTAGTTGTTCTCATCAGCAGTTTTCTGTGAATGCTTCGATCAATCCAAGCGACTGCCCGAGAAATACCTTAAGACCACAGACCAAAGGCAATCTTTCTATCATCTTCATTGCTCTATCCTCTCCTTGCACATACGTTCACCAACACTTACACTTAAAGGCACAACACTATTTTATATATATATATATATATATATATATATATATATATATATATATATAATAGTGGGAGGGTATGGTGTGGTGGGGGGGGTTGAAGGGGGCAGAGACATTCCCACCCTGTCATCCTACGATGTAGAAAACGTTTTCTTCTTAGGAATGTGTGGCAGGTTTACGTTTAGATGATAGGCAAACCGTTTATAGTAAAGCGACGCGATGCGACACTGATTTGTAGACGAAGTCCTGAAATGTGACACAAGTCGAAGCTTTCTCTTGTTGACGTAGCAGTGGCAGTTGATCCGGCCTCATGCTTTTCTCCTGATCTAAAGTGTTGTTGAGCTGTGGGCACAACGCACGTCGCCAAGAGCGCACATGTGCCGTTTCGCATGAGATACAACTGTGTTGACCTACGACAGGTTTTAAGTGACTCGTATGCGCAGGCATCGACGCGCGACGATGCAGCTGGCAACATCATCGTTAGGTGACGCGTGTCAACGCAACGCTCAAGTGACACAGGTCTGCTTTTCTCGCGAATTGTGGCAAGTTCACCTCTCCTTTTAAAGCACATATGTCTCCTAAATTAGAATTTTCACGGAACTAAATGTTATTTTTCATGCTGCCTTTGATGTAGATGGATGCTGATATTAATTTCTCGATTGATTTCAAGGGGTTTTACTATTTTGGTTCAAAAATAATTTGTTGAATTGTTGCTGTATGGTCAAAAGTTCACTTCTGAGTTAAGTAATAGATACTTTATGAGTCCATTTTTTTTATTTTATGTTTTTGTTTGTGATGATGATCAAACTGAGAATTCACTATTTTCGGCATACACATTTCTCTCATTTTGTGTTCACCTCCGTAACTAATTTTCTTTCCTCATTAATTATTTCTATTGAAAACCACCAATGACACATTTTTTCTTAAAAATTTAGAATGTGACTTGTTGATTGTGATCATAAAAAATCAGTTAAATGATTTATTTGTTTATTGGGGAAAAGGAAAAGGGTAGTTTTATGAGGATACTGTCAGTTGTTACAAATATTTAAGAAGAAAGTGGTAACAAATACTTTTAGAAATTTTGAATTAAATTAAATTACAATAATAATTCCTTTAAAGTAGGCTTGTTGTTGGAGAAATGACTCCCACCAAAAAAACATCTTTGTATTCAAAATTCATTGCATAGAAAAACCTTGCGCTACATCCAGCATTTTCACAATTCAGGCGCCGTGCAACCATCAGAAAACTAAATCCGTCGTCCGTATCTGCTCCGATCCAGAGGGGTTGTGGTCCGGCGATGCGCGAGTGGGTGGGGGGGTCGGAGGCTGCGTGACCCGAGAGAGCGGCGGGGGGGGGGGGGAAGGGGGCTGGCGTACGCGCATCGCGTGACCTGCCGCCAGGTGCTCAGGTCACCTGCTCCGCCACCGCCGCCCGCGAATCGATAGGCACTGCGGTGGGCGCGCCTTGCTCGCGTCGCGTCGCGCCTCTGCCTGCGCCGCCGCCGCCTCTACCTGCTCCGCCGCCTCCGCCGCCGCCACTATCTGCACCGCGTCGCGCCTCTGCGTGCGCCGCCATCTCTTCCTCTGCCTTCGCTTCCGCCGTCTCAACCACCTAAGCCTCCTCCACCTCCTGCGTCATCACCGCCTCCGCCACCTCCACTATTGCCGCCGCCGCCGCCTTCTCCTCGTCGTCCTTCGCCTCCTCCTCTGCTTCCGTCTCCGTCTCAGTCATCGTCTTCTTTTCCACCCGCGCTTTCGCCTCCGTCTCCTCCCCCGCCTCCATCTCCGCCGCCCCCGACTGTCACCGGACCAGCGAGAAGCTTAGAGCTTGACCCGGATGGGGCAGTATACCTCTGGAGGAGATACCTGCAAGGGTATCCCCGCACGTCGACACGAAAGGCGGTGGAAAGTCTCACGTTACAGTGGAGAAAGAACTTCTCCACCATCAGCATTCAACTGGTACTCCGGGGTTAACGATCAGAATATTTGACGCACCCGGAAATGCAATATACTCACCACTCTGCTGCTTTCTTTTGCGTTCCTCCACATCACTTCACTACTCACCTTTCATATAGCACCGACTCAATATCCTTCCCTTGTTCACTGACAGCGTTTTCTTCTTCACCTTTGCCATCGCCTCATGACCGCCTCCGCCTGGAACTGACTGGGCCTGGATCATTGACAACGTCTTTCGTTCATATCGATGTTTCCGGCCTGAGTACATATCTACATTACTGTCAAGAAACATAAGCATTAAGTGTATTAAGTACTGTATTCTGAAGGCAGCTCCAAACTGCATCGCAAATTGCCTTGTCGCTGTTGTTGAACGTCCTCAGCTGTGCCCAATTCTCTAGTTTCAAACCTCTGAAGAGAAACATGATGAAAAAATGTGATAATCAATAGCGTTGCCTCTCCCGTCACTTACACAGTATGAGGCGTCACCACGTTTTACCCTACATGGACACGACTAGCATCACTATTGTTTTTGTTCTTTCCCGATCTGTCTGACATTGTCTCTGCAATATTCCAGTCACCGTTGAAGATACCCCCGTCACCGGCATTTACTGATACACGACACATACTGATTGCAAGACAAATATTTGACGTTAATGTAACGAATTTTGCCACCACACGGACTTTCAATCTTAACGAATATCAAATGCATCTTTTTAGAGATTTGAGAACTCGTAATATAGACTAGCTGTCTCTTCTGCCGAACTGCCAAATTACGTACTACCGTGGATACCATTAAAAACTTAACGTATCTAGCACAGACCTTTCCCCCCCCCTTCTGTATCCACTTCGCGCCATTTTCATTCTCTTCCCTTCCGCTTCTAGTTTTCATTACTTACGAGGAGCTCTCCTTCATTACTACGGTTTCCCTCCCTCAGTGATCGTATCTCCGGCGCATTTCGCTCCATCTCCAGCGACGTCGCCTCATCGCTGCGGTCGGCCCCGACCTCCGCGCTTCGGCGTCGCCACCTGCGCATTTGCAACTGCGAGGCCGCCGCCCGCGCCGCCGCTGCGCATCGTCGCTAATGCAGTTTAATGAGTCCGCGGTTAAACGTCTGTAATTGGATCCCGACTGCGCGGGGCCGAGTGGAAAGGAGCGCGGCGGGGGGCGGCCTGGCGGCGCAGAGACGATGACGACGGGCGAAAGGTGAGACAACGCCGGGCAGTGGCGGTGGAGAAGGAGGTGAGGCAGGGCGGCGACAAAGAAGAAGATGGAGGTGATGGCGGAGGCGGGTGGAGGACGATGGTGGGGAAAGAGGCGGAAACGCAGGAGGTGGGGGCGAGGCGGTATTGATGGCAGAGGCAAGGCGGTGGCGAAGACGGAGATGGAGGTGCAGGTGGAGGTGAAGACGAAGGCAGGTGGGGAACGGTGGCGGTGGAAGAAGCGGAAACGCAGGAGGTGGGGGCGGGGTGGTAGTGATGGCGGAGGCAGGTGCTGACAAAGGAGATGGAGGTCCAGGTAGAGGTGAAGGGATACGGTGAGAGGGGAAGAAGCGGAAACGCAGGTGGGGGCGGGGGCGGTAGTGACGGAAGAGGCAGGGTGGTGACGAAGACGGAGATGGAAGCGCAGATGGAGGTGAAGGCGGAGGCGGGTGGGGGACGGTGGCGGGGGGAAGAGGCGGAAACGCAGAGGGGGCGGGCGGGGATGGTAGTGATGGCGGAGGCAGGGCGGTGACGAAGACGGAGATGCAGGTGGAGGTAAAGGCGGAGGCGGGTGGGGGGACGGTTGCGGAGGCAGAAGAGAAAACGCAGGAGGTGGCGGGTGCGGATGCGAGAGCAGGGTGGGGGCGATGGTGGAGGAGGAGGCGGGAGCAATGGCGGTGGTGAGGAGGCGGTGATAGAGACGGGGGTGGTGGCAATATCGCTGAGGGCGATGGGAGCGGACGCGGAGGCGAGTTGGAAGCGGAGGTCAGGACGGAGGCGGTGGAGACGGGATGGGGGCGAAGGCGCGGGATTGAAAGGAAGTGGACGAGGGCAGGGCGGGGGCAGGACGGTGGCGGAAGAGGTAGGGGCAGCGGGGAGGCGGGGGCGCTGTTGGAATCGGCGGTAGGGGAAGAGGTGGAGGTGGAGACGGAGATGGTGGCGGGGGAAGGTATGGGCGGTTTTGGTGTTGGTGGTGGGGACGGAGGTGAGGGAGGGGGTGGAGGCGGTGGCTATGGCAGGGGATGAGGTGGTGGCGGAGGCGCCGTGAACAGGGCGCGGGACGGGGCGGTAGCGGGGGTGGAGGGGTGGTGGCGCGGAGGCGGCGAGGTACAGTGGCGGGACGGCGCGCGTTGCGGCAGAGCTACGCAAGGTGGGAGAGAAGGAGGGGTCGGAGCGTGGAACGGGAGGGGGTGGGGAAGGGGAAGGGTGCGGGTAAACTTGCCCACCGGCGCAGCGGCGCTCCTCGAACGACACCCGGGCCGTATCCGGCTGTTAATTGTATAGCCTAAGACGTCGCCCGCTAACTCGCTGAAATTGGGCGTTTTCTCCTTTGCGGAGATGCGCGCGGCCGCGGCCTGTGGGCGCGGAGGTTAGGGATGAGGCGAATAAGTTATCCGTGAAGGACAGATTTTATACTCGCCCCTGTGTTTTTTCTCTTCAACGACAAGTGCGTCGTGTTAATGTTATCTACTTTTAGATTGATTCTGTATGGTCCAGACCTGCATTAACGTCATATCTATTAACATCATTAAACTAGGATCAGCAAGAAAAAACAACAAACTTCAAATTAAATAATGATAACTATAAAATAAATTAATAATAATAATAATAATAATAATAATAATAATAATAATACCATTAACTCTACATTTTATGGCTATCTAATACAAATATTTTATATTAATAATTACGTAACTGATTAACTACTCTACACTCCGCTTCACAACTCTTTCTTCTTGTCTATTGCACTACACTTTACAACACGATATTATAGGTTAGTGAAAGAGCAGAGCTGAATTCAAGGAATTAGTTTCACCACTTGAGATACGAGTGGAACTTAATAATTGCACATTCATTCTTCATTTCTATCCGCGCCCTTTTATTTCAGCGATACTTGTTATTGATAGTTGACGTGAAATAAATTAAAAATACTTATTTAATTAATTATTTTGAAATGCGCGGATGCTCGGGCGTACTACCTGGGTGTTGGGCGCCAGGCCGGATTGGCGACGATGACGGGATCTCCTGTTACAGAGATGTTGATTTGCTCTCGGCAGAGCGGGGAAATTCTCAGGGCGCGACCTCTCCGGGTTTGCCTTGCATGGGTGGGGGATATTCTTCCGCGCGCTGCCTCATGACACGCTTGCTACCCTGTGTGACCAAGCAGAGGCAGCCGAACGCGGCTGGGAAGACTCGCCATCATCCGTGGGACGCGCTGGGAACGCGACGACCGGGAAAGATGGCTCAGTGCATCAACCTGATGTCACTTTAGTCCCTCTGACCGGGAGGGTCCTAGGTTCGAGTAACGACGTCGGCAGGATTTTCGACACTAGCTTATCAGCTAGGTCGAATTCAGTCGCTGTCTGGAGGAGAGTTCTAGCGGCCGGCTGCTCTGATCGGTAGTTTTCCGTGGTTTCTCCGATCAACACAGGGCGAATGCCGGAGCAGTACCCTAACAAACGGGCTACGGACCGCGCGCGATCTTTCCTTCCTCTTCCTTGTCCTATCCTCTCCTCTTATACTAACTTACACTAACATGCACTACACTACCACACATGCCGGGAGACCGGTCGGAAGCTTAAAGTTTGTCCCGGCTGGGGCGGTGCCCCGCTGGTGGGAGATACCTGGTTGAGGGGAAAACCCCGCTAGTCGACGGTAGGTTGGCGCCAGATCTCGCCATCCAGCGGGGAAAAGATCAGCACCATCTTCCGAGAAGAAACACACACTACACTTACGGGACTAATGACCAAAGTAGTTGACGCGCCCGGAATCATCAATCAATCAATTAATGGAACGCCACGCCGCGCCCCACCTGCCACGCCTCCAAATGGGCCTGAGCGCCACGGACACTGCCAAGGGCCAAGGCCAAGTCAGTGCCGTGGCGAACAGAAGTCTTGTGAAATGCAGTGGTTGGGAATGAGTAGAATGAATGGTTATGTATATAATGAAACACGAATGAATGATGCGTGAATGAAAACAAAGCAGTGGAACAAAAACCAAACATTCTAGGACTATGAGAATTAATAGAAATTTGTTAGAGTTTAATATGCCAAATGCAACTAACTATACTAAAAAAATAATAGGTTTGAGCTAAAATTAAGTTAGTTTTAGTTAATCTTAGTTTAATTATAAGTAATTCCTCAAGCCTCGGAACTGCTCAAGCCGCAAGGCAGCAGTGAAATGTACCAGATTAATCCAATAAATTCCCACCTCATCAGGGTTACTGTGGAGGGGAAATATTTAAAAAAAGGTGGGGAATAAGTGGGATCGACTGTTTTTTGCAATATATAAATAAAAGAGAATATAATAATAACTTTGTGGTTACTGAAGGGATTCCGCGCCTTGTTCATTGAAATTGAAATTAGTTGCCGGAAATTGGCATGAAGACAATAACTTTATAAGAAAACAGTTTTCAATTACATTAAATTTCTAAACTGTTAGGTCGTGAATTTTCATAATATTCTTCATTCTTGGAGTTGTGCAATAAAACTTGAATAACCGACGACAGAAATTTATTTTTCAAACTTGAATAACCGACACAAACAGAATAACCGACACCCACACACAAAATGAATATATTTTTGACAGTGGTAAGCACATTTCTTAGGCTACGAGCCTTGTTGAGAAGGACGTTCACAAATTAATTAAAAATATTCATTTTTTTAAGTCAGGAGGTGACCTAGTGTCATTGGCCAGTATTGAAAAATCGAAGTGAATGTGGGATGAACGCGGTCGCGACGCATTAGCAGGCGTGACTCTTTTGAATATGGAATTTTACTTATTTCTGTAAAAATTGTTTTCTTTAGGGAATTACAAATGTTCGTCTAAGTAACTACCTTTGACAAATTTATGCATGCCATTACATTTTTAATATCGATTACTTGGCTATGTTTTAATACTTTCTGCAAACGTTTGCTTAAGAAGTATGAAGTCTTCGCTTGAATTTATTGAAATCCCCACCATCAAAATGTCACTACACTAATCTATACGTCTCAACGGTGAGTGGGTGGTTGGGTGGACGGAATTATAATATATTCTGGGGGTCCTTTGCTATAACATGTATGTAACTTTACTGTATGTTCACGTCTTCTAGTGTTCAGTGGGAAATATAGTTACCAAATTATCGTTCCCCTTGTTCTCGTGGGAAAAAGTCGTTTCCTTTACGTAGGGCGCGATGAGGAATAGTACCCCAAATCTAATAGCTGATTTGCCTTTGCAAAATATTTTATTGCACCGGTGCGAATATTTTCTTATCAATTCTTGCCAAAAACGCTCTTTCCATTCTTAGTCAGAATTCATCTTCTATGTGAGTTGGTGTGGGGATCCCAAACTTTAAGAAAACGTGCCCAGAATACACTTCTCCCCATAGTACGTCATGCATAGTTTTTAAATGTGTTGGCGTTAAATAAATAAATAAGAAAACGTAATGATGTGAATAGAAACCGGCTGTTAATGACATTGATTATGAAACAACGGTGGGAAAAGATACTACGGAAACGACAGAGTCCTTAACAACTCCTCATTTTTCACTAAGAATTGCACATGGGCCAGCTGGGAACCGAACTGGTCCGTGCGGCGAAAGGCGAGAGATCTAACCCCTGCATCACGAGTGGCACGCTTGCAGAGTACATTGAAACATTCCTCCTTTATCAATATTGGCAGTTCCAATGAGAGTAATAAATGTGTAATTACGAGAAGCTAACACGATGATATGACGTATATCTATTATTTGTTATAGGAATTTATTGGTAGAGTGTGTTGACGAAGTGCAAATAAACATGATAAATGGCGCAACGCACTGAATGTTATGACATGTTATTGAATGTGTTTTTATTGATAAAATCAGTTAATTGAATATACAAAAAATGAAAAAATATTAGTGTGAAAAATTTGTAGGTGGACTTTATCTTTAGGACATTCTTTTCTTCAGATACAGGATAGTCCATTCTAAATTATCCGAAGTTTGTGAAAGATAATTTTAATTATGCGTAGTACTCACGTTTTTATTTTATTATGAATAAAAACTTGTAACTTGCAAACCTGGGGCAAGAGATAAAAAATACATACTTCACTTGTTTTGCTGACACTGTTACTGGTAAATTCTCTCTAGATAACAGGTTTTTCATCCACATCTTCACTTAATACTATTACATCAGTTGAACATTTTTAACAAGAACATTTTTGACGATCTTAATTTCTGTTATTGAAATTCGTTAATTTTAAATACTTGTTTCAACTTGTGACTTAGATATATTTAACATGTTCCTAACGCGTTAGTACATCACCTACAAACACGAAACATTCTTAGCTAATAAAAATTACATCAAAATTCCTCACATTCCACACTGGCAATAAATGAGCGCCTCTGTTAATTAGTATGCATTTCACGCTTGATTATGGAATGCCTGAAATAGAATACCAACTGGAACAGCACCATCTGCATTTTTGTGTTCAGCGAGGGGGAAACCGATACCTACGGCATTGGATCTTCGCAGATCTCAGCAGCTAATTTTTGTACGATTTATTGTTTGAATTTTCACATTTTAATTTATGATTGAAAGCCTAAGCTCACATACGTAATAATATTCTTCACAATGAGCCGTTAGATGTGTGTTTCAGTGAAAAGTGTCCTTTTTTGAGTAATTCTTTGATATATTTTGATTAAGAGTGATCCAATAACTTAGCTTCATTTTGCTCGACTTTGTTCTTGTGGCGAGTCAGTTATGAGATTTAATACAGAACTAATCATCATATAAATAATATTTTGATCGAGAGCCTTACTGCATATTCGTATTACCTTAAAATATAGCTTAAAATATTCTGTATTACCTTAAAAATAAATCCGTTTCATCCTTTCCAGTAACATTTAAGGTCAAACATAAAAAGATTGTGTATATTCGAGATGGGGTTGCACGAAAAGTTGCATTATTATAGTTATTTGTTGTTAATAATAATTTTGATTATTCATTCGTTTCATTATTGTAGAATCTTAGTACGGTATTTCGTGTAGAAATACTTCAATAGATATGTTCAACGGAGTTCTCCATTTTAGGACTTACTTCGCTACGGAAGAAAGCAAAAAACAAACAAGAAAGCTGAGATTGCAGAACATACTATAGTAGTAAATATAGACATTGCTGTTTCAGTTTTTTCTTTACTGAACGAAGCGTAAAACCGTAATAGTTTACCTTCCGTGAGGGGATTTGTGGCAGTTTGCTGTGTGAGCGCGTGCTGCGTGCTTTGTGCCTCACGCAAGTCCTTTCTGATACTTGGAGCGCCGGAATTCGAATCTCTGTTTGAACAAGCGCCACGACCAGGTCACGCAGCGATTTACAGGGCTCCATATAAACATTTCCACGCCGCGCCGCGCTGCGCCGTGCCGCCCCGTGCGCAGGCAAGCGGGCGCAGTAAAAATTCTTGGGTAAACAAACGGGACTCGGCCGGACCGTTCCAGGCATTGGCTTCACAGCGCGGTGCGGGTTGTGGGCGGTCTGATTGCGGCCGTTCGCAGCGCCCTTGACGGTGACTTCCTTTCCCTTCAGTTGAGAATCCATTGCAATCCCTTGAGAAATTGTGCACGTCTACTTTTAACTGTGCCCTGCGCCTAACTGCGTTTTTGTGCTTTGAGAGGTCTTTGAGTTGATTCTCAAAATTAATTTTAATTAAATTTAATTTAATTTTATGAAGGTTTTTTAAATTTCATTTTACGTAACGTATTTGTTTACTTTTCACAAGAGTTTTAGATACGTTATTTAATTGTAAAATAAAAGATCTGTTGATTTTAAACACATTAGAAGAATATATTTTATCAATACACTTTGAATATGTGTAACATTACGAACTTTTTCAAATGTACATTTCTGTCTAGCACGATTTGTCAGATACGTCTCACGCAAGGAACCAGAGGTTTCGTCGGATACAAGAGACAAGGTATCAGCCTCTTTAAAGATTTTATGAAATAAAAATAACAAATAAAAAAGAGGCTGAGTAAAGCTTATCAATTGCAATTGATTTCGAGATACGTTTCAACATATAGAGATGGTTAAAACAATTACAGACGATGATAAAGTATTTCGATAGAAGCCAAAGTGGATTGAGGACTGTGGTTTAATTCATGCGTTTTCATACTCTAAAATCAATTCAAAAACCTTGCAGTAAGGGAAAAGTGCTTGTATTTCCAGATGAATATTGAAGTAAGTCACAAAACACAATATGCCGCAATGCGTGTAAAAAATATCTCCCCGTAAGTCTAATAATAATAATAAGAAGAAGAAGGAGAAGAAGAAGAAGAAGAAGAAGAAGGAGGAGGGGAACGAGGAGGAAGGAAGGAAAGAAAGAAAGAAAGAAAGAAAGAAAGAAAGAAAGAAAGAAAGAAAAAGAAGAAATATGTTTGGGTAATTGGACTAGTATTTTGACCTTATTTAAGCAGACATTAATTTTTTAAATAACTTCTTACAGTATGTTTGGGTAACTTCAGCTTATTACAAGAATACGCCATATTTTTTATTGTTTACTGAATGTTATACAAAGGGATTTTTTTATTGATTCTTTCCAAAATAAATAACGTAATCTTCACAAAGGTAATGAAACTTTTGCTTTCTATGAACCCTTGGTGTGGAAATTCAACCCTCCTGTTATTGTTCGAAAATTACGGACGTGATCAAAGAGTGATCCCTTTGACTCAGCGAGTCGTAGTTGTGTTCCAGCACTCTCTCTAATAACGATTTTGGTTTCTTCCGAGCTCTTTCGTTTTACTCTTTTATGAGTATTACGCTGCCAACTTGCCAATCACATCACATCACTAACTTCTTTTGTAAATGAGAGATGAGCGTCATTTTCACCGCGAGCTTGTGGACCGCATGCACTTACAACTTGAGCAAGTAGTTTTTGTGTCTGCTGCGTGGACAGGGAGGGGGCACGGATATTCTCCGGTATGACATCTGGCGTGGCGGTGCGGTGGCTCAGGGTATTAAGTGATGTCGCTGCAGCGCCAAGGAGAGGTCCTAGGGGCCAAGTGTCGACGGCGCGGCGGCGGGCGTTTCGCCACTAGCCTCATAGGATGAGTTCAGCCGCGGTCTGGAGGAGAGTTCTAGGGGCTGGCAGGAATTTGCGGTGGTTTCTCCGATCACCAGACGAATGCCATGACCTTAACGAACAGGCCGTGGACCACGCGAAATATTTCCATCCTCGTCCTTGCTCTTTCTTCACCCTCGTCATTACACACTTACATGGACTACAGTAATATTCTTGCCAGGAGACCAGTCGGGAGTGCAGGGTTTGTCCCGGCTGGGGTGCCACGCTGGTGGAAGATACCAGTTTGGGGAAAAAACGGCGATGTAAGTATGTGCCCGATCTTGCCAATCAGCGGGGAACGATCACCACTACCTCCCGCTATTATGCACTATACAAGCAGTACTAGTGACAATAGCACTTGATGCGCCAAGACTGACGACCTGTGCTGCGAATGACCACACTAGTGGGATGGCGACGGAAGTACAATATTTTGGCTGATGGGCATTGCACGTAGGTAGTTGGGAGAGCAAATAAAGATCAAACTAAATAAATATGGTTTTGTAGCTACTAGACATTAGACATTGAGATTTAATATTCTGTCTTACCGCGTCAATGTAAATAATGGTTTAAGAAGTTTAAAAGTATACTACTCTCAGACAGCTCACCCCTGTCAGATAACTCATTCCCTAGGGTAGCATCTGTATTTGCTGCGTAAAAGGTGTGATGTTGAAATGACAAAAGTGAGATTTTGTAGGTGTTTATAAATAAATTAAATCTTCTTAAATAAGTTAAGCTGCCTATCTGCCGATTTTTAATCATCTACTTGCTTGTGAATTTTAGGCATATAATTTAAAACGCACGCAAATTGCAGTTTCCAGTAGGCACAGTGTGCAGATATGGCTGGAAATACGGTTACATTGAACTTAAGGGGCGTTCAAAGGCTATGTTACACTACCCGCGTCCAGATTTCACTGAAATAGATTTAAAAAACAAAAATCGTATTCTACTAAGTATTTAAAACCCATTTTTTACAAAAGTATTGTTTTCAATTTAACACCCTTTACACAGCAAACACACTCCACAGAACACGACTGTGATGGAGGAAGATGATCGGCTTTTCCTTTCTCGCTTACCACGTACGTAGTATAGAGAAAGTTATGTAATATTGCAGTGAAAAGCGGTGATTATTCGTCAAAAAAATTGCATTGTAGATTCCTGATACCAGAATGGAGTTACTTCTTGTTCCTACATAGTATAAATTACTTCCTCTAAAACGTTGGGTAGACAGTACCCACGTCTTATTGATCGTTGATACTGAAAAATTGGTTTACACCAAAACGTCTGACCGTCCGTCCCCTCTGTCCGTTCGTTCGTCTGTGGACAACCCTAGCGGTTAAATCGTAAGCAGGATATTAATCAAAATTCATATTCCCCAACTGAACTGGCTGATGTCGCGGACCCTGAATTTTAAACCGATGTTTTAATTTTGGGGGATACTTTAAATGTCGTACCAAGAACATTTTCAATTTTTCTCAAAAATGGATCCACATTCTTTTATTGCACTTTCAGAGAGTTCTCAGAGAAGGTAAAGGACGCTTGGACAGATGGCACAGGTCTCAGTTAAAATATCTGAAATTTTGAAAGTTGTAAAAGATTTTAAAAGGCAGTTTTAAAACGAATATTTTCTTTAAAACGTCTCCAACTTTTTGTCTGGAAACGTTTTGTAAGGATAGTACTGCATTCACTCATTAACATGAGTACACCTCTTTTGAAATTTATTTTATTTTTTTTAATTACACAAATGTAATATTTTTGAAACATCTCTCGCGTCGTTATTATTTACATTACGTGTATTTTCTATACATTCTTGAATTAACACGTGCTTCAAATGATTTCTTATGCTGTATTTCAAAAAGTCAAAACGTTTTCTTGAAAATGAGCACAAAATTGCGTGTTTTCAGACAAACTCAAACGAGATTTTCTCAAGAACAACTCCAAATTTTAAACGAAACTTTTCATACAGGGGTTTTACATTTCTGTAATATTCTTAAAGTCATAAGAAACGCAACTATTAAAGTATCGTAGAATTGAGAAAATATGAAAAAATGTCGTTTTGGTGTCCAAAGGCAGGATCTTGGAAAAGAGTGAGACAATATCGAATGGCTATCCTAGACTAAAAATTGGAAAACTAACTAGTGCGAGAAAGTTTGTGCTTCTCTGTTGCACCACTAAGTAGGTCTTGAATGCGTTCACAACGCTCTTTATTGCATTCAATGTCCCCAATTGCTTCCGCTTTTATCATCTGCCATCGAATTTACTTTCGGAACCTGCAGTGTCAGACGTTTCTTGATAAAAAAAAGACAAAACAGAATGGTTCCACAATAGCACAGAAATAAAATTGGCCGTGTAATGTAAGCTGGGGATGAATATCCGACGGCCTCATCCCGACTTCCACTTTGGAGTGACGCGTTTCTCATCTCCTCTGCAGCTCTGCGTGTGCGACTCGCCGCCGCGCTCTTTTCGATACGCGGTCGCTCGTTCCGGATATTGAAATACGTTGCGCGTCGCAACGCGAGCGCCGCCGCCAATCGATTCATCGTTCCCTCGCAGCCTCGCCCCAGTCGCCAACAGGCTCCCTCGCAGGTGTACCCACTTACGTATCGGCCACGTGCAACCGAATGTCGCGTAAGGCATAAACGTCGACTGCGAGGATACTAGAAACAAATGAAATTAACTAAGTTTTATATGTGATATAAATTTTGGGAGAGAAAGTCAATGTTCAGATCTGTTAACAGGCAACATGGCAGACTGACATGCCCAAAAAATATCAGATTTATAGGGTTAGCTGAGGGTAATAAGGCGGTACAGAATAAATGACAATTCGAGTAGAAATACTGACTGATCTCTGCCATTGATCCCACATAAGATGTAATTATAGTGCTTTTTAATAATGTTATAAAAGAAGAACGAAAGCTATGTTTCCATTATATGCCAAAAATTGGATATATAATGAGATTACTACTTGCTTCTTATATTATATTGTATTATACATTATATATTATATTATATGATATTATATTTTTTACATTTTCAATTTGTTGTGTGTAATACATACGTCTATTTTTAAGGACTATTTATGGTTAAATATATTCACACGATGCATTTATTTTTGGTTCCTTTGGCTCGTTTTTGTAAATGTTATTCATTTTATTTATTTATTATTCTTAAAAGGGTAGTTACTGTCATCTACGTATATTAAATTGTGTAAAAATATCCATGTACCCCAATCTTGTAAACAAATTAGTCATTAAATAATAATTGTCAATATTGCTGTTTCAATTTGTTAAATGGGTCACTCCATTTTAAGAGATGCAGAATTTAATAAATTGGTCACTGGAGCGTCTCGAAAAAAATTCATATTTTCAACATAAATTTCCCTGTTTTGGTTGTTAAAAAAACATCTTTAACTTTTTTTTGTACATGGTTTACAAATGGCGGCCATTTTTGTTTTACGCCTTGCGCCATTTTTCTCGTTTCCTCTTTTCCTCCTCGCAGACCTTTACTCTTTTAAATTACTCAGCTGTAGGTGGTTCTAGCATTCTAGAATAAAAATAATTCGATTCAGTATACTGTGGCCTGAAAATTAAAATATTATTTATCTGTATTCTATGCTTTATTTGGGAAATATTTGCAATCAAATCTATGGAACGAGAATGAATGAAATACGATTTTCAGGGAGTAATTTCTCAAAGAAAAAATAGGATCATAGCCTTAATTTGTTCTATGCTATTACACATAACAGTATAGTTACCTTCTGTACAAAATTATTGGTATATAACGTACCACTTCAAAATTACATCCTCTTATGTGTTGTGAGACCTCATAATATTTAGAAAACGAGCACACTTATGCCACGCGTCGATTATAGCGCGCGTTTACATGTAGTAACGCAATGGTCAATAAAATATTCTAAATTATATACTTGTTTGCGTTGTCATGAAGGATTAGTTTGGAAAATGCCAGGCGGTATGTTAAGTTTTCGTATTTGCCACGAGATGTGTTTGGTATTGCATTTTCAATGTGCAAAATTATTTTTCGCGCCTGTAAGTTGTATTCCGTGCATCATGCAAACGTTCGAGGGAGTACTGTTTAGTGATGTTTGTGAATCCATTACATCTGAAGAGATCATTTATTTCTAGCCTTCTTGCTATTCCAATGGTACACATACACAATAACTTGCAAACAAATATACATTATGTTTGTGAAGTATGCACGATTGAGTAATAATGAAAGAGTGTACACCACTTAATATAAAGTTAAGAAACCCGCATCCTACCGTAAAACGTTTTAAAATTTTAAAATATATGTTCTTTAATCAAGTAAATTTCATTCCAAGTTTACCTTACGTCAAAAAACACATTACGTCAAATAATATTCCTTTGGTATTAATAATAATCATAACTAAAATGTATTACTAGAATAACAATGCCCAGGCAGTGCTAGACCCTCAAAATCGAGCACCTTTACGATGTAAATTACTTCCTCTAACATTTTGTGTAGTCAAAATAGATATTTTGTGTGTTCCTGACACCGAAAAATTGATTGACGGCAAAATGTCTGTCCGTCTGTCCTGGTATGGTCAAAGATAACAAAACAAAATCAATGTGGGATATAGTAAAAAATGCGACCAAACCAACTAGAAACCTTGTAGAGAATGTTGTTTTAAAAGATAACGATAGTGATGTGAACGATCCGGCAACAGTGGCTAGTCTCTTTAACCAATACTTTTCGAGAATTGCTGTCGATCTCACTAAGGGTTTTCAGCCACAAAATTCAACATCTGACATTTCGCTAAAAATCTTAGACACAATGTTCGTTTTCGAAACCTCTTCCTAAGAAATTCTCAAAATAATCGGTAAATTAAAAAATAAATATTCGGCCGGTTTAGATGAATTTCCGGATTGTTTGTTAAAGACGTGCGCGCCAGCCATTATACACCCATTAACTCACATATTTAATGCACCCTTATGCACCGGAATTTTTCCAGATATTTTTAAAACAGCTGAAATTAAGCCGCTCTTCAAAAAAGGCAACAAAAATGAAATTCAAAATTATCGGCCAATTTCTCTTTTGTCAGTTTTTTCAAAAATATTAGAGAGACGTTTTTATGTGCGAATGGAAACCTTTCTCAATAAACACGACGCGTTTTCAAATTGCCAACATGGATTCCGGAAATCAAAATCTACGGAAACAGCCATTTTTTCTTTTCTTAAGGATGTTGCCTCATCATTGGATCAAAACGAAGCAACTATTGGAATATTTTTAGATCTTTCAAAAGCTTTTGAAGTCACTGATCATAACATTTTCCTTTCAAAATTACCTTCATATGGAATACGTGGTATTGCTCTAGATTGGCTGTGTTCGTACCTTAAACAACGATCTCAGAGAGTAGAAATACCTTACTGGAATGATGGAACTTTATGTACACACCTTTCCGGTTCTTTGTCAATTGCACGTGGAGTCCCGCAAGGATCGATTTTAGGCCCTATTCTCTTTCTATTATACGTAAATGACATGCCCTTAGCGATTCGAAACGGAAGAACAGTTCCCTTTGCGGATGATACTGTAACCGTACAATATCATTGTAACAAAGTTACGCTTTCGACGTATGCGCTAAAACGTATTAAGTTCTGTGTCGAACGGCTACGGTTGCACTCTTGACTAGGATGGTGGTTGTAAGCTCGGTGAAGGAGGCCGGAGGGCATTCCAGCGAGAACATCCATGGCGTCAAGAGGTTTTTCGAGTCGTACTGGGTAATAAATGATGTGCCACAAGACTGTCGGAAGATTTTTGGACGAGAGGGTGCTGCTGGAAACCGGCCGAGAGCGTTATGATTTCGCATATCTGCGTCCTGCCATCATCACCGATAAGTAGATGAGATTATTTGTTAACTTTGTGCTTCTCTCGTTTTGTGTTTTGGAAAGTGATATAATTCTCACAAACTAGTTGACTTTGGGGGATTGAGTTGTATATGGGGCGACTAAATTAATTCGCCATAGCCGTTGCGACAGTTCAGCGACATTATTAATGTTACATGGAGGAGTCGTTTATAAATAAAACATTTATCTTCGTAGACTGATAAACTTTCCTTCCAATTGTGGGTTAATTTTGGCAGTGTGTTCCTTGTGTAAGTGCAATAGTTAGTACTCAGAAAGCAATTAAAAGCTTTGTAAATTGGGAATCTGCCTTTTTCTTACAATTTATGCATAAAAGGTAAAGAAGGTTTATTTATTTATGTACGTTAGAAATTAAATTCCTATTGTTGTGTGTGTTGGTCAAATTTGGATATACATTTTTTTATTTGGAAGTAAGAAAATTGTTAAGAAGAATGTACGATTCTAAATTGTTCTGGTGTAAAGGCACCTACTTCTTGTATATATTGTCTGGAATGTTAATGCACATTCCAAGTTTATTTGTTGAAAGTGAATAGTTACTTGAATAGATAAAACAATTTACTAATTAGTAATGTTAATGAACACTGCAAGTTATTCGTCCAAGTGAATAAAGCTTTGAATATAGGGGAAACAATTTACTTGCATGTTTTCAAGTAATTTTTTTTTAGGTTTGTAAACCAAAAGAAAATACTTTTGAAGGGTAATTAGGTTTGGATCACTGTAGTTTAAAGCACCTATTAATGGTTCTGATGCTTTCATTCTATTGAAAGCAACTTTTTTTGTGTGTGTTATTACTTGTAAGAAGAATAAGTGTGCATTGAATTTATGTTGATTATTGCCATTATTGTCGAAATAGTGACATATATATATTTTTTGTATACAATCCAGTGTGTAAATATGACTAATAACCTTACAATCACGATCCCAAAGCCCAGAGATTATACATATACAATGAATTGTAATAGAAAGTAACATAAGAAGTTTAGGCATAACTGGAAGTTAGGCTGTAGTGCGTACACATCCTTAAGCATTATTGGAAAAGGTGTACGGTTACAATACAAATATTCTTTGCAACAAAGAAACCGTAAATAGTACAATAAGATATTTCAAATTGGTTCCGTAATAAGAAATTAATAGTAAATTAAAAGAAAACTGTTTCAATGCAGTTTTCCATTTCAAATAAAAAATTCTGTACTCCATTGAAAATGAACGGTGTGCCATTGACTGATGTTAATGTAACAAAATTTTTAGGTCTATCAATTCAGGCAAATCTCAAATGGAATGCCCACTTAAATGAATTGAACACAAAATTAAGTTCATTACGCTACGCGTTCAGAATTCTTTCAAATTCCGTCAGCCTTCATACAGTTCGTTGTGTATATTTTTCCAATGTTCATTCCCGCCTGAAATATGGCATAATATTTTGGGGAAACACATCTTATAGCTCACAGACTTTCAGATTACAAAAAGAATTGTACGAAAAATAAGCAAATCCAACCCACGTGATCCTTGTAAGTCTCTCTTTATTAATCTAGGAATTTTACCATTACCTTGTCTCCTGATTTACGAATCGGTAGTTTTTGTCAAAAATAACTTACATAAGGGCGGGAATATATTTTCAGCAAACGCCGATGTCTATAAGTATAACACACGACGTAGTAATCATATTCACCAGGTGGCATTATCAACAGCTCACTACAAAAAATTCACATACAATTCATGTACATTACTTTACAACACTTTGCCAGAAGACATTAAACGATTAAATTCGATAGAAAAGTTTAAGTCCCAAGTAAAATCTTTTCTGCTGCATAACTGTTTCTATACAATTCGAGACTATACCGAGCATCAAAAAGGAAAGTAGCATTAATTTTAACAATGATAGTGAATGTAATTATTCATCATTTGGACTGTATAATTCTAAAGAACCTGTAACAAGTATTGTACCACAGTTTCCGTGTTGATGGCCTCCATCTCGATCAGGTTTTTCGTCCAGTTTCCCTGATCCTTTGAGCAAATGCTGAGATGGTCCCTTGTTTGCTTCTGGACATAAATGTAACTTCATTCTTTGTGCACGTCTTCTGAATTTCAGTGGGAAATATAGTTATTCAAATTATCGTTCTCCATATTATCGCGGCAAAAAGTATTATTCTTTCATGAAGAACATGGGGGTTCAGGGCAGGAATTTATAACTAATTTACCTTTGAAAATATATTTTATTATATAGGAGCGAATATTTTGTCAACAAAACTCGAAAAAAAACTCTCTTTTCTGTATTCAAAATTCGACTAGAATATAGTTTAGGATAGAGATCACAGAATTATGAAAACGTGCACAAAATTTACTTCTCCCCACAGCTCGTCACACACAGTTTTTAACTGTTTTTGACGTAAATAAATAAAAATAAATAAAAAAGATATCATCTAAACCGTCCTGTCCATTTTTTTTCCAAATTAATCTTTCCCGATCGATCTGATAGAACTCGAGACCCTGCAAGATTGAAACGGATATCTGGATTCGTTGGAGTAATTTTCATTAAGTCTTGGTTTCGAGTCCCGACGGTGGCAGTGTTTTTGACACTAGCTAAATAGCTAAGTAGAATACATCCACTGTCTAGATGACAATTCTGGCGACCGGCTGCTCTGATAGGTTGTTTTCCGTGGTTTCTCCGATCAACACAGCAATACAGGTGAATGCTGGAGCAGTACCATAACAAACGAGGCATGAACCTCGGGCGATCTTCCATCCTTTTATCCTCCCATCCTCTCCCCTCATTTACACACACTTACATTCGAGTTCACTTCACTTACATACACACCGGGAGCTTAAAGTTGGTTTCGACTGGGGCGGTGCCACGCTGGTGGGAGATACCTGGTTGGGGAAAAACCCGCAAGCCGACGTAGGTCGGTGTCGGATCTCGCCAGCCAGCGAGGAAAGATCACCACCACCTTCCCGATAAAAACATGCATAACACGGGACTAAAGACCTAAGAAGTTGACACTCTCGGAATCTCTAATCAATCAAACATTCAATATTTTTCGGCGTCTTCTGCAATATTAGAAATGGAATTTTTTTGTTAAGGAATTATGTTGTACAAAGACATATTAAAAATAAATCATGTACAATTTTTTCCAAACTGTGGGCAGTTTTCGCGTAATTTGGCAGGAATTATTGGCAATTTTTAAACAATTATTTTCTCAAAAACAACTCCAACTTTTTTCTCACTGAGTGTAAACTCTGATATTGTTCAAGCATATTTATGAATTGTTTTGATAACATTAAGAGTTCATGTATATCCTAGTAATGATCTGCAAATTTAAAACGAAGCATCATTCTGGTACTTGTGGCGAAACTTAAAATATATACTTAAAAATATGTATCATATTATGAAGGTAGATCATTGATACTCTTAAGTACCGAATATACCTCCATGGCCGAAATACATTGTTCATAATGCCGGATTTCTTTCAAGAAAATTGAGGAATGTCTATAAAAAAGAAAATTGCATGTGACCTACAAATGTCGCATGCAAATGTATGTGGGCATTTTCATAAATACCTGCGGACCAGAAATCAGCATTAATTTGAAATACATTTGCTTTTCGGATACATTTGGACCACTTGTTGAGAGTTGTTGTTGAGAACTGTGGTAATTTCCACTACTTGATGTGACTGCGCACTTCCAGTTAGTGTCTTGCGCACAGGCTCTGCATGGATTACAGGAGATTGCTTGGGTAATTGTCACGCTCATTTATCCAACGCTCCCACAGAGCACGTCCAGCTGTTTGCTAATATCTCTCTCATCTGTTCTAACATCGCCATTTACTTGTCACAGCCTTCCCTCGCGTGCACCCTAATTTTCCCCACTCTGGGCACTACCGTCTCTGTCATTCCGCCTGTGATACCCCCTTCGCACGCCTTGCTTTTCAACTGCAATTTGTATTGTCACCGACACTCCCTCTTCTATCGTTTCTATTATGATGGACATGAATGACGCGTTTGTCAATACAGATTGCCATATTTCAGTACTTTGCCTCTCATCTCAGAAACAGGACCTCTAAAAGGAGTGAAATCATCATTAATGTATTTTAGAAGAGTATTATAAAGTTTGTTTACACGCTCATGAAACTTACAGTGGTAGCAATGGCAAAAGGTGACATCGTTGTAATAGTAGGCAATAAATTCGGCTCTAATTTCTGCTATATAGAAAAATGTTCTTAAATTATAAGGGAACTTCACATGAAGCCCCTGGGACATTTTCAAACTTTTCTCAAAAATGTCTCCACATTTTTTCTTCCTACATCTACAATATTGAAGATAGCGATTTTTTATTCAAATTGAATTTGTTCTTTCATTAACAATACGTACATTGTTTCGACAGTATTAGCAGATTTCATGCAATTTTGAATGTATGGACAGAAAAAAAATATTAAAAACAAGATTTCCTGAAATACGGCTCCAATGTTTTTCCTTAAACTTTGTACGTTTGCACTGTAAGAAAAGACCTGAAAGCCATTTTGTGGTATTCCTTTGTTTTTTTCCAAAATTATACAAATGTTTTTTGTATCTCTTTCACGTCGTTAGTATATACATTACCGGCGAATTGAATAAATTATTGGATTTACGAGTACAGGTGTTTCATATGATTACTTATATAGATTATCGAAAATTCAAAAGTTTTTTGTGAAAATGAACTCTAATTTTCACATTTTTAGAAATGTTCAAGCACAATTTTCTCGGAAACGGCTTCAAATATTTCTTTAAATATAACGGTTAGTGCTAAATGAAGTAAATAACATGTCACAAATGCCACTTTGATGTTATTACTTTTTCTGAAAACTAAAAAAATTGAAATGTCTCTTATGCGGTCAATGTTTAGATTACCAGCATTTCTTATTCATTATCGCATCGTTGAGTACAATTGCGTGAAACAATTTCTTATGAAGTTTTTCGAAAACTCGAAAGGGTAAACGGCTCCAAATTATGCGATGAAAATGTGCATACAAAACAAGAAATATTCTTCTATAATATTGTTACTCATATTTCAATTCTTCTGTTGGGGAAGCAAAACATTGAGAAAACGCAAAAAAAATGTGCTTGAGGCACCTATAGGTGGCAGCTGGCAGGGTGGGACAAAACTGAAGATATAGCACAGACTGAAAAAAACTAGCTGTACTTGGGTTTTTATTTCTTGGCGCGTGAGAGCCTGTCTTCACAATGGAATATATCTCGGCATTTCACGTCTTTCTCGGTCGTACCGCTGGATGTCACCTGACCGCGACTTATCGGGCAGTGCTGGCAATGCGAAATCTAGCGGTACAACCGAAAAAGACGCAAAATGCCTTGAGTTATTCCATCGTGAAGACAGGCCCTCACGCGCCAAGAAATAAAAACCCAAGTATAGTAAGAGAACGTGGATTCCATTCCGTTTTCTACCCGCAGCGAAGACACTCGGCATAACCATGTCCAGCGCCGCCCCAGGCGCGTCCCATGGCCGCCAGGCCGTCGCCGCGGGGCCCGGGGACTCACCTCGGCGCGGGTGAGTAATGCCTCCTGCCCGGCGGCCGGCGGTGCCGTAATGCGCCTGTATTAATAATGATGGGTGGACGCTCCGCTCAGTGCGCGGCATCGCGGCGCCCCTTGCGGTCGCTCCCCTCTCCTCCCCTCCCCCATCCCCCTCCCCCTCCCCTCAACCGCCCTACGCTGCCCGTCGCTGCGCCGCCACTTCCGTTTATTGACGCCCAATTGCATTATCGCCTCTGATTGTCCGGGCGCTGTGATTTAACATACGCATTTATCATTGCGGTGCGCGCGCGTTCGATCGAGGGAACTTGTTTGCTACTGATTAACTAATTACGAAAACACGCCCCATCGATTTCTCTACAGCCCGTGGACCGCGACGCCGCCGCCGCCGCCGCTCCAGCTTTCCTTTCCGCACAGCGCAGTGGGTCGGTGTGACGGCGTTTCTTGCGGTTGCATCCAATTGTCGCGTTGTTTTTACTTTCTCGCCTGACGAATACTTCGTAAGAACTTACAGTATGATATTATTTATGAGATCTAGAAAAAATATATCTATAAATTTTTGAGCAATCTGAAAACTAATATTAGATTCCTTTACAATATTTTGATACAGCAGAGAGAAGAAGCGTTCATTTATTCGAATTTAATCGCTTAATATATGTTCTAAATATAGAAAGCAAAAAAAATTGATAGCATTAATAATTCGTTGTAATTGTGTAATAATAACAGTCCGTTTCGATTATTTTTAAAATTACAATTAGTTCATGCACATAACCCTCACATGTTATTGTGCGCCGGGAAAACGGCGAATTTTCACCAGAAATACTCTTATAGCTGGGGTCTGGTAACGAAAAAATTACTCTTGATTTTGCTTCTGGTCACTGGCTCCGTTACAAATGCGATGAGACAACTTGCTCAAAAAGGCAAACTGGCTCTCATCCAAAACCTACCTATTTCCATTCTTGACAAAATGGATGTATGAAATGAATGTCTTATTTAACAAAAATATTTTCATTGGTTATGTGGGTATGTGGTTATGTGGGTATCGTGACGATTATGTGCATGAACTAATTGTAATTTTTAAAAATAATCGAAACGGACTGTTATTATTACACAATTACAACGAATTATTAATGCTATCATTTTTTTTGCTTTCTATATTTAGAACATATATGAAGCGATTAAATTCGAATAAATGAACGCTTCTTCTCTATTCTGTTTCAAAGTATTGTAAAGGAATTTAATATTTGTTTTCAGATTGCACAAAAATTTATAGATATATTTTTTCTAGATATCATGAATAATATTGTACTATAAGTTCTTGAACGGCAAACCCAAACATGAGTTTTTCTGATTGGATGCAATAGGAATTTCGAATTCGATGCAACGTTTCTCACACTCACAGTGGTAGCACGTTCATAATTAATCATACTTCCTTTTCAACTCTGAACTTTTAACTGTGAACACGAGACTTGTCAAGAGGAAGATAAAAGTTGAGTACATATTGTGAACTGCAATGATTGAAATTCAGCTTATGTAGGCCAAACTGGAAGGAATTTTATGTAGAAATAACGAGCATGTGTGAGAGCTCTAAAGTTGAACAAGGATAACTCTCCTTATGCTTCAGATTTAGTCCAACCGAATAATTTTGGGACTCCAATATTTCAAATTCCTACATAATAAAAATAAATGATCTGTATTAAATATTTCAGAAAAAATTGAAATTATAAAATTGTCATTCAACCCCTCCAATATTCACCTTTAAATAGCTTTATTCTCAACACATTTACAGCCCCTCTCCCGGCAACCTATTCTCTAGCTGTTGGACTAGAACAATGTTGACGTGCGTGCATTAAAGCAATCACGTGATCAACTTACGGTACCTAAGTACCAAGTCAGTTCTTAATTACTTTTAGCTGGTTTTTTAAATCAATGTAATCTTTGTATCGATTGAAATTGTTTATTTTATAGATGCTATTGCTGTTAGAACCACTGAAGAGGAAGACATTCTCTACGAAACAAGTCTGGGAACCATTTAAAACACATTAAATACAATCTTTATATTGTGGTCATGATAAATGCACCTATTCAACTTCAAGACAAATGTTCAACATTTTCTGTTCTTGCTGTCCTTTCCGAAGGGTGGAAAAGATATGTTCTTTTTTAAATTCAGCTTCATCCGTTGCACAAAAATACGATTTTAGCGTGATTTTGAACCCTCCTGTCTGTATGAAATAGCCAAGAAATTTCCACGAAGCGATGATGCACGGCAGTGTTTGCACTATGCGATGGGAGGCGAAACGGTCACTAAGGGTTCAGAAAGGTTCTGACAGAAACCCTAAGGATCCTAGCCAACCTACGCTTTGCTGACGACTTGGTCCTTTTCGCTACATGCGCAAGAAAACTTGAAAATATGTTGCAAGAGCTGAATAGATAGCTGATAGAGCTCAGAATCAATTTTCAAAAAACCCAGGTAATGACTAAGCACCCAGAGTTTAATATTTTCGTGGATGGAAAACGCATTGAATACGTGCAGGGGTATATATATATATATATATATATATATATATATATATATATATATATATATTGAAATATACCTTCATCCTTCACTTCGTAATACGTTGTCGTGAGTTTGACCTGTTCCGAATTTATAGAAAGATGTGGGCGCCAGGAACAGGTGACATAAACTAATACTAACTTTTCCCTATTTAATTCTGTCAAAATTATATGGGCATCCAGCTAGCTTGGGCCGATGGATTCGGATTACATGTATTCGCTATCGCTAAGATAGCCGATTACCTGATCTGCCCACTGTACAGCCTGGCGTGGAATCTGAAATATGGAAATTCTCTGCTTCCAACTAATTAGAAGCTTATGATTGACAAATGAACAGACTCTTTTCTTTTTCCAAAGAACAAAATTTAACAATTTATTCAATGTTAATTTTAACAGATTACTTAATGGCCATGACCCCTTTTAAAAGATATTATTTTAATATACTGCAGTATATGTTACCGTCTTGCCGACCCACTCGTTCCGAAGACGCTTCTCACTTGGCCGATGAATCCGAGTCGCTCTTCTGTCTTCTGATCTTGCGCGGTTGCTGAAGTATCCAGTCCACACTGCATAAAATCTAGCTAAGTTCTTTCCGACGCTTTAGGTTTATAATCTTTCACACGAGTTTAATAAAATAGTAATGTTCGAACTATCGTCCGGTGAACACCCAAAACTGCCCAAGTCCGCGGATGTACTCCGGCAAATAATTTCTAAGTCCGATGACGACTGTTACTTTTCGCACGAAAATGTATAAGTCTCACTTTCAACTACAAGGTCCGCACACTATTTGCACTCCACGAAACTCAAGAGCCGAGTTCACGACCTACACTCCACCACTCTGAGTCAGACTGTAACGATCTGCACTCAACGAAGCTCCAAGTCCGAATGAATGTTTTTTCTGTATTTTGCAACCCTTGATGGGTCGGTAGCGTCTCACGTTCTATTTTTCCAAAACACGGCTGTAAACACCAGAAAGTCTAATTGCCCCCCGCCAACCCGCTCATTTCTTACAACCCCATGTAGCCGCGCCTTCGTCCGTCATACGTTTTTCGACCAATCACATATTCTTTATTATATCGATCTAGCCAGCGTTCCGGCACCTACGAGGCTTGCAGCTAGTTTATTTACCTGCCCTGCACCATAGCAACCCTCTGCGCTGGCGTTACTAGGGCCGGATATCGCCATTTTACAAGTCCCTTTAGTCGCCCCGTATACAACTAATATTATGAATAAACCATGTCCCGTTCTGGTATATCACAACATCCCCTCTCCAAGCGTCATTTTGTTTGCTACCACCTAACTAAATGACAAGACCATATTAGAACTTTCTTCATGCTTCGTCACGCTGAACTCACTGACACTTTGCACTGTACTGACACTGAGCACTGCACTGTACTCTTGCAGCCTTACAACTATTTACATTAATTTGTGAACATGCCAACATAGTTTTAACCATTTCATTGCGTATCGCCTTATTGCCTATTATTAACATATTAATTGAAATTCCTTGCACGTTCCAACGACAAACAACACAACAAAACAAACAAATTATTATACACTACTATATACAAAACTATTTACAATGACACAAATCTTCAGTCGTAGGTATCGTCCCTTTTATACGGTTTGATATTTCTGTAATTATAGGTCCCCATCTGTTTGCCGTTTTCATCTTTTAGAATTACCGCGTTTTTACTTAATACCTTGACAATTCGGTACGGTCCTTTATACAGAGGAAAAAATTTATGAAATAACTTTTTATCCACCGAAGATACTTGAGGCACTCTAATCAATACTTCGTCATTTTCTTTATATTCGCCTTTAAAATATTGCTTCTGCTTTATCTTCCTTCTTGCAGCTGCTTCCTTCAAGTTATCATAAACTATGCTTATGTTATTATTATTATTTGAAGTCCCACTGATTTCCGGAGGTACTTCTATCCCCTTGAACGGGTATTTTTCTCCTGTTCTCCCCATATGAATCTCTATCGGCGTATTTCGCGTACTTCCATGAGGAACATGATTTAACACATAATTTAATAAAGGAACGGCCTCCATCCATCGGTTGTGACATTCCGAAATGTATACTCTAAATAGTCGTGAAATTTCTTTCATAATTCTCTCACTGGGGTTAGCTTGAGGATTCCGTACCGTTGTATAACCTACTTGCACCCCACTTTTTCCCATCTCTTGTTCCCATTTTCCGCTAGTAAATTGCGTTCCCAAATCACTAATAACTTTTCTCGGTACACCGAATTCTTCAAAAAATTTGCGACATTGCGTAATGCAACTCTGTGCATTCGCCTTCCTAATGGGATATAATTTTACTATTTTGGAAAAAACATCCATTATTACCAACAAATATTGATTTCCAAATTTAGATTTCGGCATCGGCCCATAGAGATCCACGGCGTATATTTCCTTAGGTGACATAGGTATTATCGCTTCTCTACTTCCTTCATACTTTTTATTGGGCTGTTTAGTTTTTTGACAAACGTCACACTCACTAATCTGCTTGCGAATTTGTCGCCCCATGCCTTTCCAATAACATTTTGATCGAAGAATCATTTCAATTTTGTTACATCCGAAATGGCCGAAATGTTGATGAGTTGATCGAATAAGCTCTCGCCTATGTGCCTCGGGTATCCAAATTTGATACTGTGTTCCCCGATTCTTAATTCGATGTAGTAGTATCCCTTCGTACATTTTCCACATTGAAAATTTCGGATCATCCCGTCGTCGGTCGTAATCTTCCGCTAAAAAATGCTCAATGATTCGTTTCCCCATAGGATCCTCCCTTTGAATTTTTGATAATTCCTCCTTCGTCCATTTCGGTTGTATTTTCGTTAACTGCATAGCATTTATATCCGATTCCGTACTATAATCCATTTTCTTAAATTTTATTCTCGACAAATAATCTGGCAAAACATTGTCGCGACCTTCACAATACTGGATGTCAAACTCAAATTGTTGAAGCCATAGTGACCATCTCAACAATCTATCATTATTTAAATGGCTCCTCATTAGGAAAATCAAAGCCTTATGATCAGTGATGACGGTGAATCGTTGTCCAATCAACATTGTTCTTAACTTTTGCGTAGCCCAAACAATCCCTAATGCTTCTCTTTCACTAGTAGTAAAATGTCGTTCACTAGGGGTCAACACGCGGCTTTCTAGGGCGATTATTTTCTGCTTATTATCTTCATCGAGTTGAAAAAGTACCGCTCCCATTGCAAATCCGCTACTATCTACTTGTAAATACATTCTTTTGTCAAAATCCGGATAGCTGATCAGGAACGTCTTATCAAAAAGTTTTTTCAATTTTTCAAACGCGTCTTGACATCTGGCGTCCCATACCCATTTCTTCCCCTTTCTTAATAGTTCTATTATTGGGTGTATAACTTCTGAATATCCTTTACAAAACCGTGAATAATAATTACACACCCCAATTAATCTCCTAACTTCCCTTACATTCCGTGGTCGTGGAAGATTCTTGATCAATTCTCTTTTCCGATCTTGTATGGACATTCCCTGATCGGATATGACGTGCCCCATGAATTCAATGCTCTTTCTACCGAACTGACATTTCCTAATATTCAATTTAAGGTTATGTGCCCGAAAGACTTTAAATAATTTTTCCAGTTTCCTTAAGTGTTCGCGCATTTTGCTAGAAAATAACACAATGTCGTCGACATACATCAGAGTTGTTTCCTTCAGTTCAGCCGGAATCACATCATCTAAGTAACTAATTAAGGCTGCGCCACTATTCTTCAATCCGAAAGCCATCCTTTGAAAACTATAAGTATTGCCTTCGAATGCAAAACTAACAAATTTTTGGGATTCTGGGTGTAATCCAATTTGCCAATACGACGCCGTAAATCCAGTCCTGTAAATATCCGGGCTCCTTTTATTTTCAACATCATCTCTTCCAATTTTGGCGGTTTCTCATGACGAGCAATGGTTTTTGCTATTAAGTTTCCTAGCATCGATACAGAATCGGATCTTATTATCTTTCTTTCGGACTATTACTATCGGGCTCACATACGGTGTCATAGATTTTTTTATGATACCATCCTCAAGCATCGCGTTGATTTGTTTCCGTACCTCGGCTTTAAATATATGTGGGATCGGGTATTGCTTAACATTGAAGGGTTCCTCATCCATTAATTCAATTTTAAATTGATATCCCTTTACAGGATCCTTCGAACCTTCGAAAACATCTCGATATTTGCTCACTAACGTCTCAACGGAATGGCTAACATCTACACCATTTTCATCGACCGCATTCTCGGCTGCAGCTTGAATCTGGTCCCTGGTCTCTTCGATTAGTTCCGCGACATCACAAATACACAAATCTTCGCCCTCCTGGTCCTTGATCCCTAAACAATGTTGTTGCCCTTTGTCAGTTCGTAACAATATACTCCTGTTACCTACGTCGACCTTGGCGTCACACATCTTCAGGCCATCAATCCCCAAAATGATTGGACGAATCAAATTCTTTATAACTATTGCAGGAAACTGTATCGTCACCCCTTGGACTTCCAGCTCCACCCAAATCTGCTGACTTCTTGTCTCAGATGCGCCTCCCGTTAGCTGTACGGATATTCAATTTCCTAGTAGGTAATTCCTCCATCTTATTCCCTTCTTTCTTTAGTTGTTTATACAATTCCTCCGATACCGCACAAACATTGGCACCTGTGTCAATCAAAACGTCTACTGGTATATTCCGGAATGTCCCCTTCAACACTAAACACGTGCTATTTTCCGCCCGTTCGTCCGTATCTTCTCTTAATAAATCATCCGCTGATACCTCGATGCTATTCAACTCTGTAATCATCGTCTCATCAGTCTTATTGTTCGAAATAACCCGCCTATTTACTTCGAACAATGGGAGTTTTCCTGCTCTATGACATTAATTTCTACATGTTCGTGTTTCTTGTCATCCTTAAATCGTCGCGGATAACCATTTCCGGACTTTTTGGACTCTATCTTGGTCTCATTTCCCCGCTCGCCCTTCCCTTCTGAGCTATACTTTCCTTGGCAATTATCACTATCGGCTTGTTTTCCCGTTCCATTACTCTTTCCATTTATATTATCATGATATCCGTCGCCATTCAATGTCCGATCAAAGAGGCTAAGCCGCTCCACCAAATCTTCGTAATCTACGGGCATCGAGTTCCATAGTAAATTTTGGATACTAACTGGCAACTGTCGAATAATAATTCTAATTAAGTCATTATTATTTATTCCTTCTTCGCAAGCCTTAAATGCTGCAATTTTGCGTGTCGCAAAATCGCACATGGTTTCCGCCCCGCCTTTCCTATATTTCTCACTCATCAATTTATACTTTAAATCAAATTTATGGTTTTCATTCCAATAACGCCTTAAAAATTTATCTTTCCACTCTTTATAACTTGTTGGTTCTGGAACTAACGATGTCCACCAATGATGCGCTTTCGCTGACATTGCTTGCTCGACAACATGTAATTTTAACCTATCCGGAATGTTGTTGATCGTAAAGTAGCTTTCTAATTTTGAAATGAATGACCAAGGTTGTTCCTTAACATCCCCATGGAATTTCAAATAGCTTGGTAAAACCAACGCGGATGCGGAAGTTATTACATTTCCCTGCGCGCGTGTTAGGACTTCATTTTCCAATTGATCTATTTTTCCCTTGATATTAGCTAACTGTTTTTCCGATTCGGACTCTTGCAAGGTTTTAATACTCCTTAGCCCCTCTTGTATCTGCTGTTCTACCTTGTTGTCTGTCACAACCATTTTTAATTCAAGATTATCTATTTTATCGCCATGTTGTTGCGCTATATCATTCAAACATTCTAAACGCGATTCAACGTTTGTCATTTTTTCGCATTGTTGAGTTTGTAAATGTTCTAACGCGGTGACATTTTCCCGTAAAGCTACAACTTCCGAATTCATTTTATTCAAGCATTCCTTTTGTTCTTCCTGTATTTGATTTACTTGACAATTCAATGAGTCTATTTTTGAATAAATATTACTGAATTCACTAATTGTTTCGGTCCGTAATTGTGATATCTCCTCACATATGGCTTCGCGAAAATTCTTCAATTCCTGTGTTTGACTATTCATTTCTATCTTTATATTTTCAAGTTTATTTTCCAATTTAGCATTATTATTTTCTAATTTAGCATTATTAGCGTTCATTTCTGCCTTCATTTCAGCTAACATTTTAATTATTAAATTACTCGAATCCGTATTAACTACTGGAGATACCGCTACTTCCTGTTCTATTTCAACTACGTCTCGCGAAATATCTCCTTCGGGATTCATACCGGTATCCGCCATATTATCTACTTCAATATTTTCGGCACGTGCTGTCTTACTTCTAGTCTCCATCTCAAAATTATAATACAAATTAGAATTTTCTCTATCAAATTCCTTTCAAATACCGTCAATGAAATGGTTTTGGCTCTCTCTTATAATTACACGTTAGTTTCATATGTCAATCACGAAATTTCAGATTCCATCAGATCACTTTGTTATAATTTATAATAACTCCATTAACATACTTCACTTTGTCATAAATTATAACAAAATATGCCCCACTTGGCGCGCCATTTTTGAAATATACCTTCATCCTTCACTTCGTAATACGTTGTCGTGAGTTTGACCTGTTCCGAATTTATAGAAAGATGTGGGCGCCAGGAACAGGTGACATAAACTAATACTAACTTTTCCCTATTTAATTCTGTCAAAATTATATGGGCATCCAGCTAGCTTGGGCCGATGGATTCGGATTACATGTATTCGCTATCGCTAAGATAGCCGATTACCTGATCTGCCGACTGTACAGCCTGGCGTGGAATCTGAAATATGGAAATTCTCTGCTTCCAACTAATTAGAAGCTTATGATTGACAAATGAACAGACTCTTTTCTTTTTCCAAAGAACAAAATTTAACAATTTATTCAATGTTAATTTTAACAGATTACTTAATGGCCATGACCCCTTTTAAAAGATATTATTTTAATATACTGCAGTATATGTTACCGTCTTGCCGACCCGCTCGTTCCGAAGACGCTTCTCACTTGGCCGATGAATCCGAGTCGCTCTTCTGTCTTCTGATCTTGCGCGGTTGCTGAAGTATCCAGTCCACACTGCATAAAATCTAGCTAAGTTCTTTCCGACGCTTTATGTTTATAATCTTTCACACGAGTTTAATAAAATACTAATGTTCGAACTATCGTCCGGTGAACACCCAAAAACTGCCCAAGTCCGCGGATGTACTCCGGCAAATAATTTCTAAGTCCGATGACGACTGTTACTTTTCGCACGAAAATGTATAAGTCTCACTTTCAACTACAAGGTCCGCACACTATTTGCACTCCACGAAACTCAAGAGCCGAGTTCACGACCTACACTCCACCACTCTGAGTCAGACTGTAACGATCTGCACTCAACGAAGCTCCAAGTCCGAATGAATGTTTTTTCTGTATTTTGCAACCCTTGATGGGTCGGTAGCGTCTCACGTTCTATTTTTCCAAAACACGGCGGTAAACACCAGAAAGTCTAATTGCCCCCCGCCAACCCGCTCATTTCTTACAACCCCATGTAGCCGCGCCTTCGTCCGTCATACGTTTTTCGACCAATCACATATTCTTTATTATATCGATCTAGCCAGCGTTCCGGCACCTACGAGGCTTGCAGCTAGTTTATTTACCTGCCCTGCACCATAGCAACCCTCTGCGCTGGCGTTACTAGGGCCGGATATCGCCATTTTACAAGTCCCTTTAGTCGCCCCGTATACAACTAATATTATGAATAAACCATGTCCCGTTCTGGTATATCACAATATATACCCCTGCACGTGTATATACACACACACACACACACACACACACACACACACTTAGAACAGCTAATGTCGTTTCAAAATAAAACAAAGAAATAAACAGAAGCATTTCTTGAGCTTGGAAAAGAATTTGGGGCCTTGCTTTCATTTTACTAGATTATAAATAATAGCAGCAAAAATATTGTAATAGACTCATGCATCCATACTTATGGAGCACAAAAATGGTCACCAACAGAAGCACATTTTACCAAAATTCAGAGATGCCAAAGTAAGATGGAAAGAAAAATCCTGCAAGTCAGCTTAAAAGATAGAATTAAAAAACACTGATATTAGGAAAGGACTGATATCGTTGATGCAGCGACTCATGCAAGGTGGCTGAAATGGAAATGATGTGGACATGTCATGAGGATGGACTCACAACGCTCGACGTGCATCAAACCGAATGGGATCCTATGGAAGGTTGGCACTATTCAGGGAGACAACATACAAAGTGGAACGATACCTTCAAGAAAAAAATGTGGAAATACGTGGTCGAGAGCAGCTAAAGACAGAGAAATGTGGAGAGAACTGTTAATATAGTGTATATAGATTAGATTAGATTAGATTAGATTTATTTAAACTGCAATTGGGCATAACCCGGTGGCAGCTAATTACAAAAACATAAATATACACAGCCTTTCTGTAATATAGAACTCCAAAACCACTAATAATAATAATAATAATAATAACAACAACAATAAGAAGAAGAAGAAGTAGAAGAAGAAGCAAATTATATACTAATTGTAGTAATAATAATGGTAAAATAATTATAATAATATTAAAAACTGACTGATTCATAAAACATTAAATTACAGTAAGAGAGAAAACACACACACACACACACACACACACACACACACACACACACACACTGCATTAGTATTACACTGCACTTCACTGCACTTCACTTCACTAAGACCTGAAAACATTTCCTTCTTTATTTCTCTGCTATACACTGCACTACACCTCACTTCACAATAGAACACTTATGCATCGCTATATAACCCACTATTCTCCCTCATTTACTTAATAATACCCTAAATTAATTTCCTAAACTGTTGAACACTTTGAGGAAAGGGTTCAAAGGTTTTTGCAGGCAATCTATTCCATTCCGTAATCGTTCGATTTGTAAAAGAAAATTTCCCGACATCCGTTCTCTGCTGTCTTAAATTTATTTTGTGCCTGTGATCCACTCTACTGATGTATGTAGGAATACATAGCCGCCGATTAATTTCTTTCCAAGCTGGATGACCATTATAAGCTTTATACAAGGCGCTACTGATCGCCTGTTTTTGAGTGAATCCCACCCTGCCTTTTTCTTGTCCCTGAAAGTAAATTTAGCTGCCCTATGCTGAATCCTTTCCAAGTGTTTACACTGCATAATCTTGTGCGGATCCCAACAAATTGTTCCATATTCCATTATTGGACGAACAAGAGATAAATAAGCAATTTCCCTCGCGTTTGCCGTACTCTTTTTAGGATGCGCATTACAAAGTGAAGAGATCGCCAGGCTTTCCCTACAACAAAATCTACGTGTTTTTTCCAACTTAATTTACTATCGAAATGAATTCCTAGGTACTTGCACGAGGAAACTCTCGGAATAATGTCATTATTTAAACGGTAATGTGTTTCACTGCAATTATGACCCCTGCCAAAAGTGATGGATTTACTTTTAGAGCTATTTATGGACATTTCGTTATTTTCCGCCCAGTAATGTAACGCATCAAGATCCTTTTGCAGTATTTCTTCATCTCTTTTCGAGTTAATACTACGATATATTATGCAATCGTCTGCAAATAGCCGAACATTTGAGGTTAGTTGCGCCGGCAGATCATTGACGAAAGCTAGAAATAGAAGGGGTCCAATGACACTCCCCTGCGGTATTCCTGACGTAACGCTTGCCCCGGAAGATAACTCTTGTCCAATTCGGACTTTCTGTTTTCTATCTCGCAGAAACTCGCTAATCCACGCCGCCACCCTGGGATCTATGCCTGAATTCATTAATTTCTGTACAAGCCGATCGTGTGGAACGACATCAAATGCTTTAGCAAAATCTATAACTACTGCATCTACTCTCCCGCCCGCGTCAATTTCATCTGCTAGATCCTGAAATAGCGTGACTACCTGACTTTCGCATGAATAACCACTCCTGAACCCGTGTTGCCCATCGTAGAGCCATTTTTTAATTTCCCATTCTTTCTTAATGTAACTCCCAACTAGATGCTCCATAAGCTTGCACACCACTGACGTAAGACTTACCGGCCTATAATTGCATAATTTAGTTTTGTCACCTCATTTAAAAATTGGTACGACAAAGGCTAATTTCCAATCTTCCGGTACTTTTGAATTATTCAAAGACACGTGAAAAATTCTAATTAGGTACGGTAATATTGCCTTTCCTGCCAGTTTAATTAAATCCGTAGAAATGTCTTCTGGACCCCTTGACTTACCATTTTTCATTGACTTTACTTTATTCCATAGAACGTTTACTTCAATATTAAACTGATTCGCAAGCGAAGGCCCTTGAATAAATGGATGGTCCGTACTATTTTTGAAAACCGAACTAAAATACTAATTAAATGCATCCGCTTTTGCCCGATTGTCAGTAATTAGCGTGTTTCAATTTTCGCGAATAACTGGGATATCCTCTTTATTTCCTTTCCTTCTAGGAACATATTTATAAAAGCCTGTCCAGTTTATTTCCCTTCCCACCTAGAATATTCTTTAAATATGCCTCCTGAGCAATTTTCTTTTCGCGCTCCAATTCTTTTGAATGATTTCGAAAAATATTCATATGCTCGCTACTACGCTTTCTGTTCTTAAATGCCTTTCTCGTTATCCTCTTCATTCTCCTAATTTTTGCATTGTAGTATTCTGGATCCGGATTATTTTTTAGAATTTTGCACTGAACAAACTTTTGCAAAGCTTCGTATATAATATCTTTAAACACGCCCCATATTTCTTCCATACCGCCCTCTGTTCTTAGAAAGCGGTCATATTGTTCCCTAAAGAAGCCTTGAAGCCCGCTTACATTTGCTTTCTTGTATTGCCGTACTTTCGTTCCTATTGTAATGCCTTTCCTTGAATATTTCCGTCTAAGTCAAGAAGAACCGCTTTGTGGTCACTAATACCCTCAACAACTTCACAAGATATGAAAAGTTCTTTCGGCCTAATTAGGTAGACATCCAAAATCGCATCCTGTCGCGTCCCGGTCCGAACTACCTGGATAAAACCCCCTTCCCAGACCAGCCCGTTTACTAAATTTTGGACTTTCCCTTCGCTAACGGTTCCCTCCCAGTTTACGCTCGGAATATTTAAGTCGCCTCCAATAACAATAGCATGGCCATTTATGTTTCCCGTTCTCTGAATGATGTTATCTAAAATGTCATATCCATCGCTCGGAGGCCTATAGCATGCAATAATTTCTAAAACAGTTCCTGACGTAATAATTTCTATTCCCATCATTTCAAACTCTCTACTGACCCACTCTAATCTAATATTAATGTCCTCTTTGACGCAAATAAAGACTCCGGCCCCTCTGCTAATTCTATCCCTCCTAAGGATCTTGTAATGGGAATGAAAAATTTCAGAGGACCCGATTTCCTCAGTTAGCCACGACTCAGTCCCTATCACTATGTCGGGATCGCAGGCATCAACTAGATTCCTAAACTCTATTTCTTTATTGATTATACTACGACAGTTCACCTGCAACAACCTAAGGAACCCTCTCCTCACCTGAAAGTGTTCTTGAAAGGGCGCGTCCCTCGAAGTCGCTGCCTCTGTCGTCGCCTCCGCCGCCGTCGTCTCCGCCCTCGTCGTCTCCGTCGCCGTCGTCATCGTTGTCACCGCCGCCGCCGCCGCCGCCGTCGCCGTCGCCGCCGCCGTCGCCGTCGCCGTCGCGGCCGCCGTCTCCGCCGTCGTCGCCGCCGCCGTCGCCGCCGCCGCCGCCGAAAACACCGTAGTCGCCGCCGTCGCCGTCACAGCCGCCGCCGTCGCCTTCGCCAGCTCAGTCACCGCCGCCGTGTCCGCCGCCTCCGTCGTCTCCGTCGTCTCCTCCGTCCCCGCCTTCTCCACCGTCACACACGTCTCCGCTGTAGCCACCGTTACCGGAGTGAAACCAACAGCCCCCGCTCCTATCGCCGCTGCCGGTAGATTTAATTTGGCCGCGGAACGCGAGACCGGCGGTCGCTCACAGCGTCAACGGGCGACGGGAGGGCGTGTGCAGAATTCAGCTACTCTAGTATGGAGGCGACTGAGCTCCGCAACGCCCCTCCGGTTGAGGTGGACGCCGTCTCGACCTAGTGAGCTCTCTGAGATCCACCCATTTGGATCCACAAACATGAATCGAGAGCTTTTGCCACAAAGTCCATGTCCCGATTTATCCTCGCCACCTTACGGGACCAAACATCCCGGCGGCGAATGACGCCACTAAGCACTATACGCGAGGATGGAAAGCGCGTTTTGGCTGCTACCCCAAGTTCGTAGATGTCGCCCATGAGGTGATCAAATGAGCGACATCTCCGTAAATTATTGGAGCCTCCATGAATGATAACAGTTTCCGGGGCTTCCACTTCAATTTGCGATTTCAGCTGTTCCACGCGGATTCCCGGAAAGCATTTAACTTGTAGGTTTGCGTGACCTACGTGACGCACAATAGAGTCACCGAACACAACACATTTTTTAGAATTTTTCGTTGCCGCTGAATCCTTCACAACCGATGCAAATGTGGTTGATGACGTCACCGCCGTGGACACCACGTTTGGGGAACTCGCCGCCGGAGTTGGCGACGTCACCTCTACTGGCAGGACCGCTGTGGCCGGCTGAGCCACCAACGTCACTGCCTCCTCCGTCGCAGTAGCTGCTATCGCCTCCACCTCCGTTACTCTTGCTGCTGCCTTCAAAACTTGCAGCTCCTGTTGAGTCGCTGCAAGCTTAGCAGTAACCTGCAAGAACTCCTGTCGAAGGCGCGACAGTTCACCTCGCAGACCGCCGTTGCAACACTCGACGCACCTCCATGAAACATCCACTGGTGCGCCACGTCGCGTAGATACCGGGCCAGGATTTATCTCCACGCCACCATTTACTAACATCACTGCTACAACTAGCAGTGCAAAGGCGTCCAGAGAGGGAGCAGGGACGCTACCCTTTCTCAGCACGCACGCCACGCGGGCGGCCCAGCCGCCGATGCGGGCCCGGTACATTTCCATGTCGCAGCCCATTATCCCTTTACCTGCGCGAGAGCGATCCCCAAGGCACGTCCGCTCGCTACAACGTCCAGGCACAGACGGCAACGTCCAGGCACAGACGTAGTTCAGACATAGTTCCGTCCAGACATAGTTCAGTTTTGAAATGTATTATAGAATATAGAGTGTAGTAAGTGCAGTGTAGTGTGATAAATAAAATATAAAAATTGTGTGTCATGTCTAAAGTATTCAAGAGTGTTTAATTGATATTGGAGAAAGGATTTTGGTGTATCTGTTATATAAGAAGATATGTTCACCTTGCAGTAGCTCAGAAAACCATCAAATCAACTTTGCACCCTGCTTGCAGGAGGCCCTTGCCTTTAACGGAATTGCTATAGGCTGTAATGATAATAGTAATAATAATAATAACAATAATAACAAAAACCCTAAAAGGTCGATCCAGATATCGGAGATCTCTAAGGCAGTAATGCCGTGGTGACCTCTGACGGAAGGGTCTCGGTTTCGAGTCCTGCCTCGGCCAGGGGTGTGTTTGTGTACGTTTGTATGTGTGTGTCGCCCATTCATCCCTTATTACCATCATCATTCTATATCCCATACCCCCTGGACTAGCAACCCTGTGGGGAAAAGTTTGGATTCAGCATAGAATGCTGATACCCTCATAAAGGAGTCACATGCACTTGCCACGGGATAAATGAAAAACGTGCAGGTGTATGTCCGCGTACGTGCGGTAAGTGCAGGTGTATATCCGCGTGGTCCTAGACGGCCAATTCTCGACCTCAAAAGCCCTAAAAGATTAAACAGAAACTTTATACCTAAACATAGAGGGGAAAATTACACTGGGGTCTGTCATTGGTCCCAGCGTTGGCATGCGACTGTTAAAGGAAATCCTTAAACCATACACACTAATCTACACGAGTGCGGGTACTGGTTTAGGTAGCTCAGGGCATCAATTGATGTCACAGCAGTGCCTCTGACCGGGAGTTCCTAGGGTTTCAATCCGACTGTCGCAGAATTTTGACGTTAGCTAGGTCGAGGTCAGTTGCTGTCTTAAGGAGAATTCTACCGGCCGGCTAATCCGATCAGTAGATTCCGTGGTTTCTCCGATCAACACCAGGCGAATATCGGAGCAGTACCCTAGGGCCACGGACGGACCACGGACCGCGTGCGAACTTGCCTTCCTCTTCCTTGCCCTGACCTCACCCCTTCCTTGCACACACATTACATGCGCTCCACCACTACACATGTCGGGCGCCTGAGCTTCGTCCGGCTGGGGCGGTCCCCGCTGTTTAGAGAAACATCTACAAACCGACGACCTGTAGATCGACTCCGGCCTACTGCCTCCAGCGATTGAAACATGCACCACACTTACGGGGCTAACGCTCATAGCCATTGACTTGCCTGAATACACTAATGTATCAATGAATCATGAGTCCAAGTGTTAAGTCAGCACATGACCATCAGCAAACCAGCGCTCACGATACATAACACGCCACGCCAGTGGCAATAATGTTCGTGGTGGCAAGGCCCGAAATGCGGGCGGGCCCAGGTAAGAGGGGTGCCTACGTTTAGGCTGAGGATGTGAGATTCTACGAAAAATCTAAGCACTTGATACTTTGGATAGTTAATACTACTAAAGGTTGAAAACAATGTCTTCTAGATCAGAGCTGTCCAACTGGCGGTTGGCTGGGCCGCATAGCGGCCCGCGGCGGCATTTATCGGGGTACGGCGTGATATCAGGCATGGTTCCATTCCCCCTCCCCCTCCATTTTTCTGAGCTACGGACAAACTGCCGAGGTCAAGAATATGGGGTCACGTGGGGGTCGACCGTAATGAAAATATGGCCCGCAACCATATTAAAGGTTTTAGTTGTTGCCCCTGAAGTCTTATAAGTTGGACACTCCGGTTCCAGAAGAACGATTTTTCCCGCTTGGGCAGCCATTTTCTATATTAATATAATCTGTTAGTAACATTGATTTCTTCTGTGGTAATCATAGACTGATTAATAAGAATTTGTTAAAGGATAGTTTTATTATTTAAAGTGTTAACACTACCCGATTCCGGGTGGCCGAGGTCGCTAAAGCTGTAGTGCCGTGGCGATCTTGGATCGAACGATCGTGGGTTCGAATCCCAACTCGGGTATGGTTGTGTGTGTTGTCTGTATGTACTGTGCTTCTACGTCCCTTGTGGTTGGCGTCAGGAAGGGCATCCGGCCGTAAAAACATTTCCAAATCTGTATAAAAATGGAGTGGCGGAAAAATTAATAAAAATTGAGTCCGCACCTATTAGCGCCGATCCCGTAGTAACGGGAAAAAAGCGAAAGAAGAAGAAGAAGGTGTTAATACTACTTGTGATTTTGCCAAAAATGACTTACTTAAGGGCGGGAATATATTTTCAGCAAACGCCGATGTCTATAAGTATAACACACGACGTAGTAATCATATTCACCAGGTGGCAGTATCAACAGCTCACTACAAAAAATTCACATACAATTCATGTACATTACTTTACAACACTTTGCCAGAAGACTTTAAACGATTAAATTCGATAGAAAAGTTTAAGTCCCAAGTAAAATCTTTTCTGCTGCATAACTGTTTCTATACAATTCCGAGACTATACCGAGCATCAAAAAGGAAAGTAGCATTAATTTTAACAATGATAGTTTATGTAATTATTCATCATTTGGACTGTATAATTCTAAATAACCTGTAACAAGTATTGTACCACAGTTTCCGTGTTGATGGCCTCCATCTCGATCAGGTTTTTCGTCCAGTTTCCCTGATCCTTTGAGCAAATGCTGAGATGGTCCCTTGTTTTGCTTCTGGACATAAATGTAACTTCATTCTTTGTGCACGTCTTCTGAATTTCAGTGGGAAATATAGTTATTCAAATTATCGTTCTCCATATTATCGCAGCAAAAAGTATTATTCTTTCATGAAGAACATGAGGGTTCAGGGCAGGAATTTATAACTAATTTACCTTTGAAAATATATTTTATTATATAGGAGCCAATATTTTGTCAACAAACTTGAAAAAAAACGCTCTTTTCTGTATTCAAAATTCGACTAGAATATGGTTTAGGATAAGAGATCACAGAATTATGAAAACGTGCACAAAATTCACTTCTTCCCATAGCTCGTCACACACAGTTTTTAACTGTTTTTGACGTAAATAAATAAATAAATGAATTAATTGCTATACTCTTTTATAAATGGGGCCCTGATAAAAGAATTGCTCATTTCGTGGCGCAACTGCACCACGCTCTGTACCCAATGTAAGCACTTGCCTTGTTTCAGCCACCCACATCGACATCAACAGTACTAATTTGAAAATCGTGCACACTGTGCCCCACTAGCAGTTCCATTTTTTTTAGCAGCCGCTCAAACCCGTTTGTGCGTAATCAGGTCGCAAAGTGACTTCCAAAAACGGAAGCCAGCACTTTCAAAAAGCATGTCGCGCCCAGACGACATTTTTAAAAAGGGCGATAAAAGTTCAGTGTTGCCAAAACGATTTCGGAATATGAATGCCATCAGAGTGGGTGGTTTGGTTTGGTTGAAAGTAGAAACTCGCTTCTGTTAATTTTGCGTCTGGGGTATTAACCAAGATTCGCAATGGAAATTTTAATATCCTTGCTTGGATAATTTGCACCTCGTAGCTTCGTTAATAAATTCAGTTCTTTGAGTGGTTCAAGGCGTACCGTCCGATTTGCTGTAAATCAACGCACGGAACGTGTAATTTAGTCGGAATAGCGCTATCTGGTCGATCCCTAACGAGTGTCTTGGTTTCCTGCTGGGGGAACTGACTGGTTCTTTATGCTCTGTGGGAAATGTAGACCTTAATTAAGACATCGTCATCTCTTGGAGAAAGGATTCCTTTCTGCAAACAGATGGATTTAGGAGTCTTATTAAGTGTAATTTTCGAACGCTTGACTACCTTTTCCTGTAGTAAACAAATTCGCTTTCTCAGAAAGAACGTTTCCTTGATGAGATGATATGTATCTACATCAACTCCCCTTTTAGGATTTTAAATGTTGAAATTGAGGAAAATATGCATTATTTCATATAATGTCCCATTCCGGTTTTTTCCGTGTCTCAAAGAAAGTTGGAAACAGGGACCTCTCGGTTTCAGTATAACTAGACAACTGCATTTATTTTCCTTCAAAATTATCTTGCGCCCTCTTTATGGTGCCCTGTATATTTGCTCTTTATATAGGAAAATATTTTCATCTGTCACTGATTGACTAACGATTTTCTAATTTTTTGCAGTATTCTTTACTATATAAAAGTATTATTTTCTTCAATCGTTCAATTGTGTTCTCTATATAGCGTTGCATAAATGATTATATCTCTTTCTTGTTACAGATGTGGCTGTAAAAACTATTAAAAAGTGTCAACTGCTTCCCGTCTGAAGTTCTGTTCTCTGATCAAGGTAAGATAACGTAATGATAAGTATGTTCGAATGTGTTATCTTCTTCGATGAGCCATTATTTCATTTGATTAAATTTCTCTTATCACACGAGATTGTTGGCAAATTTTGAACATATACAATGTAATTTTCTATTATATATATATTCGGTTTTATACGAGAATATTACATTATATAAACTCAATATTCGTTAACAATCTCGTGATAGATTTTCCCTATGTAAATGTATTATATCTGAGGTCAGTATATCCAGAGTTGACTGTTGGTATTTTCCTTGAAATAATATCTTATCTTTGTTTTTACATTATACACATTTAGGACATTGTGTATGTATATATATATGTATGTATATATATATATATATATATATATATATATATATACACAATGTCTATAGATATATATCTATACACACACACACAAACACACACATATATATATATATATATATATATGTGTGTGTGTGTGTGTGTGTCTGTGTGTGTGTATAGATATATATCAGTGTATAATAGCAGTAAAGACGCGAGATTTGTGGTTGAAGATGCTGTGACACCAGTTACTGTTGATACCCGTTATTATCGTCTGTAGAAAAATAAATTAATTCTAACTAAAACTTTCTTTCCTGGTATATATTTTAGTAGTGGAGGCTGGCAGTCCAAGAATTTTCGTGGCTGAAATATTCATTAAATTGTGAGGAAAAATATTAACATCTCCAGAAATCTAATGTATTAGAGAGGTATGTTCAGAAATAACATAAATCGAAACACCAATGGTTTCTTTTAGTAACGTTTTACAATAATCAGAATACACATTTTACCATCACAACATTTCACCATTTACACAAGAGAGAGAGAGGGAGAAAGAGAGAGAGTGAGAGTACCATTCCTGCAGCAAGCAGTTTATGTTCCCACTCGTAGCACATCTCGCTACTTTCCAATAGATAATACCGGACACTATTACGTGGACTGAAGTCACTTCACTTGCAGCACGAACTCTAATATTCCGTCATTAACTCCCAGCTGACCCAACTTGTCTACTCTTCAGTAGATTACGCCAGCCTAGCTAAGCCCCTGGGTGGCTCTCAACATCGCCCACACGGTTCGAACTCTCCTGACAATTGGGAACAAAATGGCGAAATCTAAGGGCTGTAGCACAGCCCGCCGCATGGCGTAGCAGAGGCCGGCACTGGAGCTAATGAAGCGTTATTCGTATTAGTGAAACAAGAGTCCGGGGACCAGAACACATCGTGTACTCGCCCACGCACTCCAGTCCCGCCGATCGGCTTAGGTGGCTCAGGGCATCAGTTGATGTCACTGCAGTGCTTAGACCCTAGGGTTTCACTCCCAACGGTGACAGGATTTTCGACATTAGTTAAATGGCTAGGTTGAATTCAGCCCGTGTCTGGAGGAGAATTCAAGCAACCGGCTACTGATGGGTAGTTTTCCGTGGTTTCTCCGATCAACACCAAGCGAATGCCGGAGCAAGACCCTAACAAACGGGCCGCGAGTAATATTTCCCTTTCTTCCGTTTCCTATCCTCACCCTTTAAATACACTCATTTACTCTTATTTGCTCTACACTACAACATCTTCTGGGAGAACAGTAGGGAGCTTAGAGGTTGTCTCGGCTGTTGCAGTGCCATGCTGGTGGAAAATACCTGGTTGGGGAAAACCCCGCAAGCCGACGGGTAGGACAGTGCCACGTATCGCTATCCAGAGGGGATCGATCATGGCCATCTCCGGATAGAAACATGCTCTACACTTACGGAACTTACGACCTTAGCAGAATGTTGTTGGAATCACCAACCAATCAAGCGCCGCATCCATAGACGCATTGCAAGACAGTGGCAGTTGCTCCCTGAGGTCCCAAGGCCTCCACAGAAAAATAAATTGCGGGAAAAGGTTCAAAATTAATCTTACACTCGTTATTTGTTTGTGCACATCGCCGGGACACATATTCACGACGAATTTAATTCCATGCGCTCGCGTAAGAATGGTTCGTCCGTAGGTGGTGCGTGCTATACAGTGGTTGCATATTGAATAGTGGGGTACTGGAAGACGGCTGGTGCAACATGTTGCTATTATAGTTTCATTCGGCCAAGTCCAAGCTTATTAGATAAGCTAAGAATATCGGCTCGTTCATCTGATTTCATAAATTACTATTTTATTTGCCGTCAGTATTTTTGTTACTTTTTATTTTCGTGAGCACAATTGCATCGACCGTCATCAACGTAAAAGATGTCTTAAATAAAGATAAAAATCCCGTAGTTTCTATTTCGTTCTACAGTTTGCCATCGTTCAAGAAATATTCTGACGAGACAAAATGTGTGCATTTATTCGTATACATGCCGTACCTCATAACTCATAACCTACCGACTGCTGCTGCTCCCGGTCTAAAAGTGGAAGGGAAGATCACGTGAATAATGTAAATAGCATGAGAAATGTAACTACAATGTTTGCAGATTCTCATTATATCCAACTAAATATTCACGAACATAGCCCCTGTTTTCTTTTCCTGAGACCCATACGACAAGAACGCTTTTTCTCAGCCTCATACGACCTGTACTACTATTATCACACAAATTCTACTCAAACAATGGTATTGCACAATGCCAGAGCCTTTTAATACCATAATTGTTGTGCTCATTATTATTTTAGCCATCTTCTAAGCTTTAATCTGTTAATGCTTCTAATTTCCCGTTTCTGTCGTTCTGTCATCACCATCACCATCAGCTTGGTTGGTTGGTTGTGATTCCGGAAGCGTCAACTAAAGGGTCATTAGTTGTATGTGTAGTGCATGTTTTCTCGGGAGGTGGCTGTGACCTTCCCCTCGCTGGATGGCGAGATCCGGCTCCAGCCTTCCGTCGGCTAGCGGGGGTTCCCCCAACCACCCATCAACTAGGTCCTTCCTCCGACTCATCCGTAGTATCACCGACACTGTCGATACTGCAGTGGCGGGTACGACACAGAGATAAACGGAGCCTACATCACACCAACCGCATTCCGTTTGATATATTATTAGTGACAAGACCTGATTGCATTCGATGGATTTTTAATTTATATACCAATTAATATTTCACGCAGTCTGATACAAAGCATTTGTGAATTTATTTGTGGTTTAGACGGATGAGCTCGACGAAGCATTTGTTGTACGCTGGCGCATGCGGCGGGAGGGGGGGAATGAGAGCTGGCTTTGCATCCCATTAAAAGCAGCACTTGCACTCTCGACTACGAAAGGATTTTCACATTAATATTGAATGAGTGGTTCGATCGTCATTTTTATACCCTAAAATGTGTTTATTCTTGTGTTGCTATTTTACTATTTACAGCACACGTATGTGTGCCGTGAATGTTTATCAGTGAATATACTGTTTTACTTATAAATTCTTTCGATTATTTTAATACACTCTAATTACCTCATTTGTTAATATGTTTTGGGTTTAAGTGAGTAGAAAAATCTATATAATTATTTCGTGTTGAAACGATATTTAAGAGAGTTACATTGTAAATGTTATTTTTAATAAAAGAATAAAGAGCACACAAAAATGAAATGAATTATCACTCATCAGGATAGTTTATGTTCTTTATTTCAATGAAAATGTATTTGGTTTCATAATTGCTCTGAAACAAAATAGCTTTTAATGTGCGTCACAGTTCTATTTTCGACTTACAGCTTCGTCAAAATATTAATTCCTATTTCCCGGTATGACAATTTTACAACGATGAAATAATGCAATACATTACTTATTAATTAACTTTAAGTGTTGGAATTGCTTTCCAATAACAAACTAGAAAACATTGATACAGCTGTGTTCGTGCATTATTGACGCAGTTTTATAAAAGGTTCTTTAATTATTCCAAAATGACAATTGATAATACATGTTCTAATAGGCTTCCATTCAGATCCTTAATGAAGGATTAAACTTAATTAGTATCATTATTCTACAATGCCATTTTCAAACCAAATTTATGGCGAATGATGGTAATTAGAGTTTATTCAAATGCAGGCAAAAATTTCCTTAAAAATTTAAATATATGCCAAACAAATTATCATTTTTGATTGTCAAGTTGTCAATTTTAAAAATACATTTCATACGTTTCAATGGACTCAATAGCAACCACAGTGGAATCTCAGAAGGCATAATTTAGAAAGCAAGGAAGGGACATGACTGATATTCAGCATACGTTTATGAAACTACTGCTTTAATGAAGATCCAAGACTGAAATATGCATTCAACATATCTAGTATTCTATCAATTTGAAAGTATAAGATAAAACTCAGAGGCAATTTTTGCACAGAAAGTATGGCCTTATTCTTATATATTAGGGTAGGAGGTTGCAGTCAGTAGTTATTTTATCACTCATCACGTAATTCCTGCTGCGATTTTAATAATTGATCGAAACAAGTTTTACTTTCTCATATACGTACATATACAAAGTATAGATACGTACGTGTATACGTAGTATAGAGAAAGGTATGTAATGCTGCGCGAAGAAAGGTGGATTTTCGTCAGAATAAAAAATCATTTTTTTCCGGGCCCTGATAACGAATAAGTTGATAATCCCGTTGCTAAATTAAGAAAAAAATCCTCTAACACGTGAAGTAGCCAGAATCCATGTTTTGTGGGTCCTTGATACCGAAAAATCGATCGACGGGAAAACGTCCGTTCATCTGTGAACAGCACTAGCGCGTACGTAGGATTTTCTTTTCCAAATTGAAGAAACCCCTGTCAATCTGGCTCGAGTCAATGCTTTGAAATTTTGGAAATCGTCTCCTGTATTATTTCAGTAGTATACCTTTGCGTTCCGGCTCTCACACGCAACCAATCTTTATAAATTAGGGCTCTAAAGAAAGAGAATTTCACGGAGACTTGACGAATTCCACTTTGACTTTAAAAATTTGGATGACTTCTTTAAAAAGACGCATCGAAATATTCATGTAAAATGCAGTCCGCATCACATGTCGGCAAATAACTCATAAACAAAGCGATTTAGAGGCTTAAAAGTAAAATGTTGAGGCCCACGGCCCCAAAGAAACGTTTTTCACACCATAATCTATAAGATGAGATATTCCCCGATCCATTCAATTAACTTTTCGGTTCCACGCTTCAATACTATCAAAGCCACCTCAATATTTCAGCCCTTTGTGCTGGTAGCAATTTTTGTGGCGACACGCTTAGAAGGCTTAGATTCGACAACCTTTATTTACGGTTTCTGTTAGCACCGTAGTTTGTGCAGTTTGACGAGGTTTATTTGCATCATCATTAATTCAAGATTTGCTCTCCAGTAACAACTAGAAGTACTGTTATAGTTGCTTGATACCTATGAAGATTGTTTCTTTGTGTGTAGTGAAACCAATCTTGATTAACGTTTTACCGGTGTCTGTAAGTGCTGTGTACCTAATTAAGGAGGGATATGGGTTCACAGAGAAGAGTGAAGTCTGTGTTTTATCTGTACCAGTATTTTCATTATCATTCGATGAAATTTTAAAGTCATCGGGTTAAGACACGTAGCTTTCTCAAAAGTAAAAAGCTTTTCTAATATTTTTGTGACTCACGAGAAGCTAAAAGCTAGCTGTCAAAGAATATTGAATAATTACTACAAATGTCTTTAAGGAAGTGCTGTGAATTGTCCCAAGAAAACTCTCCATGATACTGAATAAATATTTATTGAAAATGTATTTTAAACATCAATTGCATTGTTTTTAATTTTATTTGATATTATGTTAGTACATTACAAGTTACCTTTGTATATTTTTAAACAAATAAACATGTTTCGTTTACTACTTCCCCTCTTAAAATGGAAATATAAGGATAGGGATCTAATATAGGGTCTAACATGTGAGAGTTCTCGCACGGGTACGCGGAGGTAGTAGGGGAAAACTTGTGTATGGCACAACACAAAGAACAAACGTTTTAAATTAGTTAAAGTAAAATAGCTTGAAATAAATGAAAAACAAAAATCAAATCGCGCTGACCTACAATACACGTGAATTAATTTAAAAAAGCTAGTAAATTTAAAATTATAGAAAGAATTGGAGAAGTTACTCGACAACTGCCAACATTCGCAGTTCAAAGGCACGATTTAAATGTTGGTGGTGTCTGTAAGTATGTACAGCAACGCCCAGCTGCAAACTCATATTGTAAATAATACACCGTTTGATATTAAACTCAACGTGTCGGTTCGTTAAGATATTCAATATGCAAACATCGTTTGAGTAACATTCCCATGTACCGAAGTGAAGTCTAAGCCTATTAAATTGTTTCCAATGGTAACAAATTGTATTTAGTACTCAAAGGTGAAAATATTAGTTTATTTTTTGGCTCGGAATTGCTTTTCTTGAGGTACGTAAGAACACTGAAAATAATCCAATACTTTTTAATACACAAATAATTTTTCAATTTTCGCACCCCAGCATGCTGGCACCCTGAACACTCCAAAACCCCCTCTATTCCTCATAACAAATCAAAGAAATTCAAATAATACTGCAAAGAGTAGGGTTGTACTTGCTCGATCGGTATTTACCAATGATGTATATATACCACTAAGTTAGATGGCTGACTCCACGCTTTCCCAAAAGGCGGAGGTGAGGCCGTACAGAGAGCCATGTTGCACGGCAAAAGCTTCGAATGTCAAATGCAGCCCATGACGGTTCGGTAAATGTTTACGAGTGTAACACGTATACATTGTATTTATTAAGATGGTTCTGTTCCCTCATGAGAAAGTAAAGCTGTAGGCAACAATAAATTATTGAAATATATTTTATAATTTACATAAAACTACGAACAGCATTGACATAGTGTTACCGGAGACTTCCAAAAATGAGGACTTGTTTTTACTTTCTCACCTTACGAATACTTCGTAAGAAGAGAAAGTTATGTAATCGTGCGCCGGAAAACGGCTAATTTTCGCCAGAAAATCTCTTATAACTGGAGTCTGGTGAGGAAAAATTCGATACAACCTGTAGTTAAATTTAGGGGAAAATCCTCTACCTCGTGGTGTAGTCAAAATCCATGTTTTGTTGCTTCTTGATACTGTAAAATCGACTGACTTGTTTTTTATTATGACTTACAGGTGCAAACCTCATATACTACTTCAGAAGAAATCAAAAAAGATATTTAAAATGAAAACATGTAGATAAATATAGTGCATATGTACTTTTTATGGGCAGACATTTTTATTTACGTATGAATATACAACTTTTTTCAGGAACAAACATTCAAATAATCCCTTTCACCATTGCAAGAAAATATTCAAATAATAAATAATGTTTCTTTTAATTTTACATAACAGGAAATAGAACAACACATACATTTACAGAATAAATGAATAGATTAAAATATATTTTCAAAACATGAACACTTAAGACGAAGATTCCACTACACGATATTGTGAAACCCACCTTATAGTGGTAAAACATGGATAAAACAAAGGCAAAGAATAATTGATTTACTGGGCCAATTTAGAAAACAACAATTACATTAAGTCAAGATAAAAATGAAAATATTTAAACAATTAAAACAAAAAATGTTTCACTAATCACTCAAGAAAAAACTCACTACAACACACCGCTTTCGGCAATACGGACAAGGTTTTTGCCGTGCAAAATGGCGCCTTGGGTGGCCTCACTGCCAAGGCGAGAGTCATCTATCTAGGAGTGCACATCATTGGTATTTACGCACTACTTTGCTTTGCTTTGCTTTCTGAAGAGTAAAAACCTTTTCTCTTTTGTTTGTGACTATCAAGGAAAGCGAAAAGTTAACTCTCAATGAGGAGTGAATAATTTGTTCAAAGTTGTTTTTAAAGAAGTATGAATTATTCCGAGAACATCTCCCTATAATGCTGAATAAACTTTTATTGAAAATTTGTTTCCAACATCAATTGTAAAGTTATTTTTGTTTGATATTCTCCAAGTATATTAGAATTTACATTTATACATTAAAAATAAACATGTTTCATTAACAACTTTGAACAAATTATTATATTATCCAATTGAAAGGATAGACAAATGGATAGGAAAAGGGTGGGTTTTGACATGCGAGAGTTCTCGCACGGGTACGCTAGTCATTCTTTAAAACTTGGAAGTACTTTATATTAAACCCCTGCGACATTTTCAAAATTTTCTCAAACACGGCTCCAAATTTTTTCTTTAAATTTCTTGTAAGAATAAAATAAAATACAGTTAAAAAGGTTGCATAGGTCCGATTTTAACGGTTAACTCTGAATTTTTGAAAATTTCAAAAGTTTGAATTTTTTCGGCTTCTTCGTACAAGTACAGAAATGAAGTTAGGTATTTTTGCTTCAAATATAATTTGTTTTCCGTATTTAGTTCTTTCATTAACGTAATGTACATTTAAAAAATAGTCGTTTTGCGCAGTATTGCGAGGAATGTCTCTAACTCTAAAAAATAACAAAGACAAGATTTTCTCAAAAACGGCTCCAATTTTTTTCTTTCAACTTTTAGTAGGAATCGTGCTAAATGTGCTTCATGAGAAGAGAATAATGAAGCGTGCCGGAATAATAATAATAATAATAATAATAATAATAATAATAATAATATTTATTTGAACAAATACATACATACCAATACATACATTCACAATATATAAATATTTTGCACTTGCATTTGTACAAAAAGGTTTGATTCAGGAAAAAACCTGTTTTTACATCAAACCTGGAGAACAGACACTCCAGTATGTAACAATTTAATGCACAATCATTTCTGAGACTTAAAACAAGAAGAAAAAAGTAGAATATCAATTAAGCATAAAAGCAGAATACAATACAAGCAAAATACAGTAAAAATTGAATACAGTAAATGTAGAACACAAAATATGCACCGCATAAGTAATAGTAAGAAACAATTAGTTATCGTAGAAGATCCACATCAAAATTCTATTTACATGCTAAACTACAGGTTTTACAAAGTTTTCAACAAAATATTGGAGTGAAGTACATCGTACAAAATATAAGTAGCATCAAAACAACACTGTAGCAACAGTAGTAAATAACTATTTTCCAGTTTGCCAGTTTTGCCAGTTTTGCCAGTTTTAAGAACCTTGATAACAAGTTTGAATGTATGTAGCCAGATTCTCTGCCTCATTGACAGCCAGCCTGAATTCTGCATCGCTAGAGACAAGTGGTCGTACTTTCTGAGGTCATAACAGAATCTCAGACACATATTTTGAATGTTCGACTCGGACTGTTATTGATAAGAAGAAATGTCAAAAATTCCGCAGGCAAATTTTAATACAGTGAGTTGTGCAGCATGAGGTTGCCTGGCCCTGAATTTTTGAAAATTGCAAACTTTTGACTTTTTCGGCGTCTTCCAACAACTACAAAATTTAAGATAGAAATTTTTCCTTCAAATAAAATTTGTTGTCCATAGTGAGTTCTTTCATTAAGGTCATGTACATTTTTCTGAAGAATTAAGTAATGTTCGCGCAATATTGCGTGGAATATGTCCAATTCTAAAAAAACATAGAGCTAACGCGCGTGCGTTCGCGCGTGCAACGCGAGGAGGGCCCTCGCACGCGGACCGGCGCGGCAGCGCGGGCGCCTGTCGGAGCCTCAGCGCGCAGCCTAGCGCTTCAAACAGCGCGGCGCCGGATTGCCTGGTGTCGACCGCCGGCAGTGCGGGTGCACTCAGCTAATGACGCGCCCAACACCACTTCTCTGATCCCCGCGCCGTGCCCTTCAAAAGGCGGGCGGCCACGCCCCCTCCCATCCACTCCGCGCGCTAGCCCTCGCGGCCACCAAGAGATACGGCAACTCAATGCAAGCGGAATAAACTTCGCTTCATACCCTCAAACCAACGCTGCACTTTTTCAGTAACGTTAAGCATTTGTTCCTGCACATCTCTCTTTGTGGTATGAAGATAATGAGTTACAAGTCACGGCCTTTATTAATATTTAAATACGAGTTCTTTCAGAGTTTAATACATTATTTCTGCGAACAGGAATGGGAATGTGCATTTGTAAGCATGGGTGTTCTAGGAATACCAAAAGTAGTATTTATATTTCTATGAACTTAACGCAGTACATCTGAATATATTGACAACCTTCATTCCTGGATTACTTATGTTTAGGTTACATTGAATTAGTTTTCTCAAAATATGTTGTCAGTTCATGCTGTTTAAAAATCATAATTTTTCGCCATCTTCCTATAACTTCAATAATCAAAATAATTTTTTAAAACTAATTACAGTTTGGCCATAAGCCCTTTGACAAAACTTCATTTTTCCAAATATAGGTATTAACCCATTAGTGCATGTGATCCGATAAATCGGATGCTAAGAATAACGTCAACCATGTCTGTCATTGGAGACTTTTCTGTTTGAGATACACACGAATCAACGCTCGACTTGTTAGAAAGGCATAAATTAAATGTATACACTGTAACTTTCAGAAGTTTTAGATTTAGAGCGGTTAGAGTGCAAAATGGCGCATTACAGTCTTGTTGTTTTACGTAGCTGGTAAGTTTTCATTTAATTATAATACCTAACATTGATTGATATGAACAAATTTTACATGAAATGAAATAATGAAGATTCATGTTTTCCATTAGAATTGGTATTAATAAGAAAATAATTATAAATAACTAAACTATTTCAAATTAATTTTCGTGATCCGAAATATCGGATCACATGCACAGGGGACACTTTTCACTGCAATATATTAGAATGGCTACGTTTTTTCTCTCTACGTTTCCAGCAACTGCTTCTAAATGAAAAAGTATTGTCAGCCTATCTGTTACTGAAATTTTGAACATGCTAGAAGAGGAACACACAAAAGGTGCTAACAATTGCGAGCAATGATTTTCGCTCTTCTGCAGAAATTATGCTTGTTAGATCGAAAGGCAATGATGTTGTCTTTTGCCACAAATCATGAAGGAAACGAAGTGGAAAGTAATGCGCGGTGGTCGAAAGAAAGTGGCGCCGTGGTTGTACAAAATCTAAAAAAAATGTAAAATTAATTTTCGACACCTTTTAGTTTTTAGTTTGTACAATAAAAGAATGGGTGGGATGGATTTGATGGACCAAATGATGGCGAACTACGGAACTAGAATGCAACTACGAAAATTGTTTTGGCTTATGTTTGCTTATTTGTGGATACATCAGTTGTAAATACCTGACTATTGATGAAAAAAATATTGCCAAATGATGAGAAATTCCATTGTTTCTCAAAATTCCGAAGAGATATTTGCCTGAGCTTGTCGAGCATTCATGAAACACCACCAAGAAAAGAAAGACAGCCAAATGATCCAAATACTGACATTCGTTTTGACGGCAAAAACCACGGGATAATTGCTGTCTTCGCCGCTGAAGAAACTTCGCTACTGTCAGTGGTAAAGGAAAATTCATGTGCCAAAATTATCATACGGGATTGCATTCAAAATGCTTCAAAGACTTTCATGCATTATATAATATGAAAGGAAAGAATTTCATTGTATCTCTTACGAATACACATCATTTTTCTGAATCGAAATATTTTCATTTGTTTGCCCAGTTATATAAATATAACGTAAAAATTAGTCTAGACATCTAAATAGACCGAAATATTGAAATATAATTTATTTTTAGAGTAATAAATAACAGTACACGGGAATTTCACCAGTGTCCTTTTTATTGAAAGCATAACCGGGCAGCCCCACACCTGCACTTAAGAGTACTGTATGCATGTGATCCGATTTATCGGATCACGTTTTTCTTGGAAACGGTGCAGAATTAAATTTCGATTATTCACAAAGTATGTCTTTTAGATGTATAATACATGGATATACAATCTTTTCCCCCAATAATAAGACAAAAATTTCATGCACTTATGGATTAACATATGCATAACAATGAGCTTTTATATTAACATTATTTTTCTTAACCATTATTATTATTATTAATATTATTATTACTATTAATATTATTATTATTACAAGTGGTTTCAAAGCGTTCTCCTCAGTTTCCAATCAGGGACCGAAAAGGTATTGAATACTGGTAAAAATACCGGTAAAATACCGGTATTTTTTCATACCGGTATAAAATACCTTTATTCCTTTATACCGGTAAAATATCTTTAAAGGACGTCTATACCGGTATGGACGTCCATAAAGGTTATTCCGGTATTTTTGATGGAAATAGTGTCACGTTCGCGGCCCCGCACGCGCGTTCGCGGCCCCACACGCGCGTTCGCTCCCCAAACGCGAGTTCGCTCCCCAAACGCACGTTCGCTTCCCCAAACGCGCGTTCGCGTCCCTACACGCGCTTTCGCGGCCCCACACGCGCGTTCGCTCCCCACACGCGCGTTCGCTCCCCCAAACGCGCCATCGCGTCCCCACACGCGCGTTCGCGGCCCCACAGGCGGGTTCGCGGCCCCCACACGCGCGTTCGCGTGTCCACAAGCGCGTTCGCTCCCCCAAACACGCCTTCGCGTCCCCAGACTATTATAATAATTCTTTCTCAACCAACAACAGAACTGGACCTAGGTAGAATGTCTGGTGGCGAAAATATGCCCACGTTGAGACTCGAACCTTAGGACCCCCGGTCAGAAATTCTGCGGAGTCCATAATTGTTCCTCTGAGCCATCTCAGCGTAAAAAACCAGAATGTTTCCCCTCCGAAACCTGTATGGTTATACTGAAATACCGGTATTTTCCCATGCAAATACCGGTATTTTCATGAGAAAATACCGGTATTTTTTAAAGGTATTTTTAAGGTATTTTGAATAAAGGTATAATAGAGGTAAAGGTATTTCTATACCGGTATAAATACCTTTACCGCTATTATTTCGGTATTCAGTCCCTGTTTCCAATACATTATACATATTGTTAAGAACAGAAGCATATGTAGCATCATTGATATTTTTTTTATGCTAATGCATCAAAGTCTGATGTTTTTGGTCTCTCAAATGTTACAGATAATTCTTCTCGTAATGTATCATTTCGAGGTAATTTTCAGCAGTCACCGTATGTTCAAGAAAATAAAGTCCAATAAGGCCACCAGCACAAATTCCTATCGTCAAAAGATTACCTTCTGACTGATTTTGGTCTACCTGATCACGGAAGATCTGCTCCATACCCAGTCTTTTCAAACTTTTTATTTAAGTTACGAATTGCTTGTCGCGACGGCGGTACAGTGTTTGGAAAATGTTACACGAATAATATGGTCATCGTGGTAATTATGATCATGTAATCACCACTTTTGGATTAAAAATACACGGTAATTCACTGTTAAGTTTCTATTTATTGTAAATTTTACTAATTGGTTGATTAAATTATTCACGGAAACACCTAATTCAATTAATCATTCATTAACATTATCGTGAGCATAAAACAATACACTATCGTATTCTTTTCTTGTTTCTGACTACTCCAATCAATTCACATCTGAATAACTGCTAGTGTCAAACGACGTATTGCCCATTCAGTATATTGTTCAAAATTTGATTTTTCAATAAAGTCGTGAACAACTTATTGGAAATAGTTTTGTATAATCTGGCGTGAAATAAATATGTTTTTATGCAAAAACGGCTCCAAATGTTTTCTTCAATTTTTTTCTAGGTTTCCATGAAGATCGCTTGTAAAAAGGATGCAGATTGATTCGATTTTTGTTCGTGGTGTCGGTTGATTTTTTTGGCTTCGACCTACGGTGTCGACAAAAATTTCAATTCAACGTTGAAAAAAACATCTACGTCCAGGGTTGCCAGAACCCTTCTGAAAAAATCCGCCAAATCCCCTATGGTCAGTTTAAAATAAGTTGATGATTGACAGTTGTGCTTCTGAAGCTGTAGCTTCGTACAATAAGAGTGCATGATTTGGTTACTTTAATATGTATTTATTTCAAGTGTTTATTTTCAAGTCCCGGGAACACGTTCTCAGTGGTACGCAACCTGTCAACGTTGCTCCCTTCCATTCTCAACTTTCAATCACCAACTTATTTTAATCGGACCATAGTGGGGTAAGAAAAGTAAGTGGTGAATAAAGCTGACTGTCACTGAGGCTGATAATTTCAAAATAGCTGCACGTTCACAAGAAGTTTAAAAATTAAATACACTTGTGCATAAATCCTACCTAGTTAGTCTAGTCTTATGACTTACACACTTGCACAATTTCTAGGAAAGGGGGCAAAATGTATGTCTAAAGATAAAAAAGGGCCCTGACATTTTCATACAAGCTGCATATTTACAAGGTGTTAAAAACTCAAACTTTTGGGCATAGGCCATTTCTGTAAGAAGCTATCAATACTTGTATAATTTGTGGGAAAATGTGAGTAAACTGACGATTTAAGTAAGCAAACAAAATAGTGTACCGCCCACAGTCTTCCCAGGAAACAACGGATTCCGACCATTGGACGGAATCCTTCAAAATGCTTTTTCTTCCCGCCAGTCGACGCTTGTTTTTCGCCCAATTGGCGATATTCCGCCCAATATGGCATCCCTGTGTACGTCGCAAAAATAAATGAACTATCTAATTTTGTTGAACTAGTTCACTAAGAAGAGCGATCCTATAAAGAATCGTTCACATCAAAGAACGACTTTTCCCATCCCTACAGAAGACCAGTCAGCATAAGCATGATTTGTGCAAGATATTATATTTTGAGATTACAAGCGTACAGTATTCATCTTAAAGACAGTGATGTATAATAGTAAAATTCGTTAACGACAGTCAATATCTGTTAGTTTTTCTTTTTCAGCAACGTTTGATTAGGTCATATTTTTCTTATTATTTTTCATGTACGTGAATTGAAATTATGAAGTTATATCGTAGCGTTACCGAATATCAACTTCATTAAATTAGCATTAATTTCTACATTTCTCTGGCAGTAATCTGCGAAAGGCGCCTCCGCTGGAGCCGGGGAATTTTTGGCGTGACTCCCTCGCTCTAATTCGACACGCGCAGCTGCGCGCACCCTCCGCATGTTTGTCTTCCGGGAAGCGTTCCTTAAGAAGTTCATCATTGGATCAAAACGAAGCAACTATTGGAATTTTTTTAGATCTTTCAAAAGCTTTTGACGTCATTGATCATAACATTTTACTTTCAAAATTACCTTCGTATGGAATCCGTGGTATTGCTCTAGATTGGCTATGTTCGTACCTTAAACAACGATCTCAGAGAGTAGAAATACCTTACTGAAATGATGGAACTTTATGTACACACCTTTCCGGTTCTTTGCAAATTGCATGTGGAGTCCCGCAAGGATCGATTTTAGGCCCTATTCTCTTTCTATTATACGTAAATGACATGCCCTTAGCGATTCGAAACGGAAGAACAGTTCTCTTTGCGGATGATACAAATATTCTTTGCAACAAAGAAACCGTAAATAGTACAATATCAGACGTTTCAAATTGGTTCCGTAATAACAAATTAAAAGAAAATGAAAATAAAACTGTTTCAATGCAGTTTTCCATATCAAATAAAAAATTCTGTACTCCATTGAAAATGAACGGTGTGCCATTGACTGATGTTAATGTAACAAAATTTTTAGGTCTATCAATTCAGTCAAACCTCAAATGGAATGCCCACTTAAATGAATTGAACACAAAATTAAGCTCATTATGCTACGCGTTCAGAATTCTTCCAAATTCCGTCAGCCTTCATACAGCTCGTTGTGTATATTTTGCCAATGTTCACTCCCGCCTGAGATATGGCATAATATTTTGGGGAAACACATCTTATAGTTCACAGACTTTCAGATTACAAAAAAGAATTGTACGAATAATAAGCAAATCCAACCCACGTGATTCTTGTAAGTCACTCTTTATTAATCTAGGAATTTTACCATTACCTTGTCTCCTGATTTACGAATCAGTAGTTTTTGTCAAAAATTACTTACTTAAGGACGGGAATATATTTTCAGCAAACGCCGATGTCTATAAGTATAACACACGACGTAGTAATCATATTCACCAGGTGGCAGTATCAACAGCTCACTACAAAAAATTCACATACAATTCATGTACATTACTCTACAACACTTTGCCAGAAGACATTAAACGATTAAATTCAATAGAAAAGTTTAAGTCCCAAGTAAAATATTTTCTGCTGCATAACTGTTTCTATACAATTCGAGACTATACCGAGCATCAAAAAGGAAGGTAGAATTAATTTTAACAATGATAGTTAATGTAATTATTTATCATTTGGACTGTATAATTCTAAATAACCTGTAACAAGTATTGTACCACAGTTTCTGGGTTGATGGCCCCCATCTCGATCAGGTTTTTCGTCCAGTTTCCCTGATCCTTGAGCAAATGCTGAGACGGTCCCTTGTTTTGCTTCTGGACATAAATGTAACTTCATTATTTGTGCACGTCTTCTGAATTTCAGTGGGAAATATAGTTATTCAAATGATCGTTTTTCATATTATCGCGGTAAAAAGTATTATTCTTTAATGAAGAACATGAGGGTTCAGGGCAGGAATTTATAGCTAATTTACCTTTGAAAATATATTTTATTATATAGGAGCGAATATTTTGTCAACAAAACTCGAAAAAAACTCTCTTTTCTGTATTCAAAATTCGACTAGAATATGGTTTAGGATAGAGACCACAGAATTATGAAAACGTGCACAAAATTCACTTCTCCCCATAGCTCGTCATACGCAGTTTTTAACTGTTTTTGACGTAAAAAAATTAATAAAGAGAACGCACCCACCCCCTTCCAGCCCCTGGGCCGCCACCAAGTGGACGTCAACAAAAATTAGGCTTGCCCTGGCCCACTTCTACGACGCATATCTAGGCTTGCACGTGCGTCCAAGTAAACAATGTAAGACAGAGACTTGACACAGAAGATACTGGAAATTTTCCATTAAAGATCCCTGTTCAAACGGCTTCAGCGATTGGACGAAGTGATTTCACTGCGCAATTTCCTGTAGCCTATCGCCGAACGGGTTCGAAATTGTAGTAGAACATTCTCGAACTTGAGAAATTTTTTGGAGGGGGACCGAGGCAAGAGGCAGAAAGAATGTAACATCCGAAGGGGCATTCCACTTGCGACTTTGGCTGAGTAGCATTCTGTTTTCGGCTTTTGGCTCAGTATCGCTTTGCTTTCGATTTTCGACTGCGGCGCTTGTTAATAAGACTTCATGAAGGCACTCTGTGACTGCCCGTCGGGGCCTTCACTTGATTTATCTTGTGGCGAGACTTTTCAAGAGAAAGTTTTCTTTCGGACTCGATCAATTTTCAGAACCATAGTTTTATCGGTTCAAGTTATTTAATGTGCCGTGCTTGGCCACGATTCGATGAACCAAAACAATTGATTTTGTTGAAGTAGACGTGATTATGACACGTCTATCTGTGGCATAAGCACGCGGAAGTGACTGCGTTAATCGTCAAGATCGCCACCGCTTACGTGAATGCCCATCGAAAGTGCTACCTGAAGGCGCCCGCTCGACCAGCTGGGGGGAGCCCTCCCTCGGCCGCGCGGCCTAGACCGCCTGACCGCCGCCACCCGCCTCCGCCGCCGCCCGGGAGAAGCGACCCTCTCCGAGACGCCGCCCCGCTGAATGGGGCAATGACCACGAAAGTCTCCAGACGGTGAAGTGTACTAGAGCTTCGCTGAAAGCGCTCAAATGACCCTCAGGCGCTACTCAATGAACTTTTGCAGTTAGCTCAAAACAAGCAGGGAGGGAAATATTTCAGGCCGCGCATTAGCCGTTAATAAAATTAGTCGTAGATTTTTTTGTGTAATGCATTTTGTCTGTTGTTGATTGTAATATTTTAATTTTAATTTATCTTGTTTCGATTACTTTGGTTTGCATTACGGGGAAAACTCACGAGCTCGTGCATGGTAGTGTAAGTCTAGGTTCATCTTTCTTTTTTGAATCATTAAATTCTTTATGTTAACCTCATTCACATATGTTCTTTCTTGCTAAAACAACGTCCACTAGCCATCCCATTTCTTTCAGGCAACCTGAGCTAGCTGGAAGGTAAGGCGATCCACCTTCACTGTCATTCGCGGAGACCGCGAGTGACGTGGCAATATGTCTTGTAGTTCCTCCCTACTGCGATGTAGGATATTAAACTTAACGATAAAAAACAAATTATTTTCATTTCAAATTCTTACGTAATAAATGTTCATCATAATTTTGCTTTAGAACGCTTTAACAAAAAATAAATTTGAATGATAATGTTCACACAGGTACGAAATTTTAAAAAAATTATAATTTGTTTTTTACATAAAAGCAGCAACAATTTGTTTTCAAAGTACAAAGACTAAATCATCCAGTCATCACGAAAGACTTCATTCAATGTTTAAACATTAATTTACTATGCATTTACAAGATCTTCTGTTCCATTAATCAAAAATAAATAACGCCGTATTTATCCACACCATAAGAAATCCCATTAAAATTTATAAGTGATGTATGGTCTATGCAAAATGCCATGCAAGGCCTGCTCTAGTGGGGACTAAAACCCTCATTGAATATGAATAGAATACAAAATATTTTAAACAATTATACTAAAGCTTCAAAATGATATATTATGCAACTGTTGTGTTAACGTAATTTTTTGTGAAATCTTAAATACTAGAAACAATATTGAAAAGGCACAAAAGATTTTCTCATAAACCGGCTGGATTTTGTTTTTCAATTACAAAAATTGCGCTGTTAAAGGCTTGGAAAAGCATATTTAAAGAAGGGCAGAGATAAATAAAATAGTCCTAGAGCTTCGAAGGTATGGTGTCGCCTTGTTCGGAAATGTAAGTTTTATAGCAAAACAAAGCTCACATCAAATCACATCACATCACATAAATGTAGCTTCATTGTGCGCACGTTTTGTTGAGCACTCCTTTTGCTTGTAGTTCATTTACCGTTGAAATTGTTTTTCTATAACTCGGGAACAAATATTTATAAAATATTTTTATTTTTGTATAATAGTTATTTTGTAAATTCTTTTTTTTTAATTCTGGCCCTCAAGAAAATGAGCGCAGATAAATCTCTTTCTCCACACGTCATACACAGTTTTTACTGTTTTTACTTTCCCGTATACGTACGTATACACGGAGTGATATACGTTGTGATATACCAAAATATATAATATTTTGTTAATAATATTGGCTGTAAATGGGTTGGACAAAAGGGTATGCAAATGGCGATATACAGCCTTAGCAACGCCGGCGCTGTGGTTGGCAAGGTCAACAAACTGCATTCAGGCCTTGAAGAGATGGGGACGCTGGCTAGATAGACAAATAAAATAATGTGTGATTGGTCTGAAAAGGAATGACTGTCGGGGGCGTGGCTACTTGGTTTGATAAGAGATGAATGGATTGGCGAAGGGAGAATAGACTGTCTAATTTTGTCGTTTTGTTTTAAAAAAAGAGGAACGAAGGACGGATACCGAAGCGTTGAGGGCGAAAGAACAGGGAGAACTGGACATTCTGATAGTGGTCGTCGAGTAGTAAAGATCGCTCGCGAGATCAACAGTAGTGAAGTAGGACTTGTAAGTTTCGAGTGAGACTCAATAGTTTTTCGGAATCTGGAAGTTGATGTGCAACGGGAAGTTCGATTAGGACTTTGAAAGTTTTTTCTTATATTGCGGTTTTGGACTTTAATATTTTACCACTAGTTGGGGAAGACTAAGAACTCCGAATACCAATTAAGAACCGGTAGATATTCTAGTCAGTGAGGGCTGGATGCGTCGGCAACGTCGCAAGATTAAAGAGAGAAGCGGAACTTGGGATCGACTACATTCCAGTAAGAAGAGACTGCGAGGCGTCGGCGACCAAGACGGTAAATAAGACTGCAGTACAAAAGATACATATTTTAAAACGAGGTCATGACCTAAGGACAAGAAAATTGTTAATATTGTTAAATAAATGGTTGAATTTTTTCTTTTGGAAATGAAAAGATTTTCATTTAGTCAATCAAAATTGTTAAATAGTTAGAAATAGATAATTATTCCCTTTCAGATTCCTCGCCATACTGTAAAGTTGACAGATCAAGTAATCGGCTATCTAGGCGATAGCGATTATCCATAACGGGACCCATTGACCCAGCTAGCCGGACATTTATACATTTGTTGAAATTAGCTGTGGAAGTATTGGTCATTTTTAATTAACGTAACCTGTTCCTGGCGCCCAAAATTTTAATATAAATTCGAAACGGGTCACGATTATAACCATCTTAGATGAATGATGCCAACGATCTCGTAAGAGTCTATGACGAGACGTTGTTGGTACATTTCAACGTAGTATAGGGAAAGTTCTGTAATGCTTCGCGAAACTAGTGGTGCTACAGAATGGCACAGACTTTCCCGTATTAGCTTTCTATTTCCTTGGGTCTTCGCTAGCTATTCGGAATTGCCACAAACTCTTTCTTGACAACTGTCATCTATCACCGCCAAAAGTAACTTTTTTTGTCATTTTCTTAATTTTTCGGTTTCCTATTGGTAGAACGGAAACATAAATTTTAGAATATTAAAGAACACAAAAACCTAGCCGCAAATGGCAATTTTCTTTTAAAAATTATGTGCCGTTTAAGAGAAAATGGCGTTTTAGCGCTATTAAAAATGCGAAATTTGAAGCTCATTTTCACAGAAAATGTTTGAGTTTTCAAAATACTTTATTTGAAGTTATCTGAAGCACATACACTCACAAATATAATAATGTTTACAAATTGCTGGTAATGCGCATATTAAAGATGTGAGAGATCTTTAAAAAAAATACAATTATGTAATTTTTGAAAAACAAAAAAATAACTCAAAATAAACTTTACACTATACTAAAGAGTGTAATTAGCACGATCCGTTACAAAAGTGTCAAGAACAATATTGCAGCCATATATGAGAAAATAGCGTTTGAGCGTTTCTGAAAATGCCAAATTTTGAGCTACTTTTTCACAAAAAAGGGTTGTGTTTTCGAGAAACTTTACTTGACATTATTTAAAGAACATGTACTCATAAATATAATAATGTGCAAACATTGTGTGCCGTTAATATAAATATTATCGACGTGAGAAACATGTGAAAAAATTTACATTTTTGTAATTTTTGAAAACACTAACCTATAGTGTAATATGGCTTTTGTGTCATCTGATAGAGTACATTTACCACTATCCCTACCAAAAGTTTAAAGAATAAATTTGGCGCCATTTTTGAGAAAATCTTGGTTTTGTAATTTTTTTAAATTGCACATATTGCACGCAATATGAAAACTATTAAAAGTTTGAAAAATGTACATGACCTTTATGAAAGAACTTAATATGCAGAACAAATTTTATTTGAAGAAAAAGTCTCTATCTTCCATTTTGTAGTTGGAGAAAGACGCCGAAAAAAAGTCAAACTTTCACAATTTTCGAAAATTCAGAGCTGTACGTGAAAGTCGGACCTATGCCATGTCAATAAGTGTATTTTACTCTATTCACACAAGAAATTTAAAGAAAAAATTTAGAGACGTTTTTGAGAAAATTTTGAAAATCCCCGGGGGGCTTCATATAAAGTACCCCCAAATTATGAAGAATCTTTTTCAAAATCTCAAAGCTTTGACTAGAATCAGATCGACCGGGGAATATCCATTTTGGAAGAAATCGTACGTATGGTTTAGGCGCTAGCAGTGTTCACAGACGGACAGACAGACGGACGGACGGACAGACGGACGTTTTCCTTTCAATTGGGTTTTCGGTATCAAGGACCTAGAAAACAGGGTTTCTGGCTACACCACTTGTTAGGGGATTTTTTTTCTTAATTTGGCAACTGGTTTTATCCACTTATTCGTTTTCACGTCCCGGCAATTAATTTTTTCCGCCGAAAATTGGCAATTTTTTGGCGCAGCATTACATAACTTTCCCTATACTGCGTATATCACTCCGTGTATACGTACGTATACGGGAAAATAATATACTACGTATATCACTCCGTGTATACGTGCGTATACGGGAAAGTAAAAATGGCCAATTTTCGGCGGAAAAAAATTAATAAAATTATTAAAATTAAATAAAATTTGTTCTGCATATTGAGTTCTTTAATAAAGGTCATGAAAATGTTTTTCAAAATTTTGGTAGTTTTCGTGCAATATTGCGTGCAATATTTTAAATTTTAAAAAATTACAAAAACAAGATTTTCTCAAAAACGGCTCCAAATTTTTTCTTTAAGCTTTTGGTAGGGATAGTAGTAAATGTACTCTATCAATGACATAAAAGCCATTTTGGTCTATCGGTTGGTTTTTTCAAAAATTACAAAAATGTAATTTTTTTTTACTTATCTCTCACGTCGTTAATATTTACATTATCTGCGATTTTTTCACATTATTATATTTACGAGTATATATGCTTTAAATAATGTCCAGTAAAGTTTCTCGAAAACACTACCGTTTTCTGTGAAAAGTAGCTCAATTTTGGCATTTTCAGAAATGCTCAAACGCCATTTTCTCGTATATGGCTGCAATTTCTTTCTTGAAACTTTTGTAACGGATAGTGCTAATTACACTCTTTAGTATAGCGTAAAGTTTCAAAAATTATATAAATGTAAATTTTTTTTAAAGATCTCTCGCATCTTTAATATGCACATTATCCGCAATTTGTAAAGATTATTATATTTGTGAGTGTATGTGCTTCAAATAACTTCAAATAAAGTATATGAAAACTCTTTTCTGTGAAAATGAGCTTCAAATTTCGCATTTTTAGTAGCGCTAAAGCGCCATTTTCTCTTAAACGGCACATAAATTTAAAATAAATTTGCCATTTACGGTTAGGTTTTTGTGTTCTTTAATATTCTAAAATAAATGTTTCTGTTCTACCAATAGGAAACTGAAAAATTAAGAAATTGACCAAAAAAATGTACTTTTGGAGATGATAGATGGTAGCTGGCAAGAAAGAGTATGTGGCAATTCCGAATAGCTAGCGAAGACCCAAGAAAATAGAAAACTAATACGGGATAGTCTGTGCCATTCTGTAGCACCACTAGTTTGACAAATAAATAAATAAATCAAACCTTTAACTACAGCATTACAGAAATGTAAATACAAAAACTAAATACATTGTTTCTAGCTTTAATCATAAAAAAATTAAATACCACATGCCGAATGTTCATTCGCTATTTTTAATTTTCAATGATGATGTAAACAAATTTGTCAAGGAACAAATGGTTTCCTCTCCCAAAACATGGTTTTGAGCTGGTTGTCACAGATAATACATCATTGTGGCTGTCAGAAGAAAAAAGTTGCGCAATTTTGTTAGAAATAACTGAGAGAAAATAGTTAACCCTGGAAAACCCTCTTTGCCAACCAGGGTTGCCATGCGTGTTGCAAGCTCTTTTCGCACCGTTACTACAGAATTTCCCCAAAAATCCTCTTCAATGAAACGAAATTCCCCAACTTTGAAACGAAAAGTATTCTCTAAACTAAGAACCAACGGTATGCCTTGCCGTCATTCCATTTTTCGCTATCAAGGGCCCATAAAAATGGATTCTGGCCATCCCAGTTTTTTTTTCTAAATACATCTGGACCACTTTTTTCGTTATCAGGGACATATAATAAATTTGTTTTTTTGCCGAAAGTGTTTGCGGTTTTTTTTGCGTAGCACTACATAACTACCTCTCTACTGCTTAAGCGTTCGCCAGAAAGTAAAAAACGATGGCATTATTTTGGGGCAAGGAGGACAATTCTTGCCGCGGCGGTTTTGAGATAGAGCCAGACAAAACGCATTCTATTATACTGCGATTTTTCTAACTTTGCCTCTCATGGCCCGTGTTCACGATGGAAAATGTCATGGCATTTTGCGCCCCTCTCAGTCGTGCAGCCATATATCGCATGATCGCGACCGTATCAAACAGTGCTCGTGATCATGCGACTTCTGCCGGCACAACCGAGAAAGGTGCAAAATGCGTGTGATATTCTATCGTGGCCTTGGGGACTTGAGAGGCAGAGTTAGAAACATCACACTATACAGATCGTTCTCGCTGCCTTTCTTTCGCAGTCTGGGGAGGCCAGCGCGCGTATTGCCTGTCCTTCCTACCAGAGAAATCTTTATGCAGATCCTTGTCAAGGATCGGATCTATAGTGCGATTTTTGTAACTCTGCCCTTCAAGCCCCTATGGCCACGATGGAATATCACACGGCATTTCGCGTCTTTCTCGGTTGTGCCGCTAGAAGTCGCTTGATCGCAAGCACAGCTTGATGCGTCGCGATAATGCAATCTCTGGCGGCACAACTGAGAACGTCCCAAAATACCGTGACATATTCCATCGTGAAGATGGGCCTTGAGGGGCAAAGTTAGAAAAATCGCAGTATGTCAGTACTGCTTATTCTCTGCCAGGATTCAAGTTGATGTTGGGAATTCGGTCCCCAGAATGGGAACTTTTTCGTTGTGGGGAAAGAATGTAGAACATAAATGAATGGGGAAATATTTGGATATTTTTTTGGGGAAAATTATTTTCATCTGGAGTATTATTCTTTCAATTATTACGAATAAAAAAAACAGTAGAGGTAATTCTCTCTCATTTTTATGTATCAAAAAGATCAAAATAAACGACAGGCTTAGAGAAAGAAAAACATGAGCAAAACGAAATAGTACACGGCTTTGAGCAGCTTAGAGGACAATGATTGGTCGATTTGAATTATCTGAATTTAAGAGTACAGGCAGTGTTGCCAGACGACTAACTGTGTTTCCCAGTTCCAACCTTCAAAAATCCTGGTGCCAATTATAATGGATTCTTATATTGTTAATATTCTAATTCTATTATGTTTTCAATGGGCACAGAAAGTTCGTTAAATTTAACTCAGTATCGATATATTTAAAATCAATAAACTAAATGAAATATGGTGGAAAGGAAATAGTATTTCCATCATAAATGGCGGTCTAAGTCGTATCCTTTTCTCCTATAGTGTATGCTGGAAAAATACCATCCTATGTCACTCTTAATGCTTTTAGGGTAGTGTTTTTCACAAATATCACAGTTATTTGTAATATTGGTTAGTGTTACATTATTGAATAAAAAATATTATACAAATTTTAAATCGTTCATCACAAATTAAGTAGACTCAAGTCGTGGTATTTAAGCGTACCAGGATGTATTTATTCTGGTACACGGTATCTTCATTAAAATCGTGGTAAAAATACCAAGATCCTGGTGCGTCTGGCAACACTGGGTACAGGCAACGGAATCGTCAGGGACACCTCATGTCATTGGTCCGGAATTGGGAGAATATTTTTAGTTTTGAAGTCGAGGAATTTTGTTTCATTTGAATGGTTACTTGAGGAAATTGCGTAGTAGTAGTAGTGAGGAAAGAGCTCGCCACACATTTGACAACCCTGTTCTTGGCAGTACCGGATAAGCGTGCTCTGCGGACCAGGGAGTATTATTTGAGAGTAAAAGCGCGGAGTTTTTCGGTAACTGCAGTGTATTTCGCTTGTGAGAAGCAACATGACTTCTCCTGCGAATAAAAAGATAATTAATATAAAATTTCAAAAATAAAAATAAAACTTCATCACTTCCGTGCTCTCGTAGTTTTGATGAACACAAATATGCAGACGTTTATACTTCGGTTTTTATAATTTGGTGTGTAAGGGGCTGTCTTCACGATGAAACTCACGGCATTTCGCGTTTTTTTCCCTCGGCCGTGCCACTAGAGGTCGCATAATCACGACCGTATCAAGCAGTGCGATGTGACTAGAGGCATTGGTGCATATTGGTGTAATTTTGTTACACAAAAATTATATTATTTAATTATATAAATGAACGTGTATGAAAATTATACGAAGTGTTCAGTTCCAATAAAAGGCAATGTTTAATATTATTCAAATATTTAATTGATAATGATAATTGAAAATCTAATGAAACATCAATCATTTCTATTTTGTGAGGGAGACGTATAGTACTTTCTCGCATTCCACATACGCACTATTATTGTGAAAGTTATGAAATGTTGCAAAGAAAAATGACAATTTTTCGACAGAAAAAAATCGTACATTAGGTAACTAATAAAGAACAATTGGATAATTCTTCTTCCTGTTTCTAGTAAGTTACTTTTTCTAACACTGTGTATTCGTAATCTATTTTGGGGAATTCTTGATACCGAAAAATTTGTTTTCCGGCAAAATAAATGCCCGTCTGTCCATGCGATCCATTAGCATCTAGTTTTCATTTCTATTGACTTTGTAAAGAAAATTTTTCTGGGAATGTATATTTTGGAAACATTTGACAGCTCTTCTTACACCCAAACGAATTGTCAAAATAGCGTACAATTTCATTTTCTTCAAAATAGCGTATAATTTCAATAACTTTTCAAAAGCATTGTTTTTTAACTACATTCATTTGATTAAAACCACCCTCAATATCATATTTTATTGAGGCAACATCACAATCCAAAGAACGAATTCGGGCAATATATCAAACTTATGGATATTTGTCAACATCACAAAAAATTTAATTTATAAATCCGCCCATCTTCCACGGCTGTAAATCCGTTTTTCCCACTGTCGATAAAGGAAAAAATTTTTGACGGAGTACTTAAAAAAATCTGCAGGAATCCTAGCCGGAAAAAATCTAGCAGGAATCATCCGTCATGTGGTGCTTTTCTGCTGGACCATATGAACCAAGAGTTACGCGCTCGACAATGACAACGAATGCCGCATGGGGCGGAGTGCTATTTCAGGACGAAATTGGTTTGTCTTGAAGCTTTCCAATTATATGAAAGCGCATTTTATTTCCTTCCCGCAAATCTGAATCTATTTTCTTTTTGTAAACGGTAAAAACTGGATTTCTTGAAATTGGAGACATTATGGTCACTGCTAAGAGTAAGAGGACTAGATAGTCTCGGCAAAATATTCTTCATACTATACAATGAATGTACTTTCCTGCGTATTGCACTTCGCACAAGAGAGTATTGTGTTCAGAGAATAGTATAATTCGCACCAGAGAGTGTTATAATTCAAATAAGCACCGGAAGTAGTCCTACCTATAAAATTAATTTTGCGAAGAAAAAGAAATAAAAAACCAAAATATGTAAATACATGTATCTCAATCTAAAAAACAAAATGAAAAATCAACACAATTACAATCAAATTCAACGTTATTAAAACCATTAATCTTAAAAAAAACAATACAACGAAACACAGGCGAACGAACACTGGTGAACAACTAGAATGTCACCCGTACATTCTAAACTCACTATGATACGGCAGCCAAAGCTGACGGTAACGTGGCTATGGCTCATCCTATAGCCGAAAGCATTACTTCGTACAAAAATTAATAAATTCTAATGATATTCACCACAATTTGTAGCAAATGTTTTATGTACTACTTATTATTGGACTAATATAACTGCTGAAATAATAAGTGCAACAATAGCAATAAAATAAAAATATTGAAATTGAAATATGTGTAGCAAATGTTTCCTTAGATCTTCTCCGTCCTTTTTAAAATGTTTTACATGCATATTACATAATTCTTTGTTCGATAGATTTACTAGGCACAGTTATTTTGAAAATTATGCTTATTATCCTGAAATTCTTATCGAAATTCATACCATATAAAATAAATAAATTAATAAATTCATACCGAGGAAGCGATAGGGCACGCTAGTCCAAAGCCGGCAACACCGCCATCTATGGTGACCCATTCAACTTTTTAAAAGCCACGAGTTTCCATATACCCTGCTATGTTCGCAGCAGCACGTGTCAACGAAATTGTGACTGTTCCAATATCCGACCCCTTCCACGATAAAATAATTATTTGCATAGAAAGAATATGTTTCCTAGTGTCTGTTGAAAACATCAAATAAAATGTTTCGTAATTATATAAAAATAGTACTCATTACAAAATTCTGTTAATTTAAAACAGTTTGAAGTCTTACAACGGCTTTCAAAGGATACGTCCGTAAGTTCGTGATCTACATGCAGCCAGAGAAGGTGGGATATTGCTTTGATTCTGTAGGTCATACTACACATTCATTTTTAATTTAATCTTAAGTGAATTAATATAGTATATTGAATTTATAACTACCATTTACTTCTAATTAATTGTTTATTTGAAATACCTCATAAAATAAGTGTCAGTAGCGGAACACCATTCTCTTCCACACAGGTGGTACACAGATTAATTTACATTGTATAAATCAACAGAGTAAAAACAAATAAGGGCTGTGCAATTGATTTGTTTCTTCGTATTCGTTCTCGATTTCCAAATGAAATCTAGAACACCATTTTAGCAAAAGTCCTCAATAGTCTATGCATTTTAAATCCCTATTGCCAGTTTTAAACATGTTTAGCATAATAGGTATTTAAAAATAAAGAAAACTGAATTATATTTAAGGGGCCAAATTTAAGATTCATTACTTTAAAATTTTACATTTATCAAATTGTTCAAAAAAAAAAAGAAAACAAATTAAAAAAGATAAACTTTCATTTTGGAGAGTTTTTATTCTTTGTACTACTTTGATCGCAAAATTGTTATTTAATGAATAAATGTAATTTCGTCATCTGCTCTAGGTTTTAAAATCAGTTGACTTTTAACCCTTAACTACAGACAATATTCAAATTGACTCCGCCGTGTTAATTTTCTACGAATTGCGAGAATTCCGTGAATCTGATAAAACTATTTCACCAGTCTACCTTATCTTCAGTGTCTCAAAACTGATTGTTATAATTTTGCAACGAATTGCATTGGTGAGTGGTTATTGTGATTTTTTTGACTCTCGGTGCAAGTAGGAGTCATTTTGACTCCGTGCCTGTTTACGTAACTGGTTTTGTAAGTTCTGGTACTTCTGTTATTGAATTTTGAAGTTACAAAAGCACTTAACTGATAAATTCGTTAAACAATTCTGTACGGAACTCCAAGGCAATCATCTAAAAAAGTGTGTCCCTTCAGAAGGGACTTCATGCACAACATGATCTGGTAAATGCGTAAATGCTCGTATATTGTATACAAAAGTGCCGCAAAACTAGAACAGATTAGATTTTTTTAAGTTTGGCCAAAATCCTCGTAAGGGAATAAATGGAAAAAATTCAGCTGCAACAAGAAGTGAGAAAAAGCATTTAAAACATGTTAGGCGATGGGGAAATAGCAAGGAGGAAGAAATTTTAACATGGCCCATATATTTACCCATCTCCATAGGTTTTCGTCCAGTTTCCCTGATCCTTTGAGCAAATGCTGAGATGGTCCCAATTGTTTTGCTTCTGGACATAAATGTAACTTAATTATTTGTGCATGTCTTCTAAATTTCAGTGGGAAATATAGTTATTGAAATTATTGTTTTCCATATTGTCGCGGCAAAAAGTATTATTCTTTCATGAAGAACATGATGAGGATTAAGGGCACAAATTTATAGCTAATTTACCTTTGAAAATATATTTTATTACATAGGAGCAAATATTTTTGTCAACAAAACTTGAAAAAAAACCCTCTTTTTTTCTGTATTCAAATTCGACTAGAATATGGTTTAGGATAGAGATCACAGAATTATGAAAACGTGCACAAATTTCACTTCTCCCCATAGAAAATGAAGTATTATTGCATTTATGTTTGAATATTCCGCCAATTTTTTAATGAAATCTTATTAGGAGACAAATACAATAATTTTTTATTACGAAATTACAAATGAAATTTGCAATTGTCGGTCATAAACGTTAAAATATTATGCAAGGAGTCAAATTGACTCCATGTCTGTGTTCGTGTTACTGAATTTCATGCCTATAGTTAAAATTAACTTTCTCACACTGAAACAAGTACATAATATTCTACACGAACAATGAAAATGGAAAACTAGTGGTGCTACAGAATGGTACAGACTTATCCGTATTAGTTTTCTATTTCCTTGGTTGTGGGCTAGCTATTCGGATTTGCCACATACTCATGCCACCTGCCATCTATGGCGCGCCCAAATAACATTTTTTTGACATTTTATTACGTTTTTGGTTTTCTAATCGTAGAAAGGAAATATTAATTTTAGAATATTAAAGAACACAAAACTTCGCCCTATATGGCAACTTTCCTTCAAAAATTTGTAGCCGTTTTTAAGAAAATAGCGTTTAAATGGTACTAAAAATGCGAAATTTGAAGCTCATTTTCACAGCAAATTTTTTAGTTTAATTTGAAGTCATTTAAAGTACATTAATTTACAAATACAATAGTGTTTACAAATTGCTGGTAATATGTATATTAAAGATGTGAGAGGTCTTTCAAAAAATTTACATTTGAGTAATTTTTGAAAGAACAAAAAATTCTCCAAAATGAACTTTACGTCATATGAAAGAGTGTAATTAGCACTCCGTTCAAAAAGTTTGAAGAAAAAAAATTGGATCCATTTATTAGAAAATGGAGTTTGATCGTTTCTGAAAATGCGGAATTTTGAGCTAGTTTTCATAAAAAAACTGTTGAGTTTTCGAGAAAATTTACTTGACATTATTTAAGACACTTGAACTCGTAAATATAATAATGTAAACAAATAGCCACTAATGTAAATATTATCGACGTAAGAGGCAAGTCAAAAAAATACATTTTTGCACTTTTTGACAAAATGGAGTTTGTCATCTCATAGGGTATATTTAGCACTATTCCTACAAAAAGTTTAAAGAAAAAATTGGAGCCGTTTTTGAAAAAATCTTGTTTGTGTAATTATTTAAAATTGCACATATTGTTCCCAGTATTGCCCGAAAACTACTAAAATTTTCAAGAAAATGTACATGACCTTAAAGAAATAGCTAACTATGAAGAACTAATTGTATTTGAAGGAAAAAATCTCTATCTGCAATTTTGTAGTTGGAAGAAGACGCCGAATTATATTCAAACTTTTGCAATTTTCGAAAATTCAGAGTTAACCATGAAAATCGGACCTCAGACACCTTAATACGTGTATTTTACTCCGTTCTTACAAGAAATTTAAAGAAAAATTCGGAGCCGTTTTTGAGAAAATTTTGAAAATTTCCGGGGAGCTTCAAGTGAAGTATTATATAAAATTTTATAGATTTTTTTTCAAAATCTCAGTGCTTCGACTCGAACTAGATCGACCGGGTAATATCAATTTTGGAAGAAATCGTACGTATGGTTTAGGCGCTAGCAATGTTCACAGGCGGACGTTTTCCTTTCAGTTGGTTTTTCCGTATCAAGGACCCACAAAAGAGGGGGTCTGGATACACCACGTGTTAGGGAATTTTTCTCTTAATTTAGCACCTGGATTTATCCAGTTTTTCGTTATCATGGCCCGGAAATGAATTTTTATCCGCCGAAAATTGGCCATTTTCCCTAAACTGCGTACATCACTCCGTGTATACGTACGTGTACGGGAAAGTAAAAATCGCATCTGCATTTTGTTTACCGTTGCAAGTGTGTTTTCTATATCTTGAGAAAGACATATCTAGTTTTTCAAATGTTGCTAATCTCGCGCTTTTTTAAATTTTATTATTATATCTTTTTTATATTTTATTCGGCTTTCAACCATCGTATTTATAGTTAAAATGTTGGGAAGGGATTGTGGAACTTGCGCAAATAATCATGTACGTCATACGTCATGTACAGTTTTCACTGGTTTTTGAGCAAATAAATCAAATCAAATTAAATTTTCAAAATTACAGATGCTGAAGTTACGTGACTCACCTGTATAGTAAAGTACTTCCTCTAATAAATCGAGCAGTCGTAATTTATGTTTTGTTGGTCCATGATACCAAAAAATTGATTCACGGTAAAGTTTTGAGGGGGTCCTTCACATGAAGTCTCAGTTACATCCTCAAAATTTTCTTAAAAGTGTATCGATTGTTTATTTAACTTTGTTCTTGGATAGTAAAAAAGACTCTAAATAGAATGGGGTAGGTCTGGTTTAAATCCTTGAATCCTTTTTGAAAATTGCATTAGTTCATTATTTAGATATCTTCCTACAGCTACAATATTGAAAGTAGATTGTTTCTCTTTTAAGACATGTTGAAAGAATGTTAAGTACGATTTTTCGAAAATAAGTTGTGGCATAGTGACGCTTGCATACATTAAAAACAGGATGTACCTTGTCTATGAAAGCCACAAATAGACAGGTTTAGGCTGAGCCAGGAAGTAGAAAGGGCGCGCAGGCGCCGCCAAGGGGGGCGGTAAGACACGTCACAGTGGTCGTTTGTATACGTCACACCAAGCTCTGAGGGAGGGAGGTCACGTGGGGCACCCATGTCACTTTAGGCTACGGAGTGGGAGTAAATCATGTGATCGGTCGGTCATGTGACCGAATCTATTTAAGATGAGGTAAGGGCATATTAGCTAAGATACATTTTCGGCACGGGGCCGAGTGGTATCTTCATTAAGTGCTCACGCTCTGCGCTCCAGGGCGAGCGGCCGGACTTGTCCGGGGAGACGTCAGTCTCATCTTTAGCGACGCGGTCAAGCAAGGGCGGGTGGGGGACTCGCAAAGCAGTCGCAGGTGGCGGCTAAGATAAACTGTTCTTAGGAGGGTTCCGTAAAGCACGGATGAAATAAATGAACTTGTGCAACATTGTATATATATTTCTTTAGTTTAATGAACTTTTTTTGTTACGAATCCGTGTCAAGCCTGTTCCTCGTCTGTGGTGTCGTTTAATTACTCAGACACAGAAAAATGTTCGCATAATTTGCGTGAAATATAGGTAATTTTGGCAATGTAGGCAAAACCAGAGTTGGGCAGTATCGAAAATACTTGTATTTAAAATACGTATTTTCGATACTTTTGTATTTTGTATCGAAAATACATTTTTAAACATGTATTTTGTATTTGTATCGAAAATACTTTCTGATAGTATTTTGTATTTTCAAAATACAAAAATACTTTTTGATTAATCCGTCACAAACATTCATTGGGCAAGTAAATGGAGAGGGTCCCGCCACGTGGACGAGTGGAGCCGGACCTCCGGTTTCTCCGATTACGTTTTCCCCCCGTCGTCGGTTCAACCGGAGATAACCGGAGGATCATTGTAATCACGGTGTATGATATATTTCTTACACCGTGGTTGTAATCGCGAGCTCCGATTCAATTTCTCGGAGAGCAGGCTCCGCGTGCCAGAACGAGTACTGCCCATGTGTGTGCCTGGTGGCCCTGTGGTTGTATGCAATGATTAAAAACTTGTGCTTGCGGTGTTTTTAAGAGCTGATATTTCGTTATGGTATATTTAGGTAAAGATCTATTTTTTTCCTGGGTACCTTGTACTAAATGAAGCTTTGTATGTACATTGTAGGTTTATTTGAACTAAAACCGTCAATTTTGTGGCGCCTAAAAGAGTCTATTTTAATATTAATGCCTATTTGTGCCTATTCTACATTTAAGAACCTAAAATGAGACTAATTTGCCTAACTTCTTTTGTCTATGGCTCCTTTTACCTTTTTCTTCTTTGTCGGCACTACAGACAAGAATGACATTAATTTTAAGTCATTTTTAACAACCTAAATTGCATTCGTCCTCTTCTACCTTTTTATCCCCTTGTCTCGTTTTGTCACCTGTAAGGGAGCGAGAAATGAATATACCAGACAAGGATCTAGCGATAAAAGTCTCCATGCCACTACTTTTTGACTTCGTGGAGAAGCTGCCTCCGTTTATAAGATAAAGCGATTGAATTTCCCCGAAAGCAAAGTGATCTTGACCAATAAGAAACATTCGTTTTCTCTTGAAAACTTGGAGAATATATTAGTAATTTATTGTGAGGCAAAATACGGTTGGAATAATTCTAACTACCAAACGTGTTAAATAGTATTATCGCAAAATGGTCAATACTGATTCTACGTAATATTGATTTATGTTATCTTTGAGAAATATAATAAATGGTCAAAAAGTGAATTTTCTTGTATGTTACGAGTTTTATTAGTGCCTATTCTACCATTTAAAAAGCCTAACAGATGCTGAAAGAACCTAAAATGCATATTTTAAAACATAAAAATCCGCGGTATTCATTAGGTATCCATATCATTTGTAATGTATGTTCATACTTTAAGTCTGAAAGGCACCTTAGTTAATTGTGTATATACTGCAATATTTGTCCCAAACTATCACCTCCCAATGGTGATATCTTTGTACTCCTTCGCTTCTTAGCATGGAAAAAATGCCTTTCAGACTTAAAATATGAAGATACAACACAAATGATAGGGGCCGTCTTAATTACGTAACGCAAATTTCGAGTATTTTCAATACCCTCTCCCCCCCCTTGTAACGCACTTCCCTAGCTCTACGTATATAAAGCAGCGTAAAGCTGCCTCAGACCCCCTCTCTCAGCCCCCTCCCTCCCCATTTAGCTTTACGTAATTTATGGATGACACCATACTGATACCTGAAATGGGTTGAAAATTTAATTTGAAACATTTTTGTATAAAGAATGTTATATATTTTTAATAATAAAATTTTAAATGTAATGTGATTTTAAATGTGAATTTTGAACGTGAATGATTGTTTCAAAGAGAAAAAATAGGATAGAAGTTATTATGTGTAAAACACCGTTGGTTGTATTTTGTATTTTCAAAAGTATTTTAAAATACTATTTTGTATCTAAAATACTTTTATGAAAGTATTTTGTAATTGGTATCTAAAATACTTTCGGGGAAGTATTTTGTATCTGAAATACATTTTTCAAGTATTTTGCCCAACCCTGGGCAAAACTAATGCGAAAAAGTGTGTACTATTGTAGCTCCACATGTTCTAAATTTGAACTAGTATTACTCTTCACAGTTGACAGTGTCCAAGTTAGGAAGACAAAGATTGCACCTGAAAGTCCTGTATCACTGCGAAAATAGCATAGAACGTTTTACACTGACAAGCTCGTGCAAACTGTAAATGTTTGCAATATTGTGTTAGAGATATTAAAACTCGAGAACAGTATTTTCCACGTAAACTACAGAAATAATTATTACACTAAATGAGTCGAATAGATACTCTATGACAAGCTATTATCTCTCTGCTTCCGTTCATAAAATTTGCGTATTTGATTTATTTTTATGAGTGTATAATTTTCAATGGCGGTTTTATGGTCCTCAGCCCACTTGCTTATACTTGGTTTTTGCGTTCTTGGCGCACCAAGGTCACGGACGAAAAATGGGGAGGGAAGGCTTTATCCAATAGGGCGTTGCTATTCACTACTGTTTTGTGACGTGGAAGCTCCCTTTTGGCCTTCCCTCTCAATTTTTCTTCTGTGACCTTGGTGCGCCAAGAACGAAAAACCCAAGTATAGTTTGCAATCTAATAACACCCAATCACAATGTCAATCACCAATTTATTTTATTTGAACAGTAAGCAATATGTGTCCAAAGGAGACAGCAGGGGCCTAATTAAATAATATGTTACAGATATAATGTTACCAGGTACCGGAAGCTTCAAGGACATTTCATGTCCGTTTTTCGACAAGGGTCTTTGTGTACGACCTTATTGCCATTTTCGTCACCTAAGAAAACGGTTCTCCGAACATCATTCACTACTGGAGGCAGTCGGTTCTATTATTTCAACATTATCTGTAGAGGAAAATGATAAAATTGATAGACATTTAACTTTTGAAGCAGACAAAAAACTCTAGTGGAAACTGATTTACAAGAAACTTTGGTGTGTCTAAGTCGATCTAGCAATGTAAAATATGAAAATTGTGCATCAAATGAAGAAAATGTTCCTCCTTCAGCACTTACTTCTCGGAAGTTTTACAATGCTCCTTTCTTTCAAAATGTCCCCGAATATAAACCAACTCCCATCTCTATTCTGAAAAATCGTCATATACCTATAGTATATCCGTCGAGTCTAAGCAAAAGTAGCAATAGATTAAAGAGGAAGTCTGATAGTATTGAATCTTTTTGCAAACGAAATTGAAGAAAGACTGTCAAAATAATCGCAAAACGCCCATTACGTTTTCGGCATTACTTGAAAATGTTTTTGAACGAAGTAATCAAGAGAGCCCTTTGAATACACATCCATCAACAGATGAGAGCGGGAAAGGAGGAATTAAAGACATTCCCAATGTAGAAAGTATTAAACAAAATTCTAATGCTCCATCTGCACCCATTACATACGTTCACTCACCTACAGAATATGATGATTCAAAACCAATTCATGAATTCCTTACCAATTCTAGTTCTGCTATGGAAATTTCTTCATACAGATCAAGTCCATTAAATTACTCTGAACCTGAATATCAATCTTCCGACTGGAAGAAAACTATCCAAGAACATATGACAAATGATATATCAAAGTGGGGAGTTTTATCCAAAGCAAACTTGGATAATCGTGCAGACATCCTAAATGACTCCAACGATGAGAAGTTAAATAACAATAACTTCATAAAGGAAGAAGAAATAAAAATCATTGATGATGAGCAAACTAAACATTCTGAATGTCATAAAAACATTTCACTCCCTATTGCAAGTACGAGTACAAAAAAAGTTATCAAAAAGCAACAAAGTGAATATGTTAAAAAGGAACAGGGCAATAACAGAAAGGATAGTAAAGATAAAAAGAAAATTATTAGTAATAGGAAAGTGGATAACAACAAGGCACGTAATAAGAAAATATGTGGCAACAAAAGAACTAGTGATTCCAAAATTCAACATACCAGTTCAGTTATCAGAAAAGATGGCAAAGAATCCAATACTATCAAAGATGATGAACAAAATAAAGGTAATGGAAGAAAAAGTGAGCATAATGAAAATAATCGACGAAAGGGAGACGACACAATAAAAGCACAGATAAAACATGGTAAAAGTGGAGACACAACGAAAAACAATTCATGTTGCCATATTGATTACAAACATAGTCCAAATAAATCATGTAGTCACAACAATCATGAAAAGAATTGTAATCATCACAGTTGCAAAAGTGATGCTCACAAAGTTAACATATCCCATAAATATGTAGGAGAAGAATCTTTAAGAATTGAAGAAGATTCTAGATCGAATAATTCTAATACTAAGCGTATATCTCCTTCACTTTGCCCTGTAGATAGTAAGGAAATGAAGTCTCTTCATGCGGTCGCATCAAAATCCAAAAGGACGCAGAAAAATCAATTTACTGATAAACCAGGTTATTGTACTTCATTACCGTACCATGGGGCGACCGATACATATATTGAAGGTGATACTGCAACTACTGACAAATGGGTCTGCTCATATGAGAGTAATTGTACAAAACATTGCGACACCTTGTTTGAAGAGTCTCAGTCAAATCTTGCTGGAAAGAAACCAGAGCCTTCACGTAATTCACATCAGGACGAAGAGGAAACGTTTGTGTTTGGAAGGCACCGAATAGCCCATGAAAGTGCCCAGAATAGGAAGCTTCTGTTACCATCTGCAAGACGTCCCACTGTGCCTCATCCATCTCAAACCCTGTCAGAGCGCTATCAGAAAGTTTGGGAGACACATAATTCGGATCAAAATGTTGTCCAAGGGCAGACTCGTGCACAAGCAGAAGCACAGACATACTCACAGTCCACTCTCGACCGCCCGTCATCCACGAACCAGGGAGATTTGATGTCTTCTGTATCTCAATCTAAGAAAACGACTCCTTCTTCTGAAGGAAAGAGACGCATCGCCCATGTACCAAATGTATCGAGGCTGTTAGATGCGAAACGGAAATTGCTGCAGAAATTGAAAGAATCGAGCTCAGAATCGGCTAAAATCCCACGTGCTTCCACAAAAGCACAGACATTGACAAAGGTGTACAACGTATTGCTCATGTTCCATCAAATACTGTGTTGGTTCGACCTATTTTGCAAGGGGTGGGAGGTAAGATACCTTTCAACATTAGACAAAAGTACCTCGACGTCCTGATGAACGAGTATCTTAAACTCGTTTCAACAGAGGAAGAAGCTTGTGAAAGAGCCGAAGACGAAGAAAAATCTATTTACTTACAAAGTAAAACGCGTGATATTTATACCAGTCGTGTAACAAATACCATTAACAGACTCAGAAAAGCTTTACAAATTAACGAAACACTGATGTCTGCAAAACTATGCAGAGAAATTGGTAATGAAACAGTACATGATTCTTTGCTAAGAGGGAGAGTTGATACAATGGGATCGTGGAGCATTGAAAAAAGAAAACCATCAACGAGTGTAGTCAGTAAGTCACTATACGAATCATTATCGCAGTTGATCATGACTGAAGAACAACTAAAGCAAAATGGATTTCCTATGAGCCATTCTGAAGAGGAAGGTATTGCAGTGATTCATAATTTGTATAAGAAGCCATTTCTTCCCCGAACACCTTCTGAGCGTTTGTGTGTTCGGTGCTCTAAGAAATACTTTGTGAATAATCAAGGGATTCCAGTAGAACAAGAGCTTTGTGTATACCATTGGGGAAGACCCTTCCAGAGGAAAAGACGAGGTTGCTGGGAATCTTTTTACAGCTGCTGTGAAAGTCATAGGGACGCCATTGGCTGTTCTGTTGGAAACTGTCATGTATCTGAAAATGTTGACCCTAATTATCTTGAAGGGTTTGTGAAAACATTACCAAAAGAAACTCTTCCAGAAGAGGATTATAGCGTCTACGCACTAGACTGTGAAATGTGTTACACTACTGAGGGGCTGGAACTAACTCGCGTTTCAGTCATTGACACTAACTTCGATATTGTTTTTGAAAGTTTTGTGAAACCTGAACGTACCATCCTGGACTATAACACCAGGTTTAGTGGAATCAAAGAACACGACCTTAGATATGTGACAACAAATATTTTTGAAGTTCAGACAGTATTACTTAGCTTTATTCACGATAAAACTATCCTTATCGGTCACAGTTTGGAGAGCGATTTCAAAGCTTTAAAGTTGATTCACAGTATGGTGATAGACACAAGTGTGGTTTATCCTCATAAAATGGGTCTTCCAAAGAAACGGGGATTGAAGTCTCTGTGTAGAGATTTCCTACAGAGAATTATTCAAGAGAATATTGGTGGTCATGACAGTGCCGAAGATGCTCGTGCTGCAATGGAACTTATACTTCTTAAAGTGAAGGAAGATTCGAAGACAGCATGATGCAGATTCCATGCAAGTGGAATGTTATGTTATTAATTTGGTATGGTATGTGTGATGGTATGGATGTATTTAATTTTGTTCCGTCAGTGACACCATTCTAGCATAACGTATAATAAACTCTTTTAAGAAATTTTCCTCTAAAATGAACGGCAACAGTATTCAACAAAACAAACATGCTGTAGAGTATTGCCAAATTTTGATTGCATTTATTGGTTATTACTAATTGCTTATTTAAAAAAACATGACTTGTGATTCTGAAAAATATTTTAACTTCATAAGTTGAGTGGTTGTAGCCGATTTCTTTTGGTATTCCCTAATGTGAATTAAGAAATACCACAATCAATAATAGTTTTAATATTTATTAAAACATACCTAAGTTAACTTTTGGAAAATACACATAGCTGCTAAGTATGTTTTTTCTCATATGATGCAAGAATAGTTCAGCTTCAACAGCTAAATATCTGTTTCAACCATCTTCTTGAAAACATTACTATTATTATTATTATTATTATTATTATTATTATTATTATTATTACTGTAGTTATGTAGATGACATGATACGTCTTTAGGCAGTTCTTTGATTTCCTAAATTCTTTTCACCCCAACGTAAAGTTCTCTGTGGAAATTGAACAAAGTCACTTCTTGAATTTCCTTGATTTAACTCTTTCAATTAAAACTGTAACACTTTTATTTAAATTTCCAGGAAACTTACTCATGCTGTTAAGATCCATGCCCATTCCAGTCACATTCACATCACAAATATACTTTCACTCTTAGATTTTCCAGGTTCCTAAGTCTGAAATTGTTTTAATAATGGAATGAATACCATCGCGTTAAATAATGGTTATAATCCTGTAAAATTATCATACGAAAAGAACTAAAAATTATATTGAATGAAGTGTTTCTTCATTCCTTAGTCCTTTAGAACCTAAGAATTGTATTTGCATCTCCTATTAAAATATTTAAAAAAATATACTTCCAGTATCCCAACACGTAGGTCAATGTTTAAAAAATTGAGCTTTCTGTAGTTTACAAAACTTCAAACTCCATCCAATCTCTATTTCCCAGTTCAAGATCACCTATTCCCTCATTGAAAGAAGAGGCATTTTTTGTCTCACATGTAATCTCTGATTCTGCCTATGTAGAACGAACAATTTATCTGCAGAACAATTAAAGAGCACATTAGCTGTTGAAACCAAAATTTGGATACAGCCACATTTGATTATCATTTGATTAAATATAGCCACTCTTTTGACCCTAATTAATACTAATTATTTAATTTCCTAAAAGAAGCATTCTCATTTTAAATCTTTTATTGACTTTATCCTTCTACATTTCCAGACCCTTTCCATTATGAACTTCCATTTCTCCCATTCCATAAGATGGAGGCAACTTAGCTGTTTCCAGCACATTGCCTAGCTGTTGTGTTTAAGTGTGTTTTACGTTCCTTGGGTAGTAAGTAATTTTTATTAAATCATTTTTATCTCATTTTGCGTATATTTCTTTTTGTTCATCCATACTTGGTTATTTTCTTGTTTTTCATTTTTCCTGTTAAAGTCCCACTGAAGACGGAAAAAGTGTTCCCGAAAGTGTTTTTGGGATGTGTTAATATATATTAAAACATTTCTTGTTTGTGTTTTGATTATTTCTTAATTCATATTTTAACTTTGTTATTGGGGGGACGCTGTCGTTTTCGGCATCATGTTCAGTAACTGTATTGGCAGGTTTCGCATCCTAAAGCGACATACGGTCACCAATCTAAAAAAGCTTATTAAAAGAAAAAGAAAACGTTTATCTAGTTTTGGAGGAATATCACACTTCAAAAAATAGTGGGTCCACGGTTTTTATCATTAAAATCGGGTACTGAATAGCTAATATTTATAATACTGACAGCTTAGGAGGCTTGGGTTTATTTTCAAGGACACATGGTCCACTGATTTTGTGTGTGTGTGTGTGTACATGATGGAGGTAATCAGACCACAATACGAAAATAGTGCATTTAAAACATAATACTCTAATACACATTACCAAACTAGTATCGGGGAACTTGCCCCATCTTCAACATATTATCTATAACATATCTAAATTATTAAAACAGTAATAAAAATGTAAAATTAATATAATGTATATTTACAAATTTTAATTATTGATTTCAATGAATATAATACTTACTCAGGTAACGTGATTAAATAAGCACTGGTTGAAGTTACCAGAAATCAACAACATATTAAATGGAGAAGCCATTTTTGCTGTAATTAGTTTGAGGTGAGGAGGGGGAGGAAGTAAGTAAATTAATGAATATACTACATTTTACATTTATTTCTTCATTTAGGCAAGTTATCGAAGGATTTTTTATTAATTTTGTTATTTCTAAATTTTTAAAAATATTTAATTTACATTCGTTATTTTGTATACGTAGAATGTTTGGGTCAAAAGAGTGGTTATATTCAAAAAGGTGGGAGGCAAATGTTGAATTTCCTTGGTTTTGTTTTCAAGCTCTAATATGTTCATTAACTCTATGAATAAATTTTCTTCCAGTCAGTCCTACATAAGATGCACTGTGCTCATTACAATTTAAAATATATTTCCATTTTTATTAAAATGTTTTGTAGAGTCTTTGGTTCTGGAAAGTAATATCGATAATTTATTATTGGTTTTGTAACAGATTTTAATATTATCTCGTTTTTGGAGTTGTTGGCCTAAACGTTGATACATTAGCAATATACGGTAAACGATTGAAGCACTTTATGTTCTCATCAGAAAAACTCAAAGGAAAAATCTGTTTTAATAATATATTCTTTTCTTTATAGAAACAAGTTTGCCTATTAATTTTGGATTGTGTCCATTATTACTGGCTATAGTTCTTATAAAAGTGATTTCTTTGCGAAATTTATTTTGTCACTGGGACCATGAACCGTCTATGAATCCAAGAGTGAAAGGAAGAAAGTTTGTGTTTGAAGGTGTGATTGGAATCTGAAGGACGACCAAGTCAGTTTATGTGGGTTTTCTAACAATTTTAAATTCATATATATTGTTTCTATACACATTCATATTTATTGCCAAGTCCAAAAAATTAATGGTTTGGCCTTTTCCTTTTTCTATTTGAACTTGAATTTTTGGATGTAAAGAATCCAAAAAAATCATGAAATTGGGGTATTTGCCTTAAGGTACCTGTCCATAAGCAAATCGCATGGTCGACATATCTATAATATCACAGGAGTTTCTTTAAAAGGGGTTAGTATTATTAAATGGAACAGCTCAGCAAAGATGGGACATAGAATTGAACCCATCGCAAGACCTTCCGTTTGTTTGTGAAATTAGTCATTGAATTTAAAAATGTTACGTTCAATGCAGACATCAAGAAGTTCTATTAGTTCTGTTTTTTTATTGTATTCTATGTTAAAATTCATAATAAATTTAATGTATAAGTCTTGCTCTTCAAGAGAAGGTATGCGTGTAAATAAATTATTTACACCAAAAGAAACTATTTTAGGGTTCAAAGGGACACCTTTGATTTTGTCTATGAGTTCAGAAGAATTTGTAAGTTTGTATTTTGGGTTGAAATTAGTCCACTTAGTAATTAAGGGAATAATAAACTTGGATAGGGGATAAATGCTAGAATTAGTAAAACTAACAACTGGTTTGATAGATAGGTTTTGTTTGTGAAGTTTTATCACTCATACGGTCTTGGATATTGTGGCTCATAACCAGGAGGGATTTAAATTTATAATTATTTATTAAATTACTAGATAAAAGAGTGTTTCTATTTGTAAGAAGCGGTGGGGTATTTAGTAATGTTCCAAAAATTATTCTACTCTAAGAATGCTTATAATGTATTGATATTGTCATCCTGGTTTAAGATTACTGTTGTATACCTTTCTCTGCTTTACTGATAGTTAAATTGTTGTCTTTTACCTTTTCCACCAAGCTGTAAATAGTTTTATGGAAATTGCCATTGTGGATTACGTTTTTAAGTTTAGACGGTACACTTTTGGAACAATCAATTTGGACTGAACTATCTTTGTTTTGTGAGCCGAAAACTTCTTCAGTACACACTGCTAAATTAGTTCTGTTTTGGGGCATAATTCAGATCTTTAGAAAGTAAACATATTTCATCAGCATTGAAAAAAGTAGTACCTTAAAGATTCTTCATTCTAGGATAAAAGCCATGGTTCTGTATGTTGATGTTTGAATTCAATAGTTTATCATGTTACTGTTCCAATTTCAATTTACTGTGTTAAATCTAATTTTTCTTTCTGAAGTGAATTTCCCTGAAATAGAATATTGCAATTTTTTATCTAAAATTGAAAATTCAAGAGGCCAATGAAGTTGAGCAATTCGGGGATGAGAAATGAACAAATAGTATGAAACGGAATCCCCAATGGACTTCCATTTAAATAATTCATGTTTGATCCACGTTACCTGTGCAGTTTTAATTGCAATTTTAGCCGAAGGATTGTTGTAGGCAGTCTTGATGTGAACGGGAACAATTTTCCAGAATAAACACATTTTGTTAAACCAAATGTTGCTATTAGCCGTGTCAAATTTTCTTTTGATGATACTGTAGTTTGTAGCTGCAGTCGCTCGCTCAGCGTGTTGTATTATCTTCATGGTTTCAGTTTTGTAGATAATATGTTGTTTGTACCAATGAAGATGGGGAAATTTCCCCGAAACTAGTTTGGTAATGTGTATTAGTGTATAATGAGTTAAATACATTATTTTCTTATTCTTTGTGGCCTGATTACTTCCATCGTACGACTACAATATGAATTACCACAAGACCTCGGCTGAAACCACGAAGATATATATACGCAATTGTATGCGAAAGACTGTATGAAAGTGTCGTAAGAGGGATCATATTTTATCGTCGTTGTAGGTATTGTGCAGAAAATTTAAAACATGTATAATTTACTAAATGTTAAATTGATTAAATTTCATTCTTTTGATTGAACAACAAAAATGATTATTTCATAATATAAATATGTGTACACCTTTTGTAAGGGCACTTCAACCTATCCCACTCTGTCGTGCCTTGACCTCCCCAACACCTCGCAAAGCCCGTCTATGCTGCGATTTTTGTAGGAAGAGCTCTCAAGATAACTCAAATCCCATCTTCGCGATGGAATATGTCACGGCATTTCGCGTCTTTTCTCGGTCTTGCCGGTAGAAGTCGCATGATCGCAAGCACTGCTTCATACGGTCGCGATCGTGCGAAATCTAGCGGAACGACTGTGAATGATACGAAATGCCGTGACATATTCCATCGCGAAGATGGGATTTGAGTTATCTTGAGAGCTCTTCCTACAAAAATCGCAGTATAGTTGCAGGTTATTCCCAAGATACAGTCACGCCCCCCTTCCAGTGCTATCCACGTCTAATGTCACCTAGGGACCCACCCGTCATCGACATTCAGAGGTTACCCATAGACCCACGTCCGCATTTCTTTCCGCGTTAGAGTGGAGCTGCCGATAAGCCCCGTGGAGGCCATTTGAGCCAAGGGGTCGTCCATAAATTACGTCATGCTAAAGAGAGCGGAGAGAATGTAAAGCAGCTTTACGTTGCGTTACATTAGGGGTCGGGGGTATTGGTTACTAATTCATAATTAATATCTAAGAAGATGAATTCTTTATAAAATATATTAAATATTGTTTTGGTCTGAACTGTATAAATTCACAAGTGATCTCATTGCCAATCGCGCATGAGAATTAAAGCTGAGACATTGCATAATTTGCTTTCAAGAACTCTTCTGACATAATGTAACATTTGTTTTGATAACATAGATTCTAGAGAACATTAAACATCATAATGTGTTCAGTTGGCGTTATTGTTGAGCATCCCCAAACGCGCGGGTCACGCTACGCCACTGGTATGCACCATGGTCGTTACCTAATCCTTTTACCCCTCTGGGGTCTTTTACTCCATAGGGTTTGAAAGTCGCCCTCGCGACAAAAACGTCTACTAAATGCCCAAGATACACAAAAAAGTATTTTCAACCACAAAATGAAGAGAAAACTACCGTATTTACGCGAATTTAATGAGCACCTTTTTTGACCACATGAAGTACTCAAAACCGTGGTGCCCATTAGGTTCGAGTGCAAATCCGTTCGTTGGGGAATAATGGTGATTCACGCTTGTAATTTATTGTATTAATAAATTATTTTTGAATGTGCACGTTCCTTACTTCATGTTCAATATTTTTTTCTTTAAAAATGTTTCATAAACTTTAAAAAACTGCCAACTCTATAATCTTATGTTTATGATAAATCCATTGTTGTAATATGTAAATTTATACAGAATACCTACCTAGTATTTTGTTATTTATTCGCATTACATTAGATATAAACTCTTTTTTCATAATTTTAAGTTTCAAATTTTCGATGCGCATTATATTCGATGGCGCATGGGGTTCGCGTTAATACGGTATATTCTCTATTTATCAAATGCGTATGCAAAGCTACATATCTATAAAATGAGTTCGACTGAGACCATGTCATGTTGCAGAGAATAAACAAACAAATAATAAGTGTAATTGTGGTGAGGCCCAATGTGAGAGGTCAGCTTTCTGGCATACCGAATGACTTCATCACCGCTATGAAGAATGAAAAGCCGAAAGGCTGAAAAGGACGTGTGCCAAGAGAGAGTAAGCCACGTGGGGTGGGTGGGCTCCGAGCCGCCCCAGCTGCCCCTCGCACGTGCTTAGGGCGGGGCGGGGGAGGAGGTGCCAGCGCGGAGCGGAGCGGCCGAGTCAAACTAATTAAACAGCGAGTCGCGCACTGTCAGCGGCAGGGAGCGCCGGCCGGCCGGCGGCGGTGGCGAGCAGACGGACGGACTGACGGAGGAACCGGCAGAGAGAGGGGGGGAGGACGAGGCTACTTTTGAATAAACAGACCACGCACCCCGCGGTGACGCCTGAACCCTTTGCTCTGAGTTGCTGCTCCGACCGCGGTTGGCTCTGCTGTCCAGGTGACCTACTTCACACTTCTGTTACCGACACTTCGTCATGGGAGTGCTTTGTGGCGTCTCTCTGTGATTTCAGTGTACTGCCTGCCAAAGATTTGCTAACGTATTGAAGAGGGACGATTTCCAAGTCTCAAGTTGAAATGTGTCTTCATCTTTGCTTCGAGCGCCAATGGCACTATAATGCTTTCATTTACTACAATTCTTGTCCATCAGCTTCTATTATCAAGGAAAATTATTAAGAAATGAAAACATTTTTCTTGATTTTGCTTTCATTTCTTTTTACTTACCCTTGCGAAGTACTTCGTAAGAAAAGAAAGTTATAAGATCGTGCACCAGAAAACGGCGAATTTTCGCAGAATCTCTTATTGCCGTGTCCCGGTAACGAAAAAGTGGAAAAGTCCTGTTGCTAAATATAAAAAAAATCCTCTAGCACGTGGTACAACTAGAATCCTTCTTTTGTGGGTCCTTGAGAACGAAAAATCCATTGACGGCGAAACGTGTCTGTCCTGTCTGTGTTCAACGCTAGCGCGTAAACCGTTCAGCCGACTTTCTTCAAAGGTTATATTCCTCAATCGATCTGAATGAATTCGAGGCTTTAGAAGTTTTAAATCGATATTTTGATTTTTGAGGGTACTTTGCATGAAGCCTTAAAAACATTTTTAACATTTTCTCAAAAAAAACACCAAATTGTTGATCAGACTCTGTCTTATCTGTCTCTCGGATAGCGTAAACAATGCTTAAGGGGATTGTGCAGATCTCGTGTTCGGTGCAATCACAGATTTTTTGAAAATTGCAAAAGTGCAATTTTTTGGGGCGTCTTCCTATAACTATATCATTGAAGATAGAGATTTTTTCCTTAGTAAAATCTGTTCTTGAAGACGGATCTTTAAATAAGTTCCTATTCAATTATTCGAAAATATTGGTAGTTTTCGTGCGAAATTAGGCAATTTAGAAATAAGTTTAACATTTTTCTTCTTCTCAAAAACCACTCCAATTTTTTTTGGCATTCCACGGATAGAAGATGGGATGCTTAAAAGAACCACGTGGATCTTATTTTCGTTGAACTCTCTGACTTTTCGAGAATGGCAAACATAGAAATAATGGGAGAAAGTAGGCGGTGATGTAGCACCATTAGTTTCAGTATTTTTAGGTAAAAGTATTTCATTTTAACTCTGAAGAAACAGTAAATTTCTATTTCTTGATAATTGTTGAAGAATCAGCAAGGGGAATTGTGTGTCTGTTGTTCTTTCTGTGAGAAATAATAAAGATAAAACTTCGGAACGATTATTGAGAAAATGTGTTTTTCTAAATGGCATTAACCTAACGCAAAAACTATTTGTTTTTCAAATAGATGTACCTGGCCTTTTTTTTTAATTTAATTTTTTGAAACAGGTTTTGTTTAAGAGAAAAACCTATTTTGGAATGTCAACTTTGGGGTCATCCATTAATTACGTAATGCTAAGGGGGAGGGAGGGAGTCCGAGGCTGGGTTACATAGAGATTGGGAAGTGCGTTACGAGGGGGAGGGGGTATTGAAAATGCTCGAAATTTGCGTTACGTAATTTATGGACAGCTCCTTTTTGCTTTTTTTGCAATTTTCGAAAATACAACGTTCTTTAAAAAAAGGTCGGAGTGCGTAGTGGGAGAAACGCCCGCAAGGGGATTGTAAGTCGGCACTGGATCTCACAATCCGACGAGGAAAGAACACCATCTCCCGGGATAACGTGTTTCCTGAACAAACGGGTCTAATTACCACAGATATCGACGTTCCCACCCCAAAATCAAACAATGAATCAATTAACCATCAGGGGCTGGAGAAGATGTATGGAGGAACAACTTTGCAAGCTGTCACGTAGGTCGGCGCCGGATTTCACCATTCGGCGGGGTAAGATAACGGCCACCTCCCCAGAAAAAATATTCACAAAACTACGGGATGTAATGATCATAGCAGTTCACATGCAACGTCGATCTAACAAACCATCAACCAACCAACCAACCCACCAGCAGGATCTGAGGAAGATATATCGAAAGGAAAACCCTGCAAGCTGAATTCTAGATCAGAACATATTTTCCATTGGGAGATGTATACGTCACCTCCGGCTATAGCATGCCTTACACTCAGGAGACATATAATAGTTAATGTGTCCGGCAACACGAAATCCTCACTTGTGGCAGATTCTCTCTGGTGCAGACTCGCGCCCGGCCGGCCCGGCCTTTGCGTTCCGGTGACAGTGGCCGCGCCGAGCATCGGCCCTCGGCGACGCTGGCGGTAGGCGGCGCCGGGTACGGAGAGGTGGGGGTGGGCTGGCGGTGGCGGTGAGCTGCACTGGGTGAGGCGGGGTGGCGGTGAGCGGCACTGGGCGACGGGGGCTGAGGCTGGATGAGGCGGAGCGGTGTGGCCGGGTAGCATTGGCGGCGGGGGGTGAGGCTAGGTGGCTTTGGGCGGTGTGCGGCGATGGGCGTCGCGGGGCGGGGCGTGCAAAGAAGTTGGGCGCTGGAGGCCGGTGGCCGGCGCGTGACGTGTAATTATGAACGGGAGGAAGTTCTCTTGGCGCCGCCGCGCTGCCATGCCCGGTGGAGGGGGTGGGGGCGTCCGGGCCAGCTGCCGCGTCGCTGCTCCGCCCCCCACGCGACTGTTAATGTGAGGACGCGTCGCCCAGTCGAGTGGGCACACACACTGGTGGTTAGGTGTACTGCTTGAGAATTACGTTCTGCGTGCCAGTGGCGAGCTTTATACTTCGTACCTACGGGACTCGTGCCGATCTACTGGATATCGATGGACCTGGACGACACTCAGTGACGGACGGTGGGTTGCGAATTAGGATGGCCGGCATGTTTGTCCAAACTATCACATTAGGTTTTACCTTTTTAAAATATCTCTTTAACGAGGAAATCTATCGCATGTAGAGTACAAACGATTTGCACGTATCGGGATTTTAATCTTTGTCTTAGATAATTTTTCGCTGATAACGGAAGACACAATTGTGCTCAGGCGAAAATAAGAATTTAAAAAAAACATCAAATAAAACAATAATTCATGAAATCTGAAGAAAGGGTCGATATTCTTAGCTTAGTTAATATCCGCGGACTCGACCGAACAAAACCCTAATAGGAGCACGCTGCCTTCACTCGGCTCCCAGTACCCTCACTCTTCCGTAAGCTTCCATTGCCTCGCATGCACTAGCTACGGACGGACTCCGATAGACCACGTTGCTACTCATTCCAAAAACATTATCTTTCACATAATCTGGCACTTAAAACTAAATTCGTCATCCAAAATTGCGCTAGTGGTGTGCACAAATTAAACTAGTCGATTTATTGCAAGTTTAATACTTTCTGCAACTTTTCTGGTGGTTGTTTCTTTTTTTCTGGGAAGGGCGCCGTCCTAGAGACCTTAAGGAGCAGCCGCCATTGGGCATTGTGATGAGACTGATGTTACAGCACATGTCCAGAGGATCTTTTACTTGTTTAAGGTCGCTTAAACTATGGTCATTGTATAGCGACCACTGTAAGTAACTATGAAGGTAACGGTACATGGACACAAACATCCGTGGACTCGGCAGGATTCGAACTCGCGACCCTTCAGACATGAGACAGCTATGAATCTTCAGCTTTAGCGACCTCGCCCCTATCCAGGCCGTCTTGTCCAGAGAATTATCCCACTGTCTTTACAACCTTATAGCCTGATACCTTATAGCCGTACCACAGGCGATCGAATGATTTTCATGGATTGTTGTTGATAATGTTGAGATATGAATGACGTAGGATCAATGACGGAATGAATTGCGCGGGACATGGGGGAACCTCGAGAAAAAACCTATCGCGAATCCTCTTCTTCCACCGCAAATGTCAAATGGATTCACCGGATTCGAACTTTGTACTCAGTGGTGAAACTGATCTGACCACGGTCGGCGGCTGTGCCCAGAGGGCTGTGAATGTATTTTAAAAGTTGAAAGCCAATGGCCGTCCGTGGTTACGACTCCCGGTCGCTATCTCACTGCTATGTCCGCCTCTCACGGTGATTACTGATGTATTTACATCACTCGTAAAACCAGTAATATCTAGAACGATTTTAATTACTTTTGTATCAATAGAAACGTAATAGATACCTAGATAGTACTTAGTCCTCATCTCATCTGTAAAAGTAGCTACTGCCGGAGCAAGCAAAATTATTGGTTTGAACATTACATTGATGTGTTTTATTTTAAAGATAACATGTAAATCGTGAATTTGCATAACTATTTAATTTACACTTAATGAATACTGAGATAAGTGAGGAAACGATGTAGTGAGAAAAAGGGCTTCACTTGGTAAATAAAATAAAACTGATGCGTTCGTGTTTGTGTGTTAACTGTGTTCGTGGTTATGAAATATAAACTTAGGAGGAAAAATAACTTAAGTCATGGACCTAAATCGTTTCTTTACGTCAAGAAATTCGTCACTGCTACTACTACTGTTATATTGTAAGTGTAAGTTGTTACTGTCTCCATATTTAAAAATAAAGGTGTGAGTTATTTCAACAATAGGAGACCACGTGCGTAAAAAAATCACTTCTGTAGAAACCTCTACTAAGGACAAACCCAAAAAACAAAAATTAATCTTCTCTGTATCAGTCTTTACATAATTAACTCTTTTTAGACATTAGTTTGGTATTGTAGAGACAAAAAAATCACAACCAAAATTCTTTGACAAATTTTCATCTCAGAATCAATCTATCAACATTTTACAGATTTCCCCTTGGAAAAGTTTAGCAAAGGGGTTTATTCCCAAGCAATGAAGCCAAACTTCATGGTATTCGCAACACGCTAACGAATGTTCGTGAAGATGATTTTGTTACAGAAGTCTACCAAAAACATTGTGGCATTTGAAACAAAATGGCATTGAAAGAACAAACGAATCTAAAATCTCATTTTCAATTGCTTGTAAGATATCGCTGTGCTGATTTGATAATGATATTTAAAATAATGTTGTTCGACGAATTGTATCATGCTTTCTTCATAATTTTGAAATAAGTTTGTATGATTGGCTTGTTTTAGGAGCAAGGAAAGTTAATTTTCAAAAAACATACAATCAATAGTTTTTCAGGAATTAGGTCCTAAAAATATTATCAAAAATTGTGAGTTAATGATACATTCATTACTTATGTATCTTATATAAACTAGGACTTGAACCAAAAAGTGGTTCAGAGAGGCCACAACCAGTTCTTCGTTTCAGTTTAACAAAATCTGCGTCTGTACTAAAGTATTTTGGCGAAGTACTGAGCTGTGTAACTTGATATTAATCTTTAACACTTTTATCATCTCCTTACGAATCTCTCTTGTTTAATACCTTTTTACTGAGTATGATAATGCGACAAAAAATAAGTACCATTCATTTTAACTCACTTAACACATTCAAATATATCATTATCACACTGCAGTCATAGTGATTAAAATATGCATTTATTTGAATTTGCAAAACGTTCACGTTGGTGTTAAATATATCGCATTACAGAAGACCCATCTGATCGATTTTGAAGTTGAACCAGTAATGATATTTCATTCTACGAGAACGTCCGCAAATTCACAATTCTACAGCGTTGCGGAGGGCACTGGCCTGTTATAATACTGCCATTTTGCGGCCTGAATGCCACACGTTTCGCAATGATATAATGACGAGAAGAATTTGCTTGTAATTGGCAGCACATTGCCCGTTTATTCATGCGAACTGTGAACGGACGTACGATGGAAATTCTCTGTTCGTTTATACTGTAGGCACATGATCGTGTTATTCGAGTAGTTGGGCCCTCTGATATTATCGCGTTATTGTGCCTCTACGCTATACCCCATGGAATTATTTTCGTTTATATCCTCTTCCAGAGGGATTTCATCCTAACGATTCTATCACAGAACGAGGGCCAAGTGCTAATGAAATAATAGCAGCATTTTTATTGACTATCTATTTGCAAAGATACAGATTTTTATTTCTTCTTTTGGCCATAATCTGTTTCAAAAAAGAATGGAAAAGCCTTATCAGATTTTCGTCGAAGCTCAGAAAGGCTATTGAAACCTTGATGCAAACAAATGTATTGGTACTTTTCTAATAACTTAAGAATTACATGAAAAAGAAAAGTTTGAATTCACCTAAACTAAAAACTAGAACCAGATCGACCGAGGAATATCCATTTTGGAAGAAATCGTACGTATGGTTTAGGCGCTAGCAGTGTTCATAGACGGACGGACAGACGGACGTATTCCTTTCAATTGTTTTTTCGATATTCTGACGCAACCTGCCCCAAACACTCAAATTTATTTCATTTTGCTAATTCTCTCAACAGTGATTAAGCGTCTGGGCGGGTGCGCACATATCTGCTCTTTCGAGCTTACTTATATCTCAGGGTAGCGGGATCTTTGGGGTGTAGAGAGCAATCCAAAACACAGGAACACAAATAACAGTAAAACAAAGTTTAAGGATTTCAAAAATAATGACTAATTCTACTACACACATAACTCATCATCATTCTCTTTCAACTTTCCAAATAAAATCATCAACTCACACTCTATCCTCTTTAAATCAAATAACCGAAACTCTTCAAATTCTAAACACAATCACTGTTCATGGAAAAATTAGGAATTCTTTTAAAATGAAAATTGACTAAATTCTACTTGCACTTTTGACTCAATCACTGCGTGCGCTTTACTAATCTCATTTCGCATTCGTTTTAATTCTAACACTGCTGAACAATAAACGTGCTCTGTAGCACGACTTCCTCCACACTTTGATACAATTATTACCACATCAATCTACTTTAACTCATGTACAAAACCAACAGGTAACCAGGCGTCAAAATGGCTATTGCTTTTATAACTGCAACATGAAAATTATTTCGCCTTCACAGTCTAGAACCTCCCCGTATAACTCCTAACATTTTCTTTCAACGCGGCGCGAACTTGACCCATATTTTCGTTTGCACCGTTACCTCGCCCCTCCTGGTGAGCTGGCCTTGCCTCTGGTCGCTCGCTGTCGCGTTCGCTGCCGGCGCTTGCGCTCTGAGCCGCGGCCTCGTGCCTGGCGACCCGCCGCCTTCGTGCCTCCGTCTTCGGTCTTCAGCTCCCGTCGCCGTCCTTCTTTCCTCTTCCTCTCCTGGTCCCGTTCTTTTTCTATCTTCCGCTCCCGGCTCCGTTGTCTTCTTCTGTCTCCCCTCCCGGTTCTGTCTCCTTCGTCCGATCTCGACCGGTACTCGCCCGTCTCCAGATCTCGTTCGGCGCGTTCTTTTGCTCGCGCCCAGTGTTATTCGTACGCCGGCGTGATGTTTGGTTCTCGCCGCGTACTAGATCTCTCCCCCGTTCCAGCTGCAAATTTTATGGTTTAATCTGAGCGTCAACTTGTCGCAAATTTCAGGCGACCTCTTTCACGGTGCCGTAATTGCAAAAATCTTTCTTGAATATTTTAACAAATTCCTGGACGACTAACTAGACGCCTTTCTGACGTCTGACACTCCTAACTAAAATGACGTTCTTTCGCATAATCTTTCAACATCAGCTACCGTTACTTCAGAGAGAAGCTGCCGTTTCTTCTGCCGAAACTTCAGATGCCGCTTGCTCCAACGGGCGGAACTTAAGAGATGTTGCCTGCTCCAACAGACGAAACTTAAGAGATGCTGCCTGCTCCAACTGACGAAAGCTTAAGAGGCCCTTCCGCTTGCGGATTAGCGTTTTATGCCCTCGGTTTGTAGGGGTAACGCGGCGCCTCCTCCTCCCCTCCAGTTAATGCGCGTCATTTTCTCGCGACTTGCGATGGACGTTGCGGGCGACAACTTCCTCGTCCGCGGGCGCGCCCCTTTTGAACTGCGCCGCGCTCTCTTCCCCTTTCTTTTATGGTGTTTTATGGGGCTTTGGCACCTGTGACGAACCTCTAAATTCACTTTCGTCACAATATCAAGGACCCACAAAAGAGGGTTTCTGGCGGCTACACCACGTGTTAGGAGATATTTTTTTCTTAAATTAGCAACTGGTTTTATCCACTTTTTCGTTATCACGGCCCGGCAATGAATTTTTTTCCTCCGAAAATTCGCCATTATTTCGCGCAGCATTACATAACTTTCCCCATACTACGTATATCACTCCGTGTATACGTACGTATACGGGAAAGTAAAAATATTGAATGACCACATACACTACACAGTGCATAAAATGTCAAAAATGTTTCACCGTGGGGTTTTAAAAAATTGAAGACAATGCTAAAAAGAGAGGAAGAGAAGTACAGCAGTCTATGAAATCCTAAAAGTTATACATTAACAAAACTAGCGGTCTTTTCGGATGCTTTTGTTTCTAATTCTGACTGATCTTCTTAACGCGTCCATTTCTTTAATCAAGGAGGAAAAATTGACCGTTTTTCAAAATGTTTTCAGGAAATCAAGAAAAGTTATTGAATACAACCCTGAAAAAACTCTGCTTCGTTTCTTTTTCTAAGGAATTTATTATTACAATTTTCCCAATAAGTAAGAAATATCTGTAAACGAGGGTAGGTATATATGTGTAAAGGAAGAATAACAAAGAAAGCCTCTTTTGTTAATTTCAGATTATGAAGCCATCTTTTCGATCAATACATTAAGTTGCTTTTGGTGTAATCACAATCCATAAATGTGGAAATTGCAAAGTTAATCCCAGTGAAAAATTTGTTGATTTATAACTTTAAAATTCACATATTTCAGAATATTGAAAATGTGTGATTTGTCGTAATTTATATTATATACAATATTAGCATAAGATACTGAATAAACCATGAATTTAATTCACTTCTAATATTATTAGTATTTTTGCCATATTTTCAAATGTATGATGCACATGTTTTAAGTAAATAAACGTAAATAATATTCTGCCAGATAATATTTGCCTATTTCAACAATTATTGGCATAAATATTTATTTACTTTTATATAACATATTTATCTTCGAAATATTGATTAAGAGAGATAATCAACATAAAACGTCACATTTAAGTGACATAATCTGTGACGTTAACAGCAGTGATGTGATTGAACATCATTCTTTAGAAAAATGATTGAATAGTTACCCCGAATAGAGATCTAACCCACAAAAGGAAAAGTTTTCAGGAAAGAGAAAAAACCTCTAATCGGTGGAAATTAATTTATTTCTGTAAAAAACTTACATCCAACATTATATTATGAATTGTGAATCACTGTGAAGTCAACTTTTTGTCAATGCATTACCGCTTATAACATACTCGCATCGATCCAACATCTTCCTGCAGAGAGATCACTAGTCGCCACTAAGAAAACTTTACCTAAAGAATAATATACTTTGGAATGGCCTGTGAACCCTCAGAATCGAGGGAGCTATGTATTACGTCCAATAGGTCACTATTCCACTTAAATCTCAATTTTCGACTTTTTGTGGGTTAGATCTGTATTCGGGGTAACTATTCGATTATAAATGTTTTCGTTGTTTATATTTCTAAATACTGAAACGTGTAATGCATTATCTGTTGTGCTTTTCGTATTGTGCTGGATGACATTTTCTTTCGCGCTATCAAATTGGAATTCATGACGTGTAGAGTTCAAAGTGTCACAAAAGAAACACCTTCAATTTTCACCAAGACACTTTCTTCGAGTTTACTTCCTACACCCTAATGAGATGAGGTGGCATGAAAATTGAAAAACGTTTCTGACGATCTCTCCAAAAAGATTTCGCGGATTTTAATCTTTATAAACTCATCTTAAAGATACGTAGTTTGCAAATAGATATTTGACATTTAGAGAAGAATAAATAAAGTGTTAATAAAATAAGGGCAGGTTTGTAATGTGATTCCTGAGTGTACGCGACATGGAAATCCCTACAATAGATTTTAAGGTTTCAACAACATTTTATATTTGAACAATATTCTTTAGAACACAATATTGATTTCGCATTCTCGACTACGACTTCCGACCTGTTTCTGACTGTTTTCATTCCTTGGAGATAACGCTAGTTACGAGGTTACTTCTAACTCCTACATCTCTGACATATCCTGCACAAACGGATAAACGACGACGAACAAGAGTCGCCACCACCTGCCCGCGACCTAACCGTAAGCCTGGCGGAGAGCCATTACGACCTGTCACATTTCGAGAGCGTGCGTAAAACCAGGGAGGAACGACTCGCAGCCGTCCCGCAGTCACGGCGGGTCGTTCACGAGCGCGCGACTCGCGACAAAAGACTCTCGTGAACCGCAGCTGCCCCCCGCGCTCCCGCCATTTCGCCGCCGTACCTAGCCCCGGCCGCCCGTCTCCACACGCACTGCCTTTATACGGCGCTCGCCCTTCGCGACCGTTAACCCCCCGGCGCAGCTGCCCTTACGACCTCGCGGCCAGGCCACCGCGCCTCTCCACCTGCCGTTAAGCCCGCCCTTTCACCCCCCCCCCTGCCGACGACAGTAACGACAGCGCAGCGGGTTGTCGCCTCTCACGCAGGCTTTCTGGCGTTCGCTCACGCATCGACAAGTGAGTCGTAAATGAAAATATTTCGTTCATAATGATCCTCGTCCATACGCGGGGAAATCCTGCTTTTCTTATGTTGCTGCGTTGGGACACAGGTGGATTCATATTCAAAGCGTTGAGACAACTCAACTTTTTCTATTTTTATGTGTTGTGATAGTAATGGATTCATATTCTAAGGGTTGGGAATAGAACCGTGTTTTTTCTCATTTGTCTTTGTTGAGAGGGTGATGAAATCGTATTCAAAGCGTTGATGATATATTCTTGCTATTCTTAGTTTCCTGCGTCGGGAAGATGTTGAATTCATATTTAAAGTGTTTGCATTTGGTGCCTTAAGTCTGATGCCTGGAATCCGCAGTCCTTGAGTAGGTTGATGAAAACTGCTATAGAGAAAAATGGAAAGAAGGAAGGAAGCGAAAACTGCACACTGTCTCAAAACTGAGTTGTTTAACACCAATACCTCGTACCAGTTAATCCAGGTACTTGAATGTATATTTGGTTCATTAACCTATGAATTTCGGGGATACTTCACATTAATCACCGGGAAAATTTTCAAAATTTATTTTATTAATGCCAATAGATTAATAGGTGAGTTTTAGTTACATTATTAGTTGTATCTAAATGTTACGTTTTATAACTGCAAATCGTTATTAAATAGCACAAATTGGAATCTCGGACATACGGCAGATAATCCCAAGTATATGGACAATAAGATTGTTAATACAAAATTCACGAAAGGCATAAATGCTTAAATCGCAGCATGGTATCATTCTGAGGTCCTCCTGTAATACACACCCTAATCCTTCCATAATCTCTTGCCAAGACGGGCAACGTTGTGTTCGATTTGTGTGTGTATTTGTGGAACTTAGATCCCTACACTCCGAACAAGGTACAAGCATCAATATGTGTATGTAAAGGGATACCATGGGGCAAATAGCTATAGGTACAGGACCGAGATAAGCTTATATGATGTTCGAACGCACGAAGATGCTACCAGAAGAGGTGGCTCAGGGCATCAACTGATGCACTGCAGTACCTCTCATTGGGAGGTCCTAGAGTTCGAGTCCCGTCGTTGGCAGGATTCTCGACACTAGCTAGATAGCTAGATCGAGTCCTGTCGCTCTCTGGAAGAGAATTCTAGCGGCCGCCAGCTCAATCAGTAGTTTTCTGTGGTTTCTCCGATCAACACCATGCAAATTAACCAGAACATCCCATTCCATGTCCCATTGTACCTCTTACACACACGTACACGCACTACACTACCACACATGCCGGGAGACTTAACGGGAGCTTAGAGCTTTTCCCAGCTGGGGCGATGTCTCGCTGGCGGGAGATACCTGGTTGGGGAAACCCGCAAGCCGCCTGTAGGTCGGAGCCTTATCTCGCCATCCAGAGGGAGCGGGGCAAGATTACCGCCACCTCCCGAGTAAAAACACGAACATAATTTATGAGACTAATGACCTTAGCTGTTGACACGTCCAGAAGGACGTGGTCTTATGGTGTGGTCGTGTTTTTCACGGAGGGGGCTTGCATCCCTTCTTGTTTTGCGTGGTACTATCACGGCACAGGCCTACGTTAATGTTGTAAACACTTGCTTGCTTCCCACTGACAAAGAGCAATTCGGGGATGGCGATTGCATCTTTCCACACGATCGAGCACCTGTTCATACTGCACGGCCTGTGGAGGAGTAGTTACATGACTAACATCCCTGTCATGGACTGAGTCCTGACTTGAATTGTATCGAAAACCATTGGGATGTTTTGGAACGCCGACTTCGTGTCAGGCCTCACCGACTTACATCGATACCTCTCCTCAGTGCAGCACTCCGTGAATAATGGGCTGTCATTCCCCAAGAAACCTTTCAGCACCTGATTGAATGTATGCCTGCGAGAGTGGAAGCTGTCATCAAGGCTAAGGGTGGGCCAACAGCCTACTGAATTCCAGCATTACCGATGGAGGGCGCCCCGAACTGGTAAGTCATTTTCAGCCAAGTGTCCGGATACTTTTGATCACTTAGTGTAGTTGCCGCGAGAGACCCTGGTAGGTCTTCCAGTCACCGATACACAGAGTCTGGGGGAGGGTGTGGTAAAACCGGAAAGCTACCACCTCCGACTCAAGAGAATAGAAAACCAGCTAGTACGATAAAGAATGAGCCATTTTGCTGCACCACTAATTTCATACTTCCACTCTACCCTCACGTAGAGAGCATCCTCTAATCACACAGGTTTCCACAACCAGCTGTCAGGAAAGTTAACGCTATTAACTTATATTTTAAGCCCCATTAATTTTCAGTTTGATATTTTTGGAAGTTTTGTAATGCTGCGCGAAAAAACGGCGAATTGTCGGCAGAAATACTCTTATTACAGGAGCCAGATAACGAAAAAGTGGATAAATCCAGTTGGCAAATTTAGAAAAAATTCCTCTAACACGTAGTGTTGTCAGCATCCATGTGTGGGTCCTTTATCCCAAAAAATCGAATGAAGCCAAAACGCCTGTCCGTGTGTGAACAACGCTAGCGGCTAAACCACTCAGCCGATTTTCTCCAAAATTGATATTCCACAATCGATCTGGCTGATGTTGCGACCCCTTGTATTTGAAACCGATATTTAATTTTGGGGACTACTTAACATGAAGCCTCGGGGACGTTTGCCCATTTTTTAAAGAAATAGTTCCATCGTTTTTGTTTATTTCGTTTTGTTGGAGAGTGTGAAGAACGTGTAAGAAAATGATGAAGGTCTCATGTTCGTTGAAAACCTTGATTTTTCAAATATTCAAAACATGAAATTTTTTTGGCGTTTTCCTACAATTACACTATTATGAAGATAAACTTTTTTTCGTAATGGCATCTGTTCTTTAAAGATTTTTGAAATAAGGTCATGTACAATTTTTCAAAAATTCGAGTACTTTTCGATTCATTTTGCTTGAAAATACGGGCGAGAAATTACGTGCTTTTTTAGTACCAGTTGTTTTAAATGATCAACCTGAATGTGTCTAATTTGATGGAACTTCGTGTAGTTCCTGAATGTTGTATCACGTTTGCAGCTTCCATCCCCTAACACCGGTGCCACACACCGCAAATTTAAACTCCCAAGCGGAATATTTAAAAGAGTTTTTAAGCATTGAAATCGCGGGCACGCATCTAGCCACAAATGCGTCTTCTGCAGGGTTTTCCGTGCGTGCCGCGTGCGTAATCTGCGAGCGAGTGCGTTCACTCCTCGTCTGGAGTGGCCTCAATGCCTTTGCTTAGAACTGTGATCATCCCGCACTAGACGAAGCCGAAGGGTTTGTATGACAAAGCAAAAGTTAAACGAGCGGACAACCAGCAATTTCATTCATAGTTTGCATTAAACTCAGGTATTGAATGTAAAATGTTATCGCCAGTCCATCTGATTATCTTTGTTTAGGCATTTATATTTTGTCACTGCACGTCTATCCAACGTTGATGAGTCTGATCATATCACGCGTGCTTCAAGTACAACAAAAATGTGGCACTCTTAATTCTGTGGTACCATTTTTCTTAGTATGACTTAGTTCATATCATTATATGAGCACGAATTTATTTTAACGATTTTCTTAAAATTATAAAATTCTGACCGTTTGCTTCGCCCGCTGAAAAGGCAAAAAGGGCAAACCTCCGCGATTGATCTGTAGTCCTTGCAATGCTGATGTTGCCCAAGCATATTGTTTCTAATATTGTACATTTCTAATTACGTTTAACATATCATCTACTACAAGCCACCAAATTTACCTGCTTTCTGTGCGAAATCCAGAAATCTAAATAATGAGGGATAAAGAGAGAGCTCAATATTTTTGAGAAATCTAAATTCAATTTTCCTATGAAAATGTTGCAAAAGTTTGGGATTTAAGAAGCATACATTCACATGTTCACATTCGACTGTACTCTTAGGGTTACAAATCTGCGCCATAAATTAACGCAAAAACCACGCAAACTTTTGCAAAATATATGTAAGTACATATTGAAAGAAATCCCCGCTTAAAGAATATTTTTGGATATTCTGATAAATCTATTGAAAGTAAAATACGTGAAGTATGTGATGCACAGATCTGTTTAAACGCCAACTTAGCAGAGTGCTGGAACTCATGTCCAACGCGTTGTTCCTAGGTGCAAGCGTGTAGTAGGAGGCGAAGAAAATGTCATTGGCCATTGTACAATCATCGGATCGCATCGCCCACAATGGTATACTATTTATCAATAGGGGAAAGGAAGTGAAAGGGAAGAAGTACAGAAGAACTGAAATGAAAACACACACACACACGTGCTCCAATAAAACGCCAGAAACAGCGTCCGCTGCCTTCCCCATTTCGATCTTCACTGGGAAGAGAAGTCAAACATAAGATATCTGATGATTAAGAATTTTAGAGACGAAAGAAATAGGCCGATAATTATTTGGATCCCTTTTGCTTCCTTTACTCCCGTATGTAGGCGTAATGTTTGCTCATTTCCAATTTTCTAAAAAATATCCTTGAGATATACAAAGGTCAAATTCTTCAACTAATTCAGTACAAATTTCTGAGGCACTTCATGTTATTTATAGATATGCCATCTGGCTCTGAAGGTTTGTTTTGAAAAGAGTTAATTATTTTACAAAATTCATCTGGTGTAAAATGCTTGATGAATTCATCTGATGAAAAATGCTTTCTGATTTTTTTCATCTTTAAAAGCACAATTTGTCTCCAAAGGTTTCACACGAGAAAAACGCTCATGTCATAAGAAAATATTGCTTTACAAGAAAAAGTTGCTGGATGTTTGAAATTATGGATAAAATTTAATAAACGTAAATTATTTATAAATTTGATAGAACATAATATACCATTAGTGATACAGATATGTGGAATTCTAGTTGTTAATGTGGATACTTTTGGTAGAGATGAGGTAAGTTCATCGTATATACTGTGATGATGTTCAAGACTACAAGTTACTTAGGAAGACTTAAAAACTAATAGAACTTATAGTCTTTGAATAGTGGTAGATGTGATGACTGGTAGATAATTTAGAAGACTCGTAGACTTATAGAATTAGTGTTCAACAAAATAGTGTTCAAAACACACTTTTGCAAGAAAATTATAGTTACAAATAAACTTGTAAAATTGTAAAAATGCAAAACTCGCAAGATAAGGAGCCCTCAAATTTTAAAAAATAAATTTTAAAAAACTCATACGTTTGGTCGTAATCTTTATATCAAACCTAAACTTTGACCTCTTTTTATTTCATTTAAATTGCGAGAGCATAATTTATCCAACTCTGTTGACACGTCACTGCACCACAGCATGAATGGTGCTTTTCAGCATTCCCTGGGGAACAAAGGCAAACCTTTCAGACGTGGCTGTACAGAAGATAATGAAAAGCAATGCAATTAATGTCTTCTTCTGCAGCTGTCGGAGCTACAGGCGTATCTTCTCAAGTTCTCGAGAAGATTTAACGGGTGTCGCAAAGCAGGACTTCCGCAAGGCCTTCGGGGCGATGCAACGACCTGGAGGGGCAAGTGGAAGGACGAGACAAAGCGTAGAGTGGGATTGGGTGGATAGAGGAAGGAAATATTATAGCACAGAAAAATATGCTCGCAAATCTTGTGTAAAATCGCTCTATGAATGTGCGGTTTCTTTGCAAGTCACAGTGTTTATTCATATGCAGTCAGCAATTTTGTTGGGGAGCGATAGCATTATGATGTTACCAGTATTTACAAAAATTAAAATCTGAGAAAAATCGTCTCCTGTATTATTTCAGTAGTATACCTTTGCGTTCCTGCTCTCACATGCAACCAATCTTTATAAATGAGGACTCTAAATACTAAAAGAGAATTTTACGGAGACTTGACGAATTTCACTTTGACTTTAAAAATAACGATGATTTCTTTTAAAAAACGCATCGAAATATTCATGTAAAATGCAGCCCGCATCACATGTTGATCTATATCGGCAAATAACGCATAAACGAAGCGTTTTAGAGCCTTAAAAAGTAAAATTTTGAGGCCTAAGGCCTCAAAGAAACGTTTCTCATACAATAATCTATAAGATGAGACATTCCCCGATCCATTCAATTAACTTTTTGGTTCCACGCTTCAATACTATCAAGGCCACTTCAATATTTCAGCCCTTCCTGCTGGTAGCAATTTTTGTGGCGACACGCTTAGAAGGCTTAGATTTGACAATCTTTATTTACTCTTTCTGTTAACACCGTAGTTTGTGCAGTCTGACGAGGTTTATTTGCATAATCATTAATTCGAGATTTGCTCTCCAGTAACAACTAGAAGTACTGTTATAGTTGCTTGATACCTATGAAGATTGTTTCTTTGCATGTAGTGAAAACAATCAATTAACGTTTTACCGGTGTCTGTAAATGCTGTGTACCAAATGGAGGAGAGATGTGGGTTCACAGAGAAGAGTGAAGACTGTGTTTTAACTGTACCAGTATTTTCATTATCATTCGATGAAATTTTAAAGTCAGCGGGTTCAGACACGAAGCTTTCTCAAAAGTAAAAAGTTTTTCTAATATTTTTGTGACTCACGAGAAGCTAAAAGCTAGCTGTCAAAGAATTTTAAATAATTACTACAAATGTCTTTAAGGAAGTGCTGTGAGTTGGTCCAAGAAAACTCTCCATGATACTGAATAAATATTTATTGAAAATGTATTTAAAACATCAATTGCATTGTTTTTTATATTATTTGATATTATGTTAGTACATTGCAAGTTACCTTTGTATATTTTTAAACAAATAAACATGTTTCGTTTACTACTTCCCCTCTTAAAATGGAAATATAAGGATAGGGATCTAATATAGGGTCTAACATGTGAGAATTCTCGCACGGGTACGCGGAGGTAGTAGGGGAAAACTTGTGTATGGCACAACACAAAGAACAAACGTGTTAAATTAGTTAAAGTAAAATAGCTTGAAATAAATGAAAAACAAAAATCAAATCGCGCTGACCTACAATACACGTGAATTAATTAAAAAAAGCTAGTAAATTTAAAATTATAGAAAGAATAGGAAAATTCACTCGACAACTGCCAACATTCGCAGTCCAAAGGAACGATGTAAATGTTGGTGGTTCTGGAAGTATGTACATCAACGCCCAGCTGCAAACTCATATTGTAAATAATACACCGTTTGATATTAATCTCAAGGTGTCGGTTCGTTAAGATATTCAATATGCAAACATCGTTTGAGTAACATTCCCATGTACCGAAGTGAAGTCTAAGCCTACTAAATTGTTTCCAATGGTAACAAATTGTATTTAGTACTCAAAGTTGAAAATATTAGTTTATTTTTTGGCTCGGAATTGCTTTTCTTGAAGTACGTAAGAACGCTGAAAATAATACAATACTTGTTAATACACAAATAATTTTTCAATTTTCGCACCCCAGCAAGCTGGCACCCTGAACTCTCCAAAACCCCCTCTATTCCTCATAACAAATCAAGGAAATTCAAGTAATATTGCAAAGAGTAGGGTTGTACTTGCTCCATCGGTATTTACGCACTAATTTACTTTGCTTTGCTTTCTGAAGAGTAAATACGTTTCTATTATGTTTGTGACTATCAAGGAGGAGTGAATAATTTGTTCAAAGTTGTTTTTAAAGAAGTATGAATTGTTCCGAAAACATCTCTCTACAATGCTAAATAAACTTTTTTTGAAAATTTGTTTCCAACATCAATTGTATTGTTATTTTTGTTTGATATCCTGCAAGTACATTAGAAGTTACATTTATACATTAAATAAATAAACATGTTTCATTAACAACTTTCCTTCTTAATTGAAAGGATAGACAAATGGATAGGGAAAGTGTGGGTTTTAACATGCGAGAGTTCTCGCACGTGTACGCTAGTTATAAATATTTAGATAACATTTAATGCTATATTTCTTTCTTGTCCGTTGAAAATATATTTTACGAGTCTTCTTGCATAAAACGTTTTTTCAAAAAAGAGATTTATCGGTACTCATTATTAAATTAATAGCGTGTGCTTACTAAAACAAATCCTAAAAAACGTTTTGTCACTCTATAAGCACAACAAACATAACAATCCCACGATCACCTTGCAATCTACAACATTTAACTTCACACATCCTCGGAGACTGTTTTGCAATTACTGCTAGCTCACTTCTAGTTCCTTCGTATATGCTCGTGTTTTGCAAACAAAGCTGGTGTCTTATATGTTGTGTTCAAACTTTTCTCTCATTGTTTTTAAATTTTGTTGAGATATGCACGTTACAAAAAAAATTAATTCTGACGAAAAGTAACGTTTTCTGTTAAATACTAGTATGAAATTAGTAATGAGCATATTTTATTCTTTAAGTGGCACATGGAGTTCTTTCCACTTTCTGAAAGGTGGCTTCAAGAGGCGATTGCATTTATACTGTTGTTTCTATTTCCTCAGTCCGCTAGCCATTGTACCAACGTCTCCATTTTCGCCAACAAACGCCTTCTCCCGATCTATTCCTACATTTCAAGACTGAGGCCCTGAAGGCTAGGGAAGCATTTCGCCTCTCTCTCCCATCCTCTTCGTCTTATTCGTCATCGTCTTCTCCTGCGGCGCTTTCTCCTCCAGTGGCGTTGTTATTCGATTCTCCATTGTTCGGATCCTCGAGATATGGATGCTCATTGTGCGAATGGGAAGCAAAAACACAACTTATCGCGGCTCCCGCTCCCTCGGCACAATGCATTCAATTAAAACGAGGAGCCAGCTGCCGCCGTCGCCGCCGCCCTCGCCGCTGCTCTCGCCGCCGCCCTCGCCGCCGCCCTCGCCGCCGCCCTCGCCGCCGCCCTCGCCGCCGCCCTCGCCGCCGCCCTCGCCGCCGCCCTCGCCGCCGCCCTCGCCGCCGCCCTCGCCGCCGCCCTCGCCGCCGCCCTCGCCGCCGCCCTCGCCGCCGCCCTCGCCGCCGCCCTCGCCGCCGCCCTCGCCGCCGCCCTCACTACCGTCCTCGCCGTCGCCCTCGCCACCGCCTTTCCCGTTGCACTCGCCGTCGCACTCGCCACCGCTCTCGCAGCCGCCCTCGCCGCTGCCCTCGCCGCCGCCCTCGCCGCCGCCCTCGCCGCCGCCCTCCTCGTCGCCCTCGCCGTCGCCCTCGCCGTCACCCTCGCCACCGCCCTTCCGCCGCCGCCCTCACCACCATCCTCGCTGCCCTCGCCACCGCCCTCGCCGCTGCCCTCGCCACCGCCCTCGCCCCCGCCCTCCCCACCACCCTCGCCGTCGCCCTTGCGGCCGCCCTCGCCGCTGCCCTCGCCGCCGGCCTCGCCCTGCCCTCATCACCACCCTTGGCACCGGCCTCGCCGCCGCCCTCGCCATCGCCCTCTTGCCGCCCTCGCTCCCACCCTCACCGCTGTCCTGGTCGCCGCCCTCGCCATCGCCCTCCCAGCGCCCCACGATGGCGCGCTATGCGGGCGTCGTTGCTTCTGTTGTAGTGTCGTCGTTGTCATCTTTGCTGCATGTTGGCGCGAAGAAACTTCGCGTAGAACTAGGCAATTTTATGGATTAACATTACATTACCAATTTTTTATTTTTTAATATCATCATGTAATCTTATTTATGAATCTGTGTAGTGAAATATGTATAATTTAAAATACTAATCATGTTACAGACTAATTAAATAGTCTGCTTGAAATATTTTTTTCTCGTCAAATTATGATAGATGACTTGTAGCCTTCTTCAGCTATGCCACTGTTGTTATATCGTTTTGCGTTCTCAGTGTTCTTTTTAAGTCTCTTTCTCAGCACCACCTCACCCTCTATATTATTTCACCCTAATTGTCAATGTTAAAATGGCGTAATTGCGTCTCACGTATGAGGTCAATCGAGTGGCGTCGGGTGGCTCAGGCAAGCAGCAAAATTGGGTTGCGAGATTGGAGAATTTTGTCCCCAAAATGGAAATTTTTTCCTCGTGGGGAAGTCCCAAAAATGGGGACACCCAATGGAATCGTCAGGGACAGCTCATATTGTTGCTCTATAATTTGGAAAATATCTTTCGTTTCAAAGATGGGGAATTTTTTTTCACTGGATAGGTTATTTGGAGAAATTCCATAGTAGTGACGGAGAAAAGAGCTCGCAACACATCTGGCAACCCTGGCCTAATGACAGGGATGCTTCCCCTACGCCTCGAGGCCCTGGTCTATCCCCATCTGTTAGTGATTTCCCAAAGATATCTCTCAGTTGTAGATCTTAAAATGATGTCCTTCACATTTTTTAAAAATGTGAGTAGGTGTTGACTAATAACTCAAAAAGGAGGAAATCGTTTGGTTTTCCGCGATTCTTACTAGTTTTACTTTCCACTGCATCATAATTTCCTTCTGATATTGATTTAACCTGTGTTGCACCATTTTGTTTCTACTCTATAGTTTCGTCATTTCACCCCGTGAACGACGCACCCTTTCAACTACAGCACACCTCTGCCAAACGCCCGCTGCGCCTCTCGTCGGATGACTCGTGCTGCAAGTCCTCCCTCTCCACCAGCCCCCCTGCCACCCCCGCGCTGCCACCCTCCCACTGCTAAATTGCATCGTTTCCGTTTTGTGCTCTCCTCCCCCCCTTTTCCCTTTTCTCTCACCCCCTCTCCCGCCCCGCTCCAACGTCCTCACGCCGTCGCCGTCTGATATTTCTGCTGATTGTTAGTGCTTTATTTCCACTCGTCGCCGCTGCAATTAAGGCGGCGCTGAATGGCTGCGAAATAAGCACAGCCGCGCCGCCCGCCGCTAGCGCCGGCAGATGGCGCCACGCCGCGCCACGCCGGGCTAGAGGCTCGCAATTGGGCGATTTCTTCTGGAAACAGATTGTCTTTGGAAGAGCGCACCGCGTTTACTTGTAGAGAGAGATGAAAAGTGCTTCTCGTTCCATATTCTGGACGGGTGAAAACGTGATGTAAAAGGAAGCAGAGATTCATGGGGTTAATGCTTTAATTCTGCTTTCAGCCACTAGAAAGAACAGAGTGGAAACTGTTTCAAAAACTGTCCTTGCACTTAAAGCAGGTTATATACTTTAAGCAAAATCAATTATTAAGTTCTTAATTAAGCTTTTAATCTTTACGTTAAAAGATTCATGTAGGATCATTCATTTTAATTAAACAAGAATAATTTTATAAAAGAAGGTAAGACGTTTATAATGTTGACATTAGTGCATAATTACTTTCTCACTCGTGTCAACGTGGACGTGTTTAAATATTATATGAGTATACTCTACATATGAAGATGCAATGTATCTCATATGACAATAAGACTTTTGTGACAAGTAGACAACAACCTGCATTTTCTAGCTCTTGAAAACCTTTCTTTGAAGAAAATAAAGGATGCTCAGGCGCTAAAATACTCAACATTCTTATATAAAGAAAAACCTACAAATGTACATACTAAACTCGTTTCTTGCTTTCTCAAAACCCTGGGCTTTACTCCTTGAGTGTTAACAAGAACATATAGCGATAGCTAGAAAAAGGAATGTGTTAAAGTTTAGAATAAAATTCCGTAAATTCTAAAAGACTACTATCTCCAACTGTTTTGCACAAAATTAAATTAGATGAACTTACTTTACTTGAAAGCGTAGGCTTCGGAGGTCGGAGTCATTATCTACTTGACCGTCCGGGAGACGCCGTGTCCTAGGCACAGATGCCAACGTTTCGGTAGCCATTCTGCAACCTTCCTCAGGGCTAAATGCGCGAAAATGGAGTGGCTCATGCTTGGGCGGTTCCTCTCTATCCGCCAGCCGTTTGGTCTACACTGTGACCGTTCAATGGAATTTATGGTGGGTTGGCTCGCTCCCGACACCAGAAAAAGAACACTGTATAGCGTAGTGTACAGAACTGGATCGAATATGAGTAGAACAGTAGAAAATTCGATACGTTAAAATTGATTCGATCGAAAGTCGATCGAGCGGCGGCGCGGATCAAATGGCGACCGATCGGAAGCAAGGCTAAGCTTATTCTACTGAGGTTGCTGGGAGGGAACAGTCGCATTTCGGTCAGCTGTATCGTCGTTTGATTCAACATTGAATCGAATTCCGTCTAAGGACTGGAAAAACCCCAAGGTTCAACAAGTGAGGTAATTACGCGTCCAAGAATTCTACGTCATCTAAAGTTTAATTTAAATTCTAAAGAATAATATTTTCCAGCCTCTGTCTGGAAGAGAATTCTAGAGGTCGGCTACTCTGGTCGGTAATTTTCCGTGGTTTCTCCTTTCAACACCAGGCGAATGCTGGGTCAGTACCCTAAAAGACCGACCATGGACCACGCGCTATCATCCCTTCCTGTTTCTTGTCCTATCCTCACCTCTCTCTCTCTCTCTCTGCCACACACACACACACACACACACTCTACACGACCACATATGTCGGAAGACCCTTCGAAAACTTAAGAGCTTGTTCCGCCTTGGGCGGTGCCCCGTTGATGGGAGATCCCTGGTTGTGAGAAAGCCTTGTTAGCCAATATGTAGGTCGACGCCGGATCTCACCATCCAGCGGGGAAGGCCATCGCCACTCCCAGGCATAAGCACGCTCTACACTTAAGGGACTGTAGCAAGTGACACGCCCATACACACTAAGGGAATGACCTTAGCACTTAGTGACAAGCCCGAAATCACTAATCAATCAATCACAACACGTACGGGACTAATGACCGTAGCGGTTGCGGCGCCCGGAAACACCAATCAATCAACGAATAACCGAACGGGTTGAGGAAGGTGAGCGTGCCCTCTCGGTCTGTCCCGCGCCGCTTGGCAAGCAGCGATCCGAGGCCGCGCCCGAGGGCTGGATTCCTCGGCGATCGTCGCAGTTGGTGTCGCGACGGCTCCCAAAGCCCTGGCACGCGGCCAGACGCTTGTCACCTGCACCTAGCGCCCCGCCCCGCCCCGCCCCGCCCCTCCCCGCCCCTTCCCCACCCTCCCCGCCTCTCCCCGCCCCTTCCCGCCCCGCCCCGTCCCGCCCGCGCCTGCGCCACAAACCCCGTCTTCTCCCATTGCTTCGCTCTGGCTAAAGAGACGGAATCCTCGAGGATGCGTCGCTAGGCAAACTCGTGCTCGTAGCGTGCACGGAACTGGCACACCTTCTAACCCTTCGATCAGGGCTGTCGAACTTAGAAGGGCTTATGGACCACATATCAAATTCTAGTTAGGCCACGGGCCGCACCGTAATTTAAGATGGTTTTTATCATAACTACTGAGATTATTCTGAAATAAATTACACACAACTTTTATTCAACATAAATGATTAATGTACACACAAGGAGAAAATTAATACACCATTAAATAAAAATAGGATGAATTGTGCAATTGTGTTCTGATCGGTAGTTTTCCGTAGTTTCTCCTTTCAACACCAGGCGAATGCTGGGTCAGTACCCTAAAAAACCGACCACGGACCACGCGCTATCATCCCTTCCTGTTTCTTGTCCTATCCTCACCTCTCTCTCTCTCTCTCTCTCACTCACTCACACACACACACACACACGCACTACACTACCACATATGTCGGAAGACCCCTCGACAACTTAAGAGCTTGTCCAAGTCCAGTGGTTGGTTTAATAAAATTTTGCAAAGCAGTCGCGGGCCTCACAAAAAGATCCGGCGGGCCCCATGCGGCCCGCGGGCCGCCAATTGGAAAACCCTGCAGGTAGTCGTATGGGGACAACAAACAGCCCCACACCATATGTGATAACTGCCAAAGGAAATAGTATAATACTGCTTTTCTGGAATTCGCAGGACTATTCAATAGATTTTTTACCTTCTCTCCAAGAAAAGAAAGTCTGTTGTGCCCGTTAATGTTCTTAACACAGAGTGCATTTTTTGTGGCGGGGAACTCATCCAATCCCCACGCACGCCTAGATTCGTTCGAGGTATTACATAAAATTGAATTATTTGTGACGATTGTGGACAATTACAGGTCAGTAACAACACTACTTCAAAGAAATTAATACTATTGTTCATGTTTTTCATATATAAGTAAAAAAAGAATTAAATTGTTTATGTGCAGTAAACAAGGTATTAGGCCTATATTATCGTCAATTAATTTTTATTGCCATTGAAATAATTAACATTAATTTATAAATTTTAGATATATTATACAGGAACAACATTGATTCAAGGAATTTGTATACCTTGAATAATAAATTGCAAAACGGTAAAAAATGTTAGTAATATTAGAAAAACGTTTTTTTCCCACTGTGTGACGACTGTGTGACGGGTTAAATACGATTGTTGCTGCTGACAATTTCAGTGTAGTAAGAATACAGTTTGACACATTGCAAAAGGGTATTTGATGATGAAATGACTTTTGAAATAGTATTTGTTATTAATATTTCCGAGTATGATGATTTTTTGAATTAAAAATAATTGATAGTTTCGTTTTTTGCAAATGTAGAATTCTGGATGGCGCCGAAATGATATCGTATATTTTAGTTTGAACATTGGGAACAAACACGTCATTGATAACTTAGTGGTGACACTTGCCGGTTCGCGATTAGTAACGTTAATGTACGAAGAGCATCATAACACGAAATAAAGAGTGTTGGTAGACAGGGGATGTCCGAAATTGTGTACTATTTAAAACCACGGATGAGTTAAAAGCAACGAAGTTCATTATATTTTCATTTGAACATACTAAATTTAAAAATAGCGAAATAAATTAACTGCAGATTTGAAAAGCGTATTTTCAAAGTGACGTCTCTCCAACAGTGTATTTTTTAATGGATGGTACTCACATTCAACTTTAAAGTTAAAGATTGAACTGGTTTTGGTTACCCTTTAACATAGGAGTAACATCATTTGATTACATAATAAATCAAGAGAAACGCAACTTTGATTTGAACAATTTACGTCAAAAAACAGTAAAAATTACATGTGACGTATGGAAGACATAATATGGGCACGTTTTCTCGAGCTCCAGAATTTCTACTCCGGCCTTGTGTAGTTGAATGGTGAATAAAAATACCAACGAAGCGTGGTTAGCAATATTTGAAAACTAGAAATGTTCACTCCCGAGAAATACTTAACTGGTTTGCGTCAATAAACGAACTACACATTTGAATTTACACTATTGCTAACAAAATAGCTACTGTGAGTACAACTAGCAAATGTGTGCATAATGAAGCAAATGTTCTGAAAAAAACAAGAGTTTGCTCAATGGATCAAGGGAAATTGGACGAAAAGTCTGAACGAGATGAGAACTTTGAACACAATATTTGGCAACATGATGGACAAGCGTTTTAAGAAAATTGTGATATGTAAAACTAGAAAATAGAAGGAAATAGAGATTTTTCATTGTCAAAATAGGCTCTTCATTAGTGCTACTTAGATATATTTTTGTTAAATTATTCTTTCTGTCAAAGATTACTGATTGTGATATTTATTCAATTACGCAGAATTTGAATCACATCATCGCATTGTGACTTCATAGAAAATCAGGCGACACAATCATCAAAATTTCGTGTCTCTCTCACAATTTGCTGCGTACCAATTACGTGCACTGGTACCGTAGAGAAGTAATTTGCGGTTGACCAAACAGAGTGCGGAGAGGGATTCGGAGGTGTAACCGTGCACCTAGCGAGTTGTGATCCACTTCCAGGGTTGCCAGATACAATAGCGTGAATTATGGAATGGAGAGCATAAAATTATGGTACAATACGGTACGATGATAATGTATAAAACATGTAATTTACACATTTTGTAGATATGTGCGATTTTATACGATTTTACCCAATATGATTAATTGTCTATTCAGAAAGTAACACCAAGACCGCGGCTGTCTGTGATGTTGGTGGAAAACTGGAACGCGTGAGATAGTGAGAAGGAGCAACAACTGATGTCGAATGTTACTTTTAATACAGTCAGTAATATTTCATTTATTTTTTAATTATTAAAACATTTGGTACAATTAATGTGTTATGGTACATTTATTTTTGGAGGTATAATTTATGGTGTCATTCCATAATTATGGTACAATAATTCAATAATTACGGCAACCCTGTCAACTTCTACGTCTTGCTTAAGGCATTTGAGCGGGAGTGAGTGATGTAGTGCTTTTGTGCTTGACGAGTCATGTCAGCGTCGAGGGCGGCAGATTATGCCCACTAGCTCGCGCACCACTGCGCCGGGCGGGCGGCATGATTTGAATTTGCACTAGATTTGTGAATGAGGCTTCTTTATAGTTCTGTGATTGGTCAGTGATGGCGGCGCCAGAAACTCAAGTGTCAGCTGATAACACATTTCGAAAAAAAATTCCGACCTGTTCAGGCGCTGCACTTGTGAGAACGTGCATTTTTGGGTTGTTTGTCAAGGTTTATTGACGTACAAATAAGTTTGGAGCTGAATTTTGCCGTTTTGTAAACATAAATGTAGATTAAGCAAAGGTTGCACATAAATTGTCTGATTATAACATGTTATTTCAATGATAGTAATTTCACAGATATTTTTTCTGAAAATTTATATTTTGAATGAGAGAATCTGCTATTTTGTTACCAAAGAGAGGCCAACTCTAAAGAAGCTTCATTCACAAGTCTAGTGCAAATTCAAATGCGGCCGGGCGCCCGGGCGACACAAGGTCGTAAGGCTCGGCACATACTTTCCGGTATACCGGTGAGGTTTACGTTTGCAAGCCACCTATACAGGTAAACCTCACCAGAACCCCTATGCCGGCTCTAAGGAAGGAAAGCGAAGCCGGCATATTTCATCACCGAGGGTCCAAGGTTCGAACCTACGTTGGAACAACATAGCTCTGACAAACATCAATCAGTGAGTGAATAAATCACAACTGGTGACAAACAACTCAGCCTAAAATTAAATATTTGAAAACAAAACTGGAGACAAATATCCACAAATTAGAACAATCATATTTTCGTTAAACTCTCCAAAGTTTTGAAAGCTGCAAACGTTAAAAAACTTTTTGAGCCTTCCTATAACTACAATATTTAAAATAGAAACTTGTTTCTTAATGAAATTATTCATCAATAACAGAGTTTGGAGCAAATTTATTTTCAATATTTCGAAAATATGATTAGTATCTGAAGTAATTTTGTGTGCTAGCTCAGACTATAGAGATTAAAAAAGTAGTACGAGAATATCTGTGACATTCTGTAGCATCACAGAGTAATTCATAAACGGAGAGAAACATAAACATCTGAATAATTTGAAATTGGTATTTCATACTACATTTTAGCAAAATCCATGAATTTTGTGCCATAGTATTTTGATAAGAAGACAGAAATCATATCGTGCCCAAGTACTGAGTATTATTCTTATATTTCTTCCGATATCTTGTGCAGTGCTGCTGTGTCCTAATTTATTATTAAAATGCCTAAAAACAGAGCCTTTGAGCTCGTGTTCCCCAGGAGACGGAGCCTCCTCCCACGAAAGCAGCTTATCGTTTATCGGGGAACACGGAAGGGCGCGTGGCGCGTCTAGCGCCGCACTCTGTAAATATTCATTTTTCCCGTAAGAAGAACCACCGTGCACGAAGTATCGCGTTGGGCTACGAGAAACATTAGTAGTAAATGCAACATATTTCAAGGCCCTACCCTGCAAGTGAGTCGGGTATGTTACACTTGAAACTCTCCGAACTTTAGCAAATAAACGTGGAATCATTTTTTAAAGTCCACCGCCTCAAAGTGCTCGGTAAATAACAGCGTGACGGACGCCGCGAACAAAGGCTTGCTCATATTTTTTACGTAAATTGCGAACTTGCGCGAACGCCCGCTGCGAAAAGAGGTGGCGCGGGGGGGGGGACGAGAGTGATTTAGCAAAACGTCTAAAAGTTCACAAAGAGAGGAAGAGGCTCTACGGGAGCTTATAGAGCTGTTGTTTTTAGCGACTAAGTTTCCGGAAAGTTCTTTTTTTGGGGGTCTCTTTTCTCTCTTTTTTTTCAATTTCGAAGCGCAAGAGCGCAGCTTCTCTGGAAGTCGAATTAGACGGTGGAATCCGATATTCTCTAAACCCAGAGAATATCCGATAGAGATTTCGTGGCCGACTCTCGGTACAACCTGAGCTCCCACTGGAGAGTGCAGCCCTACTATCGATTCGAAACAGTCGTCTTAATTAACATTTCAAACTCCCGTTTTACCTTGGAAGGAGATAATCCAGTCTTAATATCGAGTCCAATTACTTTTTTGCTCTTGTATTTGTTTTCAGTTTTGAAATGAAGTTAGTTTGCCCTGTTGTTTAAAGGCAAAATGACAAGATCTTCTTTGAACTGTCCTTGGCTCTTTAGCTTAAACGTCTCTCCCGTTCTTACCGCAACTAATAAATAGTCTGATTGGTTGTTGTTGTGAAAGTGGTCACCATTAGTACATGGATTGTTTTCGATTAGGTCTGTACTTTCAGAATTCTGATTACAGTAAGTAATGAGAAACTGAATTTCGTTTGCAATGCCACGCCGAAAGATTATTATATTTTTTATTTGCTTATACCAAAATATTGAGGTTAGTTTGTAGAAAATCAGTCATCTGTAGAAATTGCGGGAACATCTTTGGTATAATTTTAGCCTTCTTCATATCTAGTAGTTACCTGCTGTATATTAAAATCCGTTTAAAGGAATATTGGTTATACTAATTCGAAAAAAAATATTAATATGATTCAGAATTGTAGAATCAAATTATGGATGATCAAAATAAAGACTGAAATGATTTAAAAGTAATTTAAACTTTAATTTTTTATTCTTATGCTGTGTCTAAATGGCAAATAAACTATTTAATATGTTCAAATGTTTATGTAGACCGCATATGATTTTAAACTTACCTCTTATATTCAAAACTGAATTCATTTCCTTTCCCCAACACACCTGACGCATACAGATAGCCGTTTTTACTATTACCCTTATCTCGTCTCCTGCTATACCTGGCCGGGAGAATAATAAGCTTACTGGCCGTTTACTTTCTAAATCTGGGTTTCGTTTGGGAGGTGTAGGAAGTCAATGTGCTAACCACTGTACAAATAGTGTTGGCTCTTGGACAGCTTGGTTTTGACGCATTTATCAAAATTTGTTTATTTCATTAATATCCAATTTTCACTAAATTTCCCCTGCTAAAGAATGAGTATATAGTAGAAATTCATCAAATTCTTTTGCATTTACTTTTATTAAAATACATTCCGAAAGTAGTTTAAACTAGTGACTTGCCACGTCAAAAATGCTGCTGCAGTCGATCGTGTGGAAAATGGGGTCCTGGTGCATCATAAATTGGCTATGAATCTGAAGCGCCTTTCTTCCTCGTCACATGACGTCCGCTGTGTAACAAACAGTGACGCACTGAGTTTAAGAATATCGGCGTAACATCAGATGTGAAAAATTGCGAAATTTACAGCTTTGATTAGGGAAAATAATTTTTAAAAACCATGATAACGTAGAATATTTTTCATTTCTTTGACGAAATAATTAATCGGCGAATCAGAAGACCTATGTGGCCCTTGCCATGACCAATAAATGCAAAATTTGAAACGTTTGCTTAAAAAGAGAGTTATACCAAAATCACATTTACATAATTTTTTTAACATTTCAAGAGGTTTAAAAATTAATGAAGTGGACTATACCTCCTCATCTATGTTTTCTAATGTATAAAATAATTTAAATTTGCAGCATACCCAAATGAGAAAAATCAGCAAATGAGTATCCGTTTTGAAAAAAGTACAGGAAGAGAGATGGTCATAAATCATGATTTTAAGTTTTATAAGTTGACCATATCACAATTCTATTTAAATAGCCCTATTCCTATTCAGAATTACAGATTTCAATTTTCACGCCGTATAACTGAATGACATTTGACCGATTCTCTTGGCCCTCCATTGATTTACATGTGTTCGCCAAACATTAAACGTGCTGCGTGATTGTGGCTTATGATGATCTCCCACTGAGACCTTCATATGTTTACTGTTTGGGAGATAGCGTTGTTCACAAACAAACGTCAATACAAAGACCCAATGTACATGCGCAGTTTGGCATTTGGAACCTCACAAACGCCAGTACGCATTAGCTACAACTCCAGAATCGTTCCTCAAACGGAAGCGTGAAAATCGGCCCGAAGAGGCACAGAGAGAGCGCCTGCTTCAACATAACACACCGCGCTCGATACTCGGGATTGACTTGAAATTTTACCAGCTTCTTCAGTATCTTTCAAAACTCATACATACATTTTTTAAGTGCTGTGAAGCATTACAAGTCGTGTTTTTGTGACAATTAGTATTAAGATCTTTCTTGAATCTGACACGGGTAATAATTGTTACGCAACGTTGGGCAACGGTACGTAAGGCGAAGGCACCGAAGCAACGGTGGGCTCGCAGCGGGAAGCTACGAGGTCACGAAAGGTCCTGATGCAAAATGCCTGTAAAATACTATTTCTAATGCCTCATAGCACTTAAAAATTTGGATATGCGGGTTTGGCATGGTGTTCCACCAGTTGGCAAAATTTCATGAGAATCCAAGTATCCAGCACGGTGAGTGAGAGGGCTCAGAGAAGTGCCTGTAGTGCCCGACGTCACTGTAGTACCTCTCAAGGGTTCGACTCCCGACGGCGCGGCGGAAGGATTTTTGAGCTATATAACTAGGGAAGATTCATCTACTGTCAAGAGGAGAATTCTAACGGTCGGCTTCTGTGATCGGTAGTTTTGCGTAGTTTCTCCTATCAACATCGGGTGAATACCGCAGCAATAAAACAAACGGATCACATGCTTTGTTTCCTTCCTCTTTCTTGTCCTATCCTCATCCTTTAACTACACAGAGGGGGTGCTCCGCTGTGGAGGGAGCAACCAGGTAATGTCAACGCCGTATGTCACCATCCAATCGGGGGATAAACGTGCACTACTTACTAAACAACTCCTTAAAACATAAATTACACTTACGGGACTAATTACCGTAGCAGGTTACACGCCTCTAAAAACGAAAAAATAATTAGTTATGAAGATTATAATTAGGGTGAGGATTTTGATAACCTAAAACATCACCAAAAATTATCAATAAATTGCTCTTAAATTGTTTTTAAAATGTCCTAAAAGCAAAGAAAAATTATGTAAAGAAATTGATCAAAATCAGTTCAGATGAACAACTCAAGCCGTTAGATGTATTACTGATGTCATCTCAATCAAGTGAACTCATCTTGCAAACTTTTGGTTTGGACCGTTCTTTACCGGGAAATATCTGTCTTAAATTATCCCGAAATCGGCCGAACCCACAAAAGCGCTGGCAGATGTCACAGGAATCTTACATTGCATACAACGGTTGATATTACAATTTCTGAGCGAAGAAAAGGAATAGGCTCTTGAGTAATTCTGTGGAGAACATTTGTTGAATCTCGTTATAATTATTTGTAGTACCATTAAAATGATGAAATCGATGAAGTCAAGGGACGATTCTTTAAAAAGTCTGAAACAGGTAAAAAAGACTCAGTAAAAATTGACGAAAAAATATAAATTGTGCAATATAAAAATAATAGGTTGTTTGCTTTCCTCAAAACATAAAATTAATGTCTATTCGAAAAAACATTGTATCAAAGTGAAAAAATAAAATATTTTTATTAAAATACGTCCCCCATAATTATAATAAATGAATATAATCAATAAATCAATCCATAATCATTCCTTAAAGAAAAGGGTGTAAATCAGCCCAGCTCGGGCGAGCGCATGCTTTTGGGCAGGGGTGGGCCTAACCGATCGCTTTTTGGGGCGGGGGGCCATGCCCCTCCATCGTAGATTTTGTTAAATAAACATAATTTGTTATTATTGTGATATACCAAATGCGGGAGGGCATTCGAAATTAAATAATCTAAGACTTTAATGCTAATTTAAATTAGAATTAGGCACCATAGTAACAGGTTGCTAGGGAGGACGCCGATGTTTAACATGTCACGATATTTGGTAAACGGGCACCGTAGTAACAGAGGTAAACAATTTCATGAGCCCATGGATGTAAGGTAGAATCAGTCGAAAGATGCGTGTGTAAGAGTGGAAATTTCGCTCAAGAGTGCACCTTGGTTAGAGAAGTGAATACCTAATAAGAATCCGTTGGTAGTGAATGTAAAACAGAATTTTGGACAACAATGAACACGAGTTTTCCTGGATTGAAGAACGAAAAAATTAGTTAGTTGCAGCTCGGATCTCATAGCGAGAGAGTTATTTGTGAATTAGGGGGTGCGTGTCCGAGTTCAGACTTGGTTTATTTTTTTTTTTTTGTGATCGAAAGTAGAGACTTATAAAAAATTCCAGAGATACAGTTCGGGACTTTAACTTTCTTCTTCCGCGAGTGAAAGTGGACATTGAAACATTTTGGTGAAGCCGTGCATTGACTTGGAATATTTTCTTACTGATAGGGAGGAATTTTTAAGAATTGCCAACTTTAATTAGTTTTCACTAGTGACGAAGGTGAAGCACCAAGCTAAATGAACTTGTAATTATTTTGCCGAACAAGTGCTGATGGTGATATGGGAGGCTAATAAATTATGTGAATGGGAGTGACTTCGTGGCGTGCCGGAAGATACAAGATAGAAGGCATCAAGACTGGTCGAAGGTGATGGTGAGGAGATACGCGGCGTCCGAGCGGAGCATCCATCGATACAACGGGAAGAGAGCTCAGGTTAACGTTCGTACGAACAATTATTTTATTTCTTATGGTCATGACCAAAGCTAATAATTTCCAAAGGATGTTTCGATTTAAATGAAATCTTTAATAACAATAAATTCAAACTGTTCTAGTGCTAAAGAAAGTACAAAAACAAACTTGGTTATTATTGTGCAATCTGGCACATCATTAAAATCACTTTCAGGTTTTCCGTATGGAAGCGAGTCTACAGGGGGCAGATTGTGGTCGAACGATGAGGTAAGCCGAATTGTGCCCCTTGCATATTCGAACCCACGATAGAAGCCCAACGTTTCTATAATAGATATATATCTTGGATTGGATAAAACTGGTTTTCAATAGTTTTTGTTTCAAATGGCAGCCCAACGTAGGTCCGATAGACAAAAACAGTTTCATTATATTGTGTATTATTTATGTACTGTAGATTTGATGCTATACAATATTATTGTTTAAATAATTACATAGTTCGAACCTAAATAAATATTTAAATCAATTTTGCCAAATAAGAATGTTAAGCGAAAATTCTAGGCATTTTGGGGGGGGGGGAGGCACCCCTTGGATCTGGTTTGGGAGCCACCCGCGCGCAGCAGGGCCTTTTAACTCCCTTTATAACGTGGTGGAGGCATTACAGTGGTGCGCTTTCCTCTATCACCTTCTTACAGGAACTAAAATACGAACTGCTGCCAACGATGCTTCAAACGCTACGTTGGCTGCTACGTAGGTTCGCGAGACGCAAGCAGGGGCATAACGTTACAAAAGATAGCGTCGATGTTCGCGCATTCTTCAGCGGTTTCTAACATGTATATATTATAAACTAGCTGGTACCCGGCACGTTGCTGCCGCAGAAGAAATATTTGAGGAAATATTCCTCTCCTCCTCTCTTTCCCTCTCTCCCTCTCCTTCTGTATTTTTACTCCTCTCTCATTTTCTCCATTCTCTCTTTTCCATCTGTCTCTTTTTTCCCGTTCTGTGTCTCTTTTCTCCATTTTCGTGTCTCCTCTTTCCGTCTCTTCTCCCCCACTCACTGACTCTCTTTTCCCGCTTTCTCAGTTCCCTCTCTTTATATCCGCCGTTCTCCATTTTCCTCTCTCTCTATTTTTCCCCTGTATTCCCCCACTCTATTTTCCTTCAGTTTCACGATTTTCCCTCTCTTTCTCCATTTCTCCCCTCTATTTCCTTCTCTATTTTCCCTCTAGCTGGTACTCGGCGCGTTCCGGCCGCAAAAGAAATAATTGAGGAAATATTCCACTCCCCCTCTCTTTTCCCTCACTCATTTTTCTCCTCTCTCGTTCCCCCTCTCGTTCCCCCTCTGTATTTTTCCTCCTCTCTCAGTTTTCTCACTCTCTCTCTCTCTTCCATCTGTGTCTCTTTTCTCGCTCTGTGTCTCTTTTCTGCCTCTGTCTCTCTTTTCTCCCTCTCTGTGTCTCTTTTCTCCCTCTCTGTGTCTCTTTTCTCCCTCTGTGTCTCTTTTCTCCCTCTGTGTCTCTTTTCTCCCTCTGTGTCTCTTTTCTCCCTCTGTGTCTCTTTTCTCCCTCTGTGTCTCTTTTCTCCCTCTGTGTCTGTTTTTTCCCTCTCCATGTCTCTTCTCCCCGCCCGTGTCTCTTCTACTCCTCTGTGTCTCTTCTTCCCCCACTCTCTGAATCACTTTTCCCGCTTTGTCATTTTCCTCTCTCTATTTTCTCCTCCCACCATTTCTCCATCTCCCCTCTCTCTTTTCCCTCTCTTTCTCTGTCCCCTCTCTATTTTCCCCCTCAATTTATCCTCTCTATTTTCCCTCTCTCTTTCTCCTCTCTTTTTCCCTCTCTCTTTGTCCCTGTCTCTTTTCCTCCTACTCTCATCAACTTGGCGCTGCCTGCTCCTCGTGGTCTCCTCGACCTCACCCCATGGTACACGGCAACGCCTAGCAACAATGCAGTGCATGTGAATTGGGAATTGCATTTAACTGAAGCGCCATCATGTGCTCTAGAGCCATGGTTTAATTAACCCGACGTTTTTACTTAGATTTTACACATCTTTGAGTAGGTGGGGTAATATTGAGGAGCGCTGGACCAGCAAAAATGTAATAGAATGTCAAACATCTCTTTCTATAGAAAACGGAGTGATAAATGATTCTTTGAGGCCTTTAGCCTCATAATTTTAGTTTTTAAGGTCCTATAACGCTTCGTTTAGGAGTTATTTAACGATATAGATTCGAGCTGTGTAGCGGGATGCGTTCGCATGAATATCAAGTTTTTTATTCTTCAGCGCCATGTAGTAACATTTTTTTGATATGTTATTAGTTATTCTGTTATTCGGGACGTTATTAATATTGGTTCAGTCGTTCTTGAGTTATAATCATATATATATATATATATATATATATATATATATATATATATATATATATATATAATGATTTATCCTTTAAAAGACATTTTTCGTATTTCTCACAATTTAGACAGTTTTTAGGTGCGGATGTTGGCAAGCTTGGTTGGTGCGGATGTTGGCGCTGTACCCAGCGACACTAGCGCTTTCTATAGTAGCACCTTCGAGCTTTGTCTCCGGTTTTGACGGAAAGTTACAAGGCCCTGGCGCGCAGCGCAGCGACGTGGAAGACGCAGAGCCGAAGCGCCGCGCCGCGTGATCGCCGGTGATCCCCTCGAGGGCCGTGGCGCGGCGCGCCCTCCACGAGGAACGCTGCCCTGCGCTCATGAGGAGGGCCCCTCTCCATTGCCACACCCCTCCCCTCACCCCTTCACCGTGCGAAGTGCTCTCGCGCCGCAATCCACACTCCAGGCGGCGCCACTCGACGGAGCTCGAGCAGGAACAGGTATGGACGGCCTCGAGCACATATTACACTCCCATTTGAAGATAGTGGCACTTCAGTCGCTGTCTGGAGGAGAATCTTCTGATCGGTAGTTTTCCGTGGTTTCTTCGATCAACACCAAGCGAATGCCGGAGCACTACCTAAACAAACGGGCCACGAACCGCGCGTGATCTTTCCTTTTTCTTTCTTGTTCTATCCTCACCCCTTACTCTTACATACGCACGCACATACACACGCTATCACACACTTCACCACTACACATACCGGGAGACCGGGCGGGGCTTACAGGTTGTCCGGACTGGGGTGCTGCCCCGCTGGTGGGAGATACCTGTTTGGTAAAAACTGCTAATCGACGCTGGGTCGGCGTCGGATCTTGCCATCCAGCGGGGGAAGATCACCGCCCCCTGCCGATGAAAAAGAACATTCACTTACAGAACTAGTGACCTCAGTAGTTGACGCGCCCGGGATCACTGACAATAAATCAATCAATCAACGGAGCTCGCGGAGGAACAGGTATGAACGGTCTCAACCACGTGTTATACTTCGATTTGAAGATAGTGTCGCTTCAAGGTCACGAGCTGGAAGGAGAGAGGGACATTGTCATCCAGTCTGGAGCACCAGTACCAAAAATGTAAATTGTAACGAAGTTCCCAATTAGATTACAGAGCCCCCTCTCGGTCGAGCTGGAGACCTTGGAGTGCAACAATGTTTAAATCGAAGAACAGACCTACAAGCCTGGAGCAATGGAAACACAGAAAATTCATACCTCACCTCAGTTCTCTCACGACGCTCAATGATAATTTTTCTACCCTTTAAAGAATAACTTTGCTAGATAAATTTTAAAGATTCAGGATGCAGGAGATATAAATCACAAAGTTTATAAAAAATATATTTAATATTAGTCATTAATACTCACATAAAATGTTTGGGATTTTTCCCATCTTCAGTGGCACCAAGTATCATGGATTAATCGCGGTGACTTAACTAGCACAGAAGATGGGATAAATCCGAAACTGTGTGTATGGGTATTAATTAATTATTAATATATTAATAATTAATATAATATATTAAATATATTTTTAAATAAACTTTGTTGCTGATACGTCCTGGATCCTTAATCGTTATGCATTCCTACAATAACTATGCTGTCACCATGGAATTTAGATAAATCTTTGGTAAAAAGTTAAGGTAATAAAATGTGTTGTGGAACCTTAAGATAAAAATCTTGATTGGGGTTTTATTCCTTATCGTAACAATTAGTCTCCAACGTCACGAGTTTGTTGACGAAAGTGAAGAACGAGAGCAAATGACAATGGCGCAGTTTAATTAATTTAAACTAGTGGTACTACAACAGCACATACTTCCCGTATTATTGGAAGCAGCTATGTAGAATTGAAATATTGCACTTTCTGCCCTACAGCATCTTAGCTATTACTTGAAAACGTCCCATTCAACCAAGAATCGATCAACCACGGTGTATGATATTAGCTGTGTCAATTATCCGTCTTGGGGCAACTTTTCTGAAGCCAGTTTGAAGCTAGTTCCTCGCTTGTCTGTACGGTGCGCACGATCGGCCTGGGTCGCGGTGTAAGATATTGTAACGTCATAGCATTGGGCTCGACCTACAGAACCCCCGTCGTGCAGGAGTAGGGGTTGGTCATCTGGGGTCAGGCTGGCGGCAGCCGGACCTCTCAAGTTCTTCCGGTGGGAGGGGTTGTCTTCTGGTGCCGGCCGGCACGGCCGAAGTCGGCAGGGAGCAAGCCGGGGGCGCGTCCCGGAAGGCGGCTGTCAGTGCGCACAAGGGATGTTGTGTGACGACAGAATTCGGCCTGCAGATGGCGGCAGGCCCCATCCGGTCAAAATCTCAGTAATGAGAACATGTGAGCCGCGGGTCGCCAGCGTGGGAGGTCGGTCACGTGACCTTTCACAAAAGAGGCCAGTGAAGGAAACGGCCATTCATTCCAGTCTGAGCCGAATCACGGTGTGGATGCACCACACTTGCGCGGCGGTGAGGAGACGAGCGGGGCTCGTGAGGGCAATCCAGGTGTTGGAACGCCGTTGTGGAAGTTATTCCACGTGTGACTGCGGTCACGGAGTGTTACGCTGTGTTCGGGCACTCGTGTAGAGTGAGCAGTGAGAACTATGTACATTGTGTAAATAATTGTACAATAAACTTGTTTATAACAAAATTTCAGGTCTGTGATTACCATTATATTCCCACGACGTCACAATATACATCTTATGATGACAACTTAAACTGTGGCTGTTACACATTACACGACCAATCACGACCTTGCTCAAATGAGACCCAAAGGTCGCAGCACTTGTATGCGAGAACTGTGAGAACTAGCCTCACATAAGCTTCAGTTTTAGACTGGGAGTGAACACACCTATATATCTTACACAGTGCGAACAACTCACTGTTTCAATCGCAGTGTCGTCAAACCTATATGAAATCCACAAATGCAAAAAAAATAGGATACAAATGCTTTGTAAACTTGTATAGGAAAAAGATGTCCGATACCATACATGTGTATCAATGACAATGACACGTAATTCACAGAAATTCGCGACAGCGGAACGGAACTCAATTGCGTTCTTGCATTGTCGATTCTCCCTTAATGATCTAGCAAAGTTTTATTTTCAATATTTCAAAAGAAATAATTTTTTTAAAGATTAATGTGTAAATGTATAACAAAAGGTCGATTGTAAAAATGAATAAAGAAATAATATACAAAATTGCAAATTATAATTTACGACGCATCCAGCTGTCCGAAACGCAGTAAATTTACAGCGGGCGATTATGTTTGTCACAAAATTATAGAAAAACTACTCGTATTTAGAAAAAAAATTAGTATGCCCTTATTGGAAGATGTAGTTTTGATAAATACATTTAATTGAGAAAAAATTGTGTTTTTAAAATTGTAATTGTAAGAAAACGACGAAAACGCAGTTGACTGAAACGCAGTCAATTCTAAGCGGGCTATTATGTTTTCAAAAAATTCAACATGACTTTATTTGAAGATCTATTTTGGATGAGCATATTTCATTAAGAAAAACAATCGTATCTTCACAATTGTAGTTGTAGAAAGACGCCGAAATGTTTTTATTTTTTTTAAATTTTCGCAAAATCAGGCATTTCAACGAACATGAAACCTGCACCATTCTCTTAGCTTCCTTTATGCTATCTCAAGTCCCAATTTAATTAAAAAACGTTGTGCGGTTTTTAAGAAAAAATGGTTTAAAGAAAATAAAAAAATTGTCTATAATTGACACAATTTAAAAAAGATACTTATGTTTTTAAAAAATTGAACATGACCTTATTTGAAGGCCTATTTTTAACGAACACATTTAATTAAAAAAAGTATCTTCATAATTGTAGTTGTAGGAAGATGCCGAAAAAATTTTGAATTTTTTCAATTTTCGAAAAATCAGAGTTTTCCACCAACATGATACCTACGCCATTCTCTTAAATGTCCTTCAGACTATCTAAAAACACAATTTAGTCAAAATTTATTTATTTATTTATTTTAATTTATTTTAGATCGCTGTGAAACGTTTTGGTCATAAGCGATCAAAATCTATTTTATAAATTTACATAATAAAATATTACAATTAGATAAGCTTACATTACAATGAAATATTTAACAAACAATATAAAACATTTAACTCTGATTTCATTCAATATTGCAGGCATGTAAATTTTTGTAACAATAAAGGAACTATTATACATATTTATCTAATTTTGTGTCGCATAGGAATTTAATATTTTTTTTACACTCTGAAGTGGAATTCAATAGAGAATGGATATCCGAATCAATTTTTAAGTAGTCAAAATTGTTGGCGTCATTTCTTTAAAAAAATGAAAATGTCCCAGGGGCTTTACATAAAGTGCCTTCCAAATTAAAATATCGGCTTCAAATTTAAGAGGCCGCGAGATTATTCAGATCAATTGGAGAGTATCAATTTTGGAGAAAATCGGCTGAAAGGTTTAGTTGCTAGCCTTGTTCACAGACAGACGGACAGACAGACGTTTTGCTTTCAATTGTTTTTCGATATCAAGAACCCACAAAATAGAGATTCTGGCTGCACCACGTGTTAGGAGATTTTTTTTCTTAATTTAGTAATTGGATTTATCCACTTTTTCGTCACCAGGGCCCGGTAACAAGAGTTTTTCTGCCGAAAATCCGCCGTTTTTTCGCGCAGCATTACATAACTTTCCCTATACTATACGTACGTACGTACAGTATACGGTAGTGTAAAAAAGTATTGTAGCATGAAATGCATTGGAATTATGCGCTAGACAGATTCAAGGATGTTTATGTTAATCGCGTAAGCCGAAGATCGGATCCTCTTCGACATATCAAGAAGACATTAACTTGCCTTCAACGTTTCAGGCTGTACATATTTGTACTATTACGTTCCGCTCTCGAGCCCGTATTGTCTTTGCAATATTCTTTGGGAAGCAAGCCGATTGTTTACGACATAGGAAAATAGTGCTTATATTAGTTGTAGTGAGATGAAGGCGGAATTCAGCACCACGGTAATCTATTGATGGAGCGAGTCGCTTACGCAAAGGTTTGATCAAATTCGATAACCTACGAGAGTGAGTCAGGTTCATTAGCAACGTTCACTCTCTGACAACCCATATTCCATGAGAACACTCTTTGGGTGTGCCGGGCTTGACCCACACTGCTGGCAAGTGCCCTCCGCCGCCACAAGATCGCAGCATATATAGGCGGAGACGAGCTGGGCTACCGCCACCGCCGCGTGTGGGCGTTGATACAAATAAGCCTACGCCGTGAATGGCAATTTCATCTAGATAGTACTTCGCTTAAAATTGTGCATGCTTTTTGGCTAGGACAAGAGTACAAGTATTCAATCTCAGTATTAATTCTCGTGTTAAATTTATGTGGTGAAAGGGGACGTATCAAATTGAGCCTTGTTACTTGATAGTTCACTACATTTATAACCTCACGACTCCATGCTCTGCGAAATTTCTCTTTATTCTATGATATTTATCTATTCTGTGTGATTCTATGTTTACTTTTTATTCTTTTCTACAAAGCTTTTATGAAGCTACATGTAAATCCAGTCTTGTAACTTGACACAAAATCACAAAGTTGGTTTGTGTTCGCCTTGCATTTTTGCTTTGTCAGAAATGCACCGTATTTGTATATTCGCGCTGCAACTAATTCTTATAAGCCTTTCTAGTTACTTTACGTTTAGTTTTCAAAAATTGTTACGAATGTTACCCTTTTACTAAACGTTCTTGTTCTAAAAACGTATTTTTTTATAATCAGTGTTTTTTAGTAAATATGGAAGTTTTGTATCGGAGGGAGACATGTATCAGCATTTTGTGCTACTGACCCTAAATAATGTTTTCCTCTATTACATTCCTTCAAAAATATGTGCTAACTAATACGTAGCTAATAACACTGATGGAGAGAGCAAAATGTACTTCGAAATGTATTTTACTGAAAGGTCCTAGTCAACTAGTAAGATCTACAGTAATTTTACACCGGATCAGAGAGCTCTTCATGGACATAACAGGGTAATTTTGCATTAAGACTCGCGATGCCCTACGCAATGGGTTTGCTAAAGCTCGTTTCCCTCCATCAGACACTCCACTGTTCATATTTATTTTGTCCTTCTCTCTTCCCAACGAAATCTCCGAGCTTGAAAGGCAATTTAGTAAATAGCAAATGGGCACTTACCTCTTATTATTCTTGCCAGACCTCCCGGGAGAATTAAATTTTCCGGGAAATTTACCGCAACGAGCCGAGTAGAAGTCGAGGACGTCCTTTGGCGCGTGCAACTTCCATCGAGGACGATACCGCGGAGGCGAGGTCGAAAGCTGCTCGGTGCGAAACTCGACCGAGTTGAGGCTGGAGAGGTCCTCGTGAAGACTAATTATTCCACTGAATTCAGGCGAGCAGCGGGAAGGGGAGCGTCTGCGTCAACTTCAGGGTTTCGCCAAGGGGCCGAGATAGCGGAAGGGGCGCGGGCGCTGGGGGTTAAGAAGCTGTCTAAGGTGAGAAAGGCTCGCGGCTCAGTGAAGGCGGGGGGGGGGGGATCTTAACACCCGGGAGATGTTTTCTGATAATGAGGGGTGCGTCGCTTGGAGAAGGTAATCCAGTCATTTACTTTCGCACTCCTTTATTTTCAAAAGCCTTTCTGTTCGTTGTTCTTGAGAAGAAAATAAACAGGCGTGATGGGTTTGGTTGAAGTTTTTGGTACACTGTTCGGAGCAGCTAACATCGCAGTTTGCTGTGCGTTTCCGGGAGAGTCAAAGAACAACCTCTAGAATTTGCCACTTCATTTACCTTTCCAAGAAGTCTAAGATTTTCACTTATCAGATATTAGGCGTAGAAAAAAACAGGAGAAAACCCTATATTTTAGCTAATGGACAATATTGGATTATATTTTACATTATATTGTAACTAATATACAATATTAATAAATGCACAGTGACACACGAGCTTGAAATGTTTCGAAACAATATTTCATAGTTTGAAAATCTTATGATATGCTCCAATAAGAATCATTAGTATTTCCTGTGCGAATAATTTGCATGATGTTCAATCTATTTATAATCTCACACAGCACTTAACTATACATTTCTTTCATTATCCATTAATTGTTAATTTCCTCCAAGAATGGGAATAGAATGGCAACATAGATCTTTGCGGAGCCAATAGTTTAGCATCTTTGCTAGTTGTAGTAGTTTGCCAATCCATTTCTCGGCAAAATATTTTGTTCTCATAAGACACCTTTATTTGTAGATAAACTATCCAGACCCGTCAAATTGAAAAAAAACTTATTAAAATATCGGGAATAGTGATTTACCAGCTTTGAAACGACTCCAAGATCATACGAATCTGAACAGCGATTATGCAGACCTGAGTCTGTCTTTTACCTGTTTATAAAAAAACTTGCCTTTTAGCACTGATAACTGAAGTGAAACTTCAAGTGCATGTGTATAAAGTCAATGGAAAATAATCATTACAAGTAATAATTGAAAGACAGACCAAATTAACCAGAGTGGAAACTTTTATATCTAGTATCGTCTTGTTATGGTTTTTCATTAAAGCAACAATAATGCATTCTTCAAATGATCAATTAATATTGAACGTTGCTTCAGTTATCTTTGTTTATTATGAAGTTGTATATTGTATTCATTAAAAAGATGAAAGGAAATAAAGTATCCTCAATTTGTGCAAATAATAGAAAGTACCTACGAAAAAATATTTCATTATTCAAATCAATTAGTTTTTCAAAAAATATATAATTTAAATATTTACAATAATCACCACCACCCAAAGTTTTAATCAATGCAACATCGTAAAAAGGTCACATTATTAATAAGAGCCAATTTTTTACAACAAATGCATGGTAGGCAGAACAACCAGACATGTCGCAGCAAGTCAATGAAAATGAGAATTTAATTGTTGTTGAACCATTTAAGTTGTTATTCTGAGATTCATGTTGGTTGGGCGTTTTGTGCACATTGTATCGTCAATTTTTATTATGAGATGTAATATCATGAAAAAATTTCGAATTATTATTATAATTATGCGAGCTTGATGAAACGTCTTTGTGTAGCGAATGTACCAAGGTTCCATAATTCAAAGGAACCCATTTTTAGTGTTTTAGGCATGTTCTAGGTTTCTTTAAATGTAATCTAACAGCAATTATTGTCTCATCAAGTGTGGACGTTTTCATAACTTACAAACTGTAGAAGATCTTAGGAGGGGCCTCTACCGTCTTACTTCCTCCCACGCTATTGTTCTTGTAATTTTACACAATTTCTTTAAAATAATTTTATATACTATAGATCTAATCACATCCACAACAGTATGCCCATTATTAATATACTCGTACGTTTCTTGTTCCAATCTAGTGGGTATGCACCAAGGCCATTATGAGATTTCTAATAATAGAATGACGTTTTTTTGCCTCCTGAGATCATTTGAACCAGTTAACGCTTGTAGTACATACAAGTTTTTATTTTTTACCTAATTTTAATGATTCAGACTTATTTATTAATAGTATGTTAATTCGACATAATTTGTCTTTTTATATTTCTCTACCGTAATTCGCTTTAAAAATCCATCTCGTAATCCGCTTCATAAGAGAACATGTAGAATCGTTCAACTGTGTTAATATTTCCCTCGTAACCATGATCACCTCGATCCAGTTATGCAGAGTACATGGAGTTCCTATGAAAGCCAGTAAAATGCAATAACGTATCAGTAAAAAGTAAACTTCTTCCTGGCTGTGAACTGAGCGTTCCTTACTACCCTCGGGTTGCGTGGGCCAGTTCACTTCGCCGCCTGGTCCGTCAGCGGCGCTCCCGAGCGGTCAGGGAGACCGACCAGCCGCAGGACTGGATATGTGTGTGTGTGTGGGGGGGGGGTCGGGGTTCGAAGCCGGGGCCCGAGGGCGCAGCGCTCGCTCCCGCGGGCGCCGTTGCGCCTCAAGATGGCGGCGCCAGATAAGCGCTGAGTTGCGGTGGCGCGGCGGGGCGGCGCTAGCATTGGCCTTGCAGGGCGCCGCCCCTGGCGAACGCTTTGATGCACAGGGAGTTCATCAGGGCCTGCTGGTTGTGATTCAATCAGTCGATAACGCTTATTCACCTGAAAGAGACCGGTCGTCATTGAATTGCGCTAGTAACCCCGACGGAAAAAGTCGCAAAAATGTCAGGGAATTTATGTCATCTCAGTTACATTCAATAAAGGGTTATTGTACTTTTACTGTCAATAAGTTAGTTTTCATAGCTCCTTTTGTTTATGATTACATTGGAAAATTCACTTACTACAGACAAAACAATATTTTCGTAAATATTTTCGTATTTTCGTTTTTTCTTTAGAGCATTCCTCGACGCCTTACGTACATTACCGATATTCAGATAACTAATATAAAAGTAATTATAAGATGTGGAAGCAATCCATTATAATTTTGGATAACTCGGAATGTAAGATTTATAATACTTAAGCAGACGAGATTTTCATCATACCCACAGAAGAACCAAGACTGAATACAAGCAAGGCAACATTGAATTTTATAGTTTTATCAAACGCATTTTCGTAAATGCAAAAATTTTAATTTTGATATATACCCTTGTAAATGAGTATTTACGTAGCTTTTATTTCCTTGTAAATGGAGAATAGGGAATGAGTTTGGAGAATATTAGTTTTAGGGTCATTGAAAATCGCCATGAAAAAACATTTTTGGGATTTTCGATTTTCTATGAGGTTTTATATGAGGAGTTATTTTCTGTTGTAGCTTTTATACTGCCCCTCCGTTTGTACTCTAGCTCGTAAGGGCTAGCTAAAGGAGTTCTAAAGTGTCTAATAAGTCCTGGTAGACAGTAAATTCTTCGCGGTAATCCTAGGTAAGACTTCTAGTTTAATGCCACTATCACGTTACGAATGCAAGGCAAATATGTATTTGTCTGAACTCGATAAACAATTTGGGCGCGATACTGTGCCTATTGACACGTGGTTCCCTTGACAGTTGATGGAGTTTGATCGGGAGACATGTGACAGGCGTCGCTACTGGGAGATATCAGGGAAGTGTACCCCTGTGACAATGTGTTCACACGCAGGATTGTTTTGCCTTGTATAAATTCACCTCTGAAAAATGACGTGAATTTGAGTACAGTAAAAATGTTCTTTCGTTTTGCTCGTTAATACCCTGCAACATCGTTTTTAAACTGTATTGAACAAAGTATAAAAGACCTTGCTTATCAAAGGACTAGGCCGATGTAATTAAATTATTGAGATTTTTGTTTTCATATTCTGAGAAAGCAATTGTATTTGATGGTTATTTAAAGTCCACTTTCGTGTGTTTTCTGATCTTCAATGTTTGTATCGTGGTACAACTAGGGCAGGACAACCACAAGCAACATGATTAAATGATTAATTTACTCCGAACCAAAGCATTTTGGTTTTGATGTAACTTCAATGGCGCACACGCGTTCATACGGACAAGTTAATGGAATACTAATGACAATTTCTAATTACGCGAATGATTATTTATTAATTTTCTGAAATGAATGTTCACAATTTTTTGTTCTTTTACCTTTCTCTCCAACCTTTGCTTTAAATCGGTCAGGTTGCGCGAAACGTGTCATATGCATGAAATCACAACATGGCGAATTGGAGAACTTGGGGCTTCTGATTTTGAACTCAGGCAATCTCATCCCCTTAGGCGCATTAATTAATTAAATGTTTCATAATTAAATCTCACCGCCGTGGAAAGAAACGCCACGGCATGAAGTTTACCCATCATTCGCGCGTTGCATTTTAATGAAAAGGGAGCAAAGTTATGCCTCCGCCCTCGTCTTCTGTAAAGTTGTAATACTCGTTCTATAAGAGAAGCAAGCGTCTCGGAGAAGTTGTAGATGCCGACCTTTCCGTGAGAAATTTTCGAACAGTAGCGTGGGATTTAGCCCTTTGCTTCTTTATCTTTTCTCCAGAAGTTGCTCTTCTTGGGAAGAATAACGCAAGGAAAATCGTGCGCCGGTGATGCACAAAATCTCATCACTTTGGAAATATCGCTCTCCTCCTCCTTCGCTGTCGCCCTCGTCTTCCGTGAGGAGGTTTTGCGGGAGCTTTGATTCAAAACGGCCAAAAGACGATCTGCCTCACTTAAATATTTATTCCTTTTAAAAGAGTCTTTCCATGTGTCGACTCTACAAGCAAACTTTGCAAAACAAAATAGGTACCACAAATGGGAGAAGAAGAAAGTGAAACTAAAGTGTAATCTATTCAACCTAACAGTGCTTTTCACTCCTATCATGAAGTCATAAAAGAGAAATGATTGTGCATTGCCTTTAATTGTTACATTCTATTTGTGTTTGAATCCGCGTTAATAGTCACCGGTTATTTTATTTTTGAGAAGAAAATCTAACGGATTTTATCCATTAACAGCATTTTAAACTTTTATGGTGAATTCAATAAGGCCTTTCTGTCCACATGCCGATTTCTTGACATGTCTTTAAAAGTAGTTTTTATTTAATAAATCCAAAATTCATGAATTTAACTTTTCCTTAATGTGATTCACACTTTACTACAATCAATGGGTATTTAAGGTTATTCTTCTAATAATTGAGGTATCCATTATTTTGTTTTCTGTTTATTCATTGAGGTCGATAGGGTAGATATTATGCTCATCTTTGGAACAACCTCATGTGAACGGCCTGATAATTATTTGTAATAATTATTTATAATCAATTAAATTGTCATGAGTAGAGGTTGGATGTTTGGTAATGCATTCGAAAGAGGCTAATAAATATTCACTCTCAATTGTTATTTTAATATCTATGTTTATTTATTATTCTAAGATAAATCCTGACATTATATGCCTATAAAGGCACGCAAAGGATGCAAGAGTAACACATCATACAAACATGTTACGAAAACATAATAATTGTTTAAGGCATGTTTGAATTAAGGACAACATTTTGATACAAGCATTTAGGCATATGCGCTTTATTTCATCCAGTATTTCGTTCGTATTTTTTGAGGCTGAATAGATGCCTTGGATCACCTAAAATAGGCTTCTGAAATTGTTGTAGTAAAAGGGATCTATCCTTGAAGGAATTTCAAAAAAAAATATGAAATTCATTTAACATTAATATAATTGAACTTAAGTGAATGATTGCATAAATTACATGATGATTGACTGAGTAGCGACTAATTATAATGTAAATTATCCTTGGAACTGAGTGAAAACACTAATTACCTGGATCAACCGATTGGTAAACACAGCAACTAATGTTGGTAAGATAATAGAAATTTAACTTGGCACAAATTTAAGTAAAAACACCTTATACACAAAAACATAATGATTTTATAGTTAGGTTGAAATTAAATCTGACACCTGTGTTATGCTGAAAATACAGAGGAACAAACAATAACAACTGATACCAAAATGCATGTCATGGGAACAGCAGGCACGCCTAAAGCACACCCTTGGCATTGAAGTGCCCCAAATGATAGCTGTGGAGCAGTTGAGTGGGAAGCAAAGCATCTGCCCCACGTAGCAAAGCGTGGGTTCATGTCCAGATAACTCACGCGGCACACATGATATTATCACCAGAGACCAGGCGGCTCACCAGATACGTTAATCAGCTTCTTACCAAGGAACGTAGAACTTAACATTACTGTTACTGTGTTTCGCACAGCTCATAGTTACGTAATTATTGCTCATTACGCGAGAGATTAACACTGCTCATGATGCCAATAAGATTACGTAATGGTATATGATACACGCGCGTTAAATTCCTTCAAGCAATTGCATGATTACAAATTGTAGAGTTCATAGAATCAAACATGAATGATTGCACTTACTGGCTATTATTGTACTCGTAAGCACCATATTGTTCACTAGGTCGAACAGTTCGAACGTGCACCATTGAATAAAATTACGTAACATATCTATTGGTAGGTTGTGCACTGAGCAGTTGATCACAGTTAATAAAACATGTTAATTGAAAGTGAATGTCGCACACGTGCGCAGCCTAAAACAAGAAGGAGGAAGCTACATTCCTGAATCCTGAATCCTCTTCCCTAATAAACCTTCAACTATGACGAGTAAATTCAGAGGCCAAATTCCTTGGCAAAGTGGATAAAACGTTAGATATTTATATTGTAACGTTTTGTTAGAATATTCAAATGGCTATCAAACTCGTGTTGTAAATAACATGTCTTAGGCGTGTATTTCGTAAATACCTATTAGTCAATAGAATAAACACGAACTGTTTAAAATTTTGTTAGCAGCACACTATTTTACTTTACAAATAATTCTCTAAAATCTTCATTCATAATTACAAGGATGTTCCGCTCTGAACTACAGACGACGGTGATTGTATAATAGATTGTATTAGAAACGAATATTGCCTCAACAGCTCACACTTTCCCGCTTTATTTGTAAACTTGCATTTTTGCAGATTCAGATACTGCAACGGAAATGAAACCTGTGTCATTCTTTTGAGCGTCTATTGTTTTATATTCGGAAAAATTTGACGAAAAATTTGGAGTAATTTTTAGAAAATGTGTTTATTTCATTCCAGTAATTTAAATCAGAAATTACGCGCAAACGCTCGATTTTTTCAATCATTGTACGTGACCTTTTTTAAACAGATTTTGTTTAAAACAAATCTTCTTCAAATTTGTAGTGGTGAAATGTCGAATTTGCTGAAAATGAGACTAGCAGCTTTTTTACTGTTTTCATACATGCGAAAATGAAGTTTAAAGAAAACATACGGATCCGTTTCTTGAGAAAATTATTGTTAAAAAAATTAATTTAGATATATTTCATGCAAATTTACACGAAAATTACTTATGGTCTTGAAAAATTGTACAAGACTTTATTTCAAGATCTGCCATTAAGGAGCAGGTTATGTTCAGAACAAAAATTATTATCGTCAATACTGTAGTTGCAGGAAGATTCCGAAAACAATTTGAACATTTAAAATTTTTGAAAATTCGAGAGATTTCAACGAAAATGAGCTCTCTACCATAGCCTTAAAAGTCTTTTGCGCTATCCGAGCACAAAACTTAATCAAAAAATATTGAGCTATATTTTAGAAAATTTTGAAAAGTTTTTGAGGCTTCATGTAAAGTACCCTCAAAAATCAAAATATTCGGTTAAAACCCCCAAAGCCTCGAGTTTGTTTAGGTCGATCGCGGATTACCATTTTTGGAGAAAATTGGCCGAACGGTATAGGCGCTGACGTTGACCGCGACAGGCTGACGGAAGTTTGCGGTGAATCGTTTTCCCTATAACAAGGTCTCACAAAACATGGATTCTGACTAGACAACGTCTTAGAGGGAATGACTTACTATATACAGGAACAAGATTTACCTACATTTTTGTTACCAGTGCCCGGCAATACAATTTTACTGTCGAAGGTCGTTTTTGTTTCGACGCACTATTAGAATACTTTCTCTTGTGGCGAAGTAGGGCGAAGAACTAAAAAAACATGGTGATTAGATAGAAGACTGTAGATGTCGCCCGCCTTCATAGCTTATGCAGGTTTTCCGAATATGTGTGTATGTGTGTCTGTATAACTCAGGGACGGATTCAGCCGATCATTGGGGGGGGGGCTTGTAGATTTTTGTTAAATAATAAACATATTTGTTGTTATGTAGTATATTACTTATGTACTGTATATATGATACATAATATTATTGTTTAAAAAAATACATAATTCGAACAAAAACATATACATAAAGTTTGCAAAATAAAGAAAAGTAAACGAAAACTCGAGGCCTTTGGAGGGGGGAGCATAGCCCGTGCCTCCCCCCTGGATCTGCCAGTGGATAACTGCGTATCCAATATATTACTTCGACCTTTAGTGTACAACCTACAATAAAGATCAGTTGGAGTGTAGCTGATTTCTCATGATTTATCTTATAAGCAATGGAACCATCACAAAAGATACATTTTTTGGAGGGGAGATCATGCCCTCCCCCTGTATTCGCCAGTGGATAACTGATTTTCCAATATATTACTTCGACCTTCAGTGTACAACCTATAATAGAGATCAGCTGTAGTAGAGCTGGTTTCTCATGATATATCTTATAAGCAAAGGAATCATCACTGAAGATACACTTTTTGGAGGGAGAGTATGACCCCCATGGATCCGCCAGTGGTGTAATGTGTGGTGTATGTGGATGTGGTTCTCTCTCAGCGTGCGCCCCTCGCGCGCTCGGCTGCTCCGCTGCGCAGCGCTGCGCTGGCTCGTTGGCGGTGGTCGCGCGCCCCCCGAGGCCGCCGCCGCCGCCAGCCCCGCCCCGCCCCGGGGACAGAGGGCGCGCGCACGCAATTAGCGGCTTTGGCCGGCCTCGCCCGCCGCGGGGCCGCGCCGGCCAGGGCGGGACGGGTGGAGCCGGCGGGCGGGACCGTGGAGCAGGCGGGCGGGACCGTGGAGCAGGCGGGCGGGACCATGGAGCGGGCGGGCGGGACGGGGGAGCGGGCGAGCGGGCGGACGAGCGGGCGGCGCCAGAGGGCGCCGGCGCGCGAGCGCGTGTGTGCGTGCGGTGCGTGTGCTCAGACACGCATGGAGGGCGCACGCACCGCTGGAGCGGACGGTGGCCGAGTCCTCAGGGGCCCGTTCGTGACCTTTGGGCAGCAGGTCGTCGCGGCGGCGGGCTCTTTGAGGGCAATACGTTTGAGCCGTTGAGGGCAAAAGTGGTGGAAGTCAAATTTTGAAAGATTTTAGTTAGAATCATTGGTTGATGGTTTGAACATTGTTCCATCACGCGCTGAAATGGTGTGGGTCAAACTTCAATATTTCTTTGGTAGACGCCAGCACAATGCAGAAGTTGCCAACACGCTGCTGATAACGCTGCATGCAGTTGTGGTGTATGTTGCAGGTGAGACGAAATAACAGCTTCCAGGAACTTCCAAGAAATAGCTTCTTGTTTATCGCCACCCATCACAGAAGAAGCATCTTGAAAAAATACATTTAATTGCTTTTATTATATATGCACAGGTCAAAATCGCAACTTCAAAATTTCTCCCACTTGCTTGAAAATCGTGACCTATCACATCACATTCCCATCTCAGACGAAAATTGTGCTTACCAAGTATTTGAATGTAAGTCATTACTTTTCAGAAACGGTGTGTGCAAAAATGGTGAAAGTCAACAAAATAGTTAACTACTTAATTAATAAGCTCTATTTCAGTCCAAAATATCCGAATCTCACTTTCTAAAAGGGAGGAACATCGCCACTTTCTGCAATTTTTCATGCACTGTACTTACGGGACTAATTACTATTGAATTTGTCGCATTCGGAGTTCGAAAAATCCCCCATCGTCGGCATTCGAACTTTCTGACGTCCTTCTCTCCTCGTCGAAATTTTGTATACTGGAGTATACTTCTCAGTAACGTGCAAGTCAGGGCACTTTTAGCCTCAACGGTGGCAAGTGTTCATCACGAACGAATAATATTCTAATGAAGCCTGCGTACATTTATTGCTTCTGCAGTATTAATAGACTCCTGAAATGATACAGGTACCAGCATCTCTGCCTTCGGGGTCGCCTCACTTCTTACAAAGAATCAGGAAATTTTCTTTACTTCAGACTGACTTACGAGGGTACATTAGTGTTTTTTTTATTTAAGCTTCTATCGACGTAGCCAAAATTTATAGAAGGTGACGGGGAAGGAGAAATTAGGTTGTCCTAAATAACGGGGAATCATGAGCGATATTATTTGATCATTTGTTAATCCATAAGAATTGAAATTAGACATACAAGGAATAACATTTAAAAGTTTTTAAAGGGAACATGAGGTAGCGTATCCTTATTTACAAAGTGCGGCACATGTTTTCAATATTGAACTATTTACATTATAATATGAAATAGATACTTAAATATTTAAGTTTTTCATTAATATTGCAAAGTGTGTTTGTCAACATTAGTTATATTTTGTATGATTATTTAAATTGTTTGGGATTCTAACTCAATTATTAGGGTGAGAAGACAAGAGCACCTATCTGTCTTATGCTGAGTTCATGTCAGCTACTCTCCCTAGCCGTGTAAGATTTCTCGATGAATTGGTGTCTCAGTTATGTATTTTAGGATCCTTATGAGTGGACTATATTTTCACCTAGTCTTTCGAAAAACAGAAATAGTGTTACCAAAGGGTCTATGAGGCGTTCCCCGTAAGAAGAGAGAACTCAACAAATAAAAGATTCAAGAAAAACACGTAATAACCTTTATCGCGTAGGCGATCTCACGAAAATGATTCTATGAGGGTCGTATTTTCAGAGAGTAAAATATCTTCGAACGTGAGCGTCACTGGTGTACTTCATGATGGTGTTTTGAAAAATTTACGAAATGTGAAGTTCGTCCTCACTACCCAGAACGCCGCTGCTATATATTAATACGTGAGGAGAAAACTTTGTACCCCTTTTAAGCATATTGCGCTCACGGAGGAGTGAGATATTCGGTACAGTTAAAGTTTGTACGAAGAAGGAGTGCAGAAAGCGCATTTTTTATATAAAATATGTTATAAATATAATATATGAGTATTACATTAAATTAAATATTCTAGCGCGCAGATGCAACCCGCAACCCACTGCAATATACTACCATCGTATACAACTCGGAAGCAATGTGTTTTAAAGCCTTAAAACTTTGTTTTCTACGCCATAATATACAAAATGAGACATGTTTAGGCTTGTATTGTAAGCTGAGCGTTTAAAAGAAAAATACTTCTCTCCACATTTCCATTTATACAGAGTGTTTTTTTTATCGTTCGCCGAAGATTCCGGCCGCGTCTCCCGGGTAGTCGAGGGCTCATTCACCCGGCAAACCGCTGACTCAACGCCCGTGCTATCCGAGAATTATCGCTGCGTCGCTTAACGTACCTTCAAGAAGATGCTGAAAGTGGTGTCCTTCGGCTCGAATGCATTCTTGGCACCTCCGAAACACATTCTGATTTGCACTTTGAAGTAAGTCTCGAGGAATTGCTGCAATTTTCTCTTCAATAGAGCTTCATAAACAACCACTTCACGACATAACGATCGGAGTGTGGCGTGCGTTAAGTTCCACAAGAATTATCGGACTTATTTTTTTCAACAGCACCGTTACTGCTGACGTTTACATACATCACATATTGGCATTATTCTTCGAACAATTGACACCAGAAGAAAGGCACTATGGTTACGTTCAAAAGGATTCGGCAACTGCTCACACTGCTGTTCGATCCATGAACTTTTTAAATAATGTTTATTGTGTCAATCGTATAATTAGTCGTGGGTTATGGCCTCCTAGATCACCTGATCTATCTCCTTGTGATTTTTTCCTGTGGGGGTACTTGAAAGATCAGGTGTATGCAGAAAACCCGCATTCGGAGGAAGAGCTCCGGCGCTCTATTGAAGAGAAAATCGCAGCAATTTCTCGAGACTTACTTAAAAGGGCAAATCAGAATGTGTTTCGGAGGTGCCAAGAATGCATTCGAGCCGAAGGACACCACTTTCAGCATCTTCTTTAAGGTACGTTAAGCGGCGCAGCGATAGTTCTCGGATAGCACGGGAGTTGAGTCAGCGGTTTGCCGGGCGAATGAGCCCTCGACTGCCCGGGCGACGCGGCCGGAATCTTGGGCGAACGATAAAAAAAACACCCGTTATAAGTGAAAAGCACATTAAAAATAATAATAATAATAATCATTATTATTATTATTATCATTATTATTATTATTATTATTATTATTATTATTATTTCTGCACTTGAATAATATTAGTGTGTACAAACATTCACGGTGATGTTATTTTTTCACTTAACAGTTACATTTAAACAAAGAGTATTAGATACAATATATTTGACTGCCGAAGGACATTGATCGGTTGGCGGTTGAGATCGCGACAGCAGTTTTCTTTGTGTTTCTCAGCCGTCGAGAGAGGCGGGAAGCCCAATGATACTCTGTTTTCATAGGTAGATTTTCAATTTTTTTCAAATTTGATATGTTTTGGATGGATTGAAGACAATCACTCACACTGTTCACGTATATTTTCACGCTCACAGATGACGTAATAGAATGAAATTTAAAAAAATAATAACAATAATTATACAGGTACACTCCTTGACCAAAGTACTTCAAGAACGTTAAAAATTAAAATTTTAATAAATTACAATCCAATTTCAATCATTGGCCGATTACTAGTACATGCTAGAGGCGTATCATTGTTAACATTCTATGTCCATTACTTCAGTACAGGCAGCGTATAAGCGACTCTGACAGTTCGGTGCGCCGTTGCCACTCATTACTAAGCACATGCTACCACCTACACCACAGAAATATTAAATCTCAAAACACTTACTGACAGGCTGTAACACAATGTTATAATGTTCATAACTTTCGCTAGAGCCGAGCCTTTTCACCTCCGCGACTTTGTGTGAGTCAGGATAAGCGGCAACGCTGAACTCTGGCTGTGAGAAAGTAAACAAATCCTCGCAAGCTGATTGCTTCAGAGCAGGTCACATGACGTACCATAGCACGTGGCGAGAGAACTGTCAGAGTCGCATATACGCTGCCGGTGTTATATAGTGCGATTTTTCTGACTCTGTCCCTCGAGCCCCTATGGCCACGATGGAATACCACACGGCACTTCGCATCTTTCACCGCCATGCCGCTAGAATTCGAATGATCGCAAGCAGTGCTTGATACGGTCGCGACCATGCGATATCTGGCGGCACGTTTGAGAACGTCGCGAAATATCGTGACGTATTCCATCGTGAAGACGGGCCTTGGGGGGCAAAATTAGAAAAGCCGCCCTACCAGCAACTTATAAACGACTCTAATAGCTTTCTCGCCGCGTGCTGTGGTACGTCATGTGACCTGCTATGAAACAATCAGCTTGCGTGGATTTGTTTACTTTCTCACAGCCAGAGTTCAGAGTTGCCGCTCATCCTGACTCACACGAAGTCGCGGAGGCGATAAGGGTCGGCTTTGGCGAAAGTTATGAACATGATAACATTATGTTATAGCCTGTCAGTGTTTTGAGATTTAATATTTCTGTGATGTAGGTGATACCATGTGCTTAGTAATGTGTGGCAACGGCGTACCGAACTGTCAGAGTTGCTTATACGCTGCCGGTAGTGAAGTAATGGGTTATAGGCATTGTGACCCTTTGTTCTGGCTTGCGCCCAGTGTGCGCGGGGCACTGGCGTCTGACTGCCTCTCAATAAATCAATCCGCGGCGGTAGGAGCGTTTTTCCGCGTCGCGCGGGCGCGTGAGGTTCCGCGGAGAGAGTCGTGCGCCGGCGCGGCGACTGACTCACGAGCAGCCCCCCGCGTAACGCAGGGGTCGTCAAACTTTTTAAACGGGGGGCCAATTCGCTGTCCCTCAGGCCGTCGGAGGGCCGGATTTTTCTAACTCTGCCCCTCAAGCCCCTTTGGCCGATCACATGGCATTTCGCGTCTTTCTCGGTCCTGCCGCTAGTTGTCGCATGATGGCCAGCACTGCTTGATACGGTTGCGATCATGCGATATCTAGTGGCTAGTATAAATGAGAAAGACTCGAGGTACCGTGACATATTCCATCCTTAAGACAGGCCTTAAGAGGCAGAGTTCAGGCAATGACAGGCCTACCGATAACATACAGTCATAACGCGAGTAGATCCCAAACTTCCTCAGATTGCGCTGGCGAAATGTACAGCGTGGTAAAGAGGATAACGCAAGTCGGAGGATCGATATTGCTTCATTAAAAACAATTTTTAGAAAAACACCGAGGTTTTGGCAACAAAATATCGATGTGACGAACACATCCGAAGCAAAATATTGATGTTTCTGGAGGAAAACATCGTTGTTTTAAAACCATCGGTTTTTTGCCATCCCTAGACACCCTAACACATAATAAAAAGTGTGCAGATTTTAAGAAAAAATTCTTTAAACCATAAAAAACCGGCAGGCCGTATAAATGTCCTCGGCGGGCTGCATGTGGCCCGCGGGCCGTAGTTTGAGGACCCCTGGCGTAACGGCTCCCCCGGCAGCGGCATCCGACCTGAGACAATGAGCACCACTGACCTCCGCCAATGCGTTTTGCGCTTCGGACACGCGGACGACGCGACTCCTCCGCATCAATCACGCTCGCTCTGAAACCGAAAAACTGGCCAAGTGTAAGTGACAACTGTGGTTAGTGACATTCCCTTCCATGACGTGTCTAAAATCGGTTGCCTGGTGACTCTTGCTGTGGGCATCAGATTGTTATCTTCAGCCTAGTTTGTATTAAACAAGAGGGTTTACAATTCTCTCGAATGCTGGAGCTATTACAAAGTTGTAGAATTTATTGCGGCTTTCCGAATCACGAAACTTTTCTAAATTCAGAGTCTGTCATTCTAACCCTATTTCCTATTGTTACCATCGATTTGGAAGTTACAGATATTACTAGTTGAATGCGGCGTCGCCGACGCTGTAAACTGTTTTAAAAGTATATTCATGTGTTGAAAATGGGCGTAGTTTTGTTCAAATATGTTCTTGGAGTATCTGGCATTGGACTTACCACTGAATCGTAGTATTTGTTAATGTTATACTCCAGTTCAAAAATTCCCAAAACTCAATGGCCTTGTATGTTAATTCCAAACGGGAAACGAACTGGTCATATTGCAATTTCAAAATTATAATCCCTGTAAAAATACCTACAGGTATATGAATGATGCCACAACACAGCTACATTTTTTACGTTTTGTTTCCAATAGGAATGTAAGATCTAGAATATTTGCTATAAGAATATAATCATCAAGAATATTTTCTAAATGATCCCCTGTAAGGTGTTGTTCTGCATTATTCCCTAATGCTAATATAATATAATTTTCCAGAAGTTCGGAAAATTTTGACGCAAAATCTTTTACAACTACATTTGATTCTCCCGAGTTACTAGCACTACCATATTTTTGTCCCCTATTTTAAGATTTTAAAACTCCCAAACTTTGTCTGATTTTTGTTCTGCAAGCAAATATATATATATATATATATATATATATATATATATATATATATATATATATATATAAGCGTTAAAATGTTACTATTTTGTATGTTTATGTGTATACGTTGTAAGTCACATAAAATTGAAAATAGATTTTTGCACGCTTAAGAAATGTATTGTTTAGTTCTTCGTATTCACTTCACGTTCTTCAAATTTAATGTTCCAAGCCAAGTTGCAAATTCTTTATACAAAATACATATGAAACACTTCACACTTCATTACAACTAAAATACTTCAGAATTTACCACACATTCTTCCGGGCGATATTCATTTAGTATTTTCTCGTTTGTCAAAAATCAGTGTTGCCATCCTCATGAAAGAAAATTATGGTGTCGTGGATTGAAAATAACCAAGAAATAATGGTGTTTAATGAACACCACCTGAATAGATCAATTTAGGTGGCGTTGGTTTAATTCCCGTCTTATTCGCAAAACTCGTAGATCCAACAAGGGACCGAGACGCGTTCAATGACACCGCATATGTCTCGATTGGTGCACGGGAAGTGGTCTAGCCGTGAGGCACGGAAATCTCTATAGACGCACGGTAGGAGTTTACTCAAGTACTATATAGAGAGATACATTTTCCATGGGTGTAGTATATTGTAAACATGGGTCGCACACATTATCCGTAGGTTGTGATATTCTGTTCAAAATCACATTCCCTCTATTGTGATTATTAATATATTACAGTTAAGACGCTTCTAATTCTTTAAACATACAATGTATTCGTATTTGATTACCAATGAAGCATTTATTACAACGTAAAAATGAGGATGAAAGTATAATAATATTATTCGGCTACAAGAAAAATACGACCCGCCTAAAATTCTTAGAAATTGTTCAAATTCAAATTTTTGCAATGAGTGTCTTTTGAATCTAAGATGCAACTTTTCAACACTATTAGAAGTTCCAAATCGAAAAAACCTTTTTGTCACTTTTTGTTCTGCCTTAATCAGACCTGTACAACGCCTGCTCCCGCGGGCATTCTGCACTTGCGAGCCGCTCGTCTGCCCCTGGCAGCGCCGAAAGTGCAAGTAGTGGTGAGTAGGAAGCTTTGCGGGGAGGGGAGAAGTCTAACGTAGCACGACGCGGCGCCTAGATTGAATACCTGGGCATCTAATAATGATCCATGCTTCAAAATTAAATGCCCATTTGTTTAAATGGATCATGTCAAATATTTCAAGTTACCAGGGTCATAATTCACTGTTTACGTTCTGTGCACTACTGTATATCCACCTTTGTATCCACCACTGTATGTATTTTCATTTTCTAATTTTTTTAAAGAAAATAACATGCTCATTGTGACTCTTAAGAATTATTTTAAAGCAATAGCTTTAAAATATGTGCTTATATATAAGAAAATATATTATTTAATTCTACCTAACACAAAATTGCAATTTAATAATTGATTGTTCACCAGGAATGTTATAATCTCTAAATCATAGAAAAATTAACAAAATCATGAGAGCAATTTCTCACATCAAGATTGACATAAAAATTGAATATGTGGCAATTCCAAGAAGGGTAATGTTTAATAGCACATTTGTGACCATTTTTCCTCATTATAAAACTGAATAAAAGAGATCAACAAGCAAACTTCTGTGACGATATGTTATGGACAATCATAAGATAATCATGGGTATTGGTTAAATAGAATGCAAAGGGCTTTATATTTTTATACGATCTCGTAAACGACTCTACACTCTTGTCAGAAATTAGACCAGAAAATAAATAAATAAATTTTTAAGAACAATATGTTTTTGCTTTGAGAGAACCGTCTTATTCAATTAAACATAGTTAATAAAAATAGCTTATTGCTGTCATCATCAAACAAAAACAATTCAGTATCAACATTTTGTGTTTAACACAACACTAAATTTGTGATTACTTCGTAGCAAAGCGAATTACATTGTAAGCCCTACAAGCAATTATAATACTTGGTGTTGAAATCTAATATGTATAATTCATTGTAGTTTCATATTTCGCCCTGTCAAATACCGAGAACAAACATTTGCAATATAATACGAAAGACAATATTACTTGAACTATATATGACCGTCATGTTCTTGCCGATTGCTTATTAAATTTACGCGCTATCTTTCGAATTGCGCATTCTGATTGGTGGTCCCCACTCCTAGATTGGGTCTCATCCCCACCCTTCATCGATTTTCTCATTTGCACCCGAGTTGCCCGCACGCAGCTCCTGAGGTCAGTGAAAGTGCAAAATGCTGTGCAGGTCTGGCCTTAATGATCAGTTTAATAATGTGCATTGTTATGCGTAATTTCTCCGCTAATTACAACCTTGCAATTATTATTTATTTGACTCTTCTAATTCTATTGATCATCGGAGATTTCTTCTCAATCGCAAATCAAAAGTGGACAACCCTTCATTCTACAAAGAATATTACTCCCACATGATGTAATAAAGAGCTTGGCAACAATAACATACGAATACAATGGAACACCAACACAATTATTAATTAAAACACTGGTATACCAGCTGAAGGTAAATAAGCAATACAATCGCAATGACTGAGAAGAAAGATGCAAATGCTATAATGTAACAAATCATCTCAGAAAACATGTGATGACTGGCAAATCGGTTGGCAACAGATCGTGATGATGGTTTGATCTTGATGCACGACTCCTTGTGCAACTCGTGGCTAGATCTTGCAATGCAGATGGCGTGCAGCAAATGATCACGTTGCAATAGTCCACTTTGTGACGTCAGAGTAGCTCCTTTCCCGGTGAACCTGGTGGAGAACACACGAACACTTTCTACAGTACTTTACTTTAGAGTTAGACCTCCTGCCGCAGCATTAAAAAAATGGAGATTGATGCTTCACGATGACTTAAGACTCGCGTTGAACAGTTTATAATTACACCGCTCCAGTGACGTAGTTAGGGAGGGGTTAGGGGGGGCCTGTCCGCCCCGGATGCCACCATTTTAGAGGTGACACCAATTAGAAACTTTTATAGATTTAGTATAGATTATAGCATAGATTTTGATGAAATTATACATAAGTTTGCCGCTCTTAAATCTGGAAAAGTGCTTTTATAAAGAGCATGCATTTGTGAATTCGTTGTTATTGGTTTTATATTTTTTATTTAAAATTATATTTCCATTATTTTGAATTACATGGTTTCTTAATATATTATTAATAAATGTTATGTGAAAATGTACTTGTATTTTTATTAAATATTGTATAAACTATTCTGTAAGAGATATTTTTATATTTAATTTAGGGGAAGGGTGATACCATTAGTTTTGTCCTGGGTGACACCAACTGAAGCTGCATTACTGCCCCGCTCGACTTAATGATATAAAACAATACCACAGCGATTGAACAAAGCGCAGAGCAGCATCATTTCTGCCCCAGAGTTGACTCGGAGGCGGAGATGCGGTTGTTAGCACCAAGAGATCTAAGAATAGGAAATCCTATATACGGAAGGTAATCCGACTTTCGGTATTTGGATTGTGTTCTCATTGATGTGAATTTCCCGCAAATAGTGTCGTGACAGACTTAGGAACCTTCCCCTTGGGATCCGTTTTCTTACACCTACCACCTCTCCCCATTTCTCCAATCACACGTCGCTGCACGCACGCGCGTGTGAAGAGGGGAGTGCGTGCGACAACGAACCCATTTGTGTTTGGGTCACGCAATGCATTATCCTGTATGAGCGTCTCAGAATAGCAATTCATTAGTAACAAATTATTTGACAGTTTCCTTCGAGTTACGATTCGAAGGATTAATCGATGCCTGTCACGCTCCCCGCCACGCTCCTCGGGTCGCCCCGCTCCACCCCTGCCCGCCCACCCCGCTCCGCTCCGTCCTGCTCCGCCCCTCGTCGCCCCACTCCGCCCCGCCTCGCTCCTCCTCGCTTCCGCTCCGCCTCTCTCCTCTCCACTTCCACTTCGTCCTGCTCCTCTCCGCCCACTCTGCTCCTCCCCGCCTCCCCGCCCCACCCCCTCCCGGCCCCGCCTCGCTTCTCCTCGCTTCCGCTCCGCCTCTCTCCTCTCCACTTCCATTTCGCCCCGCTCCTCTCCGCCCACTCTGCTCCGCCCCGCCTCCCCGCCCCGCTCCGCCCCGCCCCCTCCCGGCCCCGCCTCGATCAGCGACGTCCCGTCCATCCCTACCCCGCCTCGACCCACCCCGTCACATCCCTCCCCACCCCTCCCGCCACGCCCTGCTCCGCCCCGCCGTCCCTGCCTGTCGAAGGATGGAGATGTAAGATTCCACGAATTGGACGATCGGGGCGCCGCCACTCCCCTGAATGACGAAGCTCCGAGGTCGTTTCTCAGTCTGCCGCAGCCCTTGGCCGCGCGCCATAAGTAAAGGCTTCGACGCCAGCCGGGCGCGGCGCGGCGGTGGGCGCGGGCGCGAAGAGAGTTGGTCGTTCACTTGATGAAAAGCGGATGCGCGAAGGCGCTGAGAAACGGAGCTCCTTGGCGCCCTATGGTCCGATTAAAAGAGAAGTTGGTGATTGACAGTGATGAGTGGTGGGGAGCGACGTTCCCAGCTTGCGTACCATTGAGCATTTGTTCTCGGGGCAGGAAAAATACCTTTTTTTGGGGCGACCTCCACGTCTTCGTTGTGATTAGGACGTTGTAAAGTCAGTGGTAATATGAATTAAAACTAATATAAAAGAATTAATAAAAATAAATTGAATAAGATAAGTACAAAAATAAACTAACATAATTGTAGGTAAATTGCTCGGTTATGATGTAAATACACTAATCTATAAAATATGTATGCGTTTTAGTGGTAAAATCTTGCACTAGAATAGAACCTTTATAATATCATCCTAACATTGCTTCATAATTTTTACGTACACTTATTTCTTCCGACCCTTTTTCTTACTATTCCTCTCAATAAAATTTCGAAGAGCGTTATATTTCCACAATGGAATTATCTGCCGTGGTTTGTATCTCCACTTGACGCTTCGAAAGGATGCAACAATCAGCATTAGAACCACGTTTGAACACAACTCCGAGAACCTCGTAGCGGCCACTTCCTGTCAAACTAATAGTGCTACAACAGCCCGTACTTTCTCGCATTATTTCTAACTTTTTAAATTTTTTTAAAATTCAGGGAGTTCGGACTGAATGAGAATCGCACGTCTACAGAAGATACTGGTCGATTAGATATGATATAGAGGGCGGTGAGCCGGATACAGGCCCGCTCATTGCAGAAACCGGCAGGGTAGAAGCGCGCAAGAACCTTACTATTGTGTAATAGATATGTGCAAAGGGGAAATAAAAATATTTTCCGTGCCTTTTATGAATAGCGTGTACTGTTGATGATGTATTGTATTGTACTATTGCTCTTTCTGTAGGACTTTTTAACGGTATTAAAACCCCATTTTCGTTTTCTCGCGGTAATAGTTCACTGTGTTATTTATAATTAATTTACTGCCAGAACGCACTCTCGTATATCGAAGTGGATGATTTTTACGCAATTTTCACAGAAACTACAAAAACAAAACACGCACTTTTTCCCGAAATGTCTCAGCTAGCGTCAGCATTGGTCAGATGCTGTTGGAAATGGGCACTATTCGTGCATTCTCGGATGTGTTTGGGCCATCACTTTCAGAACAACAGTAGTTCCTAATTCTGCCGTTTGTAAATGCAAATTCAACCAGTAATTAGTAGGTAATTCATCACCTAAAATGCTACAAGATAATTACAGTTAGACTTCCGATCGAAAGACGAATCCTAGTACTGTTGACACTCTCTTCAAAGTAAATTGTTTCTAATTTTGGTGAAATCCACTAATGGAGTGCACATGTCGAGCACCATTACGAAGTCATCGCCGGGATACTTCAAACAGGCGAATGAAATGACAGTACAGATAATGTTCAAAATAAAACATGCCCTTGGCATACCTAAACAATTGAAAACATTTTGTCACAAACGTGCAGAAAATGATTGTAACATATTGCTAAATAAATTAACATGAATTTAGTTCTGAATTATAAAATAATTTTGTTCAATTGTAATGAAAATTTATTCTGGGTCGTACCTTAACCCCCCATTTGTGTTTGCTGAGTTACAGAATGGCATTGATAGGTGACTTAAAATAAAAAGCACTCGTGGACACCTTTGGGCCTCCTAGTGGATAGATAGATTCATTTATGAACATACTGTATTTCTGAATGCATTGCTCTTATAGTATATTCAGGAACGCATCATTTTTCCTAAAATAGCTCATCAGTGTGTCAAGTTCTTAGTGCATCGCAATCCTTTGAAGTCTTTTTCTCTTTCAGTGACCCCCGGTTGCGCCATATGCGGCATTTATTCACTCCGACCGGGTTGAGGTGCTCGAGCAACGAGAGCCGCAACGGGGACCTCACCTTGTGATTGGGCACTGCACACCTCTGTTCCCTTGGGTCACCCCGTGAGGGACATACAAGTACACAACACACGGAAGAAGGAACCGCGCGCCCTGTCATTGAGTCGTCGCGTAGAGTTGCTTTCGCCACCAGAGGCGGCAGATGGCCGCAAAGACCAACCCCTCCGTGCATGCGGTTTCTTTGCGACATCCGACGCGACGCGACGCAACGCGACGCGATGCGGCTTTCAAGCTCCGTTTCCCACTCTTTGGTTTGTCCAAAAGCGATATGAATGGCAGCGGGACGCATCGCGTTGTTTGGTTGAGCGAGCTCTTTCCCTTTTATTCCGGGCACAAAAGTATCTGTTTTCCTCCGACAACATGATGCGCCTTTTCTTTGAAACGAGTTTTCGTTTGTTGGAGTTAGCCTATTTGATTTTACGTTTTTGTGGAATAAAGAGAAGAGCCGTAGCCTCTGAAACCGCTATTCTTTTTCCATTAAATGTATTCGCTGGTTCTATTTACAATACTTTGTTATATAAATACTTTTCTCGTCTACTTCTTACACACTGCAGAGAAAGTACTGTAACGCTGCGGGAGACTGGTGATGCTACAACACGCACGTTACAGCGACAGTAACGGTTATGTAAAATTATAATATCGCAATTCCTGTCAGTTTCTTACAAGTTAAGTAAGACATGATTATTAACACATGTCATATATCACTTGCAAAACTCATTATCAATCGAGGGAACAATTAATTCAATTAAAGGTGATTCATTTTCACAGATTCGAAAAAGCAAAACTCCGATCCATACACTCAGAAACACCACTTAAAAACGAAAGGTTATTCTGAGAATTTAAAACTGCCTTATCGCGGCGTTCCATTGTTGCATTGTAACTTGACAACTTTTGAAATATTGTATCAAAACAAGTGCATTTTCTCGAATTTGCAAATTGGAAAATTAGTAAAATTACCTACTAAGATGTAAAAAGTTACTTACCTTTTTTAAAGAATTGATTTTATAGAACCGATTTCATTTAACAAAACAATTTCTACTATGAATATTGTGCATTTCTGATATTAATTTTTTGATGTTTGCAATTTTTGAAAATACAGAGAGTTCGCCGAAAATGAGATCTTCTTTACAGTTATTTATTACATAAGAGCAAAAATTCAAAGAAGAAATTTGGAGCCTTGTTTGAGAAAATTATTGTCTACATATTGCCTAGGTTTCAAGCGAAAAATCATCTTCAAAGTAATTGAACATTGCCTTATTTCCGTATCTATTTCTAATTATTTCATCAACGACAAAAATTTTATCTTCATTACTGTAGCTGTAGGAAGAAAAAATGCAAGTTTTGCCGTTTTCGAACGAAAATACGTTTTCGTTGTAATGTTCAAAGAAAGCCATTTTCGAAAGAAAACAAATTGAAAATGCAGAGACTTACATAAAGTAACCTCAAATATCAAGGTCAGTTTAAAATTCAAAGGGCCGCGTCATCAGATCGATCGGGGAATCGAGACTCTGCTAATTTGAAACGGATATTTTGATTTTTAGGGTCACTTTACATGAAGCTTCATACAAGGTATAGTATTAATTATTTGTTCTAGAGTGTGTGGTGAGAAAATCGAGCAATCATCCGGCTTAGTTGGATTTAGTAGATGAGCGTCAATTGATGCCACTGTAGCGCCTCTGATCGGTGGGTCCTAGGTTCGAGTCCCGGCTGTGGCATGATTTTCGATACTAGCTACATAGCTAGAGCAAATTTAGCCACTGTCTGGAGGAGAATTCCGGCGGCTGGCAGCACTGATCGGTAGTTTTCTGTTGTTTCTCTGTTCGACACCAGGCGAATGCCGAAGCAGTACCCTATAACAAGCGGGCCACGGACCGCGCACGATATTTCTTTCATCGTCTTCGGCCTATTCTCACACCTTACTTTCACACACTTTCACTTACACTCACTGTATTGCCACATGCCCGAAGACCAATCGGGAGCTTAGAGATTGTCGCGACTGGGGCGGTGCCCCGCTGGTGGTGTTAGCACATTTGTCCCGGCGCGGACTACAAAAATAAACTTTTCGCCGAGCTGGGCGCTCTTTGCGCAAATTAGCAGCTTCCCGCCCGATCTAGGCGCTCTATGTTGTTGCAGTGGATTATGGGAGCCAAAATGTGAATTTCGCGGGTCCCACTTAAAAAAAATTATTTTGATTTCCCACTGCTCACAAACCAGTATTTAGTTTCGCCACTAGGCCGGATGCTGCGGGCCTGACTGCTACACCGCTCTCTCGGCGGGGGATTTAAGCATCCGTTTTGTTTGATAAGAGTGTTTATCGGCAAGAAGTGTAATTCGATGTGAGAAGCCGGGGAGCGTAAATTGTTCTGTATTGTTACTTTGGAAGTTGTAAAGTATTCTTTGGAGGGTGTAAGCAAGAGTTTGTTTTAATTTATGTGGCGCAGCCGATCATTTATTTCTTCCTGAAAAAAAAGTGTTTGTTCTAGTTGGAAATAATGTTTCTTTCGATATGTGTTTTCTCCCTTCATAGTAAACTTTTTCAAAGCCGTTAGTTTTTCCTTTCCTTGACAAGTGGGAGATAACTGGTCAGCGCCGGATCTCACCCTCCAGCGAGTGAAAATCACCGCAACTTTTGAGTACATTGACATGCACCTCACTTACGGGACAAATTACCTTAGCTGTTGACGTGCCTAGAAATACCGATCAATCAAACAAACAAACAAACCGAAGTTCATGATGCACTGTTACTAAGGTTCCATCGCTCGTGTCACCAGATGTTCACGAGCTGTCAATCACATACTAATTTCTTTCAGTGTATAATAACATTACATTTTAGTTGTAAGAAGTTTATAAATTACAATTTCAACATCATTATATTTTTATATTTTGCAGGTAAGAGTCTCCGAAAAAGTCACGAGTTGAAGCAGTCAGATGTACTGGTGAGAAATTATTTTATACTGCTATTTAAGATTGTGAATGTTGATTCTAAAGAACACATGGCATGTCAGAATATTGCATTCCTAATAAATCTGTTGTTCCGCATTACTATTCGTTTGTACATCAACTTTGCATTAAAAAGTTTTGTTAAGGGAAAGGTGACGTTTTAACAAAGCATGACAATATTGCCATATGTGAATGTGATTATGTGAGATCTATCATTTTGTGAACGCATCTCAGCGCGAATCGATTAGTGTTGCTTCCTATGTCAGTATATATCTTACAGACTTCATGAAATCTTACAGAGTTCATGACAGCGCCAAAGAAAACATACTGAAAATAAGTGTAGATAGGGCAAAGAAAAGTCGCAATAGAGTCGGCTTAAATTTGAAATTGAAAAATGATGAGATTTTAATTTATTTTAAGAGATTAGGTGAGTTTCTAGACATACTTGTAGTACATGGGTGTGACGGTCAGAGTTTTGTGAAAAAAGTGCAACGATGTTGATTTTTTGTGAGTTAATGAAGAGGTTATAAATACAACTGCTAGTGTGAGGTGAAGTAATTTGTATAACAATTCTCTAATTAAAATTTCGATTTTCATTTAATACAGAAATTTTTCGAGCTAAATTTACATGTATACATACTTCGAGTTTAAAATACAAACTGATAATGTTTCAGGAGCTGATTGATAATGTCACTGAATATCATTGATAACATCATTGAAATCACACAAAACTTTTATTTCAAAATAAATTATTGGTGCTACATAATGGCACAGATATTCTCGCACCGGTCATTTTTCCAAGTGTTTAGTTCGGGATAGCTTTTTGGTTTTGCCCTACTTCATCTCAAGTGCCATACATTGCCGTCTAAATAACATATTTTAATTTGTTACAATTTTTCGGTTCCCTAACGATAAAGTTGATGTATGATTTTAAGAGTACAATACAATTCACTCAACATTATCTGGAGTGTAGCAAAGCATGGATCATGAAGCTCGAATGGTACAGGTTTTTGAGTCAACGGAATTTATCAGTTTTGACTATTCTTACATTCACGTGGTCTTCATTATGTATGTAATTCAATATATATGTTATATTCAATTAACAAAATTTATTAACTAATATTAATTTACTCCGAAATTATATTGCGTTGTTGCCCCGTTACAAATTGTATAAATTGATTGCTTTCGGAGAACGTTATATGGAAGTGCTCGATTTTTCTCCTTTCTTATCACCTGATTCAAAAGACATTTTCTCGTCACTTTTGCATTAGTTTATTAGTTTACATTAGTTTATTATCCCGTTGTATATGATATATTTATTTAAGGCTTTTATATATTCTTGAATTTCGTACTCCTAAAAATTCCTTGCTGTCTAACTTCATGCTACTTAATAGAATGTAACGTTTCGAATACGTAATTTAAAAATTTTCTCAATATGTTCCCTTTTAGAAAGCGAATGAGTATACTATGAACTTGCAGTGAGGAAAATTATCAAACTTCGATCTTGAAAATTGCTGCTAAAATCGCGGAGTCGTATACGAGCCTGAAGTTTACGTAGAACTTTCGCGTCGCTTAATTGCAAATACAGAATGCTATTACAGCGTTTAATTAATATGCAAATAGCTGGAGAAATTTTGCACTGCTCACTTCTTTTGCTGTTCCGCTCGCGATAAGCTAAAATTTTCGGGGTGAACGTAGATACGGTTATGTAGTCGCACCCCAAACAAAACTGAGGCACTGTTTGCGTGAATTTCCATTTCTTCTACCAATACCATGATTTTGAAATAAAAGGGGATTAAATTATTTTTCTTTTACTTACCAATATAATCCACAAATTATTATTTTGGTTTCACAATTATTGTATTATTTCCCTAGTTTTCAGTTCAAAACAAAGTTTTTCTTTTTCTGAGAGGTTTAGTTCTTGTCGTATATCTGCAGTTTTCTTGTGATCTAATAAAGAATAGTTAGCAATACTTCGCCGGAACTTCATTTCGCTAGTTTGAATTTTTTCTTTTGGTGATTTTGATTTAACGTGCAATTTTCTCATCCATAAGTTAATATTAGGACGGCAAGCGTATTTATAATAATTATAAGTTTACTGAGTGTGTCTTCGGATTTTATTTTTTAATTTTTTCTTATAATTACATATTTCTTTGTTACACATAATTACTGAAAATCCTCAAAGAATAAAACTTATAATATTTCCAATTTATCTTTGTATATGACTTCACAATACTCGTACCTTAGCATCTGGTATCAATGAGAAATATCTTTTTGACCTGGAGAAATATTATTTTTTATCATTTTCTTCAATATTATATCGTGTTTGGTATATATAACGTTGAAAATTATTCCCCACAAATATCTCAGTACGTGTGTTGCAGGTACGACCACATTTATGAATAAATTAAACATCGCATTGATTAGCTATTTTATAACTACAGATAAGCGGTTCAGGCGACTCGGATAGCTCGACGTCCGCTGTGAAACATGTGGAGCTCTCGATACCCAAGTCGTGTAAATCGACCATTATGTCTCGACTTATCGCAACGTATATTTTTCCAACAGTTAAACGTGCGTGTTTACTATTTTACAGTTCGTCCCACTCTCCTTTTCTGCGCTTGTCCACAGCATCTAATTATCTCTATCACCTCATCGTAGGGAAGTGACAACATTGTGATATGTTTGTTCTCTGATTGTTCTAGACGTAGCAATAAAACTTCTAGTTGAGATTATTTCAGTGTGATGAAAACAGGCAGACATGCGGATGTCATTTCTCTCATTTTACAATGATAATCAACTAATTTGCTTCACTTCGCTGGTGGTAGTAGATATAATGTAGTACTCCATAATGAGAGTATAATAAATTACAACAATCACATTTTAATATTTGTTAAAAAATCCCAAAAATGTTCCGAAAGTTAACATTGAGATGTTTTAATGAACAAAGACTTATTGTTGTGGTTGATTATTTCTAAGTCACATTAATTTGCTTTATGTAAACCTGGGTCTGTTGGTATTCACGAAGGCTACCAGGACGACACGCGATATTTGTTCAAAACGCCAGGACACAGAAATGGTACATTCAGATAAACGCAAGCAAGAGCCAAGGGAAAATATCCACTCTTCGAAGACCACTTGACCCACCCACACTCACCTATCAAAACCATAACATAACATGGATTCCCGCGAACGCCGCGGCAAAATACCTTGGAGTATTACTCGATAGATGACTCACATGGAGACCCAGTATCATGCATAGAATAGCACTAGTCACTAAAAGAACACATCAGTTTATATCCCCTACTCAAAAAATCATCCCCACTCCAATTACACACATCCATTCATCTCTACCAAACAATGATACGACCTATATTAAGCTATGCATCTCCTGTCTGAGCCGCAGCATCCAAGCACCCTGGTTCATCCCAATCTCTCAAATCCATCAAGAACTCGGTATCACACCTATCACTGTACATTTTTCCCTTCTATCCGCAAAATTCTATAACAAAATTTCTTGAATACCTTCATATACCCATTTCAAACTTGGCAAACAGAACCCTCATTGTAAACGATTGAAAAGGAAATTACCCAGAGAATTTTTTGACCCTCCTTAAGCAGACTGGAAGCGATTAGCCTTTCCGTGTAATATAAAGTGCTTCTGAAAATGTAATAATCACGATAAAAGAAAATATCTTGCAAACATGCTGTATAAAATAAAATCAACTACTGTACCAGTCGTCTGCTGAGGGACTCAGGCCAAGCAAGAAAAAATAAAAAATAAAAAAAATTAAAAAACGCCAGGAGGATGTGCTTCAATTGCGTAGTTGTTTCTAACATTTCATTTCTATGTACCTATGATTTGATTTAATTTGATGATTTGATTGATTTGATGATGCGATTTCATGATCGCTCAGTCCATGCTTTATACGTTTATGAATCCTCCACTCTTTTTATTTATATTCGGGTACACTATTTTAACATTCGCATGCCAATGCCATTCTTATACCTCAAGAACACCAACTATTTTGAGGGGGGATTCAAAGCTGGACCTCAGAATAAAATGCACTGTAATATAAGGAACATACAACATAATTTAGCGATTTTGTGAAGCGTCCGCTTTTAAACAATAAATTGTAGATATTAATTTGTGAAATACCAAAGAATGAATCTGTACTTTTGTTGATATTACTTTTATATAGATCTTTTAATTGATTTAATCTTTTACTATTACTACTTTCGTACATGAGCCATTCCACGTCAAATCGCACAAAGAAGACCATAATTTAACATTCATATGTTTAATTATTTTCTAATTTTTTCTATTTGTTATATGGATCAAATAAGTTAACACTTGTATTTTTATTTTTTTCTAATTTTATTATTTTCGGAAATATTGCATAATGAAATTTGCTAAAAATGACGCACATCACTAACTTAGAAATACCATATATTTCAATACACTAATTACAGAAATCCCGTTCAAGTTCCATTTGAAACTTAAAAACATGTTTAAGTTTTAAGATTTTGCAAAATATTTTATCTCCTGAATTTTCAATTTTTTAAAATTGAAAATTGAATATTTTTGTAAACTCTATGAGCTAAAAAATAAAAAAAAATAGAAACACACTACAGTATTGATGATAACTCCAGAAAAAATCATAGTGGGATCAGTAACTTCAAAAGATATTAATATTTTACGAACCAGTGTGTAGTAGATTGCTGGAATAGACGCATTTCTTGCGTTATTGGCCGTCGGTTTCTTTGGATGAAGCAGTAATTTAAGTACTTTTTGAGGTGGTGAAACTTCAAGATTGAATTTATAAATAATAACATTTATGTATATTAATATACATAAATAATGTTAATATATTTATAAATAATTTATAAATATATAAATAATTAAATAACGGATTCTTGTCTCATGTTTTGACTGATATTTTGAAATTTTCTAGTCCCTCACAACTCACTTTAAATACAAGTACTCGCTTACCATAGAATTCCTGAGCTTTCTTCACAATGCACAGTTGTGGCCTTAACGAATTTACTTCAGGTCTAGACAAAATTCCATTTTCTTCAGCCAACTTTTTACACACTTTTATCGTGCGTTCGGTTGCTGCAAACTGTCGTTTAATTTTATTGTATATCCAACTTTCCCGAAAATTGTCAAAATTTAAATTTTCAACACCATGTATCTGTTAAGTGAAAGGAATCCATAAGTTTCTAAATAGTGTCTTTGTCTAATTTTTCAATGGACATTGAAGGATCTTGAATGTGAAAAAATTTAACTGTGTGGGCACTTTGTACTTTCTGAAATTTCTCATGGGGATGCTATTTTTTTAAAATCATTTATTTCCTGTTCAATTACAACATAATTTTTCAGAAGTTTGAAAAGAAGAATTTTATAAATAACGTTTTGGAAAGATACCAGCTTTAAAATTTGGTAAATTAAGTTTTTACCAATTTTGGAAATCAGTATGGTAAATAAGTAAATACATAATAAATAAACTTATTGAAATACGTAAGGGTTATAATTTAAGTTAGATAGGATAGTTAGAGGTTAAATTTAGAACGATTGAATTAAATTGAATAAAGATATGTATATTTAGGGAGGGCGAAAAATGTTTTTGGGAAAGTGTGAACGAATGCGAAGAGCAGAATAATTTTGACTTAGTGTAAAGTGTTGAGATGCAGGAGAAGGGAATAATGTATTAAAGAAATTTTGAGTTTGTTTAATTATAAAGGTTTTAATGGAGTCAATTTGAAGCTCTCTATGGATTTGTTTATTCGAAATGAACCAATCTGCTTTTAGTATTTTTCTTAGGAATTTATTTTGAATAATTTGAATTTTCTTGATGTTTGTAGATGAGGCATTACACCAAATAGGACAAGCGTATGTAAGAGAAGGGCGAATAATGGATTTAAAATTGAAATTCCACAATCTATTGTTAATTTTGAATTGTTGTTAAAGATAGGGTATAATTTTGAAATTTTGGGATAGGTTTTGTTAGTGATAATTTGAATATGTGATTTCCAAGTGAGACGTTGGTCTAAATGTAATCCTAAATATTTAACAGGTATATTATTGTCAAGGAATACCATTTTTGTTCCAATATTCTTTTCTTGGTAGGGGTTTTGCTATTGCAATTAAACTCTTTTTTATCTTCTCTTTATTCATTTTGCAGACTCTTGACGAACTATCTGAAGAGCTTAAATTGTCATTTTCTTGATTTCCACTCTTTTCACTATATTCAGTGGTCGTTCCGCTACTTTTGTTAAGGCCACGGGAGCCACTGATCTCTCACTGACGCCGTCTTCACTAACAAAAGACCGTTTTGGAAGCCGATTCCCTTTCTTCCAAAATGAATCACAAATTCGCCAATCTGATGAATCCTATAAATTCAGCAGCAAATCGTGGTTTACGCATCTTGGAGATTTTCTTTTCTAAAAATCGTGATCAAAAAGATTAAAATTAAAACATCTGCCTTATCTCATACGGTGATCGCCACTCATGTTGAACAGTGTACACACGATTCACAGAACAAACACTAGCATTCTTGTCGTCATAAGATGCGTTTTCCGACTGATGTTGAGAAAATTTTACTCATGTCCCTTGACAAGTGGTCAATTGTATTTCACGAGCAAGGTCAGGAGGGCACCCCATCCCTAGGACGCAAAGGGACTCTGCAGTAAAATTCGTTTCGCTGACACGAGGAAAAGCAGTAGTAAAATTTGTTTTGCTGTCACCCATCCCTTCTGGGGACTGAGTGAACATATGAGTGACTAATATTTCTTGAAAGCCTAATCAAGCATTCTTTTTATTGTTCTTCGGCAATTGTATCGAAGACTGATAGAATAAAATTTGTTAGTACAGAGGCAAGAACCACGTGCCCTCACACTTTAGATAGATTTTTTGATCTGTTTCTGTTTAGTGCCCACTTTTTTCTTGTGTTTTGTCAAAAATTGAACAAGAAATACGCCAATATTTTTTTCAAATTTTTTATCTGAGCGTGTTTATATAGAAATTTTCATTTTTTAAAAATAATTACAATTGTTTAATTAAATATTTATTTTTTCAGAAAGTAATTCACAGAGGAATAAAATACACATATCAAAATATTAACCTTCCGGTAGGCGCGCCTATTTGAGTCACAAAAGCGGGCGCGTAGGAGCACTTTATGCTGCCTCGAGAAAACAGGCTTTTGCGCCCCCAAAACTTCTATTATTTAATTGAAGAAGGAAGTATAAAAACTCACAACTATTGATTACATTTTTAATGTTAATACATTTTATAAATCACAGAAATATGGCTATTTTTAGGTATAAAATAACAAAAAACACTGTTTCAGAAAATCTTACAAAATAAAATATAACAAAGAAAAAAATTGACCAGAAAATTGTTATTAAATAGACAAATTAATTAAATGAAACAGTTACTGTCCTTAAATTAAAGTAAAGCATCAATTGATTTTCATGAAGCCGTTTCCAGGAACTCAAGAAGGTCCCTGATTTCTTCGTCTGTTCCAGCCATTCAACAAAGAAAAACAAAAAGTCAGCAAGTAGTAGGAAAAAATCCACAAAAACAGCTTTCAACATCTTTGATTTGGTGCACAGTGATCGACAATACTTACAAACAAACACTCTAAATGAGTTAAATGATCGTTTGGAATACTAAAAATACTTACACAAGTGGGCACGTTTTACGGAGTGCTGCAGTCAGCATTTTTTTTAATTTTAAAATCTTCTTAACGACTGATAGGGAGAAGGCAACCGAACGGAGATTTTCGCGTTTCGTTTAGAATGTTGCGAAATGAGAACACTGAAGCCTTCTGACATGTCAAGTAGCCGAACTTCATTTTAGAGCAATAAAAATACAAAGGCAGCGCGCCCGCCGGAAGGTTAAATGAAACAAACAAAATATTATTGTGTTAAATACATTCGGAGCATCCATCAATCATATTTTGCGAAGTATGCAAAAATTCCAAAATGTAATATAGCCATAACCACACGCATAATCAATTTTCAGGAAAATAAAAAAACACGTGCCTCTTTTTTTGATGTCCAGAATGAATGATATACATTCGTGTCATTTTTTTAAAATTACATACATTTAAAAAATAGTCGTGTCAATTCTTGTGGGATTTGACGTAAAATGATTCGTATTTCAATTCGTTTTGCTGTCCCCCATAAGAATAGATGACCAGAAGTCACCTACGATGTTACCCACAAAAATATGTATGACACAATGTCATACATTCTGGGGGCGGAGTGAACATCTGAAATACTAATAACTCTTGAAACTCTAATCAGACAGACGGTCATTTTTTTTTAGTTCTTCATCACTTGCATCAAAGACTGACCGAACACAATTCGTTAGTGCATGAGTAGGCAGAGCACACCCTCATTCTTACGATTGACTTTTTTAGAACTGTATGGGTGGAGTGCTCACTTTTATCTTGTTGTTTTTTATAGAAAATTGAACAAGGAATACGCCTATATTTTTTTCAAATATTTATCTCATAGTGTTTATATAGAAATTTTACTTTTTTTGAAACAATTTTTGTTTTGAAAAAGGGTCCCCCCCGATAAGATGGTAAAAAGTTCCTCTCAACCAAACTACATATGAGTAATTACACTAAATTCTAACATAAAAATAATATTTTTGAAAGGTTTCTTAGCCTCCGTCCTACCACCCACACCCCTATACAGCCAAAAACGTGTTTTTTAATTTAAATTTTTTTCGACAACTGAACACTATTTCATCGGACTGAAAAAATATGATAAATAAGAACACAACTTGGACTATCAGAAAAATATTTTTCAATATTTTCTCAGGCCCAAATTCGAACACAAAAAAATATTTTCGAAAAAAATCAAGAAATATTTTTTACTGTGTCTTAGAAGCCTGGAACAGGCTCGAAAAAAAATGTCAAAGGTTCCTCTTTACACACAAATTGTTGTGTATTTTTTTCAGATTTTTCCGATTACTGGGCTGCAGTTAAAAAAATAAAAACCATTTTCCCGCCTTTAAAACACCTGGAATTTCAATATACTTTGAAACTGACTGCAACGGTTCTCTGCATTTATTTTAGTGTTTATTATACATTTGTATACATTGCTGTATCACCCAATAAAGTTTTGATTTTGGAATATACTTACGAAGTATCATTTTTAAAGCTTTCTAATCCTTTGTATGAGAATATCATACGCTAAGGAAAGATAATAGTGTTTGGCAGTTTATTAAATAATAATTCCGTCATATTAGAGGGATAATTGGGGGACATGTGGAAAAATGAAGGGCAAGAGGTTAGACCCAGATTTACAAGAACTGTTTTACTTGTCTTAGAACACTGGCACGAAAATGAACTGACACTGGCACGAAAATAATCTTAAAACTTCATCTCAGAATGCTTGTGAATTTTTTTCATATTTTTTTAATAGCTGGGTCATAGTTAAAAAAAACTAAGACATTTGTAGTCAACCACTTGACAGTTCGGCAGTTACCGCGTCCTAAGCACGTGCGACCTTGCTTGAGGAGGAAGGCCACAGAATAGCAGCTAAAACGTTGACAACTGAGCCTAGAACGCGGCGCCTCCCGGACAGATAAATAGTAACGCATTGGTTGCGGAAGCCTGTGGTCTCACGTCTGTAGATTGTTTCAGACTAGAGAAAAAGTTGTCTTTTCCTTTACCTAAGTATTTGTTCTTGAATACGTATAAATATGGAGACACTCGTACAATCTGTACACGTGCGAAAACTCTGCACTTAGTAAATAATAATTGTACGAAAATTGAAAATTGATAGCACCCAACTGCAAACGCTCATCCCCCGAAAAGTAGTTTACGGCATTATAGACCCGGTAGTGTGCGAGAGAATTCATTCAAATATTGCTGAGCGTTGAGATACAAATTCGCAGAAAATAAAATAGTCCCGTTAATTTTATCGTGAAAGATAATTTCAGTATTTTCCTTCAATTTAATTTTACATTGATATCGGCTTCTCTTTTATGTCCATCTGTGCTACGGAAAAGGCGCACCCCAAAGAACTAATATGGAAAATTGTAAAATGGGATGATCATGAAAGTGGTATTTTGAAGAATACATCCCAACAACATATTCGGGGCCTAATATGTTCCCCTTCACTTCCCCACTGTCCCCCATCTATCCTGCACACGAAATGTCCCTTATCATTTCCCCATTTGTCATCTACCCGTCCCCCAAAACATGTGTGTTAGAATTTACTAGTTCTAAAAAAACTAGTGGTGCTACAACAGCACTTACTTTCCCGTATTAGAGGAAACAGCTAAGTAGTACTGTAATATTGCACTTTATGCGCTACTAACATCTTCGCTTGGAACTCACTATTTCCATTGCGGTGTTGTCAGAACTATGTGAATTCTACAACTTCACAAAAATAGAATGCAAAAGTTTTGTAACCCTGTATTGGAAAAAGAAGCCTGATACCCTGGAAATAGAGAAATGCCTTCCATTGGGCCATGATTAGGGAAGAGAATTTTAAAACCATGCAATAAATTCTCTACTCACTACAAATGGTACAGCATTTGGTGCAAAACTAAATATTTGCCTGCAAATATCAACATAAATTAGACAATTATAACTTCTTTTCATACAGCTCCATTAGGTCACAACAATGACACTAATTCACAGATATTCGCGAGCGCAAAGTGAATTCCATTGTTGCAGATCCTGCATTGTCGCTATTCGAGAGCTATTAATTCTTTTTACTTATTTCAAATATTTCAAAATAAACAATTTCTAAAATATTAATGTGTAAGTCTATAACAAAGTTCGTATGTAAGAAACGAAGAAAGAAATAATATACAAAATTGCACATTCTAATTTACGACGCATCCAGCTGTCCGAAGCGCAGTAAATTTACAGCGGCCTATTACGTTTGTCACAAAATTAAAGAAAAACTACTCGTATTTTGAAAAAATTAAGCATGACCGTATTTATTTTATTTATTTATCTATCTATACTAATATATAAAGACAGAACTGCACTGACTTACAACGCGATAATCTCTGAATCTACTGAACCAATACTAATGAAACTTTTGTATTAGCTTCCTTTAAAGGTCTGGAGTAACATAGGCTATGATTTACAATCGCAAACCTTACTATATTCACAAAATAATTACTTTTCCGGACATTTTTCGTCTGGCTTTACATCACTGATTCAATAGTGGATCAATGTCAATAGTTTAGCTGCGCGCCACCAGAGGATGAGGTCTGAGATCTTCTATTATTTTCATCAATGTAAAGGATTGTGTATTTAGAGGACTGTTTGTTTATTTTTCACAGTCAGTTGTCTAACCATAAATATTTGTTTTAGTGTAATAGTAATAGTTTTTTTTCGCTTTATTTAGAAAAGTAACTTGAATATTGATTTTAATTGAGTGTAGACGTGAGTGCAGTAAGTGTACAAGAGACTGAATGTTTGGAAGATATCATTTGACGATGAATGTGGTTAACATTGCCGTAAAAAGGTATATATGCACATATGTTTAATTGTAGTAAATGAAGCATAACTATTACGTATTTGCAGGTTAAGCGAGCGACAGTGCGATTTACGTGTTATTCTGAAACTGATGGAGGAATACATGCTTCAGAGAAGTGTTTTAATATATAGAGAGTACCTTTGGGTGCTGAAGGAACGGTTAAATTCATGACAGTTCGGCATTAATACAGTTTTTAGTAAAACGGCAGTACAATTAAAGAAAAATAGTATTGGTAAATGGGTATTTGGTGGAATTTAATGTGTGACAACGCTGGTTTTGAAGGTTGTTATTTTAAATAAGAGAAAAAGTGTCGTCAAGCCGAGATTCACTGTGATCTCGGACTTTTGGAGATATTATAATCGCATAAGTGGTTAATGGCTCCTTTTGGTCAGCCACAATTTATCAAGGATCCTAAAACATCTGCTAGACTCCAATTAAAATTACTTTAATTATTTCTAACCGTCGATTGAGGCGGCAAGATCAATTTCAAACTTTTCTATATAAATACGAAGAAAAATATGAAAAAGAGTAAGATTTTTAATGTGTCAAGTTATTGTAAGTTTTGGTATATAATACATAAAGTTCCACAAACAGAATAACGTAAGTACATGCATTTAATTGTTTACTTTAGATTTGTTTATTATTTTTAGTTATAAAGAGAAAGGAGTTTGGGGGCCGGAACCCCAATAGGACTAAAATTTAAATATTTTTTAGTGAGAAGTGCTGTAGTGTGTAGAAGTTTTTTTCCAAATTGGAGCAAGGCAGAGAGGCGTGATAGCGTGGAGGGAATATACGGTAGAATAGATAGGAGTAGGCTCTGCCACAGGGCGGGAATAGATGGAATTTCATTTTATGTTTAATACAAAATTATGATAAATACCCCGGCAATGCGGGGTTCTTCATAAGCTAGAAAAAGTGTTATACAGAAAATTAATCTAATATATAAAAATTAATGTTTGTTGGTTCGTGCTTAATGCGTTGACGCCGCAGCATCCAATTGCGATAAAAATGTGACAACATATTGCTTGCACTTGCGGAAAGAACACAGGCATAGTACAATTCTTGTAACTCCACTAGATGGTGCTAGAGCACATGAAAGCGTTTCAGTTAAATGCAATTCCCAATCCACGTGAGCTTCATTGTTGCTGTGTGCTGTGGGGCGAGGTCGAGGAGAACACAAGGAGCAGGCGGCGCAAAATGATGACAGGAAAGTGAAAAAGAGACAGGGAAGAGAGAGATGAAAAATAAGAGATGAGGAAATAGAGAAAGAAATGGAAAATAATTAAAGGAAAAAAGAGAGAAGGAAATAGAGAAAGAAAGGGAAAATAGTGAAAAAGAAGGAAAATAGAGAGAGGAAAAATAATGAAAGAGGGAAAATAGGGAGAGGGGAATAGAGAGGGGAAAGAGAGAGGTGGAATAGAGAGAGGGAGGAATGATAGATAGATAGATAGATAGATAGATAGATAGATAGATAAGGTTTATTCTACAATTGGGCTGATGTTGCCCGGTGGCAGAATACAGAAACACAAAAGTACATTAAAATTACAAAACACAATTAACTATAAAAACAATATATAAAAAATCAATATAAAAAACAAACGAATTATCTTCTTCATTACCTAGAATATGCAACTGCATTTACATGCCTATACATTTACAACAAGTGAAACTACATATACACTAACATTTAAGTAAATAAACTTACTTACATATCACACCAACATTCATACATACAAACATACACGCTTACATACATATCATACAAAGACAAAGGAACACTCGCATACACACCATCCTACAAGTATTCACTCACAATCATATTCAGACAAATATGGATAATCACTTTTACCTACAACATAATAATATACAATACTTATAATAATTTTTACATTTCTAACACGTAAAAACACTCTTTAACATCACTTCACTGCACTTCACGTCACTGCACCTCATAAAACTTTACCTAAATACTAATAGCTCAATACTTTTAGTTTACTACCCATAATCGCACCTTTCACTTCACTTCACTTCACTTCACTGCACGTTTTCACCCTATTGATTAATTTCCTATACTTTTTTTCTAAAACCACGCGCTGAGCAAGGAAAGGGCTCAAAAACTGTCGCAGGCAAATCGTTCCAATCTACGATTGTTCTGTTTACAAAGGAGAATTTGCCTACGTCCGTTCTTTGAATTCTAGTTCTAATTTTATATTTATGATCAAATCTATTAAAATAATCTGGTTTATCTAGCCTTCCCCGTATTTCCTGCCATGCAGAGCCACCAGTGTAAGATTTATACATTACGCAAAGTCGAGCCCTTTTTCTCCGATGTTCTAACGATTCCCAACGTGCAGGTATGTTCCTCCGAAAAGTGTATTTTGCCGCTCTGTTTTGTATCCTCTCTAAGCTCTTCTTAAGTCCTATTCTGTACGGATCCCAACAACTAGCTCCATATTCCATTACTGGCCTAACAAGCGAGGTATACGCGATTTCTTTTGCTTTCGTATTGCATTTTTTAAGATTTCTCATGACGAAATGCAAAGACCTCCAAGCTTTACCCACTACGTAGTTAGTTTGTTTCTCCCATCCCAACTTACTATCCAAGAGGATGCCAAGGTATTTACAGTTTGAGACTCGCGGAACTACGTCATTACCTAGCTGATAAGGCAATGTATGAAAGTCTCTGGCCCTACAAAATGTGATCGCTTTACTTTTATTTCCATTTACAGTCATTTTATTAGCTCTTGCCCAATCATTAATCTTATTTAAATCTTCCTGTAGTTGAATCATATCGTGCTGTTCTGTAATTTCCCTATATAATATACAGTCGTCGGCAAAGAGTCGAATTTTTGACGTTATATTTTGCGATATATCATTTACAAAGATAAGAAATAACAGTGGGCCAATGACACTGCCCTGAGGGACTCCGGAAGTAATGTTACCCTTTTCCGATAAATGCTGTCCAATTCGAACCTTTTGATTTCTATCGCGAAGAAATTCACTTATCCATGCTATTACCCGCCTGTCAATTTTAGCATCAATAAGTTTCAATATCAGAATGTCATGCGGTACTACATCAAACGCTTTGGCAAAATCAATAACTATTGCATCCACTCTTCCCCCTAAATCAATTACATCAGACAAGTCTTGAGTAAGGGAAATAATTTGACTTTCACAAGAAAAGCCATTTCTAAAGCCATGCTGCCCGCGAAAAAACCATTCTGTCTGATCCAAATGATTTCTAATCGAATTAGATAATAATTTTTCAAACAATTTACAGACTACTGACGTAAGACTAACTGGCCTATAATTTTGCACTTCACATTTTTGTCCACTTTTAAAAATTGGCACTATTAAAGCAGATTTCCAATCATCTGGTACACTTTCATTGTTGATTGATACATTGAAAAGTCTGACCAAATATGGTATTATTGTCTCCCCTGCTATCTTTAGCATATCGGATGTAATACCATCCGGACCGCAAGACTTACAGTTTTTCATTTTCTTCAATTGTGAACGTATTTCCCTTTGATCAATTTTGAATACATGATCCACGTTGTTGTGCCCTATATTAATTTGGTTAGCTTTTTGTTTGTATACGGAACAGAAATAATTATTAAATACATTGGCTTTCTCTTCATCATCTACGATATCTACATTATTCCATCTTACAGGAGGTGTCTCCTCCTGTTTACCTCGACGGTGACGTACATAGTTAAAGAACTTTGCCCAAGCGTTTTCATTATCATCTAAAATTAACTTAAGATATGATTCTTGCGCAGTTTTCTTTTTATTTTCTACTTCTTTCCTAATTTGTCGGAATTTCTGTAAATGTGCCTCGCTGCGATGCCTATTGTTATACGCTTTTCTCATTTTTCTCTTCAATTTGCGAATTTCCGTGTTATAATACTCTGGGTCTGAATTCTTTTTTAAGTACTTAAAGGGAACGAAACATTGCCGAGCTTCCTCAATAATTTCTTTGAATTTTTTCCATATGTCTTCCAATCCTCCGCCTAACTTTTCGAAAACCGCGTAGTTCAGTTTTAAGAAATGTTGCAGTCCATTTATGTCAGCTTTACGATATTGCCAAATTCTATTACCGATTTTATCATTTACCCTTGAAATTGTAGCATTTATTTCAAGAACTACGGCATTGTGGTCACTTATTCCCTGAATAACATCGCAATAGTATAACATGTCTATCGGTCTAATGAGAAAAATATCTAACATAGAATTTTGACGCGTTGGCTTGTCAACAACTTGCGTCATTCCTGCATCCCAAACTAGTTTATTTATTATTAACTGTATTTTTCTATCGCATACTTCGCCTTGCCAATTAATATCGCTTAGATTTAAGTCACCCCCAATAATAATCGGATTACTGGTTCCATTCAAAGTTTCCGCCAATTCGAGAATATTATCAAGAATGGAATAATTGCCGTTTGGTGGCCTATAACATGCAATAAGATCTATTGTCTGCGAGTTGTCTACGTTTATATCTACTCCTATCATTTCATAGTCAATGCTTTTCCATTTCAAGTTCGCGTTTATATGTGATTTAACTAAAATAAAGACCCCCCGCCTCTAGTTTCCCTGTCCCGGCGAAATATTTTATAGTCGTTTCGACAAATTTCTGAATCTAATATTTCTTCAGTAAGCCATGACTCCGTACCGATCACTACGTCAGCATCACATGCCTCAATTAAGTTCCAAAGTTGAATTTCCTTATTAACAACACTTCGGCAATTTACCTGCAACAGCTTCAGAGCTCCCTTACTCACCCTTAATCCTTTCTCGGAAAATGAATCTCGCTTTGGCCGCTTCCCTTCACTTTGCAACGTGCCCCCCTGCAAAGCTCTTCCTCCCGTACACTTTCTAATCGCTGACGCCGCCGTAACCGTTGCCGCCAACGCTGCCTCTCCCGTTGTCTCCGCCACTGCCTCCACCGTTGCCGCCGCCGCTGCCGCTGCCGCCGCCGCCGCATCCGACCCCGTTGTCGCCGACACCAAAGTTTTCTTCCTGGAAGAATGCCCTCCCTCCCTCTCCACTGTCACTGGAGAAAAGGGCAACACCGCTGTGCGTCCATCTTGTCAATGGTTTTGCCCTGGTGCGTTGCAAAACCCGGCAATTCTAGTGAAGAGCCCACTGAGCTCGGCGACACCTTTGCGGTTCAAGTGCACGCCGTCACGACCGAGTCCACTCTCATTTACCCATCCGTTTGGATCTACAAAGAGTAGCCCTAGTCTCTGTGCCACCCACTCCATATCGCGGTTAACCCGCCTGAAGATAGAGCGGGAAAAGAGTTAGAGAGTGGAGGAAGAAGAGACACAGAGAGGGAAAAGAGACAGAGGGAGAACAGAGGGGGAAAAGAAACAGATGGAAAAGAGAGAGAGTGGGGAAAATGAGAGAGGAGGAAAAAGAGAGAAAGAAAGAGAGGAGGGAGAGGAATATTTCCTCAATTATTTCTTCTGCGGCAGCAACGCGCCGGGTACCAGCTAGTTTTTCAATATTCGGAATTGCCACATACTCTTTCTTGCCAGCTACCATCTATCATCGCCAAAAGTACATTTTTTTGTCATTTTCTTAATTTTTCGGTTTCCTATTGGTAGAACAGAAACATTAAATTTAGAATATTAACAACACAAAAACCTAGCCGTAAATGGCAATTTTCTTTTAAAAATTATGTGCCGTTTAAGAGAAAATGGCGTTTTAGCACTACTAAAAATGCGAAATTTGAAGCTCATTTTCACAGAAAATTTTTGAGTTTTCAAAATACTTTATTTGAAGTTATTTGAAGCACTTACACTCACAAATATAATCATCTTTACAAATTGCGGATAATGTGCATATCAAAGATGTGAGAGATCTTTCAAAAAATTTACATTTATATAATTTTTGAAAAAAACAAAAAAACTCAAAATAAACTTCACGCTATACTAATGAGTGTAAATAGCACTATCCGTTACAAACGTTTCAAGAAAAAAATTGCAGCTATATACGAGAAAATGACGTTTGAGCATTTCTGAAAATGTCGAAATTTGAGCTACTTTTCACAGAAAACGGTAGTGTTTTCGAGAAACTTTACTTGACATTATTTAAAGCATATATACTCGTAAATATAATAATGTAAAAAAATCGCCGATAATATAAATATTAACGACGTGAGAGACAAGTAAAAAAATTTACATTTTGGTAATTTTTGAAAAAAACCAACCGATAGACCAAAATGGCTTTTATGTCATTGATAGAGTACATTTACCACTATCCCTACCAAAAGTTTAAAGAAAAAATTTGGAGCCGTTTTTGAGAAAATTTGGTTTTTGTAATTTTTTAAAATTGCACATATTGCACGCAATATTGCACGAAAACTACCAAAATTGTGAAAAACATTTACATGACCTTTATTAAAGAACTCAATATGCAGAACAAATTTTATTTGACACCGAAGACGCGGAAAAAAATTCAAACTTTCACAATTTTCGAAAATTCAGAGCTGTACGTGAAAATCTGACCTATGCCATGTTAAAAAGTGTATTTTCCTCTGTAATGTAAATTTTGGCGTAAATTTTTTGTAAAAAATGTACTTTTGGCGATGATAGATGGTAGCTGGCAAGAAAGAGTATGTGGCAATTCCGAATATTGACAAATAAATAAATAAAATAAATACGGTCATGCTGAATTTTTTCAAAATACGAGTAGTTTTTCTTTATTTTTGTGACAAACGTAATAGGCCGATGTAAATTTACGGCGCTTCGGACAGCTGGATGCGTCGTAAATTAGAATGTGCAATTTTGTATATTATTTCTTTCTTCGTTTCTTACATTCGAACTTTGTTATAGACTTACACATTAATATTTTGGAAATTGTTTATTTTGAAATATTTGAAATAAGTAAAAAGAATTAATAGCTCTCGAATAGCGACAATGCAGGATCTGCAACAATGGAATTCACTTTGCGCTCGCGAATATCTGTGAATTAGTGTCATTGTTGTGACCTAATGGAGCTGTATGAAAAGGAGTTATAATTGTCTAATTTATGTTGATATTTGCAGGCAAATATTTAGTTTTGCACCAAATGCTGTACCATTTGTAGTGAGTAGAGAATTTGTTGCATGGTTTTAAAATTCTCTTCCCTAATCATGGCCCAATGGAAGGCATTTCTATATTTCCAGAGTATCAGATTTCTTTTTCCAATACAGGGTTACAAAACTTTTGCATTCTATTTTTGTGAAGTTGTAGAATTCACATAGTTCTGACAACACCGCAATGGAAATAGTGAGTTCCAAGCGAAGATGTTAGTAGCGCATAAAGTACAATATTACAGTACTACTTAGCTGTTTCCTCTAATACGGGAAAGTAAGTGCTGTTGTAGCACCACTAGTTTTTTTAGAACTAGTAAATTCTAACACACATGTTTTGGGGGACGGGTAGATGACAAATGGGGAAATGATAAGGGACATTTCGTGTGCAGGATAGATGGGGGACAGTGGGGAAGTGAAGGGGAACATATTAGGCCCCGATTATGTTGTTGGTATGTATTCTTCAAAATACCACTTTCATGATCATCCCATTTTACAATTTTCCATATTAGTTCTTTGGGGTGCGCCTTTTCCGTAGCACAGATGGACATAAAAGAGAAGCCGATATCAATGTAAAATTAAATTGAAGGAAAATACTGAAATTATCTTTCACGATAAAATTAACGGGACTATTTTATTTTCTGCGAATTTGTATCTCAACGCTCAGCAATATTTGAATGAATTCTCTCGCACACTACCGGGTCTATAATGCCGTAAACTACTTTTCGGGGGATGAGCGTTTGCAGTTGGGTGCTATCAATTTTCAATTTTCGTACAATTATTATTTACTAAGTGCAGAGTTTTCGCACGTGTACAGATTGTACGAGTGTCTCCATATTTATACGTATTCAAGAACAAATACTTAGGTAAAGGAAAAGATAACTTTTTCTCTAGTCTGAAACAATCTACAGACGTGAGACCACAGGCTTCCGCAACCAATGTGTTACTATTTATCTGTCCGGGTGGCGCCGCGTTCTGGGCTCAGTTGTCAACGTTTTAGCTGCTATTCTGTGGCCTTCCTCCTCAAGCAAGGTCGCACGTGCTTAGGACGCGGTAACTGCCGAACTGTCAAGTGGTTGACTACAAATGTCTTAGTTTTTTTTAACTATGACCCAGCTATTAAAAAAATATGAAAAAAATTCACAAGCATTCTGAGATGAAGTTTTAAGATTATTTTCGTGCCAGTGTCAGTTCATTTTCGTGCCAGTGTTCTAAGACAAGTAAAACAGTTCTTGTAAATCTGGGTCTAACCTCTTGCCCTTCATTTTTCCACATGTCCCCCAATTATCCCTCTAATATGACGGAATTATTATTTAATAAACTGCCAAACACTATTATCTTTCCTTAGCGTATGATATTCTCATACAAAGGATTAGAAAGCTTTAAAAATGATACTTCGTAAGTATATTCCAAAATCAAAACTTTATTGTGTGCTACAACAATGTATACAAATGTATAATAAACACTCAAATAAATGCAGTGAACCGAGTTATTTACTATTATAATGTGTGTTGCAATAATCTTTTTTTGTATGTCATAATCTGCAAACTTCTATTTTTTCTTCTAAAATCTGTTTGATGTACGATGGGGTGTAATTCTTTATCCACCAGTATCACACTTACAAGGTCTGGTGTCGATTGTTTCTTATAAATTGCCAAAACTATCGTCTTTCCGTAGCATACGATTACTTATGCGAACGATTAGAAAGCTTTAAAAATGATACTTCGTAAGTATATTCCAAAATCAAAACTTTATTGGGTGATACAGCAATGTATACAAATGTATAATAAACACTAAAATAAATGCAGAGAACCGTTGCAGTCAGTTTCAAAGTATATTGAAATTCCAGGTGTTTTAAAGGCGGGAAAATGGTTTTTATTTTTTTAACTGCAGCCCAGTAATCGGAAAAATCTGAAAAAAATACACAACAATTTGTGTGTGAAGAGGAACCTTTGACATTTTTTCGAGCCTGTTTCAGGCTTCTAAGACACAGTAAAAAATATTTCTTGATTTTTTTCGAAAATATTTTTTTGTGTTCGAATTTGGGCCTGAGAAAATATTGAAAAATATTTTTCTGATAGTCCAAGTTGTGTTCTTATTTATCATATTTTTTCAGTCCGATGAAATAGTGTTCAGTTGTCGAAAAAAATTTAAATTAAAAAAACACGTTTTTGGCTGTATAGGGGTGTGGGTGGTAGGACGGAGGCTAAGAAACCTTTCAAAAATATTATTTTTATGTTAGAATTATAGTGTAACCACTCATATGTAATTTGGTTGAGGGGAACTTTTTACTATGTTATCGGGGGGGACCCTTTATTTACAGATAAATAAAGTACTTATTTCAAAGTATTAAATGAAACAAACCAGAAAATTTTATATTTAGCACATTCAGAGCAACAATTGATCTAATTTTGTGAAGTACTTGTAAATTCCAAAATTGAATGTAGCCATAACTACACATATAATTAATTTTCAGGCAAATAAAAAAATGCGTGTCTCTTTTTTTGATGTCCAGATTTAAGAAAAAAATATACATTTTAAAAAAGGTTGTGTCATCTGTTGTGCGATTGGACGTGGAATGGCACACTTGGGCGCACTATGGAAATTCACATAATATTGATCTACAAATATATCTATCGTTTATTTGCCGTATATTGAAATGTTTTTCATTTTGATTTTATATCCATTTACTTAAGAGTTTCGACATACAAAATGCTCTCGTCTTACGTGTCGTATGTAGACATGCAATCTATACAGAATTGCGATCTCTGGAAGTTCTGTTAATTAAAAAATGGTTATTTTGAATTGATGGCAACTTGCTATAATTTATCAGCCTATTTTTCAAATAAATAACTTAGCATTAATTACAAATTTGGTTTACACCTTTCAAGGACATCATGAATTGATCTGATATTATTTCACTCGTCTACAATAGTTATATTCCCGTACGGGTCAAGAATTAAAGTGCCTGGCTTACTATAATATTCGCGCGCATCATTGACTTCTCGGGTGTACTGTAGATCTTCTCTCTTGATGCTGTCTATTTGATGTTCGTGTTACTGTCCCTCCAACCGTATTCATTCCTGATGTTAAAATCTGATTGCAAAATGTCACCGGGGTCGGTTGTTGGTTTCATTAAAAGAATGCAATAAATTATTACGCGATCGCGACTTTTCTTTTAGGGTACCGCACGTGGATACCTATTTGCGACTGTCAATGCTCAACACGAATAGTTGAATACGATCCCCGTCTACAACTCTTTCCTATTATAAATTCCATGTAGAATACGAAGTCTATTCAAATTTAACTTTACATTCTAAACTAGTGGTGCTACAGAATGGCAGAGACTTTCCCGTATTAGTTTTCTATTTCCTTGGGTTGGACGAGCAATTCGAAATTGCCATACTCTTGCCAGCTGCCACCTATTGCCGCACAAAGTACATTTTTTTGACATTTTCTTTATTTTTTGGTTTCCCAATGGTAGATCGGAAATATTAATTTTAGAATATTAAAGAACACTAAACCCTCGTACTTAATGGCAATTTTGTTTGATAAATTTGGAGCCGTTTTTAAGAAAATGGTGTTTAAGCCCTACTAAAAATGCGTAATTTGAATGTCTTTTTCACAGAACATTTTTGAGTTATCAAAACACTTAACTTAAAGTCATTTGAAGTACTTACACTCACAAATACAATAGTGTTTATAAATTGATGGTAATGTGCATATTAAAGGTGTGAGAGATCTTTCAAAACATTACTTTTGTGTAATGTGAAAATGAACAACTCCAAATTGAACTTGCAACTTAAAATTGCAAATATTTTGCGCAATATTGCCAAGAAAGTGCTTAAATTTTCAAAAAAATGTACATGACGTCCGTACTTCTGTCGGGCGGATCCGGTCTTTTGCAATGGGTGCAATCTAACAAAATGGGTGAAATCTAACACGCGAAACACTTGTATGGTATTTAGTTACATATGTTAGTGTGCCATTTACAAACAGGTGCTGGATCGTGCGGCGCCGTGGTGGGCCAAGTCGTGCCAAGCGGTGTAAATGGGTTGGTCGCTTTGGACTTCCAAAAGTTCCCCAATCATTTGAAAATATTGGCCACTAATTAAAAGTTCTTTCAGATTAGGATCTTAGATTCCCGGTGAGGTAGCCTCCATTTTTCCCATCTCTAAAATCTGGTATACACGGTACAGTTTTCGTGCAGATTCTTCGTGCAGTCCACACTTCACGTTTTATGCATGAAAAAATTATGAACATGTTTATAATTTTTCGTGTAGAAAACATACAGATTGACTCCAGCGTCTCTAGCGGCAGAATCATTCACTGACGATAATCGGCCATGTCGATTTTGTGGTTAGGTGTGTCAACGTGCGATTTTATGAAGTGATATATTGTGATAAACTTCCTTTTCTCCAATTCCTGCCTTCATATTTTTATTCTCTACGCTCCTCAAGGTTAATTAATACTAGATCAAGATCAGAACCGTGCAGACCGTATATGCGCGATTGTTGGATCTTATACTTCTAGTTTGGGATATTAAAGTTTCTGTACAGAAATTGTATGGGAATCTGCACGAAAACTGTACCATGTATATCGGACTTCACGTCTCAAGAGCATTTTCCGTGCCCTCAGCAGCAAAACCTCCAGGAGGAAGATTGACGAGGCAACGCCCAAACCTATCGCGAGTACGTTGGCAGCACCGGCCATTTGCTTTATTCTCAGAGACCGAGCAGCTTTGGATTTCCTCAAGGAGCTCTCGGTTACTATCACTCCGGCGGCGGCCATGTGATAGCGCTGCATTCGCACCCAGTGCTCGAACAGCCCCGTTTCCACCACTCGCTGCACCACGTCGCTGAACAGAGGGAACAGAGGGGAGTTCTTGCGCAGTACGAACGCTAAATGTCCGGGGGAATTCACGCACTCTGGGACAAGATGCAACGTCCGCTCGCATGTATCAGTGAGTTCTTCAATGACAGAAAAGTAGTCATAATACAGATATGGCATATGAATACCAATATTGTCCTCATGCGATATTTTCCGCTAGATACGTGTGGCATGTCTGGGTTCAAATCTTTTGAATTTCTGTCTTATATCTCTCAGCGCTTGCGAGGCGCTGGGGTTGTCGTAGATGCTCGCCATAAAGGTTTGAGTAAACACAGAGTCCAGCTTGCGCGCAACGTCTTCCAGCGTGTGCAGGTCGGCGAGATGAGGAGGCGCCGACAGGAAGCCCAGCAGCTGGCCCGTGTAGGCGTTGCTGAGCACCAGCAAGAACAGCAGCAGCGCCCAACAGGATGCGGCTGGGCAGAGAAGCTGCAGCGCGGCTGCAGGCGCCCGAGCAGATCACCTCGGCCACGCCTGTAAGCGCCGACCATCTCCCGCCTCGGTGCGCGCCGTCGCTTGAATGGCAGCGCACGGAGTAGCGCGCCAAGATGGCTGCGCACAGCGATATCAAGATGGCCGCCCAAGCTGGCGAAGTGTAAGGAAGCAGCAACACTTGCGCAAAAGGCGTTACGGGGGCGCGGCGAACCACGATGCAAAACGGGCTCGAAATGACAGGAACGGTAAAGTCTGCAAATTGGTACTTGTCGTGAGTGTAGAACATTGCATTGCCTGATACCTCTACTGCGGCACTTTGAACAAGGCCTATTTCGCCATCATAAGTTCCGTTTCTACTTATTCCAACACCAAACGGAATAGGTTCAACCATTTTCCAATACACTCCTGACTTTTCTTCAAATATCTTAAACACGTTAAAGCATGGGCCGTCAAATAATTTTTTTCCTTCTTTGTTTCTCCAGAAGTAAAAGAAAATAGTATAAAAATATGATCTTCTATAATCAATGCAATTGAGACAAGTACTTGATTGTTTTGTTAGTCTGTGCCCACTATTTTCCTTTCGAACTATATCACCTAAGAGCACAAGACGTCCTGGATGAGAAACATTATCACAACCAAGTTCTCTAGGGATCATCCACAAAACTATTAATATAGTGTTGATAAAAGCCATTGCAAAGAATCGTTGCGTCTAAATGGCCAAAATTTCATGTGTCATGTTTAAAAAACATATGTTTATAATCATGAAGAAACAATTTGATGTTGGTGTTAAACTCACTTAAACGTCCTGTTCTTTAAACAGGAATGGAACTTTTTTACCATTCAATTTCATTATCAATCGATACTTTTAATGCCTGTAATTACACGGCACAAAAACATTCAAAGAAAATGTCCACCTTCCGTACTTTTAAATATACATATTTCTGGCTCGCCCAATGGTTACGCAAAAAATCAACTTATAAACAGTAACGTGCGTACAGGATCACGGAAGGATAAAACATGTGATATTCTCGTTACTCTCTATTGGCTTTGTCTGTCGGCGGTCAAGAATTTCAAGCTGACAAAAATATAAAATTAATGTATATTGTTTGGTCTCCAGGAAGCTGATCTTCCAAAATACTGTAACGTTGCTTTTCTTATTTCTCTTTATTTTCTTTCGTTTAATCTGGCCCCACGTTGTGGTGCCATTGTAACCTTATTTGAACTGTAACTGTATTCTTGTTTATTTATTTAGTGCTGATTCCTTCCCATACGTATACTTTCGCCCCGAAATATTATGTTGCAGAAAATTTATAGCAAGCGGGTCGTGGCTGGTTCCATACGGAAAACCCATAAACTATAATTCAACTTTGCAGGACAGCCAGGTTCCTCACTACAAAACAATAAAACCCATTTGTGTGAGAGAGCACAAACTCGGTTGACAGTCTTGCCTTCCGACGTTTAATTTGTTAAAATATATATAGATCCCTTGAACTACGTATGGTGGTACACTCAACAATTCCCCATCAGCATGCATTACACAAAGAAATCATCACACACAGAAATCGCAATAACCTGTAAACACAACAAAAAATACTACCACTCAAAACACATAAATAATAATAATAATAATAACCATTTTATTTTTTTTTCTACTAGGAATTCCTTTCTCTATTAACCAGGGACGTACTTTCTCAAGTTCACCTTAATATCTCTATATTCTCTCATAACCAATGGCATTTGCCTGTTATTGAAACATTATGTATGACATTCTGAGGCGTATCTAGGTATTGAGGCGCCCCTGGCAAGCATCAAATTTGCGCCCCTGTCAGGATTCTTCAAATGAGGGTTGTTGTTATTTGTTTTTGCGGTTATTCTCTAATTAGCGCCCCTTGTGAGTGGCGCCCATGGCACGTGCCATGTCTGCCATACCATAGATACGTCTCTGATGATATTTGAAAGATCTTGATATTTTTACTGCAAAATTTAACATCTGAGTACTACTAAAGGCGTCCATTACTAATTGTTACTGACTCTATTGGTCTTGTGCAACCCTTATACTGGAAACAATAAAACTGTGTGCACTTCCTGTGTTCGTTGCCGTCTGCTTCAGGTTTTGAAGTAACACTATGCCTCCTGGGCTCCGAATCTTCACACGCTCCCCGTAGACGCTGATCTGCTCGCGAGCAACTATTCAGTGTCTTCGCGCTCTATCCACTTCAACATTCATTACTATGTCTTCCACAATCCAAATTTCTAAACACGAAATGTTTTCCACGCAAAAGATTAATATGGTTTCTGTCGCACTTTCACTTTGCGAATCATTACTAACATGTCCTACCGAGACTTAGAGATTTTCTAGTCAAAATGTTTTCACGCGACACATGTATCTCCCACCAAAGCTGACTCACGAATCCAAATAATTTTTTTCTCTTTTATTGTCGTTGCCTCCTATCTCCATTCTTTCAAAACATACACCGGCTGCCGCCATTATTGTTCAAGTATTGTTACTAACAAATTTTTCCGTTTTCCACTATTTTTAGTAGATAACCCTGCCACAATGTTCAAGATTCCCCATTTGGTCTCAATGTCTCTGGTTTATATTCAAAATGTGCATTTTCGACCCCCATCACGCCGAAAAATGCCGATTTCCACATCATGTATTTTGCACTTCACGGCAACTGTTCTGCATTGTCATCTTACATAATGAAAATTGTTAAAATTAAAAGTATCTGATCCTCTGCCAGTCTTGTATGGGTTTCACTAATTTATCGCAACTGAACTAAATCGACCTACAATTCTTGTTATGGCATAAATCACGGGTTTCATTTTAACATTTTAAAAATGTTAATTTCTCGCATCCGAAGTTAAAGCCTTTTTCATTCATTTTCTTGAAAATGTTATAATAGCGCAACCCGTGGTTCAATTTTAATGAAACCAACACTGAAATTCTTCTCAAATTGATATATATTTAACGATTATGTCTATTTGGACGCATTTTAATAAACTAAGATATTACTACCGCGCAACGCTGCTTTCTTCTGTTTTTTTTCTATACCCTATTCATGCGTATCATTGCCGCTTTACTATAGTCCGTTCAAGCTAATTTTCTTTAAACATATGCTAAAAACCCATCAGGATTCTTACTATCATTCCCTTAATGATCCTGAATCATTACAATACTGAATTATTAATATCCTTCACCGAAGCCAACCAAGGTTTCGTGGTCCCTCGTTTCTATTGTCAACGTGTTATATTTGACAATTTGGCAATTAAGGTCTCCTGAGAGGAGCACCTCGAGATAAGATATCTCAACATAAAACAGTAACAAATATTTTATTACATGTAAAAATAATTTCAATTTCTCATACAATGCGCACCCGAAATTCATGCACAGAACACGCAAGTAACTCTCAGTAATAACTTTTAATTATGGCTCGAATGTAAGCCTCAGAATGACGCACAGCAATCCCCAGTAACTGACTCTGACTAACGAATAAATATATGAGCAGAAGTTCCAATACGGTACGCCGTGAGTAACAAAAGCCCTGAAAAAAGCTATCCTTCAACGGCAAAGACCCTCGACAAATTTGGACCAAAAAGGTAGCTCAGCAAACTCTCAACATTGTAATGTGCATTTACTAAATTTGTGGATAAGTTTTAGTGCCATAAATTCAAAGACTAATAATTGTTCCTGCATTTTACAGATCAACAAAATGTAAATTCTGACTAAAACAAGTGTGAGAGAAAGTTAATAAGCAACGCATATACTGTACTGGTCCTTTTGGTCTTCTTCTTCTCTCTGGTTTGACACTAATGTTACAGATCTGATTAATTTGTAGCACTTGTTCAATACATTTACTACCATTAAAGTCTGCGGCAATTACTGGAATGGGCACGTTGTTTTTGTAAAGTCTTGTTACACTGATGATGGACGGGTAATTGTGTTGTAGGTCTTCGATTGTACTGTGATTGTCGGATGAATATTTTTGAAGACGACAGAAAAATTTTTATTGGCCGGATCTTTGTAACTGTGGAACTGTCTGTTGGTTTCAATGAGATATTTGATAGCTTTTCTAAAGTCTACTATTAATTTGAACATTAGTTTAATTCAGTTGCCATTATAATCTGTTGTAAATTGGTTTGTGAGTTTGTTTTTGAGCTCTTTATTGAATTCCGAGATATTATGGATATTATTTACAAAAATGGGAGGAATTCTTTTCGTCTTCTTAAGGCGAAGTGACATTGGCAAACTCAAATCTTTTGTCTTGGCCTAATAGTTTTCCTAGCGGAGCAAATCTGTTTCCAACTGGTATATTGAGTTGATTATGTAGTGGATGTTTTCTTATTTGGAGGGAGGTCTATTTCGCCTGAGTTATAAGATCTTTTAGCACTGTTAATATTTAGTAACGACTCACTGTTATTGTCGGAAATGTCTCCTTGGCCGCTAACTGCGTCATTTGCTGAGCTGTGGTTACCAACCTGGAGGTTTCCGGCCCCGATGAGGTGTTGCGAGCTGCAATCGGTACCTTGATCATTTACGAACTGCCCGTTCTGCGTATTTAAGGCAAACTGCAGATTTTGGCAGCTAGAGTGGGCACTGAACACTTGCTGTAGTTGTTGTTGCTGTGGTTGAATCTCAGGGCTGCTGGCACTGTCCATGGCACTATCGCTGCCGTATAGAGTTGCCATGGCTCCTGCAATGCTGTGACCTAGGTCACAGCTGGCTGAATGGGGCTCACCGTTAATTAAAACTGATAAGCTATTGTTGGATTATGGCGCACTGTATAATCGCTGTTTGTACTTCACTTCACTACACGAGTATTTCACTGTTACACGCTTATGAACTTCACTAGGTAACTGCACTGACTAGGCCTGAGCGAGCGATGTCGCCACGGCGCGCGGTTCGGCGCAACCTTCAGACTATCCAACAACATAATTTAGTCAAAATTGTTGGCACCATTTTTTTTTAAATTTTGAATATGTCCCAGGGGATTCATGTAAAGTACCCTCTAAAATTAAAATATCGGTTTCAAATTCAAGGAGCTGCGAGAATATTCAGATCAATCGGAGAATACCAGTTTTGGAGAAAATCAGCTGAACGGTTTAGTCTCTAGCGTTGTTCACAGACGAACGGACAGACGTTTTGGTTTCAATCAAGTTTGGTAACAAGGTCCCACAAAATAGTAATTCTCGCTGCACCACGTGTTATGAGATTTTATTGCTTATTTTAGTAACTGGATGTATCCACTTCTTCGATACCAGGGCCCTGTAATAAGAGTTTTTCTGCCGAAAATCCGCCGCTTTTTCGCGCTGCATTACATAACTTTCTATACTATTAATAATAATAATAATAATAATAATAATAATAATAATAATTAATATTGCATATATTTTTTTAATCAAATTGAAAGATTTGCAAAAAATCCGTTAGATGACTGTGCTACTCCTTATAAGTTTAATTCACCTTTTCGAGTTACATGATGATACATATTGCTTTCGTGGTGAAATGTCGTTGGCATTTAAAATTAAATGATCACAGGTGTTGTCATTGCCAACAATGTTGTTTATTTCAAGAGCAGCTTTCGATGGCTTAGCCATCAACATCAGTTTTCTGGTGTCTGGAAGCCACGAAACGACTACTAGTCTTCAAGAAAATGGCGTTTAATCGCTAATGTAATTGCGAAATTTGAAGCTGTTTTTTACAGAAAAGTTTTGAGTTTTCGAAACATTTTATTGGAAGTTATTTGAAGCACTTACACTCACAAATTCAATAGTGTTTGCACATTTCTAGCAATTTGTATTTTAACCGTGTGAGAGAACTGTCAAGAAAAATACATTTTTGTAATTTTTTTAAAAACAAAAAAATATCCCAAATAAACTTTACGCCATATTAAAGAGAGCAATTAGCACTATCCGTCCGAAACGTTTGAACAAAAAATATGAAACCATTTTTTAGAAAGTGGCGTTTGAGCGTTTCTGAAAATGCCCACTTTTGAGCTATTTTCACAGAAAACTATTCAATTTTCAAGAAACTTTACTTGACATTATTTAAAGCACTTGTACTCATTAATATAATAATGTAAACAAATCGCCGCTAGTATAAATATTAACGACGTGACAGACAAGTCAAAAAACTACATTTTTGCAATTTTTGAAAAAACAAAAGAATAAAGGAACATGGTATTAATGTCATCCCATAGATCACATTTATCTCTATCCGTAAAAAACGGTTAAAGAAAAAATTTGGAGCCGTTATTGAGAAAATCTGCTTTTTGTAATATTTAAAAATTTCAAATATTGCGTGCAATATTGCGCAAAAAGGACTAAAATTTTCAAAAAAATGTATTGAAATGTATCAACAATGTCTCGTTATAAACTATTACGAGATTGTTGACATCATTCACCTTAGGACGGTTATAATCGTGACCCGTTCCGAATTTATAGTAAAATTTTGGGCGCCAGGAACAGGTCACGATAATTGAAACCAATATTTCCACAGCTAATTTTAACGAATGGACAAATGTCTGGCTAGCTGGGTCAATGGGTCGCGTAATAGATAATCGCTATCGTCTAGATAGCCGATTACTTGATCTGCCAACAATACAGTATGGCCAGGAATCTGAAAGGAAATAATTATATATCTCTAACTACTTAACAATTGTGATTGACCAAATGAAAATCTTTTCATTTCCAAAAGAAAAATTTAACAATTTATTTAACAATTGTTCTGCCTTTAGGTCATGACCTTTTAAAATAAAACCTTTGTACTGCAGTACTTATCTAACGTCTTGATCGACGACGCCCCGCAGTATCTTCCCACTTGAATGCAGATGATCCCAAGTCCAGCTTCTTTCTTCTGATCTTGCGACACGGCCGACGAATCCAGACCTCACTGCCTAGAATATCTATTGGTTCTTACGTGATATTTACAGTTTCCAATTCTCCCCAACTTCGTGTTAAAACATTAAAGTCCAAACCGCAATATAAAAAAAACTTTCAAAGTCCTAATCGAATTTAATTCTGCCCATCAACTTTCAGAGTCCGAAAGCTATTGAGTCTTACATCAAAACTTACAAGTCCCACTCCCCTTATGTTAATCTCGCGTGCGATCTGTACTACTCGACGACCTCTATCAGAATGTCATTTTCTCCTCCGTTTTTCACCCTCAACGCCTCGCTATCCGTCCTTCGTTCTTATTTTTTTAAACAAAACGACAAAATTCGACAGTCTATTCTCCCTTAGCCAATCCATTCACTTCTTGCCAAATCAAGTAGCCACACCCTCGATAGTCATTCCTTTTCAGACTAATCCCACATTATATGTCTTTCTAGCCAGCGCCCCCACCTGTTCATGGCCTGAATGCAGTTTATTGACCTTGCCAACCACTATGCCGGCGTTGCTAAGTCTGTATATCGCCATTTGCAGACCCTTTACCCAACCCATTTACAGCAAATGTGATTGACAAAATATATAATATTTTGGTATATCACAGTATATAACCTTAATGAAAGAACTCACAGCAAATTTTAACTGCAAATTTTCTTTGAAGGAAAAGTCTCTATCTTCAGGTTTGTAGTTCTAGGAAGACGCCAAAAATTTTCGAACTTTGGCAATTTTCGAAAATTCAGAGTTAACCGTGAAAATGGGACCTATGCCACCTTAATAAGGGTATTTTACTGTATTCTTACAAGAAATTTAAAGAAAGAATTGGAGCTGTTTTTGAGAAAATTTTGAAAATATCCGGGGGACTTCAGGTAAGGTACCATCAAATTTTGAAGAAAGTTTTTCAAAATCGAGGCGCCTCGAGTGGATGCAGATCGACTGGGGAATATCCGTTTCGGAAGAAATCGCACGTATGGTTTAGGCACTAGTGTTGTTCATACACGGACGGACGGATGTTTTGAAAACACCCAATTTTTCGGTATCAGGGGACCCCAAAACGTATTTCCGTTGAAATCTCGAAAACGATTTTTCGCAGCAATACATAACTTTCCCTATACTACGTATATTACTCCGTAGATACGTACGTATACGGGAAAGTAAAATGCTTTTGACATCTTTAATCATTAATACATAAGATACCAAAGAATGTCGGAACCAATTCCGTTTTACCCCCTTCCCTCTAATAGAAAATAATAATCCCTATCCTAACCGATTGTGATCGTAACGTCCAGCTGATGTGACCGCGATGGCAGCTGGCGTAAAAGAAAGTGTCGACATTAAAAATTCCACAAGACTGCATCTTACACCGCCTCATCTATACATATTTTCTATATATTACAAGGGGTTCTGAAACTTTCTGCACTTTATTAAATGTCGTGTTTACGACAATCAACATAGTTCCTTATTTACTGGTTACTCTGAGAACGTTTATTCTTTGGCTTATCCGTATGCATTTATTGATGAACTATTTACACTGCCTTGATACCGTTTATGTTCAAATAAAACCAGGGGCTTTCTGGCTTAACACAATATAGTAAAATTATTTTCTGCATGTTCATGTTGAAATATTTTCAGTTGTTGAGAAATGGCAAGTTTTTGAGGTATTTTAAACATTTTCTGTATATTAGGGTCCTTTCGCAAGTACACAGGTGGCCACGTCATTGTTTTATTAATTTATTTATTGAGAACTATGCTGCTTCAAATGCACAACTGTTTTCCACATATACTAATTCTAAAATAATCGTATTCCGTTACGAGCTGATTCCACGTCTCGAACGGCAAAAGTAGCAAAGGACTTCAATATGGTGTCACTGCGGTGTCTCTGACTGGAAGGTCCTAGAGTTCCACTCCCGACACTGGCTGGATTTTCGACACTAGCTTGTCAGCTAGGTGGAATTCAAATGCTGTCTGGAGGAACATTTTATTGGTCGGCTGTTCTGATCGGTAGTATTCCGTGGCTTCTCATATCAACACCAGGTGAATGCCGGATCAATACTTTAACAAACGGGTCAGGGACCGCGCGCGATATTTCCTTCCTTTTCCTTGTTATATCCTCACCTTTAACTTACAATTATACTCACTACACTACACTATACTACCAAACTTGTAGGAGACTAGCCGGGACTTTAGAGTTTGTCCCGGATAAGGCGGTGAAAAATTTACAAATAATGCGAGAGAATACGTCCTGTTGTAGCTCTACTAGATTAAAACGTCTAGAGATTTTTAGGTCTGATTTCAGCCTGTTGTTATTAAGAATATCGTTTAATTGAGCTAGAAATGGAATCGACCTTCATCAGTTATCTTCATCAGTAGTTATTTCCAACATTCGTCCATCGCCATCATTTCAGACACCGCTGTTGCGTTTTCCACGTTTCTGTGCCATGGGTGTTGCATATCCTGCAGGGAGCTCGGCTGTCTTATACCAGACGTTTCTTGTTTCCATGGGCTGCAGTCGCGGGTGATAGGGGTGACCTTTGAACCCGTGCGCCGCGTGACCTTTGGAGGTCGCGTGCGAGGCGGAGGGGGCGTGGTCTGCGTGCGCCGCACACGCAGAGCGGATGTGCGTTTAAACAGGGACGTGCCACTTCCCGGCCCGCGGTTTAGGCAATCAACTCGGCCCTTCGGAATGACAAGGACCCAGACACCGACTTGGAAGACTCGGATTTATAGGCACGAAAAATTGTAGAAATATAGGCAGGCAAAATAGACACTTAAAAATGTAAAATAGGTTTAAAAAGGCACTATACATTTTTCTTTTCCATATTTATATTCTTGTGTAGAAAGTTCCTGAATTATACAATTGAGTTACATTCAGGGAATGTTTTCTTTCATCACTGTTCTGAAAAATCCTCGTAGAAATCCTATATTTTGTTGTTGAGCATTTCGGACAATAAGGCTAAATTGCAGTAGCTGCCTGTTTTTGCTTTTCATTGAATGCAAGCTGATGCACACTAACGTAACAGATATTTTTTCTCACATTTAATTTAAACATAATTGAAAACATTAATGATTTGTTTAAACTGCCATGCATAACACAAATGTTGTGACTAGTGATGTTACAACGTCACACACCTTCTCGCATTATATTTCAAAATTTGCAATTTTCACAAAATTAAACGAAAATGAGCCTTGTACTATTATTTTAAGCCTCCCTTGTTCTATCCGTAAAAAATTGAAGAAACAATTTGTAGTCGTTTTTGAGATTTTTTATAATTTGCATTAATTTCAAGCAGAAATTTCGCTAAACCACTCGCTTAAAAAAAGTTCACATGCCCTTTTTTAAAGGTATGATTTTTTAGAAAAGATTTCATGTATGACAAAAATCTCTATATTCACTATTGTACTTTTGCAATGTCAACTTTTTGCAATTTTCAAAAATACAGAGAGTTTGCGAAAAGTGGGACCGGCGGCAATGTTTATACCAGCCGTACTGGGACAAAATTTTAAGAAAAAATTATTTAAAAATTCGAAGTAAAAAATAACTCAACTACCACCAGTAATGTTGCACGTGATTCATAATACGGCATACCCGCGCTGTGGTGGGAGTAAAACGGAACAAACGGAACATAGATTGATCAACAGATTTTTTTTCAGATATTTCCAAAATGTTTCGGATGCCATAATAGTGTGATCTCTTGATTATTTAATTAATACACCAAGCATAATGACCAGTTCAAGAGTATTCTCCTGCAAACATATCCAAAGGTGTGATAAGAACTAGTACACTGCACGTACCGTCCTGAAGCAGAATACAAATATTAGTACATGAAAACGGTCATGCAGCTGACGCATAGAGTAGAACCGCGCCAATCCAGAATGCTCAGTGAAAGCAAGTTGTGGTGATAGGGGAGGGCAAAAAAATTGACGAGCTCTGTGAAGAACATGTTTAGTTGAATATGATGAATGTGATTGGGCATCGTCCTGCTGACGTAGCACATTCCCCTGGCCGTGAAAATACCATTTGGTAAAGTCATTTACACAACATTTTTTGAACTACAAACCGGGAAAGGAAGCTCAGGGTATCAACTGATGTCACTGCAGTGCCTCTGAGCGAGAGGATCTACAGTTTCACTTCCGACGGATAGAGAGCTACGTCGAATTCAGCCGCTGTCTTGAGAAGAATTCTAGCGGTCGGCTGCTCTGAATAGTAGCTTTCCATGGTTTCTTCGATCAACATCAGGCGAATGCCGGGACAGTACCCTAACAAACGGGCCATGGACCGCACGCGATCTTTCCTTTCCTTGTCCTATCCTCAACTCTTACTTACGTGCACATAACTACAACATATGACGAGAGACCGGTCGCGAGCTAAGAGCTTTAACCAGCAATGTCGGTGCGCAGCTGGGAATTATGGCGGTGGGAGATACATGGTTGGAGAAAACCCCGCTTGCCAACAGGTATGTCGGCGCCGGATCTCGCCAAGATCACCGCCACCTCACACGACAAAAACACGCACAACACTTACTAGACTACGAGACATCAATGAAATTGTATACGACCTTTTCAATCTAAACTTTGAGTACAAGATGAGTCTAGATACAAAACCTTACAACTGACACTTCAGTTGAGTTTATTGTACAGCTCGTGCTCTGGTCCGTCGGTTTCTCTGACGAGAAAATATTCATTATCGTCGGATTTTTCTCTGGATCAGTAAGAGACGTTTTTGTAATGAAAAGAGTGTCCGTGGTCGGAATATGTTCTTGAAGCAGCAAAATACGAAAACCCTACAACTGACACTTCAGTTGAGTTTATTGAACAAGTCGTGGTCTGGTCCGTCGGTTTTTCTGACGAGAAAATATCTATCATCGTCGGATTTTTCTCTGGATCAGTAAGCTAGGTTTTTGTAATGAAATGAGAGTCCGTAGTCGGAATATGTTCTTGAAGCAGCAAAATACGACAGTGCGTAGGATGCTTGGACACGCACAAACGGAGGTTGTGTATTTACACAGCGGCGAGCGCGAAAATGTGTTTATTAGCTTCCTACCGCGAGTGGACAGGGCCGTGTTAACGCACGGGCCTGAAGGTCCCGGGCCCATTGCCCCCCATAGTTTTTAAAAAAATTTAATACTATTTTGTCAAAAAATAAAATAAGAAAACGTGTAAAAAACGTGGTGTATGATTAAACTATCAGCAAAAATTGGTGTAACGGAGAGATGTGTCTTGCTTGATTGGATAATATTTATAATATGGAACGTTGCGGGTTGATATATTTCAATTTTAAATTGTACAATTCAATACAAAAGTACGATTTTTCAATGTAATTATAAATATATGTTTAATTTTTTTGTTTGAATAATGTTAAAATAAAAAACTAAGAAATGCTTCCAAAATACCTATTAAAAGAAACAAAATACATTGTGAATTAATAGGATTTTCTTTATATTATGATCTTTATATTATGAATCAGTCAGTTTTTATATTATTATCATATTATTATTTATATATTATTTCTTCTTCTTCTTCTTCTTATTATTATTATTGTTGTTGTTATTATTATTATTGTTGTTGTTATTATTATTATTAGTGGTTTTAGAGTTCTATATTACAGAAAGGCTGTGTATATTTATGTTTTTGTAATTAGCTGCCACCGGGTTATGCCCAATTGCAGTTTAAATAAATCTAATCTAATATTTCAGCATCGAATTTGCGGGGGGCTGGTGAACGGTGAAAGTAAGAATAGGGGGCCCCCCAAAGATTAACCTAGGCTCAAAGGCCCCCAATGCCGATCAAACGGCCCTGTCATTGGTTTCGACATGACGACTCTTAGCGAGGTAAGTGGGGGAAACGAAATTTCTGTGAGCGTAAGCATATCACGAAATTTCAGTAGCATGTGTGAGTTCGCTAGGGAACATTCGGATACAAATTTCACTAGTGAACACTCGGAAAATATTTTCTCTCGGTGAATTTTACACGTAAGTACTCAAAAAAAATGGTCAATCACTATTTGAGCAATCAAAAGGTTTGTAATGCAACAGCCCTCATCTCCGCTTACCAGCTCGTGTATCTTTTCTGAAGCGTTGTCATCAATTGTCAATGCTATTCTCTCAAAACCGTTAAAATAGACGGGACTCCTCAGTTTCTAGAAAGTCCCCTTTGAACACACAAAAATAACAGGAACATGGAATCATTAATTTCAAAATCAAATGATCTTAGAAGTTTCCAAACTATAACGAATTGTATTCTGCTAGTTGCTCACATGGTACAGTTACAAATAAAAGAAAAACACACAAATGCTTTAAAAAATACGACATAAGTCGGTAGGGTCCGTTCCGGGTAGGACCAACAGTAGCGGCAGACCCCGCTAACCACAACAAAACGGACAAGCTTTTCGGGAGAATCTACACCCGAGAGGTCACCCAGGACGGGCAGAATGTTGTGTTGCATTGTGTTAATGTGCTAAATAAAGTTTGACTGAGGAAACATGGCTCGTTTTGATTCAACAGTCTCACCAGGTAAAAACACTGACCCTACAAATAGAACAAACAACAACGTTTGACAACATTAACTTAAATGCTTATTGAACAAATAGTATTTGTATAGAAATTTGTCTAGAAAGGCAAATATAAAATAATTTCGTACATTTTGAAATCTTTGTTTTATTACTTTTACTCTAATAATTTCTTTTTTATTTCTTGTAATTGCTCATTGAGTTTTTCACTAATAAAGCATATAAATAAATAATTCAGAATTCTCATTCCTTGTGCGAGTATTTTATAAAATCATTTCTAGTAGTAGTGATATTAGATTGTCAAATCTGAATCCTCTTTCTATACGTTTTTGTTGTATTTTTTATAATAGTTATGTTGGATTTTATTATTTATCCGCAAAATAGTCACACCAAATATCACTTGTGGTTTGGAATTTACCGATAAATAATAGGGGCGTGTTGAATTTTTATTTTGCTTTTAGCGGTAAAACATTATTCATTGTTCGATCACTGATGTAGCGAAATGCGAGGTCATAGTCCAAGCACTAGAGGCAAATAAGCATATTCTGTGTGAATGTATTGTGCATGCACATTCGTGTAAATGGCAGAGAAAAACCACACTTCAACTGCGGCGTCCCGTGCATGCGCTTGACAGATATTGAAGCTCCTGTGGTGTCGTTTTTTCCATACCACTTATTTTTATTCGCATCCTCCATATCGGAAACATTTTACTGCAATCGATTATGTTCCTCATTTGAATTGCAATTTGAATTTCCACTAAAGTGCAAAAATATGCTTCATATGAGAAAAGCGGGAGAAATATTACCATCGACACTGTTTCCAAGCACTCAATTTTCCACTCGTCGTTTTGGTACATGGTGCAAAAACATTAGACGTGCTCATAATATAACACTTGCGCGCACAGGGTGTTTTAAACGGAACCGCTAATGTTCTTCATTATGCATTTTCGGGTTTTGCAGCAGCTGATAGAATCTTGTTTGGGGTTACCCAGTCTCGTTTTCCAAATCATGCAAACGCAAATTACTCGCGTTGAATTACACAACTAAACCAGACCTTTAGATATGCAACTAGAACAGCCTACACAATGACATAGGCAGATGTGTTCTAAAATGCCTGTTAGAAAAAAATAGGATTTCTTTTTTTAATATATTGTCACCATTATTATTATTATTATTATTATTATTATTATTATTATTATTATTATATTTTAAATTTCATCGGCTCTAATGTCTTTTTGGCAACAATTGCTTTTGAAACATTCTCGTATGTCCTGGTTTCCGCTCTCTTTAAAATTCCCTGAGACACAAGTTAAGAGTTGTATTTTCTTCAGCGTAGTGTTGTGTTTGCTATGTATGTTCTATTTAGTTAGTCACTTTTTTGGAATATTTTATTATTTTAGTTCAGTATTTGATAGTACCTATCAGTAACGAATACAAAATTCAAAAATATTTACTAGGATAAAATGGGTGAAACAATCATTATTTTTGCAGATTCTTTTGTTAATCTTCATTAATAAATATTGAACTGTAATTTACTGTATATATATATATATATATATATATATATATATATATATATATATATATTCATTCTTAGGTATCAGTAATAGTCATCTACATTCTGCATTTGATATATTGATGTAGTGAACAAGAAAAACACACGGAAAACATACAAATGTTCTTAGGGGGCCAATCAAATTTACAAAAAGGTGATGTTTAGGAGTCACTTCCCGTAATTAAGCCCAGTCGCCGAAATATTATCGCAGTAACGAGGTCATCTAGACCAATTCTCCAAAGCTGTATTTTCTTATAAGGATCAAAATGTAAGTCTTGTGGTGTATCAGGCCGGCAGTTGATGTTATCGTATCGTACAAATGGACGTGTAGTGCCGTGAAATACATGTTTAACACGATCCCTAAACTGAATAGCCTGTACTTTCAGCGCTCTCTAGTCACTCATTGAAGAAGCAACCCGCTAAAAACGTTGCCTAATTCCAGCGATCTGACAGGAATACGTGTTCTGAAAGCGACCGGGGCATTGAATACTACATAATTAGCGAATTACTTTCCGAAAATGTATATGGTCTCACACGCAAGTGGCGTGGAATTGCGAGGCGAAATTATAGTTTTCTCCCTAGTTAGAAAGTTGGTCGCGCTCAACGCGAGAGGCGCCAGCTTAATAAGGACGTCGTTAGCATCTGTTGATTCTACAATCTGCAGTTAATTTCCAGCCGACGCCCCCCGTGTCGCCAGGCAAATTGCTCTCTTTTATGGCGTCGCGTGTCCCGCCTCAAAAATACTTCAACTTAGCGCGGTCGCTTACCCTTTATTGTACGCCGCTTTAGTGGGAAACTCAAATGACCGACCGATAGACCGACGGATAGAACTAGTTGGGCATTGAAAACATTCCACATTGTGTATTCAATTCTCTGCAAGCTCCATCATTACCTCCTGACTTCTGCTGTTCCAGGATTTAACATCCCATGTCCCTATTCCCATTATGCCTTGTTTCTTTATTCCTCGTTTTCTCTTTCTTTTCCGGGTCGTCCTATTGTGTGAAGTACCGAGGCTTTGCGGAGTTCACTGAGCAGAGTTTTGTTTTACTCAAGAAGGGTGCTAACCTGACTTGAAACCCTCCTTCTTTCTCCTGGCTTGGGACCGGCAACTGCGGCTAGTGAGGTACTCGATTCTCCCACCGCTCACCGTAGGCCGTTGCATAGAGTAAATAATTGTTTTATAATCGAAATTACGAGAGGAGATCGGAGAGTTACTCACAATAACACGAGACAGTGTAAAGATCGCGCTATAGAGAGTATTTTGTTTTCATGAGCAGGTCTAGCGAGTGTAGCCTGAACTACGAAACAAAAGTGGTGCACATGTTACTGTCGTCAATTTAAGGAGCAGAGAAGTGTAGTGCAAAATTTGTGAAGCAAAGGCCATAAACCTAGTGAAATTCACAGGGACATGTGTGGAGAGTGTGGGGACGTCTGAGTGAACCGTATAAATATTCCAGGTGTCGTGCATTCTTCCAAGAGGGGTATACTGCAACTAAACGGACTTCTACGAGCAGGGCATATTGAAACTGGTGGCACGCTAGCAGAAATGTGTTGAAAATCTTAGCGACTATGTAGAAACGTAGGTCAAAGATGTAAGGTCTTCGGTGATTTATTGTTGTTTTGGTACCAATTACATTTCTGAGCAAAAAAAGTATTGTGCGTTACTTTCCGATCTGCCCTCGTGGCTTTAAAATGGATCCTAACACAAAAGGCCAGCACCAGAACTACACAATAAAAAAATACTGACTCGGAAGGACTCCTAAAAAACGACAATCTCTAAAATCATCACTTATTTATTTTATTGTTTTAACTGTGAAAATAGCTTCAACTAGATCCCAACTTTGAGCATTGCTAGCTGATCATGTTGCGGGTGAAGAAACATTCCAAAAACGTTACGAAACTTTCAAAGAGGTATTTTTTATGTTACGTCATAGAAACGTAACCTTCGTGCCCCACAGAAACACGATTGTAAGGTCCTAGAACGCACCATTTCCGAGATATGCGCAATGCTAAAATGTGTTACAGCATAATTTATTTTGCCGATTACCTATCCGTCTGATTACTCAAATAAGCCATAATCTGCGATCGTCTATGGTTGTCGTGTGAAATCTCTTTTATGCAGTTCCGGGGGTAACTCCCTATCCAGCCGTAATATGTTTACAGGTTTTTGGTATCTTTTATTATTTTAGTTCAGTGTTTGACAGTGCGTATCAATAATGAATTCAAAATTCAAATAGTGGTGCTACAGAATTACACAAAGTTTCCCGTATTAGTTTTCTATTTCCTTTGGTCTCGTCTAGCTAGTCGGACTTGCCACATACTCTATACTAGCTATTTGGACTTGCCAGCTGCCATCTATCACCGCCCAAAGTATTTTTTTTACATTTTATTAAGTTTTCGGTTTCCTAATTACTATTAGGACGTTCCCGTTCTACTGAACGGGAATGTTCTTTTAAGAATATTAAAGAACAGTAAAATCTCGTCCTAAATGGCAATGTTCTTTGGAAAATTTGGAGCCGTTTTAAAAAATTCCGTTTAAGCTTGGCAAAACCGTTTTCTGTGAAAACTAGCTCAGAATTCCGCATTTTCAGAAACGCTCAAACGCCATTTTCTCATAAATGGCTCCAAATTGTTTCTTCAAACTTTTCGAACGAATAGTGCTAATTGCGCTCTTTAAGATTTAGGAAAACTTCATTTTGTTTTGTTTTTTGTTTGTTTGTTTTTCGAATGTAATTTTTTTGAAAGATCTCTCACACCGTTAATATGCACATTTCCAGCAATTTGTAAACACTGTTGTATTTGTGAATCAAAATGCTTAAAATGACTTCAAATGGAGTTTTTCGAAAACTCAGAATTCGATTTTTTCTGTGAGCTTCAAATTTCGAATTACAGTAGCGCTGAATCGCCGTTTTCTTTAAAACGACTCCATATTTTTCAAAGAAAATTGTCGTTGAGGTTTTACTGTTCTTTAATATTCTTAAAATAATATTTCCGTTCTACTATCAGGAATGAATACGGAAAAATGAATAAAATGCCGAAAAAATGTACTTTGGGAGGCGATAGAAGACAGCAGACAAGCGTAAGTGACAAGTCCAAATAGCTAACCGAGACCAAAGGAAATAGCAAACTAATACGGGAATGTCTGTGCCATTCTGTTGCACCACTAGTTCATTATTAGAGACCAAATATACGATTTTTTCTGTTGAGACATTGCAACATTCCGCTGAAGCATTACAATACTTTCTCTTTACTACACAAGCGCATAGTGGGCAAGAACGTAAAAATGATGGTTGGCATGGGTTAATTTTATTTCAAGTCAGACGTTGAAAAATCCTTACATTCTAGGAACAGGGGGTATTAAGGAACTTTTGTTGTATGGATCGTCGCAAGAGAATTATCAACACATGTCTTTAAAATCTTACAAAGAGAAATATAACATGATTTCTTTAGATTACACTCATATTCACGAATCAGAAGAACCACAATATTTCATAATAATTCTTGGGTCTTCCTAATGAAATACGAAGTCAAAACATTTGCACCTGAGCGATAGGAATGAAATATTATATGTTCTGTAACAACAAAATAACAACTAAACTCGTAAATCAGTAGGCTATTCTCCGAGAGCACTCCGTTATGTAGGTCTCGTTGGTGAGCTGACGAGGAGGTCGCAAAGGAGCCAATTTGAGTCTGTGACGGTCGCGTCTGGAGCGTGGACATTTTTCCGCCTTCATTAGAAGCACCAGACGGCAGACTTAATTAAAGCAACCGCTGAAGAGCGATGAGTACGCTCGCCGCCAGCGCGGGGGAGGGGGCGGGGCGAGGGCGGGGGTGGGCGGCGGTAGTCGTGAGGCGGGGCGGGAGGCAGGAGGCGAGACAGAACGATTAGGGAGGGAAGCGGAGATCGACCACCTCACCTACCCAGAAGGTCAGTTACGCTCCTCTCGTCTTGAACGACGAGTAAATGGATTTAACAATATTTCGAAAGAAATTTCTCATCTGAATGGATTCTGAATCATCTGAATGGAATGGGTCATCTGAATGGAATGTTTCGCTATAAAAAAAAGAACACAAAATGTAAGCGCTATTGCAGTGTACTGGCTTCAAAATTTTTACAAGAGCAGCAACATTGTTCGCAATATTGTTTGGAAAAATCTGGAAAATGCGTTACTGAATAAAACATTGAAGTCACATTTCATATTTATGTGCATACAGGCGTGAACTGTTCAGTATTATTTTCTGGAAGTTAAAATATTTGGAAACAGTAAATTTTAATCAAAATATTATTTAAAATCTTGCCACATTCTTTCTGTTTCTAACTTTTCACTTTTCCGCCTATCTCTAGTGCCCTTGAGGTGGTGTAGTTAAATTTTCTGAATTCATTTGTCAGCATCACAGCAGATTAGAATGACAAGATATTTAGGGGTATAAGTGAGTGTATTACCAAGCTCCATTGCGCGCAAAAATTGAAAGAAGTCTATGCCTCCTTCGCACATGTGAGAGATGTCTGTGATTTCGTTAATGTTCAAGAACTCCTAAACCAACGAAAAAGTTTTGATCTTGATTGAAAAATACAAATATTTGTGTTATTCTGGCTAACGCCATACAGTGCGGTCCGATTAAATTTTCATCCTTAGTGCGTCACTACTATTACACAGCTGACACCATGCGATAAGCCTCTAAAGCAGTGATGTCAAGGTCTTCTACTGGTGGCAGTGGCACGCGTTGTGGCACCGTGGCATGCCACGAGCTTTTCTGCGCAACTAGTGCCGGGAAAGGGAACTATAAGTAGTGATCCCGCCGTTTTACAATAAGGATGGCGTTGTCTCTGGTGGCGGGATAATGAACTGCGTGGAGTGGCGATTTCGTCGTGGCATTCGTGCCCCGGACTCCCGCTCGTGGCATCGATCTTGACAACACTGCTCTAAGGAGAGCGCCTGCCATTAAATATTTGCTATTCGCTTATTGCGTTGTGGGACTGAAACTTTTTTTATACTCTTGGTGAGTAAAAAAGTTCTTTAGAACATATTGCATGTAATATGTTACATAATATATATGTATTTATCGTATGGAGCTATTTGCGGGGATACTACCTTTGGGTAGTTGCTCCGCATCCGTGTTTTTCGACCCAGCCTTTCTTGGAAGCCTACCCCCGACGCGGATCTGGGGACCTCCATGGAGCAGGCCTACCTCGCGGAAGGTCCCTTAATTGCGCCTGGGATTTGACTCTCACTTTCTCCACCAGATGTCGGTCGCAGTTAACTACATCCGAACTGTCTGGTTAGAAGAAAGTGAGATCTCGTTAGGGCGGGATGATGTCGGGGGGGGGGATTTGATTTTGAGGGGTATCCGCCAGCGTTCTTTTACAAGCCGGATGCGTGACATGGCTACTATGGATTTTCCGCCCTTCAAAAATCCACGCACTTCGGCTGGGATCAAACCCACTCACTGGAAATTCAGTGGCAAGTAAGCTAACCCACCAAGGAGTGCTATATGATACTGTGATGTCATGGGTACTCACAGCGAACACAGATACGAACTTGCATACATACAGTTATATTTAAAAAACAAATATGTACATTTAAATGGTTACATTTTATACAATAGCTCTGATAGACCTTCTGCTATCCCCTGATCGCGGGAGCGATCCCAAATCCGATTGAGAATCGGAGTGGCACTCGCCACTCCTAAATTCGAAGCGCACACAAAGCCAAGCTTTCGTGACCGGATGTCACACTCGGAAACGAAGTCCTTACAGGCGCATCAATCCGTGATGTGCCTAGATCGCAAGAGCGATCTTAACCGATGGATGTGTGAATGGTGGATCTCAACCACACTTCACTCGGAACTCGCACACAGCATCACTCCTACGTGAGTGAAGTCACATCTGGGACATAAAGTCCCCACAGGCGCGTCAACACGTGATTTGGCTCGCGAGCCCTGCTCGCCGCTGCACCGCCCTGGCGCAACTTTGTGCATCAGCACGAGGTTCTCACTCCTTCTCTAGAACCCGTCCATTCGCTTCATCTACTCCCTTAGATACTTGTGGTTCACATGACCTCCTACGTCACGCCGCCTCCCCCTGATGCCTCTGCCCACGGCCCTTTGTTCAGCCTTTGGGTGCTTTCTCTAGGGAACTTTTCTCGTCCTGCTGTGGCGAGGCGATTTCCTGTTGATAATCCCTTTCCGCCCGTTCCCAAATAGCTACCACGAGGTTCGCATTCCAATACGTTACAATACGTAAAAACATGTTATTTATGTTTTATATGTATGTACCGTAATACTGTGTTGTAGAATGTATTTGTTAAGTATGTTTATGTTAAAACATCTTGTTTCATTGTAATTCGAGAGAATTTTATCAGTAATTCTTCAGTAGTGTGCGTGATATCTTTTGGAACTTCAATTTGTGTACGTTTTGTTCAGAAGCAATGATGCTACTCCAGGCCACAAGTTTTTCCGGTGCGACTTTGTGTACGGATCCTAACATGCTACTCCGTATTCCATGAGAGGGCGAACAAGCAAAAGATACGCTAATTATTTGGAGCTTGTAGAACTTTTCTTTAGAATAGAATGCAACAATGCAAGAACTTCCAAGTTTTTCACACTAATTTTCTTATTTCAATGTGCTAACGTCCTGTACCGTCAACCTCAGATACAGCAACCCGTCGCCTTCTTGCCTTGGGCTCCGTCACAAACTCTAACGTTCCGATCAGTCAAATACACATACAGCGGAGTCAGGTGTCCTCTCTTTCGTTGATTTACGACTTCAGATCACGACTCGTATTTTACAGGTAATATCGAATTTACTCCGGGCCACAGCGCAAGTGGAGCATTATAGTGCCAGGTGCTTCCATATCAGTTCCATCACAGTTTAATGCGCTGAAATGAAATAGGATTAGTGCGGAGTGATGCATAAAGGCGAAAGACAGTGAAATGAGAAGTAAACACTTATGTCTATATCTGTGTATTATGAAATGCCTTCCCGATAATGAACATTGTTGACATTCCCCTTGTTTTCCAATATCTTTCGTAAAATCTCACAGCTCTTGACTGACAGCTGGCCATTCTAGGAAAGTGTCTATAGAGATAGTAATAATTGTCAAGTTTAAGACTGGTTTCCTAAGTTTTGTGTTAATGTAAGCTGCCCATGATGGTTATACAAATAATTAGTGTTGCTAAAACAGCACGTAGTTTCTCGCCCATTTTCGCACATTATTATTACGCGAAAAGCATTCACATTTTTTTTAAATTGTACTTGACCAAAATTTTGAGATATCTGTAAGGAACAGATTTCAACTGGGTAAAAATCTCTATCTTTAGTACATTAGTTATAGGAAGACTAAAAACATTGAACATTTGCAATTTGCGAAAAATCAGTTTTCAATGAACATGAGACCTGCACAATTCTCTTAAACGTCATACACACTATCCAACAATTGAATTTAATCAAAAACGATGCAGCCTTTTTTTTTTTTTTGAAAATATCTCAAGGTCATCATGTAAAGTATCCCCCAAAATTAAAATATCGTTTTCAAATTCAAGAAGCCACAACATCAGCCAGATGTATTGAGGAATTTCGATTTTGGGGAAAAGCCGCTGAACGGTTTAGCTGCAAGCGTTGTTCACAGACGGGCGGACAGACGTTTTGCCGTCATTCGACTTTTTGCTACAAGGACCCACAAAAATACATTCTGGATACACCAAATATTAGAGGATTTTTTCAAAATTTAGCAACTGAATTTATCCACTTTTCCGTTACCAGGGCCCTGTAATAATAGTTTTTGTGTCGAAAATTCGCCGTTTTTTCGCGCCGCTTTACATAGCTTTCTCTCTACTCCGTAGCGAGAAAGTAAAAAGGAGAAATATTGAGTGAAAAGAGTGAAAAATAAACGTTCTTATCGTAGTATAAATGTCGGTTAATCCTCCTCATTTTTCAGTGTTGATATACGGAATGAAGAATGAAAATAAGATGAATAAAATAAGTATTCATGAAATTTGAAATATTTTTCTGCGTATTGAATTTTCCATACTATCATTTGAGAAAAAGAGTTGAAGGAAGCGATCTCAATATTTCTTCATTCTTGATATTAATAAGCTCGGCCTTATTATGAGTACAAATTGAAAAATCTATCAACACGTAAGTTCGTAACTAACTTTTTTCAGTTGACTTCACTATCTTATTTTAAAAGGGATATATATTTCATTTTTTATCTAAGGAAATAACTGAGGCAGGTTCTTTACAGGCGACACCTACACCTAATACCCGAAAACAGCAGGTTTTGCTCTGGTTTTCCAGTAGTTGGCATTACTTCAAAATCTCTAGTAGCAGATATTACAATTAATCCCCACTCAACCCGCGTATCTCCAAGCAGTCAAGGAATCTGGCGCAAATAATACCACAGTTTATGAAAAAAAACTATTACAAGAACTCTTAAAACGGAAAGAAAATTGATGTCATCAGATACCTCGTAAAACGGCATACAATTTTGAGTTTAAAAAGACATAATTCGATTATTTGTTAAGATTGCATTCTAGGTGAAGCGAAGTTCGGTAACTATGTACTTAAAAATGAAATTTTCTTGATTACAGTAGATCCAGTCAATAGTATAACATATATTGGATATGCCGTGCGTTGCACTTGTTTCAGTGGTCATACGAATTATATTAATGAATATTAAAATTAATATCTCACAATTAATTTTAAAACATTACATACCATACTTAAGATTAACTTGTTCAAATAACTGAAGAATTTGCTATAAAAATTCAACTGTCCTCAACAAACGTCCTTAGAAAGTTACTTGAACATGTCAATATTTTTACCCTCTTATTCAGACTTACAACCAAGTCAAGACATTTAAACACAATTTCCGCACATTACTAACTGTGTGAGATTTTGTTCCAAGTTTGTACTCTCAATATCATACCCTTCCTCCCAATGCCATATAAATGTCGACATCGCCCAGCGCTTTGAAAGCAGAGCGCTGACACGAGGGGATTTTAAGGCGCCTTGTTATGAATGTAGTTTATTGCGAACACTGTGGAGCAGGCGCGATGGACGTCCCGGGAAAGCGGCGTTCCACGAACGTGGGTTGGGGAGCAGCCCGCTCCGGCGCCATTTAATTACGATGTTTTGTGAGAGGCTTCGCTGGAAAGTCGTGGCGTGAGCCATCTAAAGCTAGCAGCGCCCAGAAACCAATCTCAACCAAACTATATCCAAAATTTTAGGCTAATTTTAGGCTAATTAAATGCTCTATTCCCGAATTTTAGGCTCCTCTGGATTTCCGAAAATCGTGGGCGCTGCTAGCTTTAGTCTAAAGCTAGCAGCGCCCACCCACAATCTAACTCAGAATCAATTGTAAAATCTGAAACCCATCCCAAAATTTAAGAATAATTTTAGGCTCTTGGAAAAAAATTATCCCCGCCTTCAAATTCCAAAAATCAGGGCTGTACAAAGCGAAACAATTAACATTGGTTCTTATGGGCGAATAAACATCAAAATCAAAAAACCTTAGAAAAAATCTGAAACCCCTCCCAAAAGTTAAGAATAATTTTAGGCTCTTGGAAAAAAATCATCCCCGCCTTCAAATTCCAAAATTCAGGGCTGTACAAAGCGAAACAATTAACATTGGTTCTTACGGGTGAAATAACACCAAAATCAAAAAACCGTAGGAAAAATCTGAAACCCCTCCCAAAAGTTGAGAATAATTTTAGGCTCTTGGAAAAAAATCAACCCCGCCTTCAAATTCTAAAAATCAGGGCTGTACAAAGCGAAACAATTAACATTGGTTCTTACGGGTGAAATAACACCAAAATCAAAAAACCTTAGGAAAAATCTGAAACCCCTCCCAAAAGTTAAGAATAATTTTAGGCTCTTGGAAAAAAATCATCCCCGCCTTCAAATTCCAAAAATCAGGGCTGTACAAAGCGAATCAATTAACATTGGTTCTTACGGGTGATATAACATCAAAATAAAAAACCTTAGGAAAAATCTGAAACCCTTCCCAAAAGTTAAGAATAATTTTAGGCTCTTGGAGAAAAATCATCCCCGCCTTCAAATTCCAAAAATCAGGGCTGTACAAAGCGAAACAATTAACATTGGTTCTTACGGGCGAATAAACACCAAAATCAAAAAACCTTATGAAAAATTCGAAACCCCTTCCAAAAGTTAAGAATAATTTTAGGCTCTTGGAAAAAAATCATCCCAGCCTTCAAATTCCAAAAATCAGGGCTGTACAAAGCGAAACATTTAACATTGGTTCTTACGGGTGAAATAACACCAAAATCAAAAAACCTTAGGAAAAATCTGAAACCTCTCCCAAAAGTTAAGAATAATTTTAGGCTCTTGGAAAAAAATCATCCCCGCCTTCAAATTCCAAAAATCAGGGCTGTACAAAGCGAATCAATTAACATTGGTTCTTACGGGTGAAATAACATCAAAATAAAAAACCTTAGGAAAAATCTGAAACCCTTCCCAAAAGTTAAGAATAATTTTAGGCTCTTGGAGAAAAATCATCCCCGCCTTCAAATTCCAAAACTCAGGGCTGTACAAAGCGAAACAATTAACATTGGTTCTTACGGGCGAATAAACACCAAAATTAAAAAACCTTATGAAAAATTCGAAACCCCTTCCAAAAGTTAAGAATAATTTTAGTCTCTTTGAAAAAAATCGTCCCCGCCTTCAAATTCTAATAATCAGGGCTGTACAAAGGGAAACAATTAACATTGGTTCTTACTGGTGAATAGGGTATGTTGTATTCCTAACGGGAATTTTCCATTTTTTGGGTAGGGAAGAGGGAAGGCCAGAATTTTTTGTGGGTTTTAATAGAATTCTCTATAATGTGTGGAATATGAAGTTCAATTTTCAGAAGCTAAGTCGTTGTAGTTCAGGTGTTATAAGAACTCAAATATTGAATATCGAAAAAAAGTGGGTGTGTTTCGATTAATATTCTATTTTTTTCAGTCAGAACGGTGCTAGCCCAAAATTATTTGAGGTTGGCATATTGATATGTAATGTATGAGCAATTGCTAATAAATTCCCCATTTGAATTAGTAAAGTAGTTCAGAGATTATTTTGTGAGAAATGAAAAATTAATCGAAAGGCATGTTGTAGTTCTCACGAGAATTTCCCATTTTTTGGAAAAGAAAGAGAGAAGCCCAAAATTATTTGTGGGTATAATACTATCCCCTATATTGTGTGGAATATGACGTTCAATTTTCGGAAACTAAATCGTTGTAGTTCAGGTGTTATAAGAACTCAAATATTGAATATCGAAAAAAGTGGGTGTGTTTTGATTAATGTTCTATTTTTTCAGTCAGAACGGTGCTAGCCCAAAATTATTTGAGGTTAGCATATTAATAGGTAATAAATGGGCAATTGCTAAGAAATTTCTCATTTGAATTAGTAAAGTATTTCAGAGATTATTTTGTGAGGAATGAAAAATTAATCGAAAGGTATGTTGTAGTTCTCACGAGAAGATTCCATTTTTTGGAAATGAAAGAGAGAAGCCAAAATCATTTGTTAGTATATCTGTATTCCGTATCATGTGTTGTATATGGCCTTCAATTTCCAGGAGCCAAATCGTTGTAATTCAGGTGTTATAAGAACGCAAATGTTGAATATCGAAAAAAATTGGGTGTGTTTTGATGAATATTCCAAATTTTTCCAATAAGAACGGTGCTAGCCCAAAATTATTTGAGATTGGCATCTTGATAGGTAATGCATGAACAATTGTGAATCAGTTCCTCATTTGAATTATTAAAGTATTTCAGAAATAATTTTGTGAGGAATGAAAAATTATTTAAAAGTTATACTGTATTTCTCACGAGAATTTTCCACTTTTTGGAAAAGAAAGAGAAGCCCAAAATTATTTGTGGGTATAATCGTATTCCTTAATATGTATTGTATGTCACACGCCAACGCCATGAGCCATATTCTAGTACTTCCGGTTTTATAAGAACGGAAATGTCGAATATCGAAAAAAAATATGGACTGGTTTTGACTAATATCCTTTTTTTAATACGAACTAATATAGCCCAAAATTATTTGAGATTTGAATATTATTACCTAATTTATGTGCAATTGTTATTAATTCTTTATTTGAATTGGTACAGAATTTTGGGGTTTACTTTTTCAGAAGTGGAAACGTGGTGAAATGTATATTGTAGTTCTCACGCGAATTTTTCTTTTCTTGGAGAAGAAACCGCGAAGTTCAAAATGATTCATGAGTATAGCCGTATTCTCTATCATGTGTTGTATATGGAACTTTATTGCCAGGAACGAAATCCTTGTAGTTCAGGTTTTATAAGATCGCAAATATTGGATAGCAAAAACAAAAGTTATTCTATTGATTATTATTCCTTTATTTTTCAATAAGAACGTTTCTAGCCCGAAATTATTTGAGATTAGCAAATTGAGAAGCAATGTATGTGCAAATGTAAATAAATTCTCTTTTTGAATTAGTAAAGTATTTTGGAGTTTATTTTGTGAGGAATGAGAAATTGGTCAAGAAGTATATTGTAGTTTTCACGAGAATTTTCCATTTTTTGGTAAACAAAGAGAGGAGCCTAAAATTTTTTCTGAGTACAGCCGTAATCTTTATCATGTATTTGAAAATGACATTATCAAACGCGAAATACCTGTAGTTAAGGTAACACAAATATTGAATATCGGAAAAAAGTTGGGACTGTTTTGATTAATATTCCTTTCATTTTCAATAAGAACGAATCTAGTCCAAAATTATTTGAAGTTGACATATTGATGGCCAATGTATGAGCAATTCTAAATAAATTCCTCTTCTGAATTAGTACAGTATTTTGGAGTTTATTTAGTGATAAACCAAAATATGATCAAAATTTATATAATAGTTTTTACACTAATTTTCCAATCTTTTTAAAACAAAGTGAGTAGTCCAAAATTATTAGAGAGTACAGCCGTATTCCCTATTATGTGTTGTATATGACATTAAATTGCCCTGAACGAAATCCTTGTAGTTTAGGTTTTATAACAACACAAATATTGAATTTTGCAGGAAAATAGGGTGTTTTGATTAATATTCAATTCTTTTCAAAAAGAATGCATATACCCCAAAATGATATACGTGTCGCGATTTTTTGCCATAATGTGCATGTTATTTGTAGAACATTGAATTGATTGAAGCGAAATACCTGTAGTTTAGTTTTGAAAAAAACCCAACAAATATTTGAGATCGGTATTTCGGACAGTTTTTTTTACTTTGCTTTTCTTTTTCATGAAAAACATGGCAATGCCCAAATTATTTCAAGATCGCATCTTATTTGTTGGTATGTGTTCAATTGTTAGTAAATTCCATATTTACATTTGTTAGTTAAGTTTGTTTTCTTTTTTTTTTTGACGAATGAAAGATTGAGAAAAAATGTAGTTTGCCTTTTATACTAGGCATTATTCTTTTCCCATTTTTGGATTTCTCTATTATTGATTGTGATTTTAGAATTGTAGATGTATAGTTAAATAACTATTTTATCTTTTAATTCGTCGCTGCTTTTTGGAGAGAATTTTTCTTGTATGAAATATTTAATAAGTCCATATTGGATATTTACATAGGAATGAATTAAAGTAATTATTTCAAGGCTTGATATTGATCCTGTCCGAATAAATGGTAAAACTCCCAACAAATACATTTTTTTTCTTTTTTAATGTTGGAAATACACGTGTACGGTATAATTCTCCCAGAATATATGTGAAGTTTCTCCGGATTTCCTAGTTTTGAGATAGTGAGATTCTAGCTTCTCCATCCTCGTTTTTGCTAAGTTGATTTCGGGGTGTTTTTTGATGACACTAAAGAACCCAAAATTATGGCCCAAGATTTTTTGAGTTGAGTTGCTATTGGGATGGTTTTAAATATTTGTTATTGTACGTAGGGGTGAGTTTCGAAATTTTGAAAAGGAACAAAAATTTCGGCACGTTTACGACCACACAAATATTTTCGAATTTTCAGTACGGGTGGGTGTTCAATTAACAACCCACAATTTTTAACCTTAATTTCGGTGATTGTAGGGTACCAAAATAATGTTTCTGGTGTCACTGAAGAGCCCAAAAATATCCCGAACTTATGGTGGGAGAAATTTTGAAATTTGAGAATTAGGAGTGATTTTGATTTTTTGTTTTCGTATTTAGGGGTGTGTTTCGAAATTTGAAAAGTGGCCCCCAGAAGCCCAAAATTCACTTGTTTTGACCGTGCAAAAAAATTTGAATTTTAAGTAAGTGGGGGTGCTAGCTTTACCGGCTAAAATTTGAAATCGGAATTTCAAGGTGTTGGGAAGTAGCCCAAAATTTTTAGAAGGGGGCTGAAATTAGCCCAAAATTAGCCCAAAATTATGGCGCAAGCATTTTTGAGTTTTGAGAAAGTGGGGGTGCTAGCTTTACCGACGTAGTGGCGCCTGCTATTACAAGCACACCGTCCAGACCTGGTCCCTGCCGAATACCGCCGTGTGTGTAAATAAATAAAACTGTGCCCGGAGGGGGCCGCCTCGGCCGCGGGCATCGTCTGGCGTAGGCCAATCCGCACCTAAAAACTCCCGCGCCACCACCCGGAGCCCCTCGATGCCCCTACACCCTGTCAAAGAAGGTGGTGCAGTGATGGAGCAGCTAAAATGTAAATAGTGTAAATAGTAATCAGTGCACAACAAGGACGTGACAGTGACACCTGTGCTTAGTGTCAGGTCATTTCAGGATAAGAGAATTTCAAAGATAAAAGCAATAAGGACGCGACCAAGTCGCTTATGAAGTAATCGTAATTAGATGTAGGTTGTTGAAGTGATGATAGTGTAAATAAAACAAAACAGGTGCGTCAGTTACAGAAGAGAGGAAAATCCTCAGACTATTATAAATAACGCAAGAGAGGTCAAAGCAATCTTGAACTCTCCAACCATCCAATATATACATGCTATGTAGTGCAAAACTACCACCATGTATAAAAATTGTTCTGTCGACAATAAACGCTACTTAAATACAGAGTAATATACGTAGTATAGGGAAAGTTATATAATGCTGCGGGGAAAATGGCGAATTTTCGCCAGCAAAAAATTAGTTGTCTGGTCGTGATGACGAAAAAGTGGATAAATCCAGTTGCTAAATTAAGATAAAAAATCCCTTAACACGTGGTGTAGCCAGAACCCGTTTTTTGTTGGTCCTTGATTCCCAAAAACCAACTGAAAGGAAAACGTCCATCCGTCCGTCCGTCAACACTGCTAGCACCTAAACCGTACGTATTTCTTCCAAAATGGATATTCCCCGCAAGATCTGGTTTGAGTGAAAGCTTTGAGATTTGGAAAAAGATTCTATAAAATTTTGGGGTACTTTACATGAAGCTCCCCGGATGTTTTTAAACTTTTCTCAAAAACTGCTCCAAATTTTTCTTTAAATTTCTTGTAAGAACAGAGTAAAATGCACATATTATGGTGACATAGGTACGATGTTCACGGTAAACTCTAAATTTTCGAAAATTGCAAAATTTTGAATTTTATTCAGCGTCTTCCTCCAACTACAAAATTGCAGATGGAGATTTTTCCTTCAAATGTACTTTTTTCTTCATAGTGAGTTCTTTCATAGTGAGTTGTGTTTATTCGCACGTAAGAACCAATGTTAATTGTTTCGCTTTGTACAGCCCTGAATTTTGGAATTTGAAGGTGGGGATAATTTTTTCCAAGAGCCTAAAATTATTCTTAACTTTTAGGAGGGGTTTCAGATTTTTCCTAAGGTGTTTTGATTTTGTTGTTATTTCACCCGTAAGAACCAATGTTAATTGTTCCGCTTTGTACAGCCCTGAGTTTTGGAATTTGAAGGCGGGATTGATTTTTTTCCAAGAGCCTAAAATTATTCTTAACTTTTGGGAGGGGTTTCAGATTTTTCCTAAGGTGTTTTTGATTTTGTTGTTATTTCACCCGTAAGAACCAATGTTAAATGTTTCGCTTTGTACAGCCCTGAATTTTGGAATTTGAAGGCTGGGATGATCTTTTTCCAAGAGCCTAAAATTATTCTTAACTTTTGGGAGGGGTTTCAGATTTTTCCTAAGGTTTTTTGATTTTGGTGTTATTTCACCCGTAAGAACCAATGTTAATTGTTTCGCTTTGTACAGCCCTGATTTTTGGAATTTGAAGGCGGGGTTGATTTTTTTCCAAGAGCCTAAAATTATTCTTAACTTTGGGAGAAGTTTTCAGATTTTTCCTAAGGTTTTTTGATTTTGGTGTTATTTCACCCGTAAGAACCAATGTTAATTGTTCCGCTTTGTACAGCCCTGAGTTTTGGAATTGAAGGCGGGATTGATTTTTTTCCAAGAGCCTAAAATTATTCTTAACTTTTGGGAGGAGTTTCAGATTTTTCCTTAGGTGTTTTGATTTTGTTGTTATTTCACCCGTAAGAACCAATGTTAAATGTTTCGCTTTGTACAGCCCTGAATTTTGGAATTTGAAGGCTGGGATGATCTTTTTCCAAGAGCCTAAATTATTCTTAACTTTTGGGAGGGTTTCAGATTTTTCCTAAGGTTTTTTGATTTTGGTGTTATTTCACCCGTAAGAACCAATGTTAATTGTTCCGCTTTGTACAGCCCTGAGTTTTGGAATTTGAAGGCGGGATTGATTTTTTTTCCAAGAGCCTAAAATTATTCTTAACTTTTGGGAGGAGTTTCAGATTTTTCCTAAGGTTTTTTGATTTTGGTGTTATTTCACCCGTAAGAACCAATGTTAATTGTTTCGCTTTGTACAGCCCTGATTTTTGGAATTTGAAGGCGGGGTTGATTTTTTTCCAAGAGCCTAAAATTATTCTTAACTTTTGGGAGAAGTTTCAGATTTTTCCTAAGGTTTTTTGATTTTGGTGTTATTTCACCCGTAAGAACCAATGTTAATTGTTCCGCTTTGTACAGCCCTGAGTTTTGGAATTTGAAGGCGGGATTGATTTTTTTCCAAGAGCCTAAAATTATTCTTAACTTTTGGGAGGAGTTTCAGATTTTTCCTAAGGTTTTTTGATTTTGGTGTTATTTCACCCGTAAGAACCAATGTTAATTGTTTCGCTTTGAACAGCCCTGATTTTTGGAATTTGAAGGCGGGGTTGATTTTTTTCCAAGAGCCTAAAATTATTCTTAACTTTTGGGAGAAGTTTCAGATTTTTCCTAAGGTTTTTTGATTTTGGTGTTATTTCACCCGTAAGAACCAATGTTAATTGTTCCGCTTTGTACAGCCCTGAGTTTTGGAATTTGAAGGCGGGATTGATTTTTTTTCCAAGAGCCTAAAATTATTCTTAACTTTTGGGAGGAGTTTCAGATATTTCCTAAGGTTTTTTGATTTTGGTGTTATTTCACCGTAAGAACCAATGTTAATTGTTTCGCTTTGTACAGCCCTGATTTTTAGAATTTGAAGGCTGGAATGATTTTTTTCCAAGAGCCTAAAATTATTCTTAACTTTTGGGAGGGGTTTCAGATTTTTCCTAAGGTGTTTTGATTTTGTTGTTATTTCACCCGTAAGAACCAATGTTAAATGTTTCGCTTTGTACAGCCCTGAATTTTGGAATTTGAAGGCTGGGATGATCTTTTTCCAAGAGCCTAAAATTATTCTTAACTTTTGGGAGGGGTTTCAGATTTTTCCTAAGGTTTTTTGATTTTGGTGTTATTTCACCCGTAAGAACCAATGTTAATTGTTTCGCTTTGTACAGCCCTGATTTTTGGAATTTGAAGGCGGGGTTGATTTTTTTCCAAGAGCCTAAAATTATTCTTAACTTTTGGGAGAAGTTTCAGATTTTTCCTAAGGTTTTTTGATTTTGGTGTTATTTCACCCGTAAGAACCAATGTTAATTGTTCCGCTTTGTACAGCCCTGAGTTTTGGAATTTGAAGGCGGGGTTGATTTTTTTCCAAGAGCCTAAAATTATTCTTAACTTTTGGGAGGAGTTTCAGATTTTTCCTAAGGTTTTTTGATTTTGGTGTTATTTCACCCGTAAGAACCAATGTTAATTGTTTCGCTTTGTACAGCCCTGATTTTTAGAATTTGAAGGCTGGAATGATTTTTTTCCAAGAGCCTAAAATTATTCTTAACTTTTGGGAGGGGTTTCAGATTTTTCCTAAGGTGTTTTGATTTTGTTGTTATTTCACCCGTAAGAACCAATGTTAATGTTTCGCTTTGTACAGCCCTGAATTTTTGGAATTTGAAGGCTGGGATGATCTTTTTCCAAGAGCCTAAAATTATTCTTAACTTTTGGGAGGGGTTTCAGATTTTTCCTAAGGTTTTTTGATTTTGGTGTTATTTCACCCGTAAGAACCAATGTTAATTGTTTCGCTTTGTACAGCCCTGATTTTTGGAATTTGAAGGCGGGGTTGATTTTTTTCCAAGAGCCTAAAATTATTCTTAACTTTTGGGAGAAGTTTCAGATTTTTCCTAAGGTTTTTTGATTTTGGTGTTATTTCACCCGTAAGAACCAATGTTAATTGTTCCGCTTTGTACAGCCCTGAGTTTTGGAATTTGAAGGCGGGATTGATTTTTTTCCAAGAGCCTAAAATTATTCTTAACTTTTGGGAGGAGTTTCAGATATTTCCTAAGGTTTTTTGATTTTGGTGTTATTTCACCCGTAAGAACCAATGTTAATTGTTTCGCTTTGTACAGCCCTGATTTTTAGAATTTGAAGGCTGGAATGATTTTTTTCCAAGAGCCTAAAATTATTCTTAACTTTTGGGAGGGGTTTCAGATTTTTCCTAAGGTGTTTTGATTTTGTTGTTATTTCACCCGTAAGAACCAATGTTAAATGTTTCGCTTTGTACAGCCCTGAATTTTGGAATTTGAAGGCTGGGATGATCTTTTTCCAAGAGCCTAAAATTATTCTTAACTTTTGGGAGGGTTTCAGATTTTTCCTAAGGTTTTTTGATTTTGGTGTTATTTCACCCGTAAGAACCAATGTTAATTGTTTCGCTTTGTACAGCCCTGATTTTTGGAATTTGAAGGCGGGGTTGATTTTTTTCCAAGAGCCTAAAATTATTCTTAACTTTTGGGAGAAGTTTCAGATTTTTCCTAAGGTTTTTTGATTTTGGTGTTATTTCACCCGTAAGAACCAATGTTAATTGTTCCGCTTTGTACAGCCCTGAGTTTTGGAATTTGAAGGCGGGGTTGATTTTTTTCCAAGAGCCTAAAATTATCTTAACTTTTGGGAGGAGTTTCAGATTTTTCCTAAGGTTTTTTGATTTTGGTGTTATTTCACCCGTAAGAACCAATGTTAATTGTTTCGCTTTGTACAGCCCTGATTTTTAGAATTTGAAGGCTGGAATGATTTTTTTCCAAGAGCCTAAAATTATTCTTAACTTTTGGGAGGGGTTTCAGATTTTTCCTAAGGTGTTTTGATTTTGTTGTTATTTCACCCGTAAGAACCAATGTTAAATGTTTCGCTTTGTACAGCCCTGAATTTTGGAATTTGAAGGCTGGGATGATCTTTTCCAAGAGCCTAAAATTATTCTTAACTTTTGGGAGGGGTTTCAGATTTTTCCTAAGGTTTTTTGATTTTGGTGTTATTTCACCCGTAAGAACCAATGTTAATTGTTTCGCTTTGTACAGCCCTGATTTTTGGAATTTGAAGGCGGGGTTGATTTTTTTCCAAGAGCCTAAAATTATTCTTAACTTTTGGGAGAAGTTTTCAGATTTTTCCTAAGGTTTTTTGATTTTGGTGTTATTTCACCCGTAAGAACCAATGTTAATTGTTCCGCTTTGTACAGCCCTGAGTTTTGGAATTTGAAGGCGGGATTGATTTTTTTTCCAAGAGCCTAAAATTATTCTTAACTTTTGGGAGGAGTTTCAGATTTTTCCTAAGGTTTTTTGATTTTGGTGTTATTTCACCCGTAAGAACCAATGTTAATTGTTTCGCTTTGTACAGCCCTGATTTTAGAATTTGAAGGCTGGAATGATTTTTTTCCAAGAGCCTAAAATTATTCTTAACTTTTGGGAGGGGTTTTCAGATTTTTTCCTAAGGTTTTTTGATTTTGGTGTTATTTCACCCGTAAGAACCAATGTTAATTGTTTCACTTTGTACAGCCCTGATTTTTAGAATTTGAAGGCGGGGTTGATTTTTTTTCCAAGAGCCTAAAATTATTCTTAACTTTTGGGAGGGGTTTCAGATTTTTCCTAAGGTTTTTTTTGATTTTGGTATTATTTCACCCGTAAGAACCAATGTTAATTGTTTCGCTTTGTACAGCCCTGATTTTTGGAATTTGAAGGCGGGGATAATTTTTTTCCAAGAGCCTAAAAATTATTCTTAAATTTTGGGATGGGTTTCAGATTTACAATTGATTTTGAGTTAGATTCTGGGTGGGCGCTGCTAGCTTTAGACTAAAGCTAGCAGCGCCCACGATTTTCGGAAATCCAGAGGAGCCTAAAATTCGGGAATAGAGCATTTAATTAGCCTAAAATTAGCCTAAAATTTTGGATATAGTTTGGTTGAGATTGGTTTCTGGGCGCTGCTAGCTTTAGATGGCTCGTGCGTGACGTTCCTTAGCTCCCGCGTCCTCATCCGCCACCCCCGCCCTCAGCCACTCCGCTGCTCTTCCCTAAAGACACACACACACTCACCTACCGCCACGGCATTCACCCTAACCCCGCTCCAACCTCATTCGAAGTGTCTTCTGCTCTCTGACGTCGCCTGGCTTCACAACCCTCGGAAGCTCACCCATGCACCCTTCACCCTCGTACCACTCACTCCCACGCAGCACTCACCCCCAAGTTGCCCCAGTCTCACCAAGTCTCCTGACGACTTTCCTGGAAATCCCTCAGCAGGTTGCAACGTTTTCGCGGAATCGTGGACGTCGACCGGCTTAGTACATAGCAGCTTCTCACCACTGCAATCCCAGTCCAGGCTAAACTACTACGCTAAATCTCAGCTTTGATCAACTACTATTCTATTGTTTATTTATATATGTACCTCATTAATTTCAGACAGACAATAATTTATAATTTAGCATTTACGTATCTCTGTTTAAACAACGTTCGGAGCTCTTTGTGGCTCCATCCTCAGGTACAAATAATCAGTGTTCCGAAAACAAATCCATCAACTTTACATTCCGCAATCACTAGTGTATTTGAATCATTTGAATCCTTCATATTGTAGAATGAAGCTCTCTCGTTGTCTGTTAGGAACGAAACTGTCCCCTAACCGCCCCCGACTCCGTCACTGTCGCCCGGATAACGTCATTCTATAATATGAAGGCTTTCAAATACACTAGTGGTTGTGGAAGGAGATTGTGATGAATTCGTTTTCGGAACACTGATTATTTTTACCTGATGCTGGAGTCACAATGAGCTCCAAAACGTTGATTAAACAGAGATACGTAAATGCTTTAAATAATAAATTATTATCTGTTTGGAATTGATGAGGTACGTATATAAATAAACAATAATTAATAGAGTCTTATAAAGAATTTAAAAATCTCACTTCTCTTCCAACATTATTTTCTCGATTCGCATTCTCCCTGACTCCGTCTAACGTATTACGAGCTCCTCGTTGCTTCTCCCCTTTCCTCTTTCCCCGTGACCTCGCCCCTTCCATGGCCCCTGGCAGGCAACGCCCGCCCGCGCCAAGCTCCCACCCCACCCCACCCCACTCCACGCCGCTGTCCGGCGCTCCGCTGCAACGACCGCAGTTGTAATGAGACGGATTACAGCGCACTACTTGAGCGACGTGGCAGGCAGACGGAACGCGGAGAAGGAACGAGACGCGCTGCCCGGTAACAAGAATTACAGTGAACGCAGCGGTTTGGCAAATCCTGACGGCCGCCCCTCTTACGCCCTCGGACAGCTCTCCTGCCGCCCTCGCGCCGCCCACGTTCCCCCCACCCCCACCCGGCCGCGCTCCGTTTTTGCCCTGCGCAGCTCTTGCTCTCCTTTCACAGCGGGAGAGGTGGCTCAGTACTTCAACTGATGTCACTACAGTCCCTCTGACCGGGAGGTCCTACGTTCGAGTCCGGACGGCGGCAGAGTTTTCGACACTAGCTTGTCAGCTACGTCGAATTCAGTCAGTGCCTGGAGGAGAATTCTAGCGGATGGCTGCCTTGATCTGTAGTTTTCCGTGTTTTTTCCAATCAACACCAGACGAATGCCAGAGCAGTACCATAACGAATGAGGTCACGGACCGCCGCGCGATCTTTCTTACCTCTTTCTTGTTCTATCCTCACTCCTTACACACACACACACATACCTATCATTACACTACACTCCCGCATATGTCGGGAGACCGATCGGGCATAGAGCTTGTCTTGGCAGGGGGCGATGCCCCGCTAGAGGGTCATACCTGGTTCCGAAAAAAAAAAAACCGCTAGGCGACGGTAGGTTGGCGCCGGAATCTCGCCATCAGCGGTGGAATATCACGCCACTCCAGCACGAAAAACATGTACTATACTTACGGAACTAATGGACCTCGTCAGTTGACGCGTCCGGAAATCAAATAAAGCATTGATCAGCTCTCCCTCACCCCACACGCCTCATAGAGCGCGGCGGGACGCCTACATTCCACCCTAGCCTTGCCGCCCTCCGTCCCCGCCGCCCCCGCCATCCCCCCACCCTACCCCGTCTTCTTCTCACCGTTCGCTAGCGTCTGTCCCCTCTGCGCCCTGCTCCCCGTTCCGCGTACGCCTTCCAAACACCATACATCAACGCACTCAAAAATTAAACATTTTACTTTCCCGTATACGTACGTATACACGGAGTGATATACGGTGTACAGGGAAAAGTATGGTTAATGCTGCGCCGAAAAATGGCCAAAATTTTAGGCGGGAAAAAATAATTAATTGCCGGGCCGTGAAAAACGAATAAGTGATAAAACCAGTTGCTAAATACAGGAAAAAAAAAAATCCTCTCATCTCGTGGTGTGGTCAAAATCCTATGGTTTGTTGCTTCTTTATACTTAAAAATCGATGACGGCATTCCGGTCAGGTCTGTCCGTCTGTGGTCAACGCTAGCGCCTAAAACCGTTCGGATCGCTTTTCTTCAAAAATTGATAATTCCCCAGTTCCCCCCCCGATCGATTCAGTCGAAGCTTTGTGATTTTGAAAAAGATTCTTTAAAATTTTGGGGTACTTTATATGAAGCCCCCCGGAGGATTTTCCAAATCCTTTTCTCAAAAACGGCTCAAATTTTTTCTTTAAATTCTTGTATGAATCGAGGAAAATTACACTTTTTAACATGGCATAGGTTCTCTGATTTTCACGTACACCTTTGAATTTTCGAAAACTTGTGGAAAGTTTGAATTTTTTTCGCGTCTTTCTCCAACTAACAAAAATGAGATAGAGATTTTTTTCTTCAAATAAAATTTGTTCTGCAATTGAGTTCTTTATTAAAGGTCATGAAATGTTTTTCCACCAATTTTTGGTAGTTTCCGTTGCAATATTGCGGTGAATATGTTCAATTTTAAAAAAATTACAAAACAAAAAATTTTCTCCAAAACACACGGCTCCAAATTTTTCCTTTAAACTTTGTAGGGATAGGGTAAAATGTACTCTATCAACGACATAAAAGCCATTTTGGGTCTATCCGGTGTTTTTCAAAAATTACCAAAAATGTAAACTAATTTTTACTGTCTCTCACGTCGTTAAATATTACCATTATCGGCGAGCGAATTTTTTTACATATTATATTTACGAGTATTATATGCTTAAAATTAATGTCAAGTAATGTTTCTCGAAATCACTACCGTTTTCTAGTGAAAGTAGCTCGAATTCGGCATTTTCAGAAATGCTTTTCAAACGTCATTTTCTCGTATATGGGCTGCAATTTTTTTCTTGAAACTTTTGTAACGAATAAGTGCGAATTTCACATTAAGTTATATGCGTGAAGTTTATTTTGAGTTTTTTTTGTTTTTTCAAACATTGTATAAAATGTAAATTTTTGAAGATCTCCACTCTTTAATATGCAACATTATCCGCAATTTTTGTTAAAGATGATTATATTGTGAGTGGAAGGTGTTCAAATAAACTCAAATAAGTATTTGAAAAACTCAAAAATTGTCTGTGAAAATGAGCTTCAAATTTCGCATTTTTAGTAGGCTTAAAACACGCCATTTCTCTTAACGCACATAATTTTTAAAGAAAATGCCATTTACGGCTAGGTTTGTGTTCTTTAATATTCTAAAATTAATGTTTCTGTTCGACCAATTAGGAAAACGAAAAATTAAGAAAAGGACAAAAAAATGTACTTTTCGGCGATGATAGATGGTAGCTGGCAAGAAAGAGTAGTGGCAATTCGAATAGATAGCGAAGACCCAGGAAAATAGAAAACTAATACGGGAAAGCTTTGCCATTTGTAGCACCATAGTTTATGTGGTTATACTGTATATTATTTATGTTATATAGATATTATACTGCAATCTATTGTTAAATAATTACATTAATTCGAGCATAAATGAATAATTAAACTGAAGTGTTACAAAATAAAGGACGGGTTGTAACGAAAATTCTGGGCCTTGGGGGGGGGGAGGCTCTGGGGTTTGGCCCCCCCCCTCCACGATCCGTCAGTGCCACGGCCCCGTAGTCGCCCTCACATTGGCTCACGGGCTTTTACGCCCCTATGACTTGGTGGGCGCTGAGGCATCAGCAGGTGTCACCGTCGTTGACCGGGGAGGTTCCTAGTGCCAACGGTGGCAGAAATATCGGCTTTGGCTTGATAGGTAGGTCAAATATCAGCAGTGGTGTACACGTGCCTTGCATGTAGGGAGATACATGGCTGAGCCGAAGTGTAGTAGGTCCCGCATCTTCCGGAGCAGGGGAAGAGGCACCGCCACCTCCTGACCTCCAAAGCACTACATGACGGAACTACTGACCTTAGAAGTGAGCGTCCTGGCGCTCCTCCCCTACTCTGTGCCCTTACTCTCTATCGCCTCGAAATGCATCCTCGTTGCGCTTCCCGTCGCTCCCCGCTGTCCCCTTCCCAGGTTCTCCTACTCCGTTCTCTTCTCGCACCCCCTTCACACCCCGTTTTCCCCCCCTTTTCTCCACCCACCCACCTCACCCGCAAATACGACGTTATGTTCTTCTTTGGAAGCGTGTTCCCGACTCACACATGCGAACCAACACCTAAATAAGAGACCGTATGTTTTCAGTAAATATTTATCTTTCTTTTATTGCAAAATACATGTCCTTGTAGTAGTTATTATGCATATGCATACAAGCGACGGAAACAGGGTCCGCGATGCGATCATATTCCAACTCCCATTCTCACACACACAGGACTGGGATCTTAACTGGCTACTACTTAAGCGTGAGTCCTATTCTTTTCTGTCAGTTGGATTATCTTAGTAAATTAAAAATCTTGGTTTTCCACATATCTTGTAATTTTAACTTTGTACTTGTTGTAATAGGGCCATGGTGCCCGTTCGGTAAGTGTGGCTTGTACGTTCCACGGCGCAACCCCGGGCGCGATTGCCCGGTCAGGGCAAAAAATTAACTGTACGCTTTCCCTGCAATGTCCTAGTATCTGTTGCCGAATGAAAATGAGAAAGCCCATCTCAGATGAGAAGACCAGCAATACGGATTATGACTGGCTATGTGTAATCAAACGGGCACCCTTAAACCATTGCAGCAAGGCCAGGACGGTCGCTGGTACGCCTTAGCTTATAAAGAGCTGTTGTGCCAAAATACATACATACATCTTATAATTAGAGTTACCAAATCTGAATCGTCAAGACACTTTTTTTTAATTCACAATTGTTATTCGGAAGTGCTAAAATTTCAATTTGCCGATATAAATCCGTTGCTATCAGTAATCATCATCAAAAATCCAAGGTTTCGTTCTCTTTCGACTGCCTGATGAGATTTTGGATTCTGAATGCAAGCGGCGGCGATTTTGTAAGTTCAAGGGATCACAATACTCTGGCATTTCAAATCGCATTCAGAACACGTCCTCTAGAAAATCCCGTTTTAGGTCGATCCGAAACGCAAAAGCTTATCTTGATAAACGAAGAATTTAGGGATGGTTTTATTTGTGGTGCCTACGGCGGGAAGAGCTTTTACTGCTCCCTGCATCACAGCAGCGACAATGGTGACACAATTGTGCCGAATCAGCAGTGAACCTTTACGATAGTAACTTAAATTGCGGGAAAGATAATCTTTATGAAATTATACATTTTAATAATTGGTATAAATTAAACATGTAGTTGTTATTAACGTTACTTGTAGGACACATCATTGGTCTGACGTGTCGTCGAGAACACGTCGTGTCCGTAGATCGCTTTAGGACTATGGACATAAACTCGTGTCACTGCAGAGCGGACCGGGAAGCTCTGGAGCCGTAATCCCGGACGTTCGCAGGATTTTTTTCAGTAGTTAGATAGCTAGATTGAATTAAGCCGCTGACTGGGGAACATTCTAGCGGCCACTGCATTGATCGATAGTTTTCCGTGGTTTCTCCCATCGATACCAAGCGAGTACCGGAGGAATACCCTAACGAATGGACCATACATCGCGCGCGGTCTTTCTTTCCTCTTCCTTCTCCTATCCAACCACTTTACTTATACAATTTACTTTCTTAAATATTAAAAGCTTCCAATTGTACCTACCAATTGTAACTGTACCTGTACCTGATAATGCAGACACAGTGATCTCGAAACGTTGTACGAGTAAAATAAAACGAAAACAGAAAACTGATTGTCTAAAAATTGATTTGGAAACTTTTATCAAGAAATGTAATCCCGACAATATTAAGTGATATAAAAAACATCTTATTTCATTTACATTGAGCAAGTGCCTCCCCAATGGATTTTTCAAAAGTGTATTTCTTCTTAAGAAGGAGATTCCAGTCTTTCATTTTGAGTTCCGTGTTCCAGTTTTATTTCTCAAATATTTATTTTTCCCCACCCCTACTCTTCTTTCTGGTCATCCCCTGACCTCAGGTGCACAGAATTAATCGTATGCCGTGGGGTTGAGGGCAGCGAGTGCTAAGACCTGGCGCCGTCCCTACGCCCGACCCCCGCCCACCCCGCCCCCCCCGCTTGGCCCACTCGGGCGGGCGCCGCGCGGCCACCGCGGCTCAATCCTCCAGAGCGCCTCGCTTCCCATCCCCGCTCACCGAGCCCCCCGCTCCGCCCCTCCCCCGCCCCAGTTTTCCCCGTGCCGCTAACGCCCCGCACGCCTCCGCCGCGCGCTTGACTCCACTCGGGCGGGCGCCGCGCCGGACCACCGGGCTCATCCCCGGAGCGCCCCGCCCCCAACCTCGCTCCGACCGCGCCACGTCAGGCGCTCTCGCGCCGCAGCCGCCGCCGCAGGGCGGCGAGCCCATTAGAGCGACGAGTTGCTACCCATCCCTTCCCGCCGCACCCCCCAGCGCGGGTGGGCCCCGGCGGCAGTCCAGCTGAGCTACGGAGTGGGTACTGTAATCGCATTAGAGTGGTAAAAAATTCAATCGATTTGAATTGTATTATATCCCTCCAAATTGAATAAAATATTTTTAATTTTAATACATTGAAACCAATCTCATTCCTAAAAATTCAACCCATTTCAGATTTATCGATCATCACTGCAAAGAATCTATTGGAATTTTTACTACACTAAAAATAATTTTAATTCAAAATCCTGCAATTAGATACAGTTCTAAAAAACAAAAAGTCTGTAAAGTTGAAATAATTATTCGTTTTAGTAACTTCGCATTTCATTTGTGTTGATTCTTGTAATTTGCTCTAGTTTTTATAAGCACAAATGTAAACAATCCATGGTAGAATTCATTTTCTCTGTATAATTTCCATTGTCTTATTGCGGAGTTAAGTGAATTTAAATACTTTTGAAAGGATTGGTTGATTATGAGAAACGTGGGA